>CM024585.1:817175-1436403 GCA_014182565.1 Eucalyptus marginata
TCTCATCACGCCAAACAAATGATACAAGAAAATGGTCAGATATTTTCAGGGTATGATGCACAGATATTCTCACCTGATTGTAGAAATTGTTGCAAGTGATTAGATCATGTTTTATATATCACAGGCGACGTACCTTGCTACTTGTGTTTGCTTTCAAATGTGATGATCATGCATGTGAAGCGACTCGAGCATGTATAAGTTCCATTCTTAACTATCTTTTCAAGGGTCCAACATGGAGAGAGATTTATATGATTCAAATGTTAAAAATTTGCGGAAAACCTGAATCCTGATTATCAAGATCGAATGCAAAAACGTGCAAAATTCTGTACTAACCTCCAGCCATTGATAAAGTCGCAAACAAATATGTGGAGCTTGAATTGTCAAAAATAGGCATTTTTAGCTGATTGCCCTCCTGAAGTTAATGGTGTATTCTCCAATTATCAAATATCAGAATAATGAGAATAAAATGAGAGGGTTTGGCTTAGAATATCTATTTATATGCCCATTCAAATCTTTATAGATAATATCTCCATCAAGACAATTATCTTTAATTAGGCAATCACCATAGTTATTAGAATTTGATTAAAATAATAAAATGTCAATGAAATCTAATGTGGGCGATATTAAACTGAATGTGGGATTATATTAAAAGTATTATAATATTCTTCCACTTGATTCCTACATTTCATTGAACGACATATTAAACCAAATCCACAAAATTTCATGCTGAAAAGAAAACACATGAATCATGGTGATAAGTCCTCTTAGAACGAGTATTATCTTCCATGAATAAGAGTTTTACAAATTCAACCATTTGACAAAAAATTATATGATGGGACTGATTTCGATGCTGACCACATGATCCTTGTAACTCATTAGTGGTGTGCCTTTAGTTAAGGGATCAACCAACATCAATTTAGTGCGAATGTGTTCAATGACCACTTTATTTTCTTTAACACGTTCTCACATAGCTAAATACTTAATGTCGATGTACTGGCTTTGGCTACCATTGTGTGGCTTTTAGCCAAGAAAACCGCAACTAAATTATCATAAAATAACTTTAATGGTTTAGCAATGGAATCCATGACTATAAGCTCTCATATGAAAGTCTTCAACCACACACCATATGAGGTGGCCTCAAAACAATAAACGAATTCACTTTGTCTATACATAAGCATGTAACCTTTTATACTTTGAAGGTACCTCATTACTATCCTCGTAGTTCTCCAGTGGTCCATATCTAGATTACTTTGATATTTTCCCAACAGTCCCATAGCAAACACAATATCAAGTTGAGTGCAAACCTGAGCATACATCAAACTTTCGATAGTAGAAGCATATGGAAATTTTTTTATTTGTTCATTTTCTAGATCATTTTCGAGCACTGGTTCAAATTGAACTTGTTATCCTTCACAATAGGTGCTATACTCAATGAACAATCTTTCATCCACAATCTCTCTAAGACTTTATTGATATCTTGAGATAGTTTATTATGTCTCAAGATCAATCTCTATGGATCTTAATGCCAATCAAATAAGATGCCTTACCCATATCTTTCATGTCAAAATTCTTAGAAAGAATTTGTTTCACTTAATGTAGCAACCCGTTATCATTGGTTGCAAGTAAAATATTATCTACATATACAACAAGAAAACAAATTTTGCTTTTACTAACCTTATAGTACATAAATTGATTCATGACATTTTTTACAAAACCGAATGGAGAGATGACATTATGGAACCTTAAATACTATTGGCGAGATACTTGTTTCAAGCCATATATGGATCTTTTAAACTTGCACACCAAATGATCATCATTACTAGAGGAGAATCCTTTGGGTTGTTTTATGTAAACCCCTTCATCTAGCTCTCCATTGAGGAATGTCATTTTCACATAAATATATGATGTAACTCCATGTCGAAATGGGCAAATAATGCCAAAATAATATGAAGAGAATCTTTCTTAGATACGGGAGAAAAAATCTCCATGTAATCAATTCCCTCTATTTGAGTAAATCATTTGGCAATGAGTCTAGCTTTATATCTCTCGATGTTGCCTAATGAGTCTTTCTTCATTTTAAAGACCCATTTATAACCAATGGCCCTTGCCTTATTCCCATATTTTGTTAGATGTCATAGAATTTATCTCTTCTTTCATGGTATTGTACCACAAAGTGGATTTATCACAACTCATGGCTTGTAAAAATGTTTCGGGATCATTCTTAGTGCCATCAATATAGTCATATTCTTGTAAATACATAACATAATCACTAGGAATTGATGATTTCTTTACTCTAGCAAATCTTTTTAATGTTGCATCAACATTCTCTTGAGAAGCATGTTGTTCAACTAGTTGTTCAACATTTTTTGGTAATTGTTGCATAGTTGGATCTACCAACTTAATATCAGCAAGTGTGGAATTTCAATAATTGGTTGTGCAATAGCTCAATTAACAAGAGGGACGTTACATACAACAAACAATATGATACTTGATGTGAAAAGTAGAGTATCTGAATGATTTTTTTTAGGAATAGGTCCCTGAATCACTCTCCCTAATTAAGTCATTCTCAAGAAATTTAGCATTTCTTGATTCTATAATCCTAGCGGTGTTGTACCATGGTGTTCCCCACCTTTATTTGATCTCATGATCTTAATATACTTATCACATTATTTCTTTACTTTGGTTTTAAATACCTTAAAGGCATCTTATACTTCATTCTTATCATGAAGCAAGTAGAGATACGTGAATCATGAATAATTATCTATGATAGAGATATAGTACATTTGACCATAAAAGTCCTTATTTGGTTTACAATTGTCCATATGTATGAATTCTAATATTTCCATACTCCTCTTGGCACATTTCTTTGTCTTGTTGATATGTTTTTCCTTTATGAAGTCCATAGAAATGTTAGTATCAATCAAATTCAAAATACTAAGTACCCTATTATGGAGATATGTCCAACCTCCGATGTCACAACATAGAGGAACTTTATTTACAACACATCATTTGATACCAGCATCATCATGAATATGCATTGCATTATAAAAAGGAATTGTTTTGTAAATTGATTAAAAAAAAAACCATCAAACAAAATACCATTCTCAACAATTTCATATTTAAACGACAAATTGAATGTTGAATCTGAAAAGTTGAAGAAACATCCTAGTGGTAATAGTCTTGAAACCGAAATCAAGTTTCTAGAGAAACTTGGAACATAAAAGGTCTTTTCCAAATTCAAAAAAAAAAAAAAAAAAAAAACACTATTGAGAGCTAATCTGTATGTTCCAATAGCTTCCACATGCAAACGCATTTTGTTTGTGGAAAAGATGCATGGTTCACTTCCCATTGGTTTCCAATGGTTTTGAAAACCCTATAAAGAATTTCAAATGTGAATTATAGATTTGGAATCAATCCACCAAGTGTTGTGTCTCACATCAACCATATTAGATTCATAACAAATACATGAGATTGTATTATATTTCTTCTTGAGCTAAGCCTTAAATTTGACATAATCCCTCCTCATATGCCCTTTCTTTTTACACAAGAAAAATTTTGATTCTTTCTTTTTTTGTTTAATGTCAACTTGGAGAGATATTTTACTCTTTCCCTTTTGTTTGCCTTGCTCCTTAATCTTCCTTTGTGTTGCCAAATAAGCACTCTCGCTTGATTCCATAAGCAACATTTCTTCCTCTTGAACACACATGATCATGAGTTTATTAATTGATCATTTATTCTTATGTGTTATAAGAGATCTTGAAAAGTGCATATTGTTGTGGGAGAGTGTTCAGAATATAATATAATATACAATGAAAATTCAGATATCTCAACCTCAATGTTCCTTAGCTAAGCCACAATGTCCTTCATCTTCATGACGTGCTCACATATACCTTTGACACTAGTGAGCTTTAACAATAAAAATTTCATAATTAAGGTTATGGCATGTGCCTTTTCAGAAGTTTCAAATTGCAAACCATTAACCTTTAGCAATGCTTTAGCATTATTATGCTGAGTGACTGAACCATGAATACTAATAGAAAGTTTAGTCCTTATGAATATTACACTAAGGCAGTTAGACCACTCCCATTGTTCATAAAAAGTAACTTTAGCCGAAGTGCTAGCATCGGTAAGGGTAGGTGGTTCATCTTTTCGAATAGCGTAATCAATGTCCATGCACCCTAATTAAAGAAATATTAATTCTTTTCAAACTTTATATTTTTCATCATTCAATATAGGAATATCATTATTAAATTCAGAGAAATTCACAGGTTGCAAAATTGCATATCAAACAATCATGCTTGTGTCACAAAATTTGAGACAAAATTTACATAAATTATGTTTTACCAATGTAAAACATGTCACAAAATATGAATCACATAACATAAAAAATACATGTGGGCTAATTTTTAATTTAGAAAGATTCATAATTGCTTCATGAAGAAACTATCATATTATATTCCTTTTTCTTAATCCCTATTTGTAAATTAAGAAAAATAATATGATATTTCATCATAATTAATCATATTAATATAATGAAAATTCCTATTGGATAAAATTCATCATATTGATGTGATTAATTATAATTGGTGTCTATTTTTAATGTGATCCAAAAACTTCTGAATATGTATAATTCAAGATAATTAGAGATGCTATGGCTAATCTCTAATTAAATAAAATTATATATGGATTATTAGATATTTAATTTATGCATAAACATTCACCATATTGCATGAAAGGGCAAAATAGTAATTATTCAGCCTAAGGCATAATTTAAAAACAACTGTCCAAGGGCAAATTATTAAAATCACGTAGACAATAGGGGTTGTTGCGTCCTCTTTTTTTTCGGCGCCCGAATTAGGGTGGGTGCCTTGCGGAGGCTAATGGTTTGGCTTAAATTTATTAGGCACGAACTCTCCCAAGTCCACCAATTCACGACTTTAATAGTCTAAGTTTTTAACTTGTAAGTTAATTTTTAAAACGGAGTCGCCACTAATCGATTTGGGGTGGGTCAATTAGAAACCCAAGCGAAGTATCGGGAGAAATACTTGCTCCTGCGCAACAAGAGAAATTAGGATCGGGGACTTGATTACACTAGTTAATCACTAATGCCCTTTCGGTACCTAATCTTGTTTAAACCCTAAGGCTTTTTGGATTTTTGAGGGATTTTCCATTCATTTGTGGAGGAAAAACATTTTTTTATTTGGGTCTTTTTCTCATTTTTTGACATAAAAAGCATTTTTTGGATTTTTTTATCTTTTTCTGGAAATATAAATCATTTTTTGGCTTTTTATGAATTTTTTGGCTTTTTTGGGAAAATATGGAGATTTTTGATTTTTTGATTTTCTGGAAAATAAATTATTTTTTATTTTATTTATTAAAATATTATTTTATATTATTATATATTATATAAAAAACGACCCGGGTCGGATCCGCAGGTTGGGTCCGACCTGGGCCATTCGTCTAGGACCCGGACGGGCCTGCAATGCAGGCCCGGCCCGGGACTTTTTTTTTTAAAGCAAATCGCAGCCCAAAAGCGAAATAGGCCCACTTCTCTTAGGCCCGTGCAAATTTGGCCCGCGCAACTAAACCCTAGAGGAATCGGGTCATCCGCTCAACCCGACGACCTGACTTCCGGCCGCCCCTAATTCGCGAAACCCTATCCGAAAACAGGGAAACCGGGTCAAACAGACCCCTCGAATCGACCCGGTTCCCGGCCTCCTCTCTCCTTCGTTTGCTCGCGACGCTGGTGAGGGGGACTGAGGCGTCATTGAGCAGATGGCGATGACGGCGGTGATGGTGTCGACGACGGCGGCGACGACGAGTTAGACGACGACGACGGCAGTGATAGCGGCTATAAACCGCTTACGAGGACGGCGAGGACGAGCGACAACGAGGCTACTGGTGTGGTCAGTGGCGGCACGGTTCGAGGAGGGGAATGCGACGGTGACGACGTGACCGGAGGCGTGATGACTACTGTTACTTGTCTGTGACGAGGTGGCGAACGGTGGCGGTGACAGGGCAACGACGGCGGCCACTCAGCTTCTAGATCTGGCGTGGCGTTGGCGGATCAGTCGCGGCAACGGCTTCGGGGGGAACAACAGCGAGCTTTCGAGGCAACGATGTCGGGACTCGGTCGAGGCGACGACGTCGGCACAGCGTCCGATGGCAGCGGCAGCAGCAAGAACCCCAAATCTGGACCTTGGCTGACAGATCTCGAACCTCCTCTCGCCGTAACTCCTCCTTCGGCCAGATCTGAGATCTCTGGTCACTCTCCTTCAAACCTCCCCCGAAGTCTCTCAGGGAAGGTCTTTGAAGCTTGCTACCGGTGGTCCCTCACTTCGCTATGCTCTCCTTCTCGGGCTCGCTCACCACCGGCCTCCCGAAGTCTCTCGGAGGGAGGTCGCTTGAGCTTGCGACCCGATTTCCGCCTTGCTCGCTCTTTGAGCTCCCCGAAGTCTCTCGGGAAGCCCCTCGAGCTTGTTGGCTCGTGTCTCTCTCTCGTGATCCGTGCCCCCCGTCGACGGAGATGGACGGCCTATTTATAGGTCGAGGGGCAGCCGGTCGACGGAGTTTGGACCGTCGGTCTCCATGGCCTTCGCCAGCCGAACCGGCGTCCCATCTGACGCAAGCTGCCCTCGGCACGTTCCCATCTGACGCCAGCCGCCTCTGCTCCACGTGTGTCGCCGTCCGTCCACCCTTCCGGCGTCGCGCCCTCTGCGCGTGAGTTGCAGAGGTGCGAGGAAGGGGATGACCCGAAGGGGGCCGGGCCTTGCGCTCAGGCCGTGGAGGCCCACATGGGGAGCTGCTGCCGCTGCTTTTCTTTTTTTCTTTTTTTTTGTTGTTTTTTGTTTATTATTCCGAAAAAGAAAACCTAATTAATTAAAAAAAAAAAAAAGGGAAATTTAGGCGTTAACAGGGGCAAAACGGGAAATTAATTCGAAGGACGACAAATCGATAAAATCACCCGCAAGCTGCACGAGAGCCTATGCGCGTGTACTTCACGTGCCCCAATTTCTTCTTTGCATGTGTAATGCATGCGCTTGATCTTGCATTGGTGTGTGGGATCCACACACATGGCCTTTCTTTTTTTTTTGGTTGGTCCTACTCTACTCTTATTTTAACTCTCACCCTTAGACTTTTTTACCCTATCTCTTTGCGGGCGTGGGAGTCGAAACCCACACTTGAAACTTAATTCATCCCCACCCCAACTCCCCCTAAGAAGGTGGGGATTCGAACCCTCCACCTCCCCCTTCCATGTTGGAAGGATGGCCACTGGGCAAACTCCAGTGGTTCACGCATGGCCTTCATCATGCAATTTTTCTGTTATTTGTGTCCGTCGTGTCTTTTGCCGTCCGATTCTCCTCTAACAGCCTACTTTAGACCCAATGAGTGGTGGGTTCCGCTGTCCGATTCTCCTCCGGCAGCCCACTTTAGACCGAATAAGTGGTGGGTTACGAAAACCACGTCGATGCGGCAACAAGGTCCAAGATTCGGCAAAAACAGCCAAAAATTGCTTGAAATCAGGCAGAGTTTCACCAAAATGCAAACCCTAGCCACCCCGATTTCCGTTGCTGAATCTGCCTCGGCGATCAATGTAATGCCAAATTAACTTAGGAATTTTATTGCCCATGCCAGTGCGACCATACTAGTTCGAAAATGGGTGGTGGGTCACGTCAAATTTTGCCCCAAAATTTTCTTTTTATTCAATGAAAAGGCCCCATGAAAATCATTAAAGGCAAAGATACAAACAAGCTTTGATACCAACTGTTAGAAATTTGTGGAAAACCTAGATCTTGATTATCAAGATCAAATGCGAAAATTTGTAAAATTCTATACTAGCTCCAGTCATTGATGAAGTCGCAAACAGATGAGCGAAGCTTGAACTATCGAAAATAGGCATTTCTAGCTGATTGCCCTCTCGACGTTGATAGTGTGTTTTCCAATTATCAGATAATCAGAATATTAAAAATAAAATAAGAGGGTATGACTTAGATGACCTATTTATATGCCCATTCAAATCCTTACAGATAATGTCTCCCATCAAGACAGCTATATTTAATTGGGCAATCACCATAGTTATTAGAATTTGATTAGGATAATAAAATGTCAATGAAATCTAATGTGGACAATATTAAACTGAACGTGGGATCATATTAAAATATTATAACATGGAAAAGTTGAACTCTTTTCCATGCGTCTGGCTTATGTTGTTGAGGAAGCATGTACTCGACATTAACAATTCACTAGATTGCCAATCGATGGGCATTATAAATTATCAAGTTAGGGTTCAAATAACTAGCAAAACAAACCTCATACCTAATTCAAACTAAAAGTACTAGAAAAGTTCTAAACCTATTGCATTGATACAAATTCAGTTCATATGGGCAATTTAGTCCAAAAATCATTGATATGGATACTGACTGTCCTATGTGGCATGGTTGATATAGGAAGGCCATCGCTAATGTGAATAATTTTTAAAATTTTAAATCCTATTTTCCATTTTTTACTTTTTTTTTTAAATCTCTCTGTTTTTTTACTTTCTCTTTCCTTTGGCCCGTGGTTGGTATTCAGCCACAGCCAATGACCGGCTACAAGCTAGGCCCAGCGAGGGCATCACGGCCTAAGCAAGGGCCACCCTTGCCTAGGCCACGAGGGCGACCCTCACCTAGGCCGCAACAGTCCCAATGCCCTCACCAGCCTTGGCTTATGGCCGATTGCTGGCCATGGCCAAATACCGGCCACGGGCCAAAGGAAAGAGATGGAAAAAAAAAAAAAAAAAAAGAGAAGAATATTTTTAAAAAATTAATAAAATATATGAAAAAATTTAAAAGTTGTTTATGTTAGCATCGGCCATCCTTGGCCATGCCACGTAGGATGGCCGACTTTATGAGTTAAATGGGTTGACTCAACTAATAACTTTTATAAGTTAAATGGGTTGCAAATGAATTTAAAGACAAATCCGTTTACAACCCGTATATCATTAGATTTACATATAACCCAAACCCATTAACAATCCATATATTAAAACTTAAGTGACTCATGTATGACCCATCTCATTGAATATGAGTGCAAAATGGGTGGAAAATCCATTTTGACACTTCTAATGAGGAAGGTTAAATTGGTGAATCTTTGTAGGGAAAGAAAGAAAGTAAAATAAAGGAGGAGGATTGAGTGGATTTTTTTTTTCCATGAAAACGAAGCAAGACTCTTTGGTAAACATATATTTAAGTATAACCAAATTAAGTTTTTTTCCATAAACAATGGACTCACAAATTTAAGAAAAGTGTGAGAAATGGAGGGAGGTAAAATCGAAATCTTTTTAGGAAAAGAAAGAAAGTAGCTAAAGGAGGAGGATTCAATGGATTATTTTCCACAAATGACAGATTCACAAATTTAAAGAATGTGCGAGTAAGCAAAGGAGATTGAAGTATAAATTTACACTGTACGGTGCGAAGGACAGAGAGCCTAATTAGCTTAAATAGAGAGCCTGAATAGCTTCCCGTGCATTGCGGTGTCGTGTGGTCAGCACAGGATAAAGACGAAAGATGAGAGCATCAATATGGTGGCAGCTGTTGCTATCGGCGCTCGCGTTGGTGAGCTCATGCGCGGCACGGCGCATCCAGGCAGAGGCGACGATCGAGCTGCCGCCGCCACTGCAGTGGCATTTCTACCAGAACTCGTGCCCCGATGCTGAGAAGTATGTGAGGGACCAGGTCGAGTTCTACTGGAAGCAGGACAGGACCCTCGCTCCCAAGCTGATCCGAATTCTCTACTCCGACTGCTTCGTCAAGGTCCGTACTGTCTGTTTCTTTTCCCCCGCTCTCGAACGATCTTGAAGTTTGCATTGCTTCGATATCGAGTTTCCATTGCCTTTCTAAGCACGTGATATCCTTTCACCTAACGTTTAAACCTCTCGAACCGGGCTTTCTTATGTACCACGCTTGTGTTTGAAACAGGGGTGCGATGCGTCTGTTCTATTGGACGGGCCAGATTCGGAGAAAACAGCACCACAAAATGCAGCGTTTCTAGGGTTTACGTTGGAGGTGATTGACAAGATCAAGGAAGTCCTGGAACAGCATTGTCCCGGGGTCGTCTCTTGCGCTGACATTATCAACCTCGCTGCTAGAGATGCTGTTGTCTTGGTATGCAACAAGATTCGCAGTTTTTTCCTTTTTGAGCTTGAAAAGAGATCGTTTGGTCTGCACTGATGATAATCGACATGCTGTTAGCTTGAGTTTTTCGGAGCGTACGATGTGGGAAAAAGAAAAGAAAAGAAAAAAACAGAATTACTGATGCGATAATGATGTTGTAATAGGCGGGAGGGACGTCATACCCCATTCCGACCGGGAGGAGGGACGGGAATTCGTCCACTGCGAAGTCGGTGGACCTCCCGTTGTAGGCCGTCCCGTGGGGATCGGTGGTCCCTTACTTCCAAGAAAAGGGCTTGGATGTGCAGGACCTCACCACTCTACTTGGTACGATCCGAACCCCCATGAAAACTGCTTATTTTACTCCATTACATTACCTTGAGATCGTAACCAATCCAGGCAAATCGTTCAGTTCAGTGAATCATGACGTCCCTTTTCGCTTTCGAGTTTTCTAAATCGCTGCTGAGGTGTCATGATACAAAGAATTCTTCTGACAATGATCTCCTCCCAGTGCACAAAATGGCATTGCTCACGTATTATGTCAATCTCTCGATCATAACCAATTCCTCCTAACTTTGCCAAAACAAAATAAATTTTGACAGGGGGGCATTCACTGGGCAAGACCGGCTGCCAGTTCATCGCGGACAGGCTGTACAATTTCAACAAGACCGGCAAGCCAGACCCAAGCGTGGACCCATCCTTTTTATCCCAATTGAGGGAGCAATGCCCACCAAACTCAACGAACCAAGTGTAACTTAACCCCTGACTCAGGCTCGAGCTACAACTTGGGCAAGACCTTCTACTCCAGGGTCCTGAACCACCGGGCCGTCCTAGGCATCGACCAGCAGATTGCCGCCAACAACGACAGTTACCAGATCGCTCAGAGGTACGATGCCAGTTTCGAGGACTTCAAGAAGATGTTTGGCCGGTCAATGACCCGGCTGGGGTTCGTCAAGCTCCTTTCGAGGGATCAGGGGGAGGTTCGCAAGAATTGCCGAGTCGTGAATGTGAAATAAATCCCAACCGAGATCGAATGATCTCGCAATTGTTAAGTCGATGATGACATCTTGGGGTCCTAAATAATGAAAATAAAACGAGGCACGAAGAATAACGAAAGTGGTCTTATTATTGTTGTTAGTAGCCTAGTTGTTTTGCCTTATGAACAATTAAAGAAGCCACATAATATCAATCAATTCAGCAAATGAAACAATTTTGTGAAGAGCTTTGCTTACAATTCATGGTGCCATCGGGCCAGCTCGAGCAATGAAACATCGTTTAATGATCGGCGACGTAAATTTAATCATCTGTATACACGTTCCCGGACAAGTAAAGCCTACTTTCTCGCTTGTGCAATTGAACCAAAAATGCTTCTGGCAAAGCCATTACAATGAATGGCCAAAGGTTTAGCGACAAAGAAAACTTGAATGGCCAAAGATTTTCACTTGCTACCATTGTGACATCCCCCTTCTCTCCTTTTTCTTTTTTGTCTTCTTCTTCTCTCTCTCCTCCTCCTTCTTTTTCCCCACGTTCCTCCAAAGGTTTAGCGAAAACTTGAATGGCCAAAGTGTTAAGTATACAGGACTGAAGTCTCATTCAGCCACTATCAATCCAGCAAATAACACTGATGCTGGAAGAGAAAGTATTCTGAAGAAAAAGAGTTCTACAGAACAGCAAAAGTGAAACAAAGAACACGTGGAAAAGCAAAAACAAGGAAAGTGACGATGAGCAGATGATCAACGGTGAAGAGCTCGTGTTGAAGGCAAACATGGATTGTCATCAATGATTAAGAAAGCCTGGAATAAAGAAGATGAGGATCACCAAGTCATGTAGACCTCAATTAACACATGTGCTACTATTCGGTTAGAATGGTGAAACAAATTAAGAAACAGTTAGTTGTATTCTGTTAGAGTTCTCTAGTCTGATATAAATAGTCTTCTTCTTCCTTGAGCAATGTAAGTGAGAAGAGAGAGAGAGTATATCGAGCTATCATCCATGAATGCTCGCAATAGAATAGAGAGGTGCTGAACAGAGAGATAGAAAACAGAGGATTTGTATTCATAAAGCTTTGATTCAATGTACAGAAGCTTGGTATTGCAATCACATTGAAAGAAAAGAGATTCTGAGTATTTCATCTTCATACTCTCTGTATCTTGATTCAGTTCTTCATCTTCACTTTCTCATGGTATCAGAGCAGGAGATCATACTTGCTGAAGAAATTCATTCAACAGATACTCTTTAAATCAAGAAGTGAAGAAACTGAAGGTGCAGAAGATTCCAGTATCACGGTAATCGTATCTGTATTCATAGTATCTCTGTCATTTTCTTCCTCAAGCTGTGAGATTACAACAATGGCAATAAGAACACCGAAATATCCCTTTCCAATACATGTGAATATCTCAAACTTTGTCACAATCAAACTTGCCGAAGACAATTTTCTCTTATGGCAAGCTCGATTCATAGGTTCTTGAAAAGTCAAGAACTTTTTGGCTTTATTAATGGTGATTTTTCATCACCCCCTCGAATGCTGCAAAATGAAGTCGAAGGAGGTGAATCTGAAGTTGTAAATCCAGATTATATTGACTGGACAAAAACTGATCAGCTGGTTTCATCATGGATAAGTGGAGCTGTCACTGAAAATATTTTGAGCCTGATAATTGGACTAGAAACATCTCATGAGGTATGGCAAACACTTCTAAATCGGTTTACACATAAGTCAATTGCTAGGGAGTTCGAATTAAGAGGGAAATTACAAGGTTGTCGAAGCATGATCGATCCCTTCCCGTCTATCTCGAGAATATAAGTCCATATGTGATGGAGTTAAATGCTATAGGAAAACCAAAGTGGATGAAATAACCAAAATGTTTGGTGTGTTGGAAGGCTTGGGTCCCGAATATGAAAATTTTCGAACTACTATATACCGTCTAAAGCCTCAACCCGAATATGATGAAGTGATAGCACAATTAGAAAGGTTTGAGTCAAGACTGCAGAATTACCCGTAAAATCAGTTTAATCCCAATTTAGCTTACTTTGGGCAAAAACAATCTCAGTACAACTTAAAGAACATACGATAGAGATTATATTCCTCAAACCTCGGCTTTGTAGCTCAAAGAGGAAGCTACGAGGAGGTTATCACTATGGTCGAGGTAGAACTGCTAATAGTAGAGGTCGAGGCTTTGGATATTCTGAAAGGAATCAGAATTACAGAACAAATACCTTGATGCAAGACCAAGGAGATCAGCAATATAGACAGAGAAATGCTTTCTCTGGAACTAATCAAGGGTTTCGACCCTATGCTAGTCATTCTCAGAGGTACCAAACCACCAAAACTTATCCTTCTTTGACATCAACTTCAAATAAAAATCAACAGAATGAGAAAGAAACAGCAATGTTCGACGGAATGTCAAATATGTAAACGTCCAGACATGATGCTCTTCGTTCTTTGGTATCGTTTTTGACAACTCCTATCAAGCGAAGACATTCCAACAAAGATTAACAGCAATGCACATTGAGGATCCAAATGGAAGTGAATGGTACCCAGATACTGGTGCCACAGCTCACATCAGTGCTAATCCTGGTATGCTCCATACTCATTCTAAGTATAAAGGAACTGATACTGTTATGATTGGAAATGGATCCTGCTTACCTGTTACTCACATAGGTAATACCTGGCTGAATACAAAAGATAATGCATTACCTCTTAATGATGTGCTGATTGTACCAGAAATAAAGAAGAACCTCTTTCGGCTTCTAAACACGAGATGACTATCCTTGCTCCTTTGTTTTTGACAAAACCGGTGTTTATGTAAAGGACAATTATACCAAGGTAACAGTGAAGCTCGGAAAGAAAATTAGAGGACTCTATCAAGTGGATACACAAACCACGTAAGCCTTCTTCACTCGAGACAAAGAGCTGTTAATGAAGATACATGGCACAGAGATTGGCTCACACAAATTCTCGATAGTAAACCATCTCGCAAAGCACGAAGCTAATTCACTATACTACAAACACCTAAGCATATATGCAGCAAGTTGTCAAATAGCCAAAAGTACAGCATTATCTTTTCCCTTGTCGACTCTACTTCAAATATTCCTTTAGAAAAGATACACCGTGACATTTGGGGGCCATCACCAAGAAGCTCCTTTCAAAATTCAAGTACTATGTGATTTTTGTTGACAATTTTCAAGATATAGCTGGTTATATCCAATGAAGTTGAAATCGAGTTCTATGATATCTTTATCAACTTCAGACACTAGTTGAAAGACAATTTGATCATCAAATCAAAATTTTCCAGAGTGATGGAGGAGGAGAGTTTATAAGTAGTAGATTTCAAAATCATTTAAAGACCTGTAGCATCAAACAAATTTTTGTCTTGTCCATACACACCAAGACATGAGAATGGAGTTTCAGAGAGGAAACATCGCCATATAGTTGAGCTTGGATTAGCTATGCTATACCACTCTAAAGTCCCACTGAGATTTTGGGTAGATGCTTTTATGACAGCCAACTATATTGTAAACATACTTCCTACACCAAAACTGAAGATGGATACACCTTATAACAAACTTCATCATAAGCAGCCCAGTTATGACCATCTACGGGTATTTGGTTGTGCCTGTTATCCATGCTTGAGATCATATACACAACATAAGTTTGATCCCAGATCCATTACTTGTGTATTTCTGGGATATAGTGCACTCCATAAAGGGTATCGCTGCCTTGTCCCTACTGATAACCGTATCTATATCAGTAGACATGTTGTCTTTGATGAAACATTTTTCCCCTTCACAAAGAAGCTGCTCAATGAGTATGGCCAGTATACAACTCTATACAAACAGTGGATTGAAGAAGTTAAACTGTTCGAGTCTCCAAGTTCTGCTATGGCTGATCTTACAGTTAATGACCAAATAGCTAATTTTCAGTACCATCCTGCTATGGAAGATCACTACACTTCTAATTCATATAGTAGAAATATGCCACAACCTACTTCTCTCATACCACTGCAGCATGTCTCCCCAAAGAAGGCACAACCAGCCCTCATCTCCACGGATGTTACGTCTCCGACATCATTCCGGCATCAAGTGCCACACAGCCCTAGCTCGCTTCTTCTCAAGGTAATACTACCTGTTCATCCTATGAAGACTCGACGGCAACTGGGCATTACCAAACCAAATCCCAAGTATGCCTCGTTTAGTGAATATCAAGTTCCTAAGGAACCAAAATCGTTAAATCAAAGCATTAGCCGATAAAGGTTGGTCTAGAGCAATGCAAGAAGAAATGACTGCCCTACATGAAAATCAAACCGGCAATTGGTTCCCGTAACCGACCAAATGAATGTCATAGGTCGTAAGTGGGTCTTTAAGACCAAACTAGCACCCGATGGCGCCTTGACAGCTAAAAGCTCGCCTAGTTGCCAAAGGTTTTCATCAAGAGGCGGACTAGACTTACCGAAACATTCACCCCGTTGTGAAACATGCAACAATCCGTATCATACTCTCGTGGCACTCATTAGATGTTGGCAAATACATCAACTTGATGTCAAGAATGCATTCCTTCATGGAGACTTGCATGAGACCTGTCTATATGGAGCAGCCCACTGATTCATCCATCCTCAAAATTCTCAAGATGTTTGTCTTCTCAAAAAGTCCTTATATGGTCTTCGACAAGCTCCAAGAGCTTGGTTTGATAAATTCAGCAACTTTCTTCTCGAGAATGGATTCTTACGTAGCACAAACCGATCCATCCCTCGTTTGTTCTTCATACCGGTTCACATACGCCTTATTACTTCTTTATGTAGATGACATCATCTTGACCGGCAGCTCACCACAACTCTTGGCTAATTTGATTGAGAACCTTAGTCTTCACTTCCATATGAAAGATCTTGGATCTCTTCACTATTTTTTAGGCATTGAAGCCAAACGTACTCCTCAAACTCGTTCCTATGCCAAACAAAGTATGCTGTTGATTTGCTTAACCGTGCTCATATGGCAGAGTGCAAACCTATTTCCACTCCTTTACCACTTCGCTCAGTTTCCATGATAAATACTGATAATCAGCTCAGTGATCCCCTTGAGTACAGAAGCTTAGTTGGTGGTCTTCAGTATTTGACCATCACTCGACCAGATCTTGCCTATGCCACAAATCTCCTCTGTCAAAAGATGCACCATCCAACAGTGGCAGATTTTCATCAATTAAAGCGAGTTCTTCGCTATCTTAAAGGTACCATATATCTTGGACTTTATCTCCATTCTCACAGTTCCATACATCTTTATGGATACTCAGATGCTGACTGGGCAGGCTGTCCTGCTACTCGACGATCTACTACTGGCTTTTGCACTTATCTTGGATCTAATCTTCTTTCTTGGTCCGCTAAGAAACAGCCCTTGTCTCACGCTCTTCTACGTAAGCCGAGTATCGTGCACTTGCTTCCGCCACCGCCGAACTCACTTGGATTAGCTTTGTCCTTCGTGATATTGGTATCTCTCTTCCATCATCTACCCTCTTATTTTGTGATAACAAATCAGCCATCTCTCTTACAGCCCAATCCTATACTTCATGCTCGAACTAAGCATATCGAAGTTGATTTTCACTTCGTTCGCGAGAAGGTCTCGTCCTGGATCTATTCAAGTTCTCTATGTTCCCAGTCATCTTCAGCTTGCTGATATCTTCACTAAGTCCCTCTCACGGTTTCGCCCACTTTACTCTTCGAACCAAATTGGGACTAGGATCCTTACCCATTCCCAATTTGAGGGGGATGTTAAGTATACGGGATCAAGTCTCATTCAGCCACTATCAATCCAGCAAATAACACCGATCTTTGGAAGAGAAAGTATTCGAAGAAAAAGAGTTCTACGTAATGAAAGTGAAACAAAGAACACGTGGAAAAGCAAAAACAAGGAAAGTGACGATGAGCAGATGATCAACGGTGAAGAGCTCGTGTTGAAGGCAAACATGGATTGTCATCAATGATTAAGAAAGCCTGGAATAAAGAAGATGAGGATCACCAAGTCATGTAGACCTCAATTAACACATGTGCTACTATTCGGTTAGAATGGTGAAACAAATTAAGAAACTTGATTAGTTGTATTCTGTTAGAGTTCTCTAGTCTCGATATAAATAGTCTTCTTCTTCCTTGAGCAATGTAAGTGAGAAGAGAGAGAGAGTATATCGAGCTATCATCCATGAATGCTCTGCAATAGAATAGAGAGAGGTGCTGAACAGAGAGATAGAAAACAGAGGATTTGTATTCATAAAGCTTTGATTCAATGTACAGAAGCTTGGTATTGCAATCACATTGAAAGAAAAGAGATTCTGAGTATTTCATCTTCATACTCTCTGTATCTTGATTCAGTTCTTCATCTTCACTTTCTCACAAAGATTTTCACTTGCTACCATTGTGACATCCCCCTTCTCTCCCTTTTTTTTTTTCTTTTTTGTCTTCTTCTTTCTCTCTCTCCTCCTCCTTTTTCCCCACGTTCCCCCCCCCCGCGGCCCCTTCTCTGCCATCCATCCCCCTTCCCCTTTCTTTCTCTCTCTCTTTTTCTTTTCCCCTCCGTCATTTTCCCCCAACCCACCGCACCCCAACCCACCCCACCCCTTTTTTTTTTTTTTGTCCTTTCTTCTCTCTCTTTCTTTCTCTCTCCCTCTCTTTTTCCCCGCCCCCTCTCTTTCTTTCTCTCCCTCTCGGCCGAACCCCCCTCCTCGGCCGAACCCCTCCTCCTCCTCTTCTTCTTCTTCTTCTTCTTCTTCTTCTCAGCTGCTGCTTCACCCACCACGAGCACCACCGCTGCCCACACCCAACTCACCACCACGCCACCTCCGTCCGCCTCTTGGAGCCGTGTTGTTCGCCATCCTCACCGCCGAACCGCCATCTCCACCGCCGAGTTCCAAAGCGCTGCTGCTTGCTCGAAGCCGCCGCTCGCCACCATAAGTCGCCGCCGCAATCCCCAAGCCACCGTCACTGCCTCTTGCCACCGCTCGCTTGGCCATCCGGGCCATTGTTGCTTCAAACCGCCACCACCACCGCCCAAACCGAGCCATCCCCCTTTCACCGTGAGCTTCGAGAGTTGCCGCCGCCGCCGTCGAGCCTCCGTTTGAGCCACGAGCGTCGTGTTCTCGACACCATCGCGCCGCCATCACTGCGGGCTCGCCATCATCGAAAATCAGTGAGTTAACTTCCTAATTGTAGATTAAGGCATTAATTGCGTTTAGGGATGGTTCGTTTAATGTTAATGGCGATTAGTTTAAGTAATTATGATTATAATAATTAATTGTGATTATATTAATTAATTGAGTTTAATTTAATTTATTTATAATTAATCATAATTATTTTAATTAACGTCCATTAATTTTTAATTAATTATAGTTAGGTTAATTAATCGAGTTAGTTTAATTAATCGTATTTATCCCGATTAATCGCAATGAGCTTAATTAATCGTGATTACTATAATTAATGACAAATTAGCTGTTATGTAGAATTTTATGCTCGCTTTACTAGATGAATTTACACTTAATTTTGATTGTTTGAGCATGTAATGCCATGATGTTTGATTGCCCATTTAATGTATTTTAAATGCTATTTTCAAAGATGGTTTATTAGTAAGAAAATAACAAACTTTGAGGTGTCGTGTTTGGACGCCGTATTTTACGTGATATAAGGGGCAATGATGTTTTAAAATGAAAGTGTGCGAAGTTTGATGGGTTGATTTTAAATAGATGACCACGTACGATTATTTTACTATAATTTTAAATGTAAAGATTTTCCGAGATTTTGTTATTTAAGCACGAACTCTTTTACATTGGGCTAATTGACGGAAGATAAAAATTGGCTTCAATGTTGACATGCTTGTGTGGTCATTTAATCGAACCCGTCACCCAACGAGAGTTTGGGGGCGATGCCCAATTTTTATCTGATGCCCGGCGGGGGTTTGGATGTCGAGTCGCGGTTGAGGTCGGATGCTCCTTTATGGAATGCCGTTTGGGTGGGGTTCTAGACGATGTTATGTCCGATGGGGCAGGACGATGCCCGGTCATGTTGGAAGACCGCCAACTCGTGTGTTGGCCGTGACCCGAGGGGTCGTAATAATCGGAACACGTGTGAATGATTATGATGCATTGCGCTTGATTATGGGCTAAAACTATAAGGCATGGTATGGGACGTGCCAAAATGAGTTTTATCTTTATAATCGGGACCCGTGTGGATGTTTGGTCCATGAGAGTTATGTGTTCTGATTATTAATTATTCTTATTGTATCGATAAAGACATACGTGACGTACTAATATGTAGGGGTGTGCTAAGATGAGGTAAGATTGTATGCCATTGCATGATTAGGCTGCCTCCGTACGAATTTGCGTCTTAATCGAGGTTTAAGAAGTTGACTTGCTGAGATTTTATCTCACCCCGTTGTTGTTAACCATTTTCAAGGCCGTAACATGAAGATCTGCTAAATGCAGATGTGGTGGGCGCGAGATCAACACTTTTTGGCTGACCTTGCCATTAGTGAAGTTAGAGTTAACGGTAACCTTTCTAACCCATTTTCACTCATAGGTCATGTAGGAGTTGCGTTTTGTTGTAGGCATGTAAATGTTAAACTCCTTAGGTTAACAAGTGGATAAATAAATGTGCGATTTTTGGAAATCATTTGTTATGTTTTACTATCCATGTTTTGTTGAAGACTGGGTGTTTATTTATGTCGTTTCCGCATGCGTTTAATTGAAAAATAAAAAGAATGGGTTGGCGACGCGTCCTAAGACGTCGCAATTTAATCGACAACTGAAGGATGTTTGCACGCTCGAGATTTGAGGCGTGACAACCATCTTTCCTCCAAGACTTGCCAATCTTTGCCCAAACATGCTCCAATTTAAGTTTAAGTAATATGGTAACCTATTGACTCATGACAAACTTACTCCTACTATGCCACCAATAGGAGTGGAAAACATAGTACGCTGGACAATAAATGTGATAAAAAAAAAAATAGTACGTGGAGAGCATATATGGAGAAACAAATGCAAAAAATGAAATCGGCACACCAAAATACCTTAGGAACGGGTCACATATCATCAAAAACCAGTCACAAAGCGATCGAACTAATCAAAACAAAAATGGAACTAGTTGAATCAGTCAAAGGTCCGGTACGGTCCGACCTGGTCAACTGTCAGAGGATGATGTGGTACTTACGTTTGGATGATGTCAGCAGGCAGGTGGATCCCACGTGGAGAAGCAAACGAGCTGCCTTAGCGAAGGACGATGAGTTTTGAGTTGATTTTCGTTTTCCGAAAAGCTCGTCAAAAAGTGTTCAAGAGGTGGCAAATGGATGAGTCGGGTCGAAAATGTGTCAACCATATTTAACCTATTTTTGACCAATCATATGACCTATACCCGACCCAACTCATATTATCGAAACACATTTATATTTAACTCAATTTAGTTACTTAAATAAAAACTTCACACCAAATTTAAAAAATAAATAAAATAAAAAACGTAAAAAACCTTTAAATTAAAATACTTTTGAAGAACTCTTGATAAGAAAAAGTTTGATGAGCTAATAATTGACATGAAAATAATATTTGTTTAAAACAAATCTTCTTGAATGCAAGAATGCGTAGCTTCTTAATTGTAATTGTTTTTAATTTTGGTTGATTCATTGATTTAGTTCACCAAGTTAAAAATTACATTATGATGTTTTGTATTTCTATTTATCAATCTAAACAGCATCGAGCTTCGTCTAAAAGTACTTCTCCAGTATGGATATCTATCTACCAAATATCATTAAAAAAAAATCAACTTTTTATTATTTTAAAAATTTTGAAAATTATTATTATTTATTTTATTTTCTTATTTTCTTATTTTCTCTTTTCTTTCTTTTTCCTCCTCCTTCTCCTCCATTGTTACTCCATCGACGGTGACCGACCAAGCCGCAGATCGGC
Organism: Eucalyptus marginata; assembly: GCA_014182565.1. NCBI lineage: Eukaryota > Viridiplantae > Streptophyta > Magnoliopsida > Myrtales > Myrtaceae > Eucalyptus > Eucalyptus marginata. Next base: position 838,248 of record CM024585.1, read on the forward strand.
AAGATCAAGGCTCCACTGTCCGGCGAGCCCGAGCCGCCAAGCTCCATCGCAACCGGCGAGCTTGCAGCTCGCCAGATCCAGGCGACCTCGAGCTCGGCCATGGCCGGCGAGCTCGCGGCTCGCTTGATCCAGGCGACCCCGAGCTCCGTCGTGGTCGACGAGCTCGTGGCTCGCCAAATCCAAGCGAGCCCGAGCTCGCCCATGGCCGGCGAGCTCATGGCTCACTCAATCCAAGCGAGCCCGAGCTCCGTCGCGGCCGGCGAGCTCGCGGCTCACCTTTTTGGCTCGCCAAGCTCGGCCAAGGCCGGCAAGCTCCCGACTCGCCCGAGCTCCGTCGAGGCGAGCCGCGGCGGCGAGTGGCGGAGGTAAGCGGTGGAGGTGGGTCAAAAATGGGTCAATGACAAAGCGCAGCTGTCTGTCTCAAGGAAGTTCTATGTTTTTAGGTTTTGAAAATGGGTCGAAAATGGGTTAGAACGTGTAACCCATTTTCAACCCATATAGAATTGAACTTAAAATCCTTTGACCCATTTTAGTTGGGCCATTACATTTTCATGACTCATATACAACCCATTAGTGAAAAATATGGAGTCTAAAAATGGGTCCATGACCCATTTTGCCACCTCTAGTCACGATGAAACAACGACGGGTTTCTCGGGTCCGCGACTCGATAATGCGTGGAGGCACGTGTGGCGGTGTTCGGCAAATTTCAAATATTTCTCTCATCTGAAGGCGGTAAGTCTAATAGTCGTGACCTTTTTTGGGAATGAGTAGCAGAAAGACGCGGCTGGGCTTTAGTCTTGATGGAGAATCAGTAGAGACGCGAGCGGTGCAACTGGCGTGTGGCAGCCACTGTGAGGCAGATTTGATGGCTATTTATAGGCTTTACATAACGATTATCTAAAGTAACAAATCAAGATCAATTAAAGAGAATATACATAATTACATAATAATAATATACATAATTATAGAATATTCTAAATATATCTCCAATAATCATATTAGTAGTCCTCGTTACTTTTCTTACAATGAGGTAAAATGAATCTTACTCTATTGAACATTGACCCTTATAGCCCTAGCGGATGTGGGTTTGCTTCTAGTAATGACTTGATATCAGGTAGATCCATCATTCAGGAAACCCATAGGCTCTATTAATTGACTCAGATGGATGAGGTATGGACCTTATCTAGCACATCTGAGAAGTCCACATCTGGCTGCTTAGAGCTCTTTGGGTAGACGAAACTCGACCCTGTTCAATCGAGCTCCCAGGCACCACCGTCGATGGTGTAGACCTCGTCATCATTGTCGACTGTGAGAATTTCCAATGATGGTATTGAATGAAAGTCTTTATAGATAGAGAGCATTTTCTTTTACCGAGATGTGGTCGTGGTATTTTTTCATTTTTCTTTGTAAGATTTGATTTATTTATTTTTAATAAATAAACAACGGATTCATGGCTCTTTTCATTTGAATATAAAATTAAATTTAAAACCTAAATTAAAAAAGGTGATTATATCGTGGAGTAAGGATCCAAGAAATCTTCTTCTTCTAGACCACCTTTTTTAACATTTTGATTCAAAAATCTTGGCTAAAAGTGATTAATATATATAGGGAGCCTAAGAGATGATGGGGATGTGATTATGATTAGGCTTCCCGTGCAATTTAAGGAAGTGTAAACAAGGAAAGTGTCGTGATGGTCAGTACAGGATAAAGACGAAAGATGAGAGCATCAATGTGGTGGCAGCTGATTTCTTTTTTGCTATCGGCGCTCAAAGTGAATATGTATATGTATATATATATATATATATATTGTAAAGTTAATTATTTTTTGGGTAAAGAATATATTGAAATTGAGGTTATTCTAAAAACGTTTGATGTTGGTGAGCTCGTGCAAATTTGTACTTGCCTAATGTTATTGTTTTTAAAATATTCGTGGCACGTTGAGGCCGAGGCGACGATTGAGCTAAAGGAGGAGGATGAGGATTCGGTATTTCTTTTTCATATAAACCGAATTTAAAACCCGAGTAAGGATAAGCTGCAGTGGTGCATTTCTACCAGAACTCGTGCCCCGACGTCGAGAGGTGCAGTGTACCAGAGGGACCAGGTCGAGTTCTACTGGAAGCAGGACAGCACCCTCGCTGTCAAGCTCATCCAACTTCTCTACACTGACTGCTTCATCAAGGTACGTACCGTCTGCTCATTTCCCCCTCTCTCTCTCTCTCTCTCTCTCTCTCTCTCTCTCAAACGATCTCAAAGTCAGCATCGCTTCGATCATCGAGTTTCCGTCGCCCCTTCTGAGCATGCAATATCCTTTCACCCAATGGTTTAACCTCTCGGACTCGGCTTTCTAGCATACCAATCTTTTCTGAACATATGTATGGTTTATGTGGATAAAAAAGGGATGCGATGCGTCGATTCTCTTGGACGGGCCAGACACAGAGAAAACAGCACCACAAAATGCACCGATTCTAGGTTTTCCTCTGGAGGTGATTGACAAGGTCAAGGAAGTTCTGGAACAGCGTTGTCCCGGGGTCGTCTCTTGCGCCGACATTATCAACATTGCCGCTAGAGATGCTGTCATCTTGGTATGCAACATGGTTCTCAGTTTTTCCTTTTTGAGCTGGAAAAGAGATATGCTGTTAGCTTGAGTTTTGGAGCGTTCGATATGGACAGGAAAAAAAAAAGCAGAATTACTGATGTGATAATGATGTTGTAATAGGCGGGAGGGGTGTCGTACCCCGTTCCGACGGGGAGGAGGGACGGAAATTCGTCCAGTGCGAAGTTGGTGGACATCGCAGTGCACGCCACCCCGTGGGAAAAGGTGATCCATTACTTCAAAGTAAGGGGCATGAATGTGTTCGACGTCACTACTCTACTTGGTACGATCTAACCCTCGAATGAGAAGTGTTTATTTGACTCCGACCTCGTTACATTACCTTAAGATCTTAACCAATCCAGGCAACTCATTTAATTCAGTGAATCACGTCCCTTTAGCTTTCTCTAAGTCGCTGCCTAATTGTCATGATACGAGGAATTTTATCAGATATAGAATCGTCGAGGATGTAATCCGAACCAATCCTCATAATGATCTCCTCCAAGTGCACAAAAATGGCATACTCACGTAATATATCAATCTCTCAATCATAACCAATTCCTCCTAACTTTGCCAAAAACAATTTAAATTTTGCCAGGGGGGCATACACTGGGCAGGACCAGCTGCAAGTTCATCGCAGAAAGACTATACGATTTCAACAACACTGGCAAGCCAGACCCAAGCATGGACCCATCCTTCTTGGCCGAATTGAGGGTGCAATGCCCGCCAAACTCAACGAATTCAGTGTACCTTAACCCTGACTCAGGCTCAAGTAACAGGTTCAGCAAAAACTTCTACTCCAAGGTCCTGAACCACCGGGCCGTCCTCAGCATTGACCAGCAGATCGCCGCCCATAAGGAGAGCCTCCAGATCGCCCGGCGGTACGATGCCAATTTTGAGGACTTCCTGAAGATGTTCGGCTATGCTATGACCAAGCTGGGGAACACCTGGCTCCTGCCAGGGGATCAGGGTGAGATTCGCAAGAATTGCCGAGTCGTGAACGGGAAATAAATCCCGCAACGTGGTGCCTATTAGCTGTATGCCCTAAAGCAACCATGTAATAGTTACATGTTAGGGATTATTTAATGGCATATAAGTTTTCTCATTCATCATCCAATTTATATGAATGAGGTCCATAAGATCAATTAGGATTGAACCTATTCTTAAGGTGTTAAGAATATGTGTAACAGGTTACAGTTACACTAAATCTTTAAACAGTTCTCGGTTAATGGATCATTGAGAGGATATTAATGATCCTATTGAGATCGGTGTGTTCTCAAGCTTCACTTCAATATTGGATACTTGAGGGGATGATGAATCACAAGTCATTGGGTATTGTGATTCTGAGCTAGAACACAGGTGCTTGTCTTGGACAAGTTCACTGAACACGACATACATAGAACGATTGGCGACATGGAAGCTTTTTAGTGGGGTCAATGTATGATCGTTCATGCTTTGGTTAGGTGTAAAGATCCTTAGACCTGAGGCACGATGTTGACTTGTATGTTAGATGGCTATGGTTCACAAGTGCGCATATTGACGCTTCGTCAAATCATCTTTGTACTTGATGATCATAGTTTGTTCACATACAAAGGCACATGCGTGGCAATATGGAATCTGTCTTCTTGTTATTCAAGATTGATGTCATATGCGATCTAATCGTGACATTGTCTTGAAATCCTTGGCCAAGGTTATAACCGAGAATGAATGGTTCATATCTCAAAGAATACATGTCACTTAGATTTGGGCATATGATCGAATTGGTGGCTTGACCAATAGGTCCATAGCCTTTGTTCGATCGGGACATGGTGAGATAGAATGATCGAATTACACAGTCGCCAAAGCTGACGGGTTCATTATGTTCTGAGACATTTCACACTGTTTGGGTAGCCATGATATATTGCTAGATGTCACTCATGGTTTGCAAGAACAAGAGATCGATTTGGAAAATCAGTTTTCTTGATTGTGCTAGTGTGTTAGTACAAGTCCTGCTACCAGCTCAATGATGAACCTAGGGATGTCACACACCATAACCAATTAGAATGACGTTTGAACGAGAGAGAGAATATTGCAAATGTGTTTGCAATTGAGCTAGTCAGATTGAGTCAGGCTAGAAATTAGACTTTACGGCCAAATCAAAACTCTAAAACCTGTTCAGATTCAGTGACCGAATTAATAGCCGCGTTAATGATCTAAAGTGAGTTCAAAGTTAATCTCATCATTAATGATCTAAAGTGAGTTCAAAATCAATAGCTAAATTAATGATCTGAAACAGTTTCAGACTTAATGGCTAAATTAAAGATCCGAAACGATTTCAGAACTTAACGGTCACATTAATGATTTGAAACGATTACAAAATAAATGAGCAATTTAATGATCCGAAACGGTTTCAAATTAATAACCAAGTAATGCTCTGAAACAGTTTCAGAAGTAATGGCCAAATTAAGTATTTGTGACCGTTACAAAGTTAATACACAAAATAAAGACTTATAATAGTTACAAATAAATGTCTGGAATAATGCTTTGTAACAGTTACAGAGTTAATGCCCGAATTAGTGTCTATAACGATATCAGAACTTATGCTCGTCAGGAGTTACAGCCGAATTAATTCTAAAACGATTTTAGAGTTAATGCGCCGATTTAAATGTGATGTGCGTTGTCTATAAAAGATAATACAAAGAGCATATCATTGGATGATGTACAATCGATAACCAACAATCGATAATTGAGAGTGCTGATACTAATCAACAAAACACTCACACAAGAGCAATTGCTAGAACAATTGCAGTTGTGAGATCTCTCAATTTCTCTCTTCTGTTCAACATGAGAATTTGTGGTGTGTTTGAACTAGAGGCCCGACACTTGTGGGGTTAGGTCTGAAGAACGTTAGAGCCTGTGAAGAGATCAGACGTTTTGCATCTGAAGAACGTCATAATCAATATTATCGAAAGACGTCAGACACTCATGGTCAAGAATCTAAGAACGTCAGAACCGATGTTACCAAAAGGCGTCAGATGTTCGTGGTCAGAGTCTGAAGAACATCAGAACTACTACTGTGAGGACATCAAATGTTCGTGCTCAGAACCCGAAGAAACTTCTTAACCAAATTTTGGAGCACGGTACAAGGTTAATATGATTAGCCCCTTTAGCTCTTCTATGCGTTTTTGTTAAAATGCACGTAAATGCTATGGAAACACGTGTATAAGCGTTTTTTACTTCCGCTGCGATGAGATGTTTGATCTTAATTTACTTATGCACATATGCTTGTTTATCAAAACAAACATCAATAGTGCTGGCTTAAGCCATGAAACAATGATTTATGACTAGCGACATAAATTTAATCATTTGTACACACATGCCCGGATCAAGTAAATCTACTTTCCCTTTCGTGCAATGAACAAAAAATGCTTCTGGCAAACCATGACAGGTTTAGCGACAAAGAAAACTTGAATGGCCAAAGAATTTCACTTGCTACCATCTTTCCTATCCAAGACTTACAAATCTGTGCCCAAAGATGCTCCATTTTGAGTTTAAACAGTATGGTAAATGAGCTATTGACTCTTGACAAGATGGTCAGCAGGATTTTCAGCTCTATGCAAGCGTAGCATGGACTGACTTGTTGTTTGCTAGTTTTGGATCTCATAACAAAGTATCTTTCAGCAAGTGTTATGTTTTGGCTTTTATTAGGAGACTTAAGTTTTGTGCTAGTTTTGGACATAGATAGTCAAATGCGAATAAAGCTATCTATCATATAGTTTCGTATCCTATGAAATCGCTTTATATGAGGTCAAAGTCAATGGTAACCGATGTCAAAATCCAATGAACAGTTTAATCCAAACTCACTTTAACATATTAATAAAAAATAAAAAGTTTAATCCAAACTCACTTTAACATATTAATGAAAGCCCATTAAATCAAAGTGATTTGTACAATGTCGAAGCTTATTCGACAACACTGTATATTCACAAAGGCACACAAAAAGCACTGCTTTCTAATGAGTTTGAGGACACAACATCGAAATCTAATCAACGACGCTAGGAAACGAGAATCACACTTAGTATCACACTTAGTAGTCACTACTCTTAAGTGAATACAAGAATACAACGTTGGAATCTAATCGACGACGTTGGACAATGGTAACAACACCTAGTGGGTACTGTTATTAGATGGGTATGAGGACACAATGTCTTAATCTAATCTATAATGTTGGACAGTGTTAACAATACCTAGCAAACACTCCTCATAAATGAGTCTAAGGACACAACGCTAGAATCTAATCGACAATGCTAGACAATAATAACAAAACCTAATAAACACTTCTCCTAGATGAGTATGAGGATACAATATCGGAATCTAATCAACAACACTGGGTAATAAGTTAGTACTAGAATCTAATCCACAACATTACCGAGATATAAAACTTGTCAAAATTAAATTTATGATGGGAATCTTAAGCTACTGCTAAACTAGACTAAACTAAGATAAAAAGGTAAGATAAAGTAGTTTTGTGTGTTGTTCGGGGGCTCTCTATTGGATTGCCTATGGTATTTATAGGCCAATTTGATAACCATTGGTGAGTTCATGCTCGGTGTGGCACAACATTGAGGCGGCAGCAACAATCAAACCTCGTAGAAGCTGCAGTGGCTTTACTACCAAAACTTGTGCCTCAACGCCAAGAAGTATGTGAGGGACCAGGTTGAGTTTTACTAGAAGCAAGACAGGACCCTCGCTCCCAATCTCATCCAACTATTCTACTCTAATTGCTTTGTCACCGTACATATCATCTATTTTTTTCCCCTTTCTCAAACGACCATGAACTCTCGCATCACTTCAATATCAGGTTTCCATCGCCTTTCTAAGCATGTGATTTCCTTTCACCTAACGGTTTGTGTTGAGGAAATTTCCCAAATTGATTTTAAAGATTGACAAAACATTTCCATAAGTGTTCAATGATTCTGATGAAAGAATTTCCAGGTGATATTCTTGGAGCAATTTGGTTGATCAAGAAGTTTTTATGGAAACTCTTATATGTATCATCAGATGTTACTCATCAAACTTAGAGAACCAGACTCAAAGACTTATCAAGACGTTCCGATTGCATATGATTAAGATTGTGTTATGTTATGATAATCAAGGACAACGGTTGAAAGTCGATGGGATGGGATGTGATCAGACGTTATCAATCAAAACCAAAGTTGTGGTTTAATTATTTCCTTCCTTATGTGTTCTGTTAAACGGCTATAAAGAAGATAATATCTTCATGCAACGGCTAGTAGCAATAGGTTGGATTTCTTGCCTTATATATAAGGAGTTCCAAAGGAAACTATCTCTTGAAGATTTGGATTTCCTGGAATGTTAGACTTGAGGCGAAACATTCTTTCTAAGTTGAAGCACTTGACTTATGGAAACTCAAACTGTTGTATGGGCAGTAGAAATTATGGGAATCATCAACCTCAACGATCCTAAAGGCATCAAATCTTCTTAACCAAGATACAGGCCAATGGGTAGATTGGCTAGATAAGTCCTCCTAGAGATATGCCCAATGGTCTGCTTGGACTAGGAGGAGTAAAAGAGAAGATCTCAAAGCTAAAGGAATAGAATTCGCATTCACGAGAATTGAAGATTTTAATTCCAAAGTGTGAAGAGTGTTTTGTGATCTTTTACATTCGTCTTTGTGAGCATCATTGTGTAACCATTTAGAGGTTGAGAGTGTGTGAGGAGTTACACACACGAGCTTGAGTGTTCAGAGCTCAGATCTTGTAACCTCTTATTGGTTCTTATCAGTGGATTCCAGCCAATTGGTTGTAGCACGGGAGAGTGGACGTAGGCTTGCAAAAGCCGAACCACTATAAACTTTTGTGTGCAATTCTCTATCCCATTACTTTCTTTATTAATTGTGATAGAATTGTACACCGATAAAATCCGACCACTTCATTAAAAGTTATCTTGCTGCAATATTGGTTTAAATTCTTTCATTTCCACACAATCACCTATTCACCCCTCTCTAGGTGATAGATTTAATCATCACACAATTGGTATCAGAGCCGGTTACTCTTAATTGAAGTGCTTTACTACTTCTGAGTTAACGATCTATCTATGACTAGTAATATTGCGACGGGTCTTGTGAAAGGACGGAATGATACAAGTCCTCCTTACTTCGATGGGAAAGACTACAACATTTGGAAGAATGAGATGAAAGCATTCATTAGATCCGAGGATCCCTTGGAATGGAATGTTGTTCTAAGATGCATCAATCCTGACACTTCTTCATCCAAAGAAGAAGGCAAAAAACATGAAGCGTCAGCCTCATCTAATGCGAACATCAAGAAAAGAGAAACACTAGATGCTAAAGTTGTTTATTTGTTATATTGCGTATTATCTCCATCTGAATATAACCAAATTTCCTCATGTGAATCCACAAAAGAAATTTGGGATAGATTGCAAGTGACATATGAAGGAACTTATCAAGTTAAGGAGACGAAGATCAACATTCTTCTCTAACAATATGAAGCCTTTAAAATGAAACCTGAAGAAACGGTAATGGACATGTTCAGTAGATTTACTAACATTGTCAACGGATTGGCGTATCAAGGGAAACCTATATCAGATTCTATGAAAGTGAACAAGATTCTTCGAAGATTGTCAAAAGAATGGAACAAGATTAAGACGTCCATTCGAGAAACTCAAAAGATATCACCTCTCTTCGTGGATGAACTTGTAGGAATACTCCAATCCTATGAAGAAGAATGACTAAATGAGGAAGATCCTGAAGGTAAGAAATTGATTGCCTTAAAATCTTATATTGATTCAGATGTTTCAAACTCTGAAGATGAAGAAGATGACGATGAGGAAATGAAGTTGCTAATCAAAAGATTTCAACACCTTACAAGAAAGAGAAGAAACTCCAAAGGGAAGAAGCCAACAAAGAAATCCGAAGGAAAAAATTTTTATGATGGAGACAACAATGAAGGTAAGGATGTAATATGTTTTGAGTGCGGGAAAAAGGGTCACATAAAACCCAATTGTTCTTTATTCAAGAAAAGGAAAGGGAAATTTGAAAAGAAGAAGAAAGCTCTAAAAGCTGAGACATGAAGTGACACTGAATCTAATTCTAGCAATGATGAGCAACGAAATCTATGCTTAATGGTGGACATTGAATCTGAAGAAGATGAGGTAACTAGTTCGGATCTTATTCTCGACGATGATGATCTTTTTGAAGAGTTATGCGCGGAACATAAGAAAGCGTTGAAGAAAATTTCCGAGTTGAAAAGGGAAGTCTCTAAATTGAGACAACAAAATATTATGAATGAGAAAAAGATCAATGAGCTGGAAAAGGAGAATTCTTCTGTCAAGGAAGAGAAAAATATTTTGCAAGAAGAAGTTGATTCCTATAAGCAAGAAATTTCAAAAGTTTGCAAGAAATTTTCTCTCGGCTCGAAGACATTAGAGCATGTTCTCTCTATACAAATGCCGTGCTACAACAAATATGGCCTCGGCTTTGAATATGCAAGTGAGATCAAGAATGACTTTCCAAAAGTCAAGGAAAGATTAAAGCGTAGACCGCCAGTCCATTATTATCGAAATCATTATGGTAAGTAATTTGTCAAGCCTATTGGATTTCAATATTATAATTGCTCGAATTGTGGTGATCCTAATCACTTTAAGCAAGAATGTCCATTTGATTGGAAGAAATCCAAGTCAATCAACTGGAGATTTGATGCTTCCACTAACTAGAAAGGACCCAAACAAATTTGGGTACAAAAAAATAGATGAATTGCTCTTTTTGCAGGAGTAAAGAAAGAGAAAAATTGGTAAGGGAATGTATGTTTTTAAATTCTCATTATATCTAGGGTTAATACCCTGAAAAACTCCAAACTGGTACACTTGTGACAAATTTACCCTAAACTATTTTTTTGACCACCAAAAACCCCAAAACTAGTACACATTTGACAAATTTACTCCAAACTAGTACACTTATGACAAATTTACCCTCTGTTAGTTTTCGTTAAATTTTAATTAAGTTAAATGACACGTGACAGTTGATTGGCATACCGATTTTGGATTTTACACTCCGTTTGTCACGGTTTATAATTTTGTGATTTTTTTTTGTATTAATACAATTTACCGAAGGGTATAATTGTCATAAATTTACCGGTTTTGGGTTTTTTGTGGTCGAATAAATTAGTTTGGGGTAAATTTGTCATAAATGTACCACTTTAGGGTTTTTTATGGTCAGTCAAGGTAAATTTGTCACAGGTGTACCAGTTTTGGGTTTTTTATGGTCAAAAAAATAGTTTTGGGTAAATTTGTCACAGATGTACCAGTTTAGGGTTTTTCAGGGTATTAACCCTTATATCTAATATAATATTTCTACCTTCATATTGTGCTTGATTTATATGACGTGTTCTATCATTGGTTATGATTGAAATATCCACATGATTGTTGTTTAGAAAAAATTGATTTTTTTAAAACTAATTCTACGCTGATATTTTTATCATGTGTTGTGAAGTGAGAATTTTTGATTATGCATATTGTTCACGTGATGATCTTTATATGCCATTAGATTATACAAAGTTTCCTATTTTGCAACAAACAAAAGGAAAGTATCCACATACATGGATACCAAAAAGGGATGAGTTTATCGCAAGCAGTTGTACAAAGAAAGCTTGATTGCGATTTACACAAATCATGATGTAATTAAAGAAGGATTTTGAGTGAGATGTTTTTTTTTTTAAAAGGGAAGGTATATTCTGCACATGCACACTGGAATATGAATTGGTAATATTTGTTGCCATAATTATAAGATCTTGCATAGATTTAATGCTTCTATTATTTACATTATGTTTGCGAAATATGTTAATATTATATTGATATCTATTTGCAATTGAGTTTTATGGTGGAGGAAGAGTATTTTCAATCTTAAAAGATATTATTGCGTATACTTACTATATTTTGGAAGTATATCTTATAATTGGCAAGATTGATCTGCGAATCAAAGGAAGGTATATATGTGATATTCTCTATATTTTGCAAAGATTTTTTTTACAAGAAATTGCAAGTGGCAAAAGAATCTTCCCATACGAAGTTTCAAAAATTCTGATCCAAAAAATTGTGAAGATTCCGCACCATTTTTAAAGGATCGAAAAATTCTTTTATTTGTGCAAAATTTGTGCAAATTATTAAAGAAGGAGAAAGGGGATGTCCAATAAAGGTGGAAAATCACAATCATTTCAAAAGGGCATCATATTGAGGGGGAGCGTAGATCAAGTGTGAGAAAATCTTTATTAAATCAATTTAATTTTTCCCTCCTCTTGATTATGGAAGAAAAGGTAATGTATGTTTGAATTTGCTAAGTTCTACATGATCCGGTTAGTATATTTCCTATTTCCACTTACTTTTTGTCACAATAAATCTTATATTTCCATTTTTTTTTATTATGACAAAAAGGTATGTGAAATTTACACATTGCATCCGTAATCATTGATATATATTTGCTGATGTATGTGGTATTTGATTTTACAAGAACATGAGATATATTGCATATATTTTATGTTCATTGTAGCATTTATAAGATATTGTTTCGGAAAATTATGTAAATATGTTTTGAAGATTGTGTGTGAAGATGCATTGAATCCTGTGTTCTTTATGTAATACTCCTTCCATTATTATTGTTTCTTTTGTGATGCTGACAAAAAAGGGGAGAAAATGAAAGAAAAGCAGAAGATTTTGAAGATCTTTCATGGTCTTGCTCAGGGGGAGCTATATAAAAATAGGAAGTTTTCTTGAATTTATTCTTATTTTGAACAAAGTTTCTTTACAAATCTTATGCACTTTGATTAGCTTGACTTTCTATAAGAAATATGTGCTTATCTCTATGAAATCATCAAAATTCTTATAGAATTCACATTGTGCCTTATATAAAATCTTGCTTTCAATGAAGCTATTTGATTTATAAATCTTTTCAAAATATTTTATTAAGTTCTACTTTGAAAGTTTTGTCATCATAAAAAATGGGGAGATTATTCAGGAAATTTCCCAAATTAATTTTGAAGATTGACAAAACATTTCCATAAGTGTTCAATGATTCTTATGAAAGAATTTCGAGGTGATATTCTTGGAGCAATTTGGTTGATCAAGAAGTTCTGATGGAAACTCTGATATGTATCATCAGATGTTACTCATCAGACTTAGAGAACCAGACTCAAAGACTAATCAAGATGTTCTGGTTGCCTATGATTAAGATTGTGTTATGTTATGATAATCAAGGACAATAGTTAAAAGTCCGATGGGATGTGATCAGACTTTATCAATTAGAACCAGAGTTGTGGTTTAATTATTTTCTCCCTTGTGTGTTCTATCAAACGGCTAGAAAGAAGATAATATCCTTGTGCAACGGCTAGTAGCAATCGGTTGGATGTCCTGCCTTATATATAAGGAGTTCCAAAGGAAAGTATCTCTCAAAGATTTGGATTTCCTAGAATGTTAGACTTAAGGCGAAACATTCTTTCCAAGTTGAAGCACTTGACTTATAGAAACCTAAACTATTGTATGGGTGGCAGAAATTATGGGAAGTATCAACCTCGGTGATCCTGAAGGCATCAGATCTTCTCAACCAAATCTAGGCCAACGGGTAGATTGGCTAGATAAGTCATCCTAGATCCGACATGCGGGAGGGACGTCGCACCTCTTTCCGACAGGGAGGAGGGACGGGAATTCATCCTTTACGAAGTCAATGGACCTCCCTTTCCAGGCCGTCTTGTGGAAAGCGTGCTCACTTACTTCAAATCAAAGCGTTTGGATGTGTTGGACCTCACTACTCTATTTGGTATGATCTGACCCTCACAAATTTGAAGCAGACCTCATTATATTACCTTAGATCTTAACCAATCCAGGCAAATCGTTTAGTTTAGCGGATCTCAACATCCCCTTTTGCTTTTAAGTTCTTGAAATCGCTACCCCAGGTGTCAATATACAAAGAATTTTATCAAATATAAAATTGTCGAGGATATAATCCGAACCCCAATCCTTGTTAGAAATTAAACCAAATTCATTGGTGTATACATTAAAGAATAGTCATAATTGCAGCATTATCTTAATGAGTTTATTCGTCATTATCTTTAATGAATCTGTTTGTACTTTTAGGTGTGGTGATTGTTTTTAGAGATGGTGATTGTTTTTAAAGATAAGGTGAGATATGGTGATTATTTTGTTAGTTTCTCGATCTTATCCAGAATGTTAATTTCTAGATCTTATCAAGAAAGCTAGCTTTATCTATTAGGAAGAGTAAATGTCATATAACAAGTCTATAAATAGGGGAGTCTTGTAATTATTTTTTGTGAAGGTGAAATAAATCTACAAGCCTTATGTGAGATGTGAGCCTTTCACCTTCAAATTACTTCCATCAAAGTGGTATTAGAGCTTATGGTTTGTGATCATGGTGTCAACAAATAATTAGCTTCCTCTTCAATACCCTTGTCTTACCAAAGACAACTATAGTAACTAGGCCGTCAAAATAAAAGCTCTTTTAGGCACCTATGGTGTGTGGGAACTCGTCAATACTAGCTATGATGAGCCAGAGGATGAAGCTAGCTTGAACTAGAACTAGAGGAATGCCTTGGAGAATGTTCATTCGAAAGATCAATATACCCTATCAATCATCTATCAAGCTTTAGATGATTCAATGTTTGAAAAAATTTTGAACGCTGCTACTACTAAGGAGGCATGGGAGATTCTTCACAACACATCAATGAGTATCGAAAGTTAGAAAATTCACCTTCAAACCTTGAAAGCGAATTCGAGGTAATTAATATGAAAGAATCTGAATTGATTGCTGATTATTTCACAAAAGTTTTGGTGATTATCAATCAAATGAAAAGAAACAAAGAAGACGTTTTAGATATTCATATTGTTGAGAAAATACTTCAATCCTTAGACAAGAAGTACAACTATATTACTGTTGCAATTGAAGAATCCAAAGACTTGGATGCCATGACAATTGATGAGCTTATGGGTTCATTACAAGCCCGTGAAGAAAGGTTAAAAAAAAAAAAGATTGAATCGATGGAGGAAGTTCTCCAAACGCGGCTAACCATCCAAGATGAGAAAGAGCAAAGAAGAGAACCCATATAAACTCACGGGACAAATCAAGATCATGATCGTGGTCAAGGCCGATGTCACTTTCAAGGAAGAGGTCTTGGATGAAGCAGAGGTGATGCTACTCGAAGTGACAATAGATACCAATATCAAAGAGATGTTCATAGAAGAGGAAAGAACTTAATAGACCAATGGTATGATAAATCTAAAATTCGATGTTATCATTGTAATAAACTTGGCCATTATACTTCTAACTGCTGGAACAAGGAGAGTAGCAAAGTAGGCAAACTTGGTGAATAATGCCAATCAAGTTCTATTATTGGCGTTCAAAGAAGATGAAAGAGGTCAAACTAATACTTGGTATTTGGATACCAATGCAAGCAGTCACATGTGTGGGAAAAAGGAGACCGAGTTAGATGAGACAATTAATGGGAAAGTCTCTTTCGGTGATAACTCTAAAATTCTTGTCGAAGGTAGAGATACAATTCTAATTTGCTTGAAGAATGGTCCACGTCAATTTATTACTAATGTTTATTATGTCCCAAAAATGTCAAGCAATATTTTGGAGAAAGGCTATACTGTTCATATGAAGATCTTAGTCTTGTGCTAAGAGATAGGGATAATAAACTGATTATGAATGTGAAGATGTCAAAGAATAGGATGTTTGCTCTCAATATAAAGAATGATATGTCTCAATGTCTAAAGGCGTGCATGGATAATCCTTCATGCTTGTGGCATTTGAGGTTCAAGCATCTCAATTTTGGTGGACTCAATTTGCTTTCTCGCAAGAAGATGGTTTATGGCTTACCACATATTGATCATCTCGATCAATTATGAAAAGGGTGTGTTATCGGTAAGCATTTCAAAACTAGCTTTCCGAAGGCAGTGATTTAGGGCATGTTTGGTAACCATCCCAACAATGCCAGATTCTAATTTTTTGTTCTCAAAATCAGTTCGGGACGAGAATCGCGTTTGGTAAAATTTTTATTCCCGGGAACAAATTTGTTCCCAGAATCAGTTTGGGACGAGAATCAAGAATAAAAAAAAAAAAAAAAAAAAGTTGATTCTTGTTCTTGGAACAAAATTGAGAATCAAAATTCTTCTTCTTCTCTTTTCTTCTTCTTCATTGATCGCCATCCCGCGACCACCGCCCGCCGCCGCCCGCCGCCGCTGGCGGGTCACCGCTGCCCATCGCCGTCCAATGCTACCGGTCGCGCGCGACTGGTCCGACGAGCTCGCCGGAGGCAAGCCTAGCCACCGACGAGGCTCGCCCAACCCCGCCGATGGCCAGGCGGGCCTCGCCCCCGTCGGTGAGGCCGAGCGACGAGGGCCGACCTCGCCGAGGGTCGGCAACCGGCTTGAAGAAGAATTAGAATAGGAGAAAAAAGAAAAAAAAGAAAAAAGGAAAAAATTATAAAAATTATTTAAAAATTAAAATAAATTGATTTGGAACAGAATCAATGAATACGGTACCAAACGCAATTCTATTCCAGAATCAGAAATTTTGTACAGTTACCAAATGCATTCTTTTACTCAAAATCAGTTCCCGGGAACATAATAAAAAATAATCATTTCTGATCATAATTTGTTCCCGAGAATAGAATCGTTACCAAACGCACCCTTATTGAGTGAAGAAACCACTCGAGTTGATTCATTTTGATGTGTGTGGGCCAATCACTCTTGACTCATATGATAATCATCAATATTTTGTTATTTTTATTGATGATTTTACTCGAAAAACTTGGATGTATTATTTCAAAGAAAAGACAAAAGTGTTTGATATGTTCAAATAATTCAAGAACCTAGCTGAAAAGGAGAGCAACTATTTTATCAAAGCTTTGAAGACTAATCGTGGCGGAGAATTCACCTCAATCATATTCAACATATTTTATGAAGATCATGGTATTTGTCATTTCTTGACGGTTCCATATTCTCCTCAACAAAATGGCATAGCTAAACAAAAAATAGAACCATTCTTGACATGGTTCCAAGCATGTTGAAGAGAAAAAATATGCCCAATGAGCTTTGGGCTAAAGCTGTTTCGTGTGCAGTCTATCTTCAAAATAGATGTCCCACATTCAGACTTGAAGGCATAACTCCACAAGAAGCATGGATCAGGAGAACACCAAGTGTTTCACACTTGAGAATTTTCGGGAGCATTGCATATGCTCATGTGCTGGACCAGAAAAGATCAAAGCTGGAAGACAAGAGCAAAAAACTCATCTTTATTGGGTATGACTCCTCATCCAAAGCATATTAATTATTTGGTCCTAACACTTTAAAAGTGTATATAAGAAAATATGTCAAGTTCAATGAAGATGGCACATGGGAAGACAACCCAAAAATTGAAGCAAATACTCGTGGTGATAATGACCAAACGGAGTTGAATGATCATTCTACACCTTCTTCTCTAGTATCTTCTTCAAGCTCATCATTGCCAACATCTTCAAACGATGTCAATGAACCATTAGTGCCAAGATCAAGGAGATTTTCTGACATTTATGAAACTACCGACGAGGTTCACCTTGTATGTTTTCTTGCAAATTGTGAACCACTTGTCTATGATGATGCAGCCAAAGAAGAAAAATGGAGAAAAGCCATGAATGAAGAAATTGATGCCATTGAGAAGAATGAAACATGGGAACTTGTTGATCTACCAAAGAATAAGAAATCGACTGGAGTTACATGGGTGTACAAGGCCAAGAAGAACGGGAAAGGAGAAGTGACTAGATACAAAGCTAGATTAGTCGCAAAGGGGTACAAGCAAAAAGCCGAAATCAACTATGGTGAAGTTTTTGCCCCTGTCACTCGCATGGAAACGATTAGATTGATTATTTCTATCGCTGCTCAAAGTGAATGGCGAATTTATCAAATGGATGTCATATCACCATTTTTGAATGGCATCCTTGAAAAAGATTTATGTTGAACAACACTAGGGTTTGTTGTGAAAGGTCATGAAGATAAAGTTTTGAAGTTGAAGAAAGCTCTTTATGGGCTTAAACAAGCACCGAGAGCATGGAATTCTAGAATCGATGCATATTTCAAGGCAAATGGATTCTCTCAATGTCCATACGAGCATGCACTTTATTTTAAGCAAGGAAAATGTGATGTTTTACTCGTTTGTTTATATGTTGATGACCTTGTTTTTACAGAAAAAATCTAGCAATGATTAATGCTTTTAAGGCATTGATGGTGAAAGAATTTGAGATGACTAATAATGGTCTCATGAATTATTTCCTTGGAATTGAAGTGAACCAAAGTGTTGAGGTATTTCCCATAAAGGATATGCAGAAAATATCCCTGAAAAATTCAACAAGAGGAATTGTACCCCGGTCAATACACCAATGGAGTGTGGAACCAAGCTTTCAAAGTTTGATGATGGTGTCGATGTTGATTCAACATATCATAGAAGCTTGATCGGGAGTTTGAGATATTTGACATGCACGAGACTAGATATTATGTATAGTGTTGGAATTGTGAGTCAATATATGGAGAAGCCAAAGTCATCTCATCTAAAGCTGTAAAGAGGATATTTTGGTACATCAAAAGTACTACTTCTCATAGCCTACACTACTACCATTCTAAATCCTTCCAACTTAGAGCTTATTCGAATAGTGATTATGGTGGAGATATCAACGATCGAAAGAGCACTACGGGCTTTGTATTTTTCTAGTATGACACTGCTTTCATGTGGTCATCAAAGAAGCAATCCAGTGTCACTCTATCGACATGTGAAGCTGAATATGTAGATGCATCCTCATATGTTTGTTATGCAACTTGGTTGAGAAGACTACTCAATGATATTTTTATGGAGCAGAAGAAAGCAACTGAGATTTTTATTGATAATGTTTTTGTTATTGCATTGGTGAAAAATCCAGTTTTTCATGAACAAAACAAACATATTGATGTTCAATATCACTTCATTTGAGAACAAGTTAAAGAGAATGAGGTTGAAGTGTTACACGTGAAGACGGGAGATCAAGTAGCAAATATTTTTATTAAACCTCTCAAGATCGATGCTTTTCGAAATGTTTGGAATGATCGATGGAAGAGAATTTGATTAAAGGGAGAGTGTTAGAAATTAAACCAAATTCATCGGTGCCCCTATTGAAGAAGAGTCATAATTACAGCGTTATATTTAATAAGTCTGTTTGTCATTATTTTTAATGAGTCTATTCGTATTTTTAGGCGTGGTAATTGTTTTTAGAGATAGTGATTGTTTCTAAAGATAAAGTGAAATATGGTGATTATTTTGTTAGTTTCTAGATCTTATCCGGAAAGCTAGCTTTATCTAGGAAGAGTAAATGTCATATAACAAGTCTATGAATAAGGGAGTCTTGTAATTGTTTTTTGTGAAAGTGAAATAAATCTACAAGCCTATCTATCTTCTTTTCTTCCTTGTATGAGTTGTGAGTGTTTCACCTTCAAATTACTTTCATCAATCCTCACAATGGTCTCCTCCAAGTGCACAAAATGGCAGTAGTCACGTATTATGTCAATCTCAAAATCATAGCCAAAATCCTACAATGACAAAGCAAGTTAAGTTTTGCCAGGGCGGGCATTCATTGGGCAAGGCCACCTGCAGCTTCATCACCGACAGGTTGTACGATTTCAACAAAACTGGCGAGCCAGACCCAAGCATGGACCCAATCTTCTTGTCCCAATTGAGGGAGCAATGCCCACCGAACTCAACGAATCTAGTGTACCTCAACCTTGACTCAGGCTCGAGCTACGGCTTCGGCAAGTCCTTCTACTCCAGAGCACAACCAGGCCGTCCTTGGCATTGACCAGAAGATTGCCAGCAACTTCGACAGCTCCCTGATCGCTCCGGAGTATGATCTCAGATTTGGGGACTTCCAGAGGATGTTCGGTGTGTCAATGATCCGGACGGGTAAAATCAAGCTCCTGCCGGAGGATTAGGGGGAGATTTGCAAGACATGCCGAGTCGTAAACGGGAAATAAATCCCAACTGAGATCGAATGATCTCGCAATTGTTAAGTTCTCGAATGGGTTTTCTTGTATTCGATGATGATATCTTGGGTAGTAAATAATGAAATGGAACACAAGGCATGAAGAATAATGATAGTGCTCTTACTATTATTGTTAGCGACCCAATTGTTTCGGCTTATGAACAATTAAAAAGTCATATATTTCAATCAATCCGGCAAATGAAACAATTTCGCGACGAGCTTTTTGCATGCAATTCGTTGTGCCATCGCGCCGGCTCGAGTCATGAAACAACAACTTATGACTAGCGAAGTAAATTTAATCATCTTTACACACATTCCCAGATCACGTAAATCTACTTTCTCGCTCACGCAATGAACAGAAAATGCTTCCAGCAAGCCTTTACAATGAATGACCAAAGTTTTTTAGCAACGAAGAAAACTTGAATGGCCAAAGAATTTCACTTGCTACCATCTTTCCTGTCCAAGACTTCCAAATCTTCGCCCAAACATGCTCCAATTTGAGTTTAAACAGTACGGTAAACGAGCAAAATTGACTTATGATCAGATGATAGGGAGGATTTTAAGCTCTTGCTTCACTTGGAGTTGGATATTTCAATAATTTTGAAATATTAAAAGTCATCAATTTTGTAACAGCTTTTTCCCATTATCAATTTGTAAAGGTTTGAGCTTTACTTTGCTTACAATTCATCGTGCCATCACGCCGGCTCGAGCCATGAAACAACATTGATGACTAGCAATGTAAATTTAATCATCTGTAAACACATTCCTATATCAAGTAAACCCTATTTTCTCGCCGGCACAATTGAAAGAAAAATGCTTCCGGCGAGCCATTACAATGAATGGCCAAAGGTTTAGCGACAAAGAAAAGTTGAATGGCCAAAGAATTTCACTTGCTACCATCTTTCTTGTCCAAGACTTGCCAATCTCCACCCAAACACGCTCCGATTTGAGTTTAAACAGTACAGTAAATCACTTGTGGACTCTTGACCAAACTTACTCCTACTACGCCACCAATTGGAGTGGTAAACATAGTAGGTTGGACAATAAATGTGATCAGAGAAAATAGCACGTGAAGAGCATATATGGAGAAACAAAGGCAAAAAACGAAATCAGCCCGCCGAAATACCTTAGGAACCGGTCACATATCATCAAAAACTGGTCACAAAGCGATCGAGCTAGTCAGGAAAAAAAATGGAACTAGTCTGATCGGTCCGGTTTAAATCGGCCAAAGGTCCGGTCCGGTCCAACCTGGTCAACGGTCCAAGGATGTGGCGCTTACGTGTCAGATGGCATCAGAAAAACAGAGGTGACGTGGCTAATGACGTCAACAAAGCTGAGACTTGTGACACGCGCAGGCACATTGATCTCAAGCACAAAAGCTTTAGCGGCGCGTGGAGGAGCGTCCGATGGCTTCTGGCGGTGAAACTTCACTGCGTCAGTGAAGGACGATGAGTTGTGAGTTGGTGTTCGTTTTTCGAAAAGCTCGTCAGAAAGTGTCCAAGTCACGACGGAACAGTGGCAGGTTTCTCGGGTCCGCGAGTTGACGGTGCGTGGTGGCGTGTGTGGCGGTGTCTGGCAGCAGTTGGTGACAAAATTTCAATATTCCTCGTCTGAAGGCGGCGATTCTGATAGTCATGACCTTTTTTTCTGAAATGAGCAGCAGAAGCATGTTGAACAGTAAATCAAGGCTTCGGTCTTAAGAGAGAATCGTAATAGAGAATCAGTAGAGGCCGGTGCGACTAGTGTTGTAGCAGTCACTATGTAGTAGACTCAATGGCCTCACCTCAGGTAAAAATGGCTCTAATATCAAGTTGGAAATAATGAATGAAGAGAAATTAAATTCTATTCATTGACTAATGAATAGTACACGTGCCTATTTTTGAGCTTTATATAACGATTATCTAAAATAACAAATCATGATCAATTAATGGAGAATATATATAATTACATAATAATAATAATATACAGAATTGTAGAATATTTTAAATATATGTCTAACAATCATTTTAGTAATCCTCATTGCTTTTCTTACAATGGGGTAAAATGAATCTTACTCAATTGAACATTGACCCTTATAGCCTTAGGGCATGTGGGTTTCCTTCTAGTAATGACGATATTAGGTAGATCCATCATTTAGGGAACCCATAGGCTCACAATCACATGCACTATTAATCGAGTCCAGAGTTTCAAGCACTTGACTTCCCAAATCTATTAGGTATAAAGAAAATTATTCTTATAATGAGATATTGAATGAAAACCTTTATGGATACTGTAGCCACGGCATTTTCTTTTTCTGAGATCACTCTAGTCGTTGATCCTCGTATCCCCATAATAAACCTTCTCCAAATGTTCTCTTTCTTTAAAAGCTATTATTTTTATAATGATTTTTTACCGTCATCAATTTGTAATCAATTTTTGTCCCCCAAATGGCTTTTTAAGATTTGATTTATTTTTTTCATAAACTCTCCATTATTTCATAACGGCTTTATAATAGTAATTTTTTTTAATAATTATCAATTGTTTTATAACTGTTCTTAACGGCTCTTTTATTTGAATGTAAAATTAAATTTCAAACCACAATTCTTTAAGGTATAATAGATTAAAAAAGAGAATTTTCCTTTCATTCTAAAATCTTTTCTTTCCTTTCTTTGCAAGGTTATATTGTGGGGTGATTGGTTCCTAGTCCGATCTGATTCCATCCAAGAATGGGGAACTAGACTAGGATTGGTTCCCAATTTCTCGAATTGGGAACTAGACCATTTGGTCCTGGGATCAGGCTAGACTGACTAGTCAAATTCGATTGGTTCCCAAGCAATACAATAAAACCGGTGGATTCACAAATCTTGACTAAAAGATTTAAATTTTTTTTTTTTTGTTAGTCCTATTCTATTCTTACTCTAACTCTCACTCTCAGACTTTTATCCTACTTCTTTGTAGGCCATAAGAGTTAAAACCTACATCGGAAACTAAATTGTCCCTACCCTAACCCCTCAACCAATCCATGTCGCAATTCGAAACTGGGATTTTGTCCAAATTTGCTAAGAGATGACGGGGCTATGATGATAGGAACACGCTAGAAAAAAAGGAGGAGGATTCGTTGGATTCTTTTCTATAAACGACAAATTTAAAAAATTAAGGAAGGTATGAGTAAACAAGGGAAGTAAATGTTGGATGCAAATTACGCAATCCCAAGATCTCCATAACCAGAACAAGAACATGCATAATTTGAGTAGAAAGATTAACGCACCTGTTTTGGGATCTATCAAACATGAAGCAGAAGCAAAAAAGGGATTTCCCACATATCAAGGGGATCCACGCATCAAGTCATTCTCCTTTATTGCCCTCCGTATCACTGGCTGAGGCGGCCACCCTCACGTTTAGCGTTAGGTAAACGCCCATTAGGTGATGATACATGTGAGAATTAGGGTTAGAGGAGAGACTTGAGCACTATTTATAGAGTTTTCAGCTAGGCCCCCTCATTACGGGCCAGGCTCAACTCGGCCCACACTAACCAGCCTCATATTAGACTAATTAAGAAATCTTCTATCTCACCTAAGACCAACCCCGTAAAACGGTAAACGTTAAACGGTAAATTACAATATCAATTAATGTAGTCCACATTAAGAAAACTCTTACATTCTCCCACTTGGACTATATTAATTGAAATCGTACTGTATGTGCGCATATTGATCTAGAGATAATTCTTAATAGTTAATCATATTCCATAAAGTCTCAAACACCGAATCATGGCGGTAACTGCATGTATACACACAGAGCCTTCCATGGTCACGAATGTTCTTAACTCTATTGATATAGATCCAATATGGTAGTGTGTCAAATGGACAACATCTCTCATAGAGAGATCCCATTTGTCAGTCACCATTCTCTTACCTTAAGCGTCACAAAAAATTTGTGCCACTAGAGAATGTCCATTCTCTTACCTTAAGCGTCACAAAAAACTTGTGCCACTAGAGAATGTCTTTATGGTTCCATAAACCCACATATGTCTTGTTCTTACAGTTAACCTTTCTTTATGTATAACAAGACATATGGACAAGGCTAATAACCGGATGCCCCTAGTCTTCACTCAAGGTTTATACAGTACCTTGAGACTTTATCAATATGTATTCAACATAATAACAATACATTCAAAAATACTTTATCGAATGCAAAAGTTGATACATATCAAACCGTTACAAAATGTAACGAACACAGATGAAACCTTTATCAGAGTAAAGCCAAAATAGCTCCCACTAAACAACAGTATCTCATGATGCTCCTAGGCCCATGCTAATGACATGTCACTTAAAATACACATGAGCGTAGACCTTTAGTTAGTGGATCTACAACCATATCATCTGTGGAAATATGTTATATTAAAACGTCACATTTCTATATCGTTTCTTTATGATCAAAAAATTTGACCACCATATATTTAGACCCCTTGAGACCTCTGTAGTAAATAAATAATACTACAAATTTGTTATCTCAATACAACTATATAGGTCTATCCATAAAGTTAAAACGATCAACTCCTTCATGAGGTTTCGAAGCCTAATAGCCCAAATAACAACCTAAAAGAATGTTACTGACGCTGCTTACATAGTAGAAGATGACATAGAACTTTATTTACTGCACTTCCTACTAACATAAATATGTATTCTGTTATTGATCTCATGTCATCATAACAGCTAGCAAAGTTTACATCTAAGTACCCTACTAACTGCAATAATTGAATATATATGTAAATTAGCATATAATCTCTTGTCCTCTTTAAGTACCTTAAAACCTTCTTGGCAGCAACCTAGTGATCGCGTCCTGGATTTGATTGATGTCTGCCTAGAAGTCCCATCACAAAGACAATATTTAGTCTAGTGCAAATTCGAGCATACATTATACTTTTAAGTGCACTGACACAAGGTACACCATTTAATTAGATTTTTTCAATATCTAAATAAGAACAATGTAATAGATTCAGTCCATCACCCTTAACAACAGGAGCAGCTTGCAATGATGTATATTGAATATTTCCAATATACAATCAGCAAATGTCGTCCAAGAAAATCTAATATAATATGGCAAAAACAATCCTTACGGACCTTAATACAAAGGATAAAAGATGCCTCAATGTCACAACTTGTAAGCAAAATATCATATACATAGAGTATAAGAAAAAATAAATTTCCTCCCACTAACCTTGCAGTATATTGAATTACTTTGTTCACAATTGAATAAAATAACAACACTATGAAACTTTAATAATATTGCCTGGAAACTTGCTTAAGACCATGAATTAAGACTTTTCAGTCTACACACAAGTTTACTTGAATTTGCTGCAAAATCTTTCGATTGCACTATATAGATTTTGTATCTATTTGGCGTAACTCCATATAAAAAATAAACTATCAATGCCACGTTCACTCTAAAAGAATCTATAAAGAAATAATTATTTCTTCACTAACTATCCACCCCTCTTTTAGAGTGAAAATATTATTATCTTTTTATGGCATCTAATCACATACTTAATTAAGAACAAGAAACGACATTTATATAAGTTGCTAAAACAACCATGTAATGGATATTGTAATCATGCTCTCACAAATAGACTATATAGTCTGATGGTATAACTAATCGTCTTTCCCTAACAAATCTCCTTAATAAAGCTGCAACCACTTCATTCTACACTTGAGAGGTTTAAGAAATTTCATCATAAACTATATCAAGAATAGTATCTTAAACCTCAACAAGTTTAGTCTATGGTACAGGAAATTCCATAATTATCTGTATAGGTAAAGACAAAAACACAGTAACCCCCATCATACTATTATCTTTAATAGTCTGAGAGCAGCTATCCTCTACAATTATGTTGAATTATAGAAACTTTACAGTATGTGATTCCATAAAACTTGTACCTTCTTTAGGGTCATAAAATTGATACCATTTTTAACAATCTAAATAAGATACAAAATAATTCCGAGTTGATCTGAATTGCAACACACTTAAAATTGGATTAGATAATCTCATTTCTGCTTGACACCTCTAAATTTAATATGATTCAATCAATTTACGTCCAGTCCATAACTCAAAAGAAGTTTATGAAACAACTTTGATAAGAAATACGTTTTGTATGTGAAAAAATTGCTTTCAAAATATCAACCCACAAAAGACCGGATAAATTAATCTTACTAGTCATACTCATCACCATGTTCATTATAATGCTTCATGCCTTTTAGCCAAATCTTCTTGTCAGGATTTTCAGGCATAGTAATTAAATTACCACCCCAGAATTTACCAAGTATTTGACAAATGACCATTTAAGCAATTCAATATTGTCATACTTGCCAAAATACTTACCGCTACTATTAGGCATGACAACCTTCAAGACTAATCTTAACCAGTTTATTCTTTATCTCGGCCATTTTCCTTAAATAGAAAACTTTTGGAAACAACCTTTTAACCATATACGAGATGTATATGTCATTAGGACTTAAACACAATCTCTGTAGATATGTCCTAATTTCAATATCAGACAAGACATCATTTCAAGCAACTAAGGCTTCCATCATCTTATAGCAGTGCAGTCCTCTTTTCTAGTGTTCCAGAATGGAAAGCTTCATGGACAATAAGCAAATTCAATTGCTCTTTTCTCAAGCAACAAATCATATGTCCACAACTTAAAATTTGAAGCAGTAAAAACCTCAATAACAGTGGAGTTATTAATTACAGAAAATGTGACTAAAATAACAAGTAATGTATATAATTAGCATCATGTGAGCACTGTGTAACTTGACGTACAAGTACACAACCAAAGAGTTACGTGCAAAATCATATAATCACCTTTGGGCAGAATACATGACATGTAATTGTACACTCCCCACATGATAGTGGTTATGAGAATTTATTCCAATCTTCGTGAATTCATCACCTTTAGACATATGAACCGCTAGGATCAGTCACTCCTCCACCATACCATCATGTATCCCTCCATGAACTAATACACAATCACCTCCTTTGGGAGTATGACTACACATTAGACTAGGAGACATCCCAATCAATATACGAGACCAAAATTTCTCAAACCCAATCAAGCATGCCACTTTGGCGGTCACTACTCAATTGAATCCTTGAAACTCTCTCATACTAGGGATATAAACTTTACTCCTCACATACACCATATACATGTGATTTTAACTTTAGTAATAGGGGCACCAAATCACCAAAATCACATATTATGCTAATTACATTATTTTTTCATTAATAAAATCTTTATTATATATATAAATATATATATATATTTATATATATATAAGCGAACCTGAAAGACAGATTCCAATGAGATCAACGATCACAAAGAACACAAGAAAATTCTCATAACATAAAAGCAATCATCTCTTGTGTACCCCAATTACTGATTACTAGAACAACATTAAAAGAATGTTGATCTAGAATATCTCTCACAAATTAACATCAATAGTAATACGGGGTACACCAAATCGACAAGCTTGACTTGGTGATCCATTATCACTCATGAGTTCATAAGGCAAAAAATAACTCCAAGGCCAACAACTGATTTATTAGCCAAATTTTAAGTAACAAATTATTATTGTAATCAACCAGTGGCCTATTAATTGAGTCAAACCAGAGAACCAAATATCTAAAATTTAACAGTAGATACTATTGCTCTGCGTAAATATTGTCATACTCCTTAACCATAAAAAAATATTCAACTTGATAGACATTAACAAGTGACCAGATGAGTTCATGTACAGTATGCAGTAACTTAACTGACATGCATTACCCACATTCAGCAGATGTGTTAATTAGTATAATCATGGTCATAGGTTCTTAAGACGTCCATCATGCAAAGGTTACTAGCATGTAAAGGAGTATGCATGAGCAACAAAAGTTTCATAACCTTTTACTGATTCTCATCACCACTATCCCATAATGGTTGTATCTCATTAAGCCAGTTTCAGTCCACAATAAAAATTAATTTTTATTAATGAATCACACCATTAATGTTCATGTGACAACATATTAGTAACCCAACACTTGTATTTCGAAAATCACAGAAAAATACAAGAAAAATACGCGAAAATACACTAAAAATACGCGTATTTAGGGCTTTGTATGTATTTTCACATCCATAAAATCATCAAAAATATAAAATAAACACACCACAAGATAGAGGATGAAGATACGAGTCCGACGCCGCCAGCCACGCGCCAATTGGACACTCCACGCGCCCGCACGCGCCGCCTAAGTGCGCGGCGCGTGGAGCCCACGCGCAGGCGCACTGACTGGTCAAAACCGGTCCGGCCCCCTCATTACGGGCCAGGCTCAACTCGGCCCACACTAACCAACCCCATATTAAACTAATTAAGAAACCTTCTATCTCACCTTAGACCAACCCCGTAAAACGGTAAACGTTAAACGGTAAATTACAATATCAATTAATGTAGTCCACATTAAGAAAACTCTTACAGTAAAATCTGTAAATTATTGTAGGAAAAAGAAAGAAAGTAAAATAAAGATGAGGATTCATTGGATTCTTTTCCATAAACGATGGACTCGCAAATTTAACGAACGTGCAAGTAAGAGAGGGAGGTAAATTTGGTGAATCTTAAGAGTAAATAAAGGAGGAGGATTCAATGGATTCTTTTCCAATAAACAACGGATTCACAAATTTAAAAAAGGTGCGAGTAAGGGTAGGAGATCAGATTTTACAGTGCTATTCTTTTAGGGAAAAAATTTAAAAATATATATAAATAGGGAGACTGATTAGCTTACCGTGCATTGCGGTGTCGTGTGATCAGCACAGGATAAAGACGAAAGATGAGAGCATCAATCTGGTGGCAGCTGTTGCTATCGGCGCTCGCGTTGTTGCGCTCGTGCGAGGCACAGCGCATCGAGGCCAAGGCTACGATCAAGCTGCCGCCGCCGCTGCAGTGGCATTTCTACCAGAACTCGTGCCCCGACGTCGAGAAGTACGTGAGGGACCAGGTCGAGTTCTACTGGAAGCAGGACAGCACCCTCGCTACCAAGCTCATCCAACTTCTCTACACTGACTGCTTCATCAAGGTACGTACCGTCTGTTCATTTCCTTCTTTCTGTCTCTCTCACGATCTTGAAGTCGGCATCACTTTAATCATCGAGTTTCCGTTGCCCTATCTAAGCATGCCAAATCCTTTCACCCGTTGGTTTAACTTCTCGAACTGGGCTTTCTAATATACCACTCTTTTGTGTACATATGTATGGTTATGTGGATAAAACAGGGATGCGATGCGTCGGTTCTCTTGGACGGGCCAGATGCAGAGAAAACAGCACCACAAAATGCAGCGATTCTAGGGTTTCCTCTGGAGGTGATTGACAAGGTCAAGGAGGTCCTGGAACAGCATTGTCCCGGGGTTGTCTCTTGCGCCGACATTATCAACCTTGCCGCTAGAGATGCTGTCGTCTTGGTATGCAACATGGTTCTCAGTTTTTCCTTTTTGAGCTGGAAAAGAGATTGTTTAGGCTGCTGCACAGATGATAATCGACATGCTGTTAGCTTGAGTTTTGGAGCGTTCGATATCGAAAGAAAAAAAAATTCAGAATTACTGATGTGATAATGATGTTGTAATAGGCGGGAGGGGTGTCGTACCCCGTTCCGACGGGAAGGAGGGACGGGAATTCGTCCAACGCGAAGTTGGTGGACCTCCCAGTGCGCGCCGTCCCGTGGGATAAGGTGATCCCTTACTTCAAAGTGAGGGGCCTGGATGTGTTCGACGTCACTACTCTACTTGGTACGATCTAACCCTCGAATGAAAAGTGTTTATTTGACTCCGACCTCGTTACATTACCTTAAGATCTTAACCAATCCAAGCAACTCATTTAGTTCAGTGAATCACGCTGTCCCTTTTAGCTTTCATGTAATCCGAACCAATCCTCCCAATGATCTCCTCCAAGTGCACAAAAATGGCATGCTCACGTATCATGTCAAACTCTCAATCATAACCAATTCCTCCTAACTTTGCCAAAAAACAACTTAAATTTTGCCAGGGGGGCATACACTGGGCAGGACCAGCTGCAAGTTCATCGCAGAAAGACTGTACGATTTCAACAACACTGGCAAGCCAGACCCAAGCATGGACCCATCCTTCTTGGCCGAATTGAGGGTGCAATGCCCGCCAAACTCAACGAATTCGGTGTACCTAAACCCTGACTCAGGCTTGAGTAACAGGTTCAGCAAAACCTTCTACTCCAGGGTGCTGAACCACCGGGCCGTCCTCGGCATCGACCAGCAGATCGCCGCCCATAAGGAGAGCCTCCAGATTGCCCGGCGGTACAATGCCAATTTTGAGGACTTCCTGAAGATGTTCGGCTATGCTATGACCAAGCTGGGAAACACCTGGGTCCTGCCAGGGGATCAGGGCGAGATTCGCAAGAATTGCCGAGTCGTGAACGGGAAATAAATCCTAATCAAAGATCGAATGATCTTGCAATTTGTAAATCGATGATGATATCTTGGATGGTTAATAATGAAATGTAAACGAGGCATGAACAATAACGAGGCATGAACAATAACGAAAGTGCTCTTATTGTTATTGTTAGTAGCCCAATTGTTTCGCTATCAATTGGGCAAATGAAACAATGTCGCGTAGAGCTTTGCATACAATCCGTGGCGTCACGCCGGCTCAAGCCATAAAACAACAATTTATGACCGGCGACGTAAATTTAATCATTTGTACACACATTCCCGGATCAAGTAAATCTACTTTCCCACTTGCGTGATGAACAAAAAATACTTCTGGAAAGCCATTACAGGTTTAGCGACAAAGAAAACTTGAATGGCCAAAGAATTTCACTTGCTACCGTCTTTCCTGTCCAAGACCTGCAAATTTTCAGCCAAACATGCTCCAATTTGAGTTTAAACAATATGGTAAACGAGCTATTGATTCGTGACCAGAAGGTCGGGAGGATTTTTGGCTCGATGCAGGCACAGCATGGACTGACTTGTGTAGAGGAATATCCGGATTATCTCTGCAAGGCACTCTCGAAAGCGCTTGCTTTACTCGGTGTTGGATATTTTTAAATAAGCCAGCAAAAAAATTTTGAATTAAAATGAGTACCCTACATAACTTTTGCAATTCTAGTATAATTATCCCTTTTTATAGCTTTGAAATATTAAAAGTTAATAATTTTATAACGGTTTTTTACCATCAACAATTTGTATTATAATGTTATATAATGGTTTAGGAAGGGCATTCTAATGGTCATATAACCACTTTTCAACGGTTTGTAATGTTCAATTTTTTCTTTTGTGTGAAATCTAATGTTTAATTTATTTCTTCATAAAT
The DNA here is from genome assembly GCA_014182565.1 of Eucalyptus marginata. Classification (NCBI taxonomy): domain Eukaryota; kingdom Viridiplantae; phylum Streptophyta; class Magnoliopsida; order Myrtales; family Myrtaceae; genus Eucalyptus; species Eucalyptus marginata. The sequence continues at coordinate 869,240 of CM024585.1, forward strand.
TATTCATTATTTTGTAACGGTTACATAAAGTTCATCTTCTTGCTCAATAATTACCAATTTATTTATAATGATTTCTTAACTGTCCTCTTTCTTTTACCTATAAATTGTTACTATAAGCATGATTGAAAAGTGATGAATATATCAAAAGAAGAATATTCTTGTTTCTCTTAATTTCATTGTTGGATTATACACATAAGGTTGTTCATGTTCCTTTTATGGGAATAAATAAGAAGGTCAGTTGTATATTAGGAGGATAGTCATTAGAGCCTATCGCACCAAGTTTCACACTCCAAATGGCAAAATTATCCTTAAAAACAGTGTTTGCACGCCTCAAACAATTGATTTTATTTTCTTATCTTTTCCGACAAATTTCTAACAATTCATATTTTTTTCATATTATCTAATACTTTTCTAATGCTTGGAACCGTCAAATGCTATGATATATCCCTTCTTAGATGGCTTTAAATGAGCGACTCGTGTTTTAAACTTCAACAACTGCTGTTTCTGAATTGCGATCTTAAATATGCAATCGAGAAATTTGCCTTTGTTAATACTCAGTCAAGTTACTCATGGGTTATTTTTCCTTTTGATCATGCTAAATAAACAATACAAGAAAATGATTAAATATTATTAGAGTATGATGCACAGATATTCTCAGCAAGGGTTGTCCTCGTCAAATCCAGCGAGGGTGACCTTCACCCAAGCTACGAGGGTCCAGCCCTCACCCAAGTTGCGAGGATCCAACCCTCACCCAGCCCTAGCCTATGGCTAGTCACCGGCCATGGCCGAATACTAGACATAGGCCAAAGGAAAGTGATTGGGAAAATATATATATTTTTAAAAAATTAATAAAATTTTAAAATTGTCCATTTCGGCGCCGATCAGCCACGCCACATAGGAGAGATGGCGTCCATGTCAATAATTTCCAGCCTAAATTGACTGGATGGATCGAATTAGCACTAATGTGAAAAGATTTAGGACTAAATTGGTCTAATTAAAATACTTATGATCGAATTGGTTAAAATGCAATAAGTTTAGGATTTTTTTGTACTTTTCCCACCTTAAACTTTATAAGGTTTTGTAAATGATGTCTCAATCTGGTCCCATAACTCTCAGTTGCAACCCGCTTAAGCCAATTAGGCTATATTTGATCATCTAGATTTCCAGTTATGAGTGGATAGGATGAGATATGGAACCCAAGGATTGTGTTATATCCTAACCATTGTTTGATAAATCACAGTGATAAAAGACGAATATATTCACATTATATCATATTAATTATTTAGTATAAAACATATTAATATAAATGAACCTTAAAATTGCATAAATAGAGACAATAAGAATCTTTTTTTTTTGGTAAAGAAATAGAGACAATAAGAATCTTTTGCCGCACTATTGCCAACTTTATTTTAATTTGCTTATTTTTTATTATTTTTTCCTCTCTTTTATTTAATTATTTTCTTTTTTATTTCTTTTTTTCCCTTCCATCATTCTCTAATAAAATTTTAGTAAATAGTAAACTATACTAATATACCTGAAATATGTAATAAATATAAAAACTAAATATATATTTATATATTGAATTTATATGGAAGATAAATATAAATTGAAATATATAAATAAAAATATGAATATCTTCCCCAAATCACTGTTGTTCGTAAATCTTCAATCACTTTGCTTCCTAACAAACGGGCTACAATCCAAGTGCCAAAACTTGGCATGAATAGATACTTTAGTGCCAAAAGTTAGGAAAGTTGTACTTTTAAAAAATAAAAATAAGATACTTGAGTGTTACCTTCTGCGAACCCCACCTATGTGGCAATTTTTTTATTATTTTTGCTCGACTACGTGGCTCGCCGAGAAGCTGACTCAATAAAGAAACACAAAAACGGCGTTGTTTTGGCCCTAATTTGAATTTTAATACATAAATTAATTAAATTAATTTATTTTATTTTTTAAAAAAAGAGAGAGGAAAAAGATGAACGGTTAAAGGCGGCCGAGGTCGCCGCCTCCCCACTATCGCCGGAAGGGCTGATGATGGTGGGGGGAGGGTAGGCTAGGGTGCCGAGCCCTAGCTAGGCCCCAGCGGCTTTGGCGAATCGGCAACGAGGGCAGCAGCCTCATCGGATCTAGGGGAGGGCCATAACCCTCGCCCCAAATCTAAGTAAGGGCTCACAGGCCCTCGCAACCAGTCAACCGGGGCCGCCGACCCTTAGCTAGGACCCGACAACCTCGACCAACCCTCCCCCCACTGTCACTGACCCTTCCTAATGACAGCAAGGAGGTGGCAACGGTAAGGGCTAAGCCCTCAATCGCCTCCAATTGTTCATCTTCTTCCTCCCCTTTTTTTATTTTCGTTTTAAATCTAATTAAGTTTTATATTAATTATTTATCCACTTCAATATCAAAATGACGTCATTTTGCACTTGTCCAGCTACATCAGGATGCAAAACAACGTCGTTTTGCACTTGCTTCACCGGAAAATTGTCACGTCAACATTTTAGTCGGATTTTCTCGCCGTTGGCACTTAACTGATTCATTATACTCTAATTTTGGTACTTAAGTGTCACTTTCCTAATTTTTGGCACTTAAGTGTCCTCCCATGCCAAGTTTTGACACTTTAGGTAGGTGTCTGGCAATCCTAACAAACGTGGCATCTCAAGCCAATTGTGCTCCCTTAGTAGCGTGATCTCAGCAAGTCAATGGATTTTTTTTGTTTTTACTTATTTGAAATGTGGCAACAAACCTCCTCTTGACCTTTGCCCATAATCCAGCAAGGTTTTCCTTATACGGTGAGCAATTCAGTTCATTATTATCCCCGATTGCCATCCTTGAAGCTTGCTGAGAGTTGCACGTTATTCGAGCTCCTTTGGCCCCGATGATCACTCTTCGCTTTCATAGGACTAGGTAGATTACAGGCTTTCCTCGAATCATCCACCTATTGGAGGGATCCAGCTCTAATACCATTTGTCACGGGGCGACATTACATTGGCCATAGAATAGCCCATTCAGCATCTAGTGAGTCAAGAACGTTAGGCCGGCCTTTCTTCTATATAGATTGCCCCTAAAAACAATATGGCGAATCACATCCTCACAATGGACTATAATACCATGCCTAGCTTAATTTCGCGACTAGTCTCTCAAAAAAGACATAAAGATCATTTTGACACAACAGTTCATTTCAACCTACCATGGCCTTGTCAAGAGAGTGGAATCAGATTCCAATTAGTTTGTGTATAAGAGGCCAACCCCGCCTTTAGAAATCCTCAAAAATCGCATTCATTCCACTTTAGGATTCTTGGCACAAGCACTCTTATCACTCCCACAAACCAGTTATATTATCCCATTTGCATTATTCATTCTCCACCCTGATGCCACAAAGGTTCACCCTCCAGTTTACAAGAATTCGAAAAAATTTGGTTAGTGACAGATGCATGTGATGTGACTTGAGCATGTATGTTCTTTAACTTCCGCGAGTCCACCATGGGAAGAGACTTATATAATTCAAGGGAAAGTTGAACCCTTTTCCAAGCGTCTAGCTTATGTTGTTGATGAAGCACTCGCTCAGCATTAACATTTCACTAGATTGCCGATCATACGGCACCGTGAGTTATCATGTTCAGGGTTCGGCTGACCAGCAAAACAAACCTCATACCCCTCTCGAACTTTATAAGGTTTTATAAATGCTATCTCAACCCGGTCTCGTAACTCTCAGTTGCAACCCATTTAAACCTATTAGCGTTCGCGACGGGTCAAGTATCATATTAAATCCCACCGTTTTTTGCGTCGAGTCTGCACAAGCATTCTATACCGTGCTTTGGATGTTGGGTTCTGGTTTGACAAAAAGTCATAGACAGGATGTCCTGAAACTGGGGGTTGCCAGGCCATATTTGGATTGCATGTCACACAAATTGGATTAGTTGCCATCCTCTTGTATTATATTATCAGAAAATTTAGATTGTAAGTGAAAAAACCATTTTAGTACATCACTTTATAATATTTTATAGCCGATGTTGATCATAAACCTTTGGTAAATTCTTCCTTAATGTATAAAACTATGGAAAACCACTGTGTCATACATTATGTATAGTATATTATACTATCTAAATGTCCCCACCGTTCTCCACAAAACAGCTGGTACTAACGTAAAGGGCTTCATATAGAAGTTACATTCTTGCTAACAAAGATTATAAAAAATATATAATAATAATAATAATAAATCAAATAATAAAATTAATAAATTCAGTAGCAGCAGTGAAGGCTAAGACTCCACAACGATTTGATGACAAGTTGGTACCTACTAAAATCGAAATCCTTTTTCAAAGTTGACTCTCCGAAGTCGGACAACGCCTTTTCTCGCCGACAATGTTGCTACAACTAGTCATTTGAAAATTCTCTAAAACGTATGTCCAAATAACCCCAAAAAGAAAAAGAAAAAGGGGTTATTTAGACGTGGAGTCAAGTCAACTTCCCAAATGAAATTAGGGAACCGACCTTGAATTATAAAAGATCTTAGGTGTTTTCTTTCCCGTTTGATACATAAAGTATGAGGCCGTATTAGTAGTCCCCGTTGCTTTGCTTACAATAAGTGAATCTTACTTTTTTGAAAATTGAAAAATTGAAATTTAGTTTTGTGGTGAAAATGGCAAAAAGCCTCTATGGTGCTTTGACCCTTTATAGACTTGGGGTTGATGGGTTTGCTTCTATTATGTCTTGATATTAGGTAGGCCTATCATTCATGGAACCTACAGGCTTTGCACTTGTGAGTAACTATTACTCATATGAGTAATCCACATGGCAACCGTAGAGCTCTTTGGGTCGACAAAACTCGACCCTGTCCGATCGAGCTCCCGAGTACCACCATCGACGGTCTAGATCTCACCATCAATGATATCGAGTATTTCCCATGAGAGAGAGAGAGAGAGTGGTGCTTGTGGTGGACGTAGCAATGACGGTGTCGAGGTGGTAACGACGGCGAAACACGACTGAAAAGCAACGAGGCAAAAGATGCTAATGCTGCTATGCATTAAAATTGCTATCGACATTGAATGCGTGGCATCTTTTTAAATTTTGCATCATAAGTTTACAATACATTCGTTTGGACCGAGATGGCTCTACTTTTTGCATGATTCACATGCTTAGAATATCTACTATGATTGGACTACAAAGAGGAAATTACCTAAGCATGAAGCAAGATGAAATGGAAAAGTATCAAAAAAATCCTAAACTTTTTCATTTGACCAATTTAATCTTAAACATTTTCACATTAGTATCAATTCAGTCTATTCGGTCAATTTAGACTAAAAATGATTGACGTGGACGTCGACCGTCCTATATAGCATGGTCGATGCTGACATGGACAAATTTAATAATATTTTAATATTTTTTGAATATTTAATTTTTTTTTTTTTTTTTTTTTTTTTTTTCCCTCTCCCTCTTCTTTGCCTTTTCTTTTTGCTGATGGCCAGCAGGTGATGGTCGGCCTCACCAAGCCTCCCCACAACAAGCGCAAGCACGAGCTCTGGTTGTCCAAGCATGGCCAAGCGAGGCCCCTTCGCCAAAACTAGCGACCAACCGTCACCCAAGCGAGGGTGAGGCTCACCCTTGCCCACGCAAGCCTCGGCAAGGCCAACCCTCACTAGACGAGGCACAGCAAGGCTGCCTTGGCTAGCGTGATGGTCGACCTCACCATATCTGGCGAGAGGGCCTTGCCTAGCCGTGCTTGGATGACCAACCCTCACCCTCACCCAAGGGCGGTCTCGTGAGGCCAACCATTGCCTACGGCCAACGAGGGCAACCTGGGAGAGGCCAACCCTCACCGGCCATGGCTGTGGCCATAGCCGCAAGCAAAATTTAAAAAAATCGAAGAAGAGGGAGAGGGAAAAAAATTATTTTAAAAATTCAAAATATATATTTAAATACTATTAAAATTGTCTACGTCAGCACTAGCCGTGCCATTTAGGACAATCAGCGACCAAGTCAACAATTTCTAGCCTAAATTAATCGAATAGACTGAATTAATACCAATGTGAAAAAAAAAATTGACTAAATTGATTAAATTAAAAGGTTTAGAACTAAATAGGTACTAATGCAATAGGTTTATGATTTTTTGGTACTTTTCCCAATGATGGAAACTTTTGCGAAGTGAGCCTAAATATTATTGGATCCCCAAAAGAGAAAAGATAAACAAACAAAAAAATAGCACCCACCCGTAGGTAGCCGTGATGATTAGGCTTCACTACCTCATCGCAGAGAGAACAAGTTCGAATCTCCGGATGCTCGCGACTTAAGTGAGGGTCCTAGGGGTGGTTTACTGGGTCAGCCTCCGAGGGTTTATGTCTAAATAGCAGCTTGCGGCAAGACCCCACCGGTGCTACCGAGCACCAAAGGATCGTGTGATCTCCAAAGGGTGATCTCTGGCGATCCCTTGGTCATAAAAAAAACAAACAAACAAATAAACAAATAGCAAGATTAAAAACAAAAATAAAATGGGAAAAGCCACGTACCAAGGTAGAAATCACATGCAAAAAGCGCAAGTAAATGCCTTGCAAACGACGTTTGCGTAGTAACCTGGCGTAGAAGAATTAGGGTTTGAATATCATTCCGAGGCGCCCTTGGTGCGTGCGAACAGCTGTGTCCCCAGCTTTCAACACATTCTCACTTCACCAGAATTGAAGTAACATCTTTAATATCGCCGAAAAATACTCTTGGAGACGTCGAACTCAATCCGAAATCGTATTTATCCAAGCTGGCCATGTCGGTCAAGTCAAACGTAGATGCCGCAAGAAAATCCGTATAAAAAGAGGGAGAGAGCCTGATGAACTTCCCGTGCAGATAATAAGATAGCAACCCAAGCTTCTCAACCACCACCGGAAGAAGAAAGAGAGAACACACAACATATCTTGCCTAGTGCAATTGCTTGGTGGGATTTGAGGGGGAAAAATGTCGAGGTGGGGGTTGCTGCTGTTGCTGTCGGAGCTTGCGTTGGTGAGCTTGTGCGCGGTGCAGCACGTCGAGGCAGCAGTGGGGCTCGAGCCACCGCTGACACTGAAGTGGCACTACTACCGGAACTCGTGCCGCGATGCTGAGACGTATGTGAAGTCCCAGGTCAAGTTCTACTGGAAGCAGGACAAGAGCCTCACTCCCAAGCTCCTCCGACTGCTCTACTCTGACTGCTTCGTCACGGTACGTATCGTCCGTTGTCATCGCTTTCATACCGAGTTTCAGTAGGCTTTCTGAGCTCTCGAAATGGGCTTTCTAACGTATAATAATGGTGGAAACCCGGCATGTATGTGCAATAACTTGTTTTTTTCTTTAAAAAACAAAGCCTTGGATTGAGATACGTTTGGCTACCTGTGTAAAACAGGGCTGTGATGCGTCTATTCTGTTGGATGGGCGAAATTCAGAGAAAACAGCGCCACAAAATTCAGGGCTTGAAGGGTATGGTACGGCGGTGATAGACAAGATCAAGCAAGTCCTGGAAGAACGTTGTCCTGGAGTTGTGTCTTGTGCTGACATTCTCAACCTTGCTGCCAGAGATGCCGCTAACTTGGTATGTGCCTGGTTTGCAGTTCTCTCTTTTGGCTTCAAAAGAGATTATTTTCACTGCCCTACCGATCATTGAAATGCTGCTAGCTTGAACTTGTAGTATTAGATGCGAAAAACCAGAATTGCTGACACGATAATGATTTCCTCACAGACGGGAGCGCCATCTTACCCCGTCCTGACGGGGAGGAAAGATGGGATGTCGTCGTCCAAGGCGTCGGTGGACCTTCCGTCGCCATCCATCTCGTGGGAAGAGGCGCTCGCTTACTTCGAATCGAGGGACTTGGATGTGCTAGACCTTGCCACTCTACTTGGTAAGATCGATCATTGTATAAAAAAAAGTACATAATTGATTTGGACCTCATCAAGTCACCTTAGATCTTGAGCGATTCGGGCAATTTGTTTACTTTGAGGAAAAAAGAAATCTCATCGCTCTTTGAAACAAATCAATTCCTAACTTTGCCCGAAAATATGAATTTGGACAGGGGCTCATTCAATGGGCAAGACTCACTGCAGCTACATCACAGACAGGCTGTACAATTACAACTACACTGGCAAGCCAGACCCAGATATGGACCCATCCTACCTGGCCCAAATGAGGAAGCAATGCCCACCAAACTCAAAGAGCCAAGGTGACCCTCAGGTGTTCCTTGACCCTGACTCAGGCTCCAGCTACACATTCAGCAACTCCTACTACACCAGGCTACTGAAGCACCAGGCCACCCTCGGCGTTGACCAGCAGCTCGCCCGTGGCAACGACACTTCCCAGATCGCTCAGGAGTATGATGCTGGGCTGGAGGACTTCCGGAAGAGGTTTGCCCTGTCGATGAGCCGGATGGGGAACATCAAGGTCTTGACGGGGAATCAGGGGGAGATCCGCAAGAATTGCAGAGCCGTGAACGGGAAATAATCCTAACCAAGATCGAATGATCTCCTAATCTGGAAGCATAATTTGTTCTCGAAATGTATTCGGCTATGATATTTTGGATGGTATTACTGAAATGAAAATAAGGAATGAAAGATATCGGAAGGACTCTGGCTATATTCATCAGTAGCCCAGTTGTTTCTCCTTATAAACAATCAAAGAAGCTGTGTTTCGATTTCCCAAATGAAAAAATTTCGCCAAGAGCTTCGCATACGATTCATGCCATCACGATGGCTCTTCATTTGGGGCGTAGCAATCCATGAAACAATGATTTATGACTGCTGACAGATTTAATCATCTGTACACAATTCCCGGATCAAAGAAAATCTAGTTTCTCACTAGTTAATCGCCGCACGACGAACGAAAATGCTTCAGGCAAGCAATTACGATAAATGGCCAAAGATTTAACCAAAGAATATACTCGCTACCATCTTTCAAGCACCAATCCTCGATCCAGTTCCTGTCCAAGACTCGCAAATTTTGCCCAAACATGCTCCAGTTTCCGAGTAAAAGCCTGCTCTCTGCCGAGGATAACCGTGGTGTGGCCAGCATTCGGAATTATGTCGACCTCCGCATGGGGGATCTTCATCTTGATGTTGCTGCTGCATTCCAACGGGACAACCTTGTCGTGATTACCGTGAATAATCACGATTCTTGCCCTGGATTTCCTTAGACGTTCCAAGTAGTCATCCAAGAATTTCGCTCCCCCACATATCACATTATGCATGGTATGCCAGGCTGAGTGATGGGTGTGCCTCGTCAAGTCAACAGCTGCAAAATGCAGATCACTGGGACAGAGAATGCACCGAAAGGTGCGATTTAGAAACTACAGTCAATAAACTGCTTTGTTCTTCCTATTTTTTGTCATATAAGAAAGTAGCGTTCTAATTTTGAGTACCTCCTCCGGGTAACAAGCTTCAGGATTCTCTCCCATGTCCTGTGGTTGCGGCAAAGAAGGAAGCAGACACATCGACCCAGGTGCTCATACCATGACATGACCGCTGAGCCAAACAGCAAAGGAGGCCACAATCTCTTCTCAGCAAGCTTTTCGAGGGCTGTTAAGCTTGCATTGCTTTTCAAAGAGGGAAAACATGGCTGAAGGGAAAAAAAATGAAAGAGATTTGTGTGAAGACAATAGCCATATGATTTCTTCCACCTGCAAATCAATTACATGGAATTGTCTAGATGCACCTTTATTTCTGTGACATAAAGTACGTTCTAATAGCACTCACCGGCGCAGTTATGGTGATTGATTTCACAGACTTTGTATACTTTGCAGCTAAGGCCAGTGCGATTACGCATCCCATGGAGTGTGCAACTAAATGAAAAGAATTTAACCCATATGGAATAATCACGGATTTCTCAATCATGCCCAGGTGATCCTTCAACGTATAGGTGCAGTCCCTCGGCTTCGGGCTTCTCCCAAATCCCAAAAGATCCACAGCAAAGAATCTGTAGTTAGTCCTTACTGATTCGGAAAAATTAGGGAACACCGCTTCTGTCCAAAACGACGAAGACGAGAGGAACCCATGTAAAAATATCACATTTTCAGGGGCCTTCTTCCCCTGAACACTTACTGCAATGCAATAACACAGCCACATGAACTTTGATTAGTACTGCCAGAAAAGCAGCGACTGATTCCACTTATTGAATTGCAAAGACAATAGAAGATCGATACAGCAAGACACTAGAATGCACTAGACCTACGACAATTCAATTGTCTTCCAAGGTAAAATCTAGTCATCCACGTGATGATGAAATGCAGATACCACAGGCAGCCTTATGATATGCGACCCGGGCAACACAGACCCAACAGCGAAGTTCATTGAGGGAGTGGACCAGTTAGTCTATGAACTTAACCAATTGAAAGGATCGCTCTCTCCCACCAAAAAAGTACAAATCTCGACAGCAACGCTGCCGTACCTCTTGCTTGCTTAACTGATTAAGGTGGCTTTAAGAACCTGAGCAGAGCACACTACTAGATTCTAACTTCTCCAGAACAGAACATCAGTTCAAATGAAACCTCCCAAAAACAAGTGAGGGACCACCAAAGAACGCTCCACTCAATCAATGTAATCGTCAGTCAATTGCATGCACAAGTACTTTACCATCAAGATCTCGCATTTTCCGCTTCTCTCTATCCGATCGAATAGTCCCTACTAAAGGCATAGCAAGAAAATAACAACCAAATGCACGAGAACAGGGCAATTGGGGTGCATTCAAGGGGACCACACTTCCAAATCCAATGTCATCTAAAGGAGCAACCTTCAGAAGAAGACCGCAAGAAAAAAGTGCAAACTAGCTCGAACAAAATTACCTTGCAGAGGCTCCTGAACAACGACGTGAAGCTTCAGCGCATCATTGCACGCCCAAGAAACGCAAGATTCACAGCCACAATCAGACCACCTATGGCGATGATTCATCACCACCTTCCCTGCCGAACCGTAAAGATCCCACCTTTCGACCCATCGGAGCATACCCATTTCCCGGAAAACATTCCTCCTGCCGTACAGACTCTCGGAGACCTCGCTTTCTCCGTCGCCTCCGCTCGCGCCGCTCCTCCCGCCGGCTCCGCTCTCGTGGCAGTAACAAGGGGAGGGCTTTCCTTCGAAGAACGCATCGAGGAAGCGGTACAGCACGCAGAGGGAGGCGTCGAGGAAGTCGAGGAAGAGGAAGACGAGGGAAGTGAGGAGCGAAGTGAAGGAATGGCGGGCGCGACGGGTCTGCTCGTCCATGTCTGTTGAGGGAGACACGGAGGGAGACGCAGAGACAGAGAGAGATAGAGACAGAGGGAGGGAGATGAGAACAGAGAGTGATCAGCAACGAGGCAACGGACAAGAGAGACATGGGCTGGGTTGAGCCACGTACGTAGAGCGGAATTAGCGTGCGGTTCGTCGCGACTCGAGAGGAATCTCGAGGTTTGGAGTGGGAAACCGTTTCGGGGAATCATATTATTCGGGCGGCAGTTGAACGGTCGGGACTCGAACCATTTGATGATGCTCCATTTCGTCGTCTTGTCGGGTCCTTCAACAGGAAAGTAAGATGCTCTGTTTCTTCAGGCTCGTCGGGCTCGGCTCGAGTGGGAATTTCCAATCGAATAGGATCGAGACTCTCGCATCGCAGGCCTCGGAAAGCATGAGATCTCAAGTTCGATTCTTATTCGAAGCAACTGACTAGGACAGTGCTGAAAGAGGGTGGTAATTCATAGCGATTGTCCTAAAAATTAGTCCAAGAAATGCTATCAACTTTTGAAAAAAATATTCCGATTGCTGAAAATATTATATATACTCGACATATGAGAAAGATCGATGATAATTCATGGTGTTGACAGTACTAGGATTTCCAGCTTTTCTATTATTTCTGATGATCTATTTTATACTTGCTGCAATTTCATCGTTCTGAACCTGCATAAACTGGTTCAAAGTCAATGAAACAGTAGCACTTATTCTGGTCCTCTTTCTTCACCAAATCATCACAACAGGGAGACTCCTTATACTCAGAGAAGAAGCCAGCCTCTTCCTCTTGCTAATGAAGAATCAATTCACTTCCTTTCAATCGATCTTGAATAAAATGCCCGTGAAAGTGTTGGAAATATGTCTCGAATTTGAGCCTGTTAAATGAAATGAATTGATAAGAATTTGTGAACTCGACCACATGGGAGCCAAAAAGCAGTGTATGTAAATTGATCAGCCGAAATTATTTTGCTGCGTGGGGGGAGAGGATGGGATTTTTTCAAGCGAAAGGGTCCCTCCAAATTTATTCCTTTAACTTTTTATTAAGATGGGGAATGTGAAAACAACTGCGCAGGGGCGTTACCAAACGAAGGAAGGGGTCCCTCTCTTATCCCACATTAGGGAGGGAGTTTTTTTTTTTTTTTCTGGGAAATAAAAGAACAAAAATTTAGAGGAATAGAAACGTTATTATGCGCGTAATTTCTAAATTGATCAGCCAAAATTATCAAAAGAAGAAGATTGCACGTGGATTTCATTTATGAGCTGCAACTGTTAAGAATTTCATTTTTTTTTTTTTTTTTTTTGTCTTCAACTCATCTCTGCAGCCATGTGAACGTGAAAATGAAGGTTGTGGAAGAAGAGGAAGTCAAAATGAAGGGGAAGACCATCATGAAGAGAGAGAGGATTTGCCAAAGTAAAAAATTGTACGCTTTGTTTGTCCTCTTTCATTAACTTCTTTTGTTTCTTTCCTCGGCTATTTTCTTCTATTGTAGCCGACGAAAGGGAAGAACAAGTGAAGCCTCACGTGCTGCGCTTAACGAAGAGCTCTTGGAAAAGAAAGAACAAGAAAGTTGCAACAACACGGGATTTGTATGAATGGAGCTCTTAATTGCAACGACGCGGGACTTGTATAAATGGAGCTCTTAGAAGTGAGAAAGGCGGAGCTTTCCTAAAGCAAAACATAGGAGCTCTCGATAGAGGGAGAAATTTTCTCATTGTAATTACATCCAAGTGATTTAGCCAACTAAATTCTCATGAGTAGAATTTATTTAATTCCTTGAGTGGGATTTCACTAGGAATTGCGAGGGATTAAACACCGTGTGAGCTATTGGGTGTAATTAGAGGCCAGGAAACGCTAAGTGAGTGTTTAAGTACTCAAGTGATTATAATCTTTGGTGCATCACTTGATTTTTATAGTGGAATTCCGTACTGCTCTTTCTGTGAACATAAGTTCCGTATTCAAAACAAACTAAATAAATTCAATGTCTGATTCCCTTTCCTTCCTTCCAACTATTTTATCTGATTCGCTTGTCTATATTCACAACAAGAAGCTTAGCCCCAGGCACCCAAGAGAAGTCAAAGAATGACCTCTTGTCTACTATCAAATGTTGCAGAAGGCAAATTTCAGGCATCATATGATTCAGGATTTCTTTCAGACCCTATGTCTCAAATTTCTCTTATCCTCTCGCTCCGACGCCTGACAAGGGCTATAGATTTAAAAAGATGTTGCTTCCAAAATTAGCAGAGCCTTTCTCATTATCAATTTTATGAAGTTTTAGGTTTCTTGGCAAATACAAAACCGATGAAGGTACAAATGGACGTTAAATGGAATTGTTTCCTCTAAGGAGTCCAACTGGAGAAAGGGCAACTATCAGATCAAGAATCAACAAATTTACAACCCTAAACATCATCTAATATGTGGAAGATAGGTGAATCATGTCTCTAGTTTAAAAATTAGGTGCAATAATCATCAACGTTCTTGAGAGGCGTCTTCTTCGTGCTCATAACAAATCGATTCTTTTTCTTCCTTAGCAACATAATTCCAAGTAAATCTTCATCTGTTGATGTAAAAATTAAACTAACTCTATTATGAGTTTCACTTATCCTTTAACTCTAGGATAACATTTGTATTTATAGAATTTATCTACTAGTTGTTACAGTAATTATGTGAGATGTAAATAATTTTGAATTAGTCCGCCACAGTAATAACTATAATATTAGCCCATGCATCTCTTCCTCTTAAGTCTCGACCTTATGATTTTGAAATTATAATTTAACTTATTAACAGATTACCCACACCACTCTTAAACAATATCCATATTTTCAAACACTTTTCCATCAACAACTAGATTACAAGTTTTTAAAAATATTTGGTTGTGTTGTTTTCCCTTTATTAAGGCCATACAATTCGCATAATTTTTCACTCTATTATACGCAATATGTGTTCTTAGGATATAGTCAATTGCATGTTGGTTACCATTGTTTAGATTATAAAAGTGGACGCATGTATATTATAAGACATCTCATTTTATTGAAAATATTTTTCTATTCGCCACACTTGGTTCATACCCTTCTGAAATACCATCACCATCACATCCTAAGTTGACAATCTCCACGACGGATAAGTCCTCCCACACAAACCATGGTATTTATAATAATATCCTAACTTTTACCCCACCCACTTTTGAAAAACCATCACCAACATTATCAAATAATAATATTACTTCAACATCTAACACATTGATTTCTAGTTTGTCTAATGTTGGTATAGGTTCTAATGAGACTCTTTTAGACACCTTCCCATAGTTGGCTATTGCAATACCTCCATAACCAATTTATCAAAAATCAAGAACCCATTCAATATAAGCTACATCAAACCCAAAGCCCAACACAAAATATCCATTGCCATGTGTGAGCTTGGCTGAAATGAGCTCTACAGAAGAGCCATGGTGCTTCACTGAAGCTAATAAACATGAAAAATGGAGGGATACAATGCTCCAAGAATTTAATGCTTTGTTGTGTAATGGAATAAGGGTTTCGGTTCCACCAAATCCCAAAGCAAATGTCATGGGCTCCAAATGGGCTTATCAAATCAAGACACATCCAGATGGTTCGATAGATCAATACAAAGGCTGCCCACTAGCCAAGGGCTGTAATCAGCAAGAGGGTATCAACTATACAAAAATGTTTTGTCCCATTGTTAATGCAACATTGTCCGTATAGTTATTTCATTAGATGTGACAAAGAATTAGAAACTCCAGTAGTTAGATGTTAGCAACGCATTTTTAAATGGTAACTTAACTAAAGAAGTCTACGTGGCCTAGCCCTAGGGCTTCATTGACAAAGAAAGGCCAAACCATATATGCAAGTAACAAAAATCCTTATATGGATTGAAAGAAGCACGGCGGGCTTGGTTCCACCTGCTAGCATCTTTTTAGAATTATTGGGATTTATCAAATCAAAAATTGATACTTCCCCCTTTATACTACATCGGCCCAATTTTCCGTTTACATGCTCATCTATGTTGATGATAATGTTATTACGGGGTTCAATTTGACATTTATTCAAGACAGCATCAACTACTTCAATAAGGGGTTTTCCATACGAGACTCGGGAAAACTTAATTACGTCATGGGAATTGAGGTGCTTAAACATTCATTAGGACTCTTCTTGTCACAACAAAAGTATGTTATAGATCTACTCCACCGAATCAAAATAGACAGTGTTAAATCGGTTCACACGCTCATGGTTACAAATATCAATTTAATCAATTAGGGTAAGCCATTTAAAGATGCCAATTTGTACATGAGCACCCTAACTCGGCCAAACATCTTTTATGCGGTAAACAAAGCCTGCCAATTTTTGGAAAAACCAATAGAAGACCACTGAAGTGTGGTGAAACAAATCCTATGCCACTTAAAAGAAACCATTTCGCATGAATTACTCATCAGTTCCTAAGCCACCACAAAACTCCACGCATACGGTAATGGGGATTGGGCCAATTGCCCTATTGATAAATGCTCAACACGAGATTATTCAATTTTATGGGCCAAAATCTAGTTTCTTGGTTGGTCAAAGAGCAACAAACCATTGCACATATGTCAACCAAATTTGAGTATCGAGCATTAGAAGTGATATGGCCACAATCAATGTTATAAGAATTTATGCATCTCTCAATTAAAACCTCATATCCTTTAGTGTGACAATTTAGGGGCAACATATATTATGGTGAATCTACTTTTTCATGCAAGAACAAAGCATGTTGAGGTAGATTTTCACTTCATTTGCCATTTAGTGTCACAACACAAACTTGAGGCTTGCCACATGACCAAATAACGGATATTTTTACCAAGCCTCTTACACAATCACCATGATATGCTCAAGTCCAAGTTGAAGATCATCCATAAGACCATTTTCAACTTGTAGGGCCTGTTACAAATGTCAAAACATGACTCATTCAAATTCAAAATATTTTGAATTTGTCCATTTATATCTCATGAAGTTATTGTAACAGTGAGTAGATGAATTTTATAAATACAAACATTAAGCAAAAGCCATGCTCAAACTTAGAGTCTAATTTTTACATGCTGTTACAGTGTTAATGTCGTGAAACTTTGTTGAACCACCTCCGCGCCTTCTCTTCATGGCAGCTAGTCCTGTCTCTTCGTCAGCTTTATTAGCACTATCACCAGTGCCGCGACCCAAACCAAATCCACAGGGGACTTCGGATGATATCTCTTCAGCACGCTTGCATTCACATCTCAAAAGTCTTCATGTTCCGAGAAAGAGAGAGAGAGAGAGAGATGAGAACGAAGAGTGGTCAGCAACGAGGGAACGGAGAAGAGAGACACGGGCTAGGTTGAGCCACGTACGTGGAGCGGAATACGGGAGGAGAGCGTGCGTTCGTCGCGACTCGAGAGGAATCTGAAGGGGTTGAGTGGGAAACCGTTTCGAGGAATCATATTATTCGGCGGCGGTTGAACGGTCGGCACCCAAACCATTTGATAATGTTCAATTTCGTTGTCTAGTATGGTCCGTTAACAGTAAAGTAAGATGCTCTGTTTCTTCGGGCTTGTCAGGCTTGGCTCGAGTGCCTTCGGACTCGGTAGGGAATATCTAGTCGAAAAAGGATCGAGATCTCGTGCGCCTCAGAAAGCATGAGATCTCAACTTCGATTCTTGTTCGAAGCAACCGACTAGAATCGTGCAGAAAGAGGGTGATTCATAGCGACTGTCCTACAAATTTAGTCGAGGATGTGTTATGGACTCTCGAAAAAGATCTTCCGATTCCCAAAAATATTATATATACTCAACATATGAGCGAGATCGATGATAATTCATGGTGTTGACAATGCTAGGATTTCAGGCTTTTCCCTTATTTCCGATGATTGATTTCATACTTGCTGCAATTTCATCGTTTTGAACCTGCATGATCTGGTTCAAAATCAATGAAACAGTCGCACTTATTCTCGTCCTGTTTCTTCACCAGGTCAGAGATCACAACAGGGAGATTCCTCGTATACAGAGAAGAGGCCAGCCTCTTCCTCCGGCTGATGACGAACCTGTCCGGTCCCTTTCAGTTGATCTTGAATAAAATGCCTGGGGAGGCTTTATCCCCCGCACACTGGAGAAGTCAAAAGAATGACCTCATCTACTGTCGAATATTGCAGATGGCGAATTCCGGGCGTCGTATAATTCCGCATTTCTCTCAGATTTCTCTTCTCCTTCGCTCTCGGGATAATTGGCTGGTCGGAAGGCCGACAACAGCTGCAGAGTTAACAAAGATGTTGCTTCCAGAATCAGCAGCCATTCTCTTTATCAGTTTTCTGAAGTTCCAGGTTTCTTGGCCAATACATAAGCAGGTAAAGGTATATATGGAAGATAAACAGAATTGTTTCTTATAAGGAGTCCATGTTGGAAAAAGGGCAGCTATCAGATGAAGAATCAACAAATTTAAAACCCAGATTGTCATCTAATTTGTGGATGACAAGTGAATAACGTCTCTTGTTTGCAAATTAAGTGCAATTATCATCAACATTCTCGAGAGGCGTCTTCCTCATGCTCATGACAAATCAATTCGTTCTTTTCCTCAGCGGACATAATTTCAGGGAAATCTTCATCTGCTGTTACACTGTTAATGTCGTGAAACTTTGTTGAACCACCTCCGCACCTTCTCTTCATGGTAACTAATCATGTCTCTTTGTCAGCTTTATTAGCACAATCACCAGTGCCACGACCCAAACCAAATCCACAGGGGACTTCGGATGATATCTCTTCAGCACGCTTGCACTCACATCTCAAAAGTCTTCATGTTCCTAGCAGAATTCATAAAACCACAACTGCTCATATCAGTACATGCGCGGCATAATGGCAAATGACAGGAAGGCAATTCATTTAGGTGAAAGAGAAAATGTAACACGCTTGCCTTGGGCCGTATCTTTTCCTGTCGATGGTCAGCCCATAAGGCCTCGGAGTCTTTCCATACCTACCAGCAGAGTCCGACTCGCGAGCGGTGCAACATGGGCTTCCCATATCCCACAGCAGATCCCGCAATGATGCAATAAAGTCTTGATTACATCAGTCACTTCCCTCCGTTGTCGGGAGACTGCAAAGCATAATTCAGTATAAACCTCATCGAATCGATTTTCTGCAACGAAAACAAGCAAAAGGGATGCTGAAATTACAATCTACTATTCTATGCAAGAGAATCATACCAACTTAAAACTAGAGTCCATCAAAAGGGAGTGTTCTGAAGTGGGCTTCTAATGAAGAGAGACAATTGGATTGATGCGAAATCGTAACATCAACAACTTAACGTGAAAATGCATCCGAGTCTGTGAGAACTACATGCATTGCTGAACTGAACTACGGATGAGAAGAACGAAGATTGCAATGGCAATGGTAACTTGATCAAAGGGAGAACGGGGCTGCAGTTTAGGGCCTTTGGTTCAATAGGGAAGGAATTACAAAAGGGGCGTGAGACATTTAAGCATAACTACACATTTTGATTGGTCCTAAGCATTATCTTTAAATGATTCGATATCCACTTCCGAAGAAGTGACCGGAAGTCTACCTTCCCCTTGGAGGTCCCCCAAGTTCTCATGTATATATTTGTCATTCCCACTTAGAGAAAATACCCTCGAAGTTTGATATCCCAAAGCTAGGTTGACCTGTTCTTAGCACATCGGCCGAATGCCCCCAATTATTAGAGGGCACTGAGACATCTAAGCATAACTACACATTTTAATGTACTATTAGTTGTAAAAGCTACAGGAGAAATTAAATTATCAAAGTATAAAGCAACAAATAACTAGAAAAATGTAAAATTCACCGATATGATAAAAAGAATATTGTACTATTTCTAAAGCATGGAAATTACTTTAAATTATGGTTTTATGCTAAAACAAAAAATATATTTCTCAAGTACAAATGAGATACAATTAGAGAATATAATAATGAAGAGATAGGAGAATAATGAGAGGTAATAAATGAATATATACGTGTTTCGTCACTTTTGTTGACAAGCTACGAAAACATGAGAAAATATTAAATACCTCAGCTCTACTCTACATAGGCCCATTTCGCGAGCGATAGATATCGCTTGCAGGCCCACCCCTCTCTCTCTCTCCTTCCTTCGTTTCTCTCTCTTCTTTCCCATTTCTGTCTTTTCCCCCATTTTTTCTTTTCTTTTTTTTTTTTTTTAACCTTTGTCCAGCCACAGGTGATGGCTGGTGAGGGTGTTGTGCCCCTTGCCTGTGGCCAGCAAGCGTCACTTTCATCATATTTGGTAAGGGCTCGCGATCAAGGCAAGAGTTGCCCTCATCGGATCTAGCAAAGGTTTGGGAAGCAACAACATTGGTGAGGTGTCATGGCCCTTGCCACCGATAGGCAAGGGTTGTTAAATTTGGCGAGGACTTAACCCTCGCAGCCAAGGTAGAGGTCGTCCTCCCCATATCTGGCAAGGGTTCGAGAGGCGACAACATTAGAATTACGAGGAGACCTCGAGGATGTAAGGGCTGAGGGAGGGCTTGGGGTCGCGGACGACTTGGTGGGGGGGCGGGGGATTTGGGCTTGTTCTTGGACCGAGGGTGGAGGCGGCGTCAGCGGCATGGTTTGTTGGGTGGCAAAGAGGGTGAGACAAAGCTTGTCAAGAGAGAGAGAGACAAAGAGAACACATAGTGTCATTTAGTGTGGTTACATTGAATGGCAGGCTCCATCATTAGTCAAAAGAGTCGCAAGCGAGAGGGAGAAAAAAAAATGTGAATGGGAGAGAGTGTGAAATTGAAATTAAGAGAGAGAAGGTTTTGGCTTGCATTGGGCTCGGGCGACACGTGTCACCTGATGAATGGAGTAGGATTTTTACACGTGTCTACCCCAACTCTATCTCATATTTTCACTGAAAACGTCTTCTTAAAATAAAGGTACTCCAATTTTAGAAAGATCCTTGGTGTATGGTTATAGGCTAATCTCATCAAGACAAAGGTGGTTTCCCACCAATAGTAGCTGTGTGCACTTGCACACTATCATGGTGGCTATCATAATATATTCTTTATTTTAACATGCAAATGTCCGCGTACACTGTCTCCCTCATTGGCATGGCATCTTTATCAAGGCCCCTACTTAGTTCTACTCTCTATGTGCTTAACGTCTAAGAGATGCTAAAGTTCGCATAAGATCTCAAACGAAGTAGTTTAAGGATATACTTAAGTCCAAGCGAAAAGAAATGAGTGTATACATGTTTTGTCACTTTTGTTGACAAACTACGAAAACATCTTCTTAGAATGAACAAAGTCTAATTTCAAAAATCTATAATCTTAGGCAACACACTTAAAGACTACACTTAATAGGAGTGATCGGTCCTAAGGTGGATAGATTTCAGATCTAGAACCTATCTTGTTATAATCAATATACAATTTTTTCACCTGGAACCTACCCTATGTACACTAAAACTGACCCTAGAACCTTATATATTTATTCGTCCGATCTAGGGTTTATCCAAGATCCATTTTTTTCCTTTTGTTCCATTTTTTGTTTCATTTTTCCTTGCAAAACAATATGAGCAACAAAATAGTTAAAAGTAAAAGATGAACGAGGGAGGGCAAGCAAGCAAAGGCGAGTCGGGAACCAATGAGGGTTACGAGGCTCGAACGAGTAAAGGGAAGGGTGAGTCATAAGCAAGAGATTTGAGAAAAAAATCATAAAGTGTATGAGTGAAGTTAAGAAGAACAGAGAAAAAGAGAAATAAAGTAAAAGATGCGAATTGATAAATTAGATTTTCTAAACTTTGTGAAACCGATTCAATCCAATTGATTCGATGGTTCTTCACTTTGAACCAAAAACCTAAAATGGATAGTTTTCTATGCAATTCGGTCCGGTCCTAAGCATAAGTGATCCGATTGCACAACTCTAATACTTAGGAAATATTTTGTTATAATATATTTAATTAGATATATGATATGAATTTAGCAAAAAGTAAAAGATTTTTCCGCCAAGAAAAGAAGTCAAAAGGTCTTTTTAGCGTAATATCCTCTACGACATTGTTTGCCATTGATAGGAGTATTAATTACTATAGGGATTTATGGGACATGAGGGGTCTAAGATAAGGATTAATAAAGATCCAACATATATATGCTACTCCACATAATCGGCCTTCACTCGGTTGGTGAATCAAAGTTTACAAATTCGAAATACCGCCTAAAAAAAAAAAAACCTCAACCGTGTTGACCCCTTAACAGTAGCATGTTATATTGCGTCATCATTATCAAGCAGAGCACACCTTTTGCAACTCCTATCAATTAAATATATTCAATTGATAAAGTAGGTAGAGTTTGCAAGCAGATTAGACAATAATAATCAACAAATTGTTATATAAAGTTTAAATTATCTTATAGCTGTCTAATTATGGAAGGTGACGGGCCTAGGGAAAATGACACCCCACGCATTTTGAAAAAAGAAATTATAATTAGTGTCAACTAAAGAAACTTTCCAACTAAAGAAAATTTCCTCCTTGTCACATCAACCCCATCGTGTGTCTAAAGTGCTCATATATGATGTTGAACTCCGTACGTCTCCCCTAATTAAGACAAAAATAAAAATAAAAATAAAAAGTCATGTTTAAAATAATAATTCCAAAAAAAAAAAAGTCAATTACCAATTTTCCTCCAAAAACGACATGTTTCCTAATTTCAAAACTACACCGTGCAACATGAGGTTTGCAATAGTCATGCATTGGACTTGTCCTCGAGATTTGCACGCGCATCAGAATCTAGAGTTCCTTCTGCAGTCTTGTATGAGAAAAAGGGGATCGCATCCCACCAAATTGATCAAAATCTTCCTTTCGTATACATAATTTCTCGTCATCTAAAGAGAGGAGAGAGAGAAGAAAAGGAATATTCAAGTGGGCCTGCACGAGATACGTGGCAACCAACAAGTAGAGTGAATACTTACCGATTAAGTAACATCAATACACTGTACGACAATAACACGACATGCTGATACAGAATTTCTCAAAAATAAAAAAATTTGATAAATTCGAATACATTATATATTAAATAAATATTTTTATATATACATAATAAATTATTAATTTTATGATTAATTTAATCAAATTAATTTAATTTTAATTTATAAATAAATAAATAGAAAAAAAGCCTAAAATGAATTTGGGCGCCCTCTACCCCGCTGTGGCCGCCGCGCTTTTTTGGCAGTACACTCAAACACACACACACGTCCTCATATGCTGAAGAAAGCTGGAATTGTTTTAAATTTTCTTCTGAAAAGAGTTGATATAATAATATATTGATCTTGTCTTCCAAACTAAGAAGCTCACCCTGAACCAATAGTCGTGGACTTTTTTTTTTTTGTTAGTCCTATTCTATTCCTACTCTAACTCTTACTCTGGACTTTCGCTCTACCTCTCTGCAGGCGTGGAAATCCACCAAACTAATTCGTCCCCACCCCAACCCCCCTAAATCCATTTGTTGACCACATGTTGAAATGTTCGGACACATGCCGAAGTGTCAAACACAATACGAAAACTCCGAAAATATTTGTACCTTTTAGTCAATTGATGTCGAGAGTTAGATCTACCCGATATATTCTCCTTCTATCATGTAAGAAATTTCTTTGGAATCTAACCTACTTTAGGCCTTCGTGCGCAAAGATTCCAAGATCCAGTCAACATCTTCTGGCCCAATCATCAGCTCCCGCGTGTCCTCGTCCTGTCAACTAAGCCAACTTGACATACTTTATGCTATGCCGGGAGCAACCTAGACGCTTCTGCCCTTGTACTTCCCCCAAACAGTACCTTGTACTGCATTGTTATACTGTTGAATAGCTTTCTTATGGAATAAATTGGAACGTCACTCAAATCTAATTCTGATTCCAATGGTAAAATAAACCGAGATTTCGTTTCTGGGAACATACTTAAATCAAGATATGACGGATTTTCTTCAGAACTATTGATATCATTGCTACACCAATTTGAACTTCGAAAAAATATTAATTAAGTACTAACAATGATGATTTCTGAATTTTGCTATATATAATACTAGAGAGACTTGATGAGACAATTTATGTATTGGTAGAATGATTTTATTAGAAAAATATTAGAAAAATAGTGAAAATACAAGGATGGATATGATATAGGGCCCATTCGGTTCAACTTTGGAGAAATGGCTTTGCATTTCCCCAAGTATCTTTAGAGGAATGGGCATTTGATGAAAGTAAAGGTGTTTGGATACTCTATTTTGGTGTATTTTGCAAAGTAGTTTTGAGGTAAAAAGAAAAAGGAAAAAAAGAAAAGGAAAAAGGAAGAGGAGATGCCGAAGCATAGGGGAACGATCGGGAGGCAGCGGGGGGGGGGGCCCGGCCACGCGATCCAGGCGCCGGCGGTGCATGGGTTGCGCGACCCAGCTGGCGTCGCTTGAGGCCGCGACCTAGGTGATGGCGCTTGAGGTCGCGACCTAGGCGATGGCGGTGCGTGGGTCGCGTGACCCAGCCGGTGTCACCTGAGGCCGCGACCCAAGCGACGGCGATGCGGGGGGTCGATGCCCAAGGTCACCTGACCTCAAGCAACCAGATCTAGCGACCCTTCATGCAACAAGTCCAAGGAAGACGATGAACAATAATTATTTAGGGCAAAAGAGGAAAACGCAAGTATCAGTGAGGGCAATATTAGAAGAAAAAAATCATTAAACCCCTATTAAGCATTTCGAAAATGCTGAAAACTCAAAGAAGGTGGGGACATGCTTTGGCATTTCAAATGCAAGCATTTGGCCAATGAGACTTCCAAATGCTGAACCAAACACCAAATTTTTTTCCTAAGAGGCTTTGGGGGCTCAAAGCCCCTTGGGAATGCTTAACCAAACGGGGTAATATTTCCATGAGTTATTAGTAATAAACATGGGCTAGATGGATTCTTACCTTACCAAAAAAAAAAACATGGGCTAGATGGCTTTCTATCTTTATGCTTGTATAATGGAATTCATCGGTCCATATCATGGGAAGCAAAGTAGGGTTAAGGGGGACAGCAAGAATATGTTATTTTGATGGTTCAGATAGCGTTGACATGTCATGCTTAGAGTTTTATAAGCAATATTTTCAAGATTTGTATCTAATTCTAGAGTTATTGACATGTTCAATTAAAGAACCTAGACTGGCTATCGAATCCATAAAGTTATATCATTTTATCAAGCATCTTAATATGTTTAATATTAGGAGATGATCAGATACAATTTGACGTGATTTCACATTATTTAATGTGATTCTCCAACTATGATAGAATAATGATATGACTTTAGTTCCTTATTAAAAAGCCAATTGACATATATATTGACAACAACTTTTTGAAGTGCCAAATATACTTTCTTCTAGATTGGGATCTATTCAAACACTCATTAGATTTAGACGCAAATGTTAATTTTCATAAATGAACACTCCTATGTTTAACTTACAAAGGCATGTGCTAATGCAAAAAGGGTATCCTGATTGAATTGAATACCTTAGTAGGGTTGTCGATTCGTATCATCATTTCATAATTATGTCGTGTCGAAGTGAGATTTCACCCAAACACAACATATTTATTAATTGTGTGATATAATTCAAACACGACGCATTTAGTAAGAACTCGTTTGCTTGGTCACCTTATAAAAAGTCAAAAGTTGTTCCACGTGTCTATGTTAATGCAAGCACCAATATGGTCTATGTGCATTCTCATTAAACTACACTAGTATTAGGTTAGTGGAAGCTTTTCGTTAGGCAAAAAATAAGTAAATAAATAATAATTTAACCCTTAATAGCATTATGGACACTGTGAAAGTTTCATGTGTCCATGATTGAAAGAGACTAGAAAAGGTGTGAGCCTCAGGTTAGAAAAAAGGAGGTCAAAAGTAGAATCCACTCTAATCAAACCATGGATTACCATAGAATCATGAAAAGAGATTATGTTTGTTCTTAATGATGAGATTTTGCCAATAGAAACGTAGTGACTTGGGTGTGCATAACAAAATTTTTGGAATAGAAATTGATTTCTGGTCAGAAATTGATTTCTCAATTTCTATTTCAAAAATCGGAAGTTATAAATTTTAAATGGATTTCGATTTCTTCAAATCAATTTCGGAATAAATCGTTAGAAATAGAAAAATCAAATGCGTGCGGCAAACGGTTTACATTTCAAACCCTGCTCCTAACGTAAAAACGAAGAAATGGAGAAGTAAAAATTTTATCATACGCACCCTGACAGGCTCCATGTGAGTTAAACTCTAAAAAGAGTTTTAAGCATGAAACCCTTCTGATGGCAATAACATCGAGAGCATGAGTCCTCGCTTATGAATAGCATTAGAAGGTCCCTCCAACCCAATGCAGGACGTGACTTGATGTTGTCTTACACTTTAAGCACTAAGACCCTCATCGGTATTGCCTAGCATCAAAGATGCCAAAATCATTAACAATTCTCATAGTGTTGGTAGGCACATTTCAAAAATCATCCTTGAATATTAACCTTTCTTAAATGTAAGAGTTGGGTAACGCAATATCCATTCCTTGCCAAATCAATGACCGATGACGATAACAATACGTGTAACTTGAAAAGTACCCATGGACAGTAAATGCACCAACTTCACCCTTTTTCCTCAGTACAATGACTTGGAATTTCTGCTTTTCGTTATCCTAGGAACGGCCTTCTTGACACTTTTGGCATCGATCTCAAACCAAAATGTCCTTTTAGACATCGATTTTCTTCTTCACCGAGTTGTGGCCTCAGTTGCGTGGGAGCATTCTCTAAGGACAGGGGTTTCCATCCGAGGAATCATCTTGGTGGGGGACTAGCTTGCCGTGTTCGACCTTGCAATTCCTCCCGATCATCAACTTGTTGTGTATCGCTATCGTCGAATTTGGCTTGTTACTAGGATAAAAGCTGGCACGTAGACGTTGTTGTTGCGATGCCCGCCAAATGACTCGAACAAGCTTTTTGCCATGTGAAATTCGGATTGACTTGCTAAGGGATTTTATCCTCTTGTGGAGAAACTGAGGCGCGTCAAGACGACTATATTTGTCATCTTGCGAGACATCTATGCGACGTGGTTTCTTATAGGAGAAGGGTGATAAGGCCCGGAAGGGGCCCACCCGGGAAATGAATCCAATATAATTTTAAATGAGATTATATTTTTATTATCACACATATCATAAGTTTGAATATACTTAAATGGAATTATAGTAATATTTATAAAATCCCAAAGGGTAAAAATGTGTTCTAAATGTGGGTATTACAGTACTTATGAGAATTTGTGAATAGTACCGAATGATAAATTCAATTTTGTTATAAAAAGTTAAGGAATTAGATTGAACAAATTGAAATTTTAAAGAATATATTAAATATTTAAGAATAGTTTAAGGACTGTGTTAAATTAATTTAAAATTTAAGAATGACATTACACATCAGTCAAAATTTAGCAACTATTTATGTCATTTTTTCAAGAAGAAAAGCAAACAAAAACACAGGGGGCCACTTGGTAAAGGGCATTCATGCGCCTCATTAGTAGTTGTTGCAACGCACATTTATCCATTAACATTCACTTAGAATTTGACACGATGTGAGTGAAAGAAATTGATGTGGAATTTAGAGCAATTGTCGGTGGTCAATTACTAGATTTGGACGACAGTGGTCGAGATCTTGACAATCGTGAAAGAAATTGATGTGGAATTTAGAGCAATTGTCAGTGGTCAGTTACTAGATTTGGACGACAGTGGTCGAGATCTTGACAATCGTAGACCATGAACTCAAAAAAAATAAAAAAGACGAAGAAACCAAATAGAGACCAAATTTGGAGGCACAACTCTAGATTCAGATCTAGACGGGCACCAAATGAGCCATCATAACAATGGTAAACAGATGTGAGCCTCCAAATCTAACCGCAAAAGACGGCGGAGACGGTGGCTTGGCTTGGACACCCGGCAATGGTTGACCTCGACGCGGCGCCACCACCTCCATCCTCCATGGCGACGGCAGGGGAGCCGGTAGGTCGAGCTCAAGGCGGCTGTAGATGGAGGGGAAAGCGAGAGGTGGATGGAGATTCTTCGAACTTTCTTGTATCATTTCCACGTCGATATCCATGCCTTAATTTGTCGTTAGCTCAAAGCGCATAAATACACGCCACGTTAGCTTGCGGACGCGTCGTTGGCAAAACCTCTGGGATATTTTCGCCCTTAAATCCTTGACTATTCCGAAGTGACAGAACCCCAGCTGTCCTCATAAAGAACGCACTTCTCATCTCTGTCGGATTCGAAACAGAAACAGTTTACCGACTTTCAATTTCGTCATACAAAGCCTTTTTCCCTTCTTTTTTTTTTTTTTTCTTTTCCATTTTCTTAGGAAAAAAAATTGGCCTGCTGAGTGCTGACTCAGAGCAGAGAAGAGAGAGAAAGATAGAGAGAGAAAGAGGCCATTGTCGAAACTGCTTCCGGACAACCTTTTCTATTTCGGGCATTCAATTCCCTCCTCCTTCTTCCCCACTCTCTCTCTCTCTTTCCCCTCTGGTCTCGAGCTGGTACGCGACCCCCTCTCTAGGGTTTTCCGAATTTAGCAATCCGTTCTCTTCTCCTTCTCTCTCTCTCTAGAATTCTTGCTCTGCTCTGCTTTGCGGGGAGAAAAGGCCGAATAAAAATCCGAGCTTTACCGTGCTGGCGGCGGTGTGCATAGTACCAAGCATCGGAGTTTGGACGATTCGCTCCGCGACAGCGGGCGCGGAAAGTCTTATCCGGAGATACTTAAGTCGGTGTTTTGGATTTGTACCCAGAAAACTTGCTGCTGCCAAAAGGGTTGCGGCTGTCGCCCCTGTTTCTTGATCGGTATCTGGTCAAGATTTCGGATTTCCGGCTCGCCTGACGTCAAATTGACACGGAGTTTCGACTGTACGCTCTCTCTCTCTCTCTCTCTCTCTCTCTCTGGGATTTCGTGCCGCGGGAATTGAAGGTGTGGAAGTGATTGGACCGAACGTTCTTGTGCTCTGATTTTTGTCATTTCTTGAGGGGGAGGATAGAAAGAGGGGGGTGGTGGGTCTTTGTTATTGTGCATAGGTAGGTGACTACTCTGGAGGTGGGTTTTGTTGATTGTGGAGTAGTTTTCCGATTAGAGATGTGCCCACTTTGTGTTGCAGCAAACCGTGCCGGCTTTCGGGTCTGGATGGGTTTTGTTTTATCTCAAATAGGTCTGTACTAGTGTGTTCACTGTCTTCTGTTTGTGGCAAATGGTAGCGAAATGTCCGCCGTGTCTATGATAGGTGGAATGATAGGCAGCTGACTTTTGTTCTTAGTAGAGATTTGATGGTGTTATGATTGAAGCGAAATAAAACTGTTGTTGTGTTTTGTGGGGCAGGGTGTTTGCTATTTGGTTGAGGAAGTGCTGGTGTTAATGTCTAATCCAGAAGCTGAACGATTTCAAGAGTCGGTTTGGAAACTTGTTGCAACTCTCGTGTGATCTCAGTTGCGGGGTAGCCAATTTTCGGAATATGCCACGTCCGGCATGACTTCCTTGAGTGAACATGATCTGAGAGGACTCTAGCATTTTCTTGTGCTGCTTGGTGGGGAAAGGTTTTTCCTTTTCACTTCAAATGGAATACCCCTTTTCTTCCAAAGAGAAGGGGATGGATTACTGGACTCCTCCAGGAGTGCAGGCAGACAGCTCTGCTTCTTTGGATAATGGCACGAGAAATTCGATCTTGGAAGATCCTTTTGTGAACTTTGCGGAGCTGATGAATTTCGAAGGTTATGCCGGATTATGCAACAGTCCATCCACAACAGAGCAGATACTTGCATCCTTTGGGTTGCCGATAAGTCCATCAGCACCGTATGGATCACTGGATATGATGAATTTTGCAGAACAAAGTTCTTTTTACTATCCTGACCGTGATGGGGTGTCAAATGCTGTAGGAAGTTCTTATCCATTTGTCAACAGGTTGGCTTTTCAGCAAGCAGATAGCCAGCTTGATTATCAGTTGGATTCCAATGATCAAAATGATTCAGGGGCTAAACAAGGCGAAGGTGCCCTCGGACAACTTGGCATTTCTGATGTGGCTAATAATGCAATATGCAGGCCTCTAGCACGTTCATTAGATGAGAAGATGCTGAGAGCACTCTCCTTGTTCAAGGATTATTCTGGAGGGGGAATTCTGGCTCAGGTTTGGGTCCCCATAAAGCGTGGGGATACGCATATCTTAACCACCTGTGAGCAACCTTATTTACTTGACAAAATGCTAGAAGGATATCGAGAAGTATCCAGAACATTTACCTTCTCTGCCGAGGGGAAACCGGGAACTTTTTTGGGCCTTCCTGGTCGTGTTTTTACATCAAAAGTTCCAGAATGGACTTCTAATGTAAATTATTACAATAATAGGGAATATTTACGGGTAAATCATGCAGTTGACCACAATATCCGTGGTTCTATTGCCATACCAGTTTTTGGCTCTTCTGATAAGTCCTGCTGTGCGGTGCTGGAACTTGTCACTACGAAAGAAAAGGCCAACTTCGACTCGGAAATGGAGAAAGTGTGCCTTGCCCTCCAGGTTAATTTTCCTTTCTTTGTTCCTCTAGAATGAAGATGGCTGTTCTCTTCTTTGCCTTTCTTGTAAAAGTTGGGAATCCAGTCGAGCAACATGCAATATAACTACATAGTGCCTTTACTGGATACCACTATACTAGAACTGCATCTCATACAGAGTTTCTTTTGTTACTTTTTGACCTTTTGGTTTGAGAATTCATAGATGCCCTCTACTTTTTAGAGAACTCATCTAAATAATAGATATTTTCTTTTGTTTGATATATGAAGCAATAGTAAATCTGATCAATGACTGTTACTTCGCTTGTTATACATCGAGACAAAGATTTTTGAGAGCAGTTGATCAAACATAGTGTTTGTATTTGGTTTCAGAGGATTGTGGAGTTCGCATACTGGCCTGTTTATTTACATTTGTGAAGGTGAAGTGTCTTAGCTGTTTTTCCGGAGATTTAGCATGAAATTCTGTCTCCATGAGGGTGAGAAGGGCTTAGCAGGAGTAGTGAATTGTACCTTGGTTGTAGCATACTATCCAGAATTGTCAGCAAAACTGTGACTCACTGACACTTCGCAGCACTCATTTCAAGACTACATACATGGACTTCCCTTGAAGTCACCTTTTGTTTCTTTGCACTAATTATATCATGGATTGAGTTCGGGCTGTCTTGTTTGCTTCTTTGGCTGTAATTATTGAACCTATGTGGGAAATCAAATTTTTGGAAAAGTTCTTACATTAGCTTTATAGTGAAAGATAGTGAAAAGAAGTGTTTTAAAAGAAATTTGTATGCAGGGAAATTTCAATGTTGTCTATTTTTTTTTTTTTTTTTTTTTTTGGTCGAATGTTGTCTAGTTGATGCATGGCAAAGAAATGCGTTTTTTGAACTTAAATATTGTGAAATTATTTAGGGGTATCCATGAAATGCTAAGGTAAAGCATCGAATTTTCCTTTTTTAAATCAGGTTCCCTTTTAATGTGGCTGGATGTTTTCATTAGTGCTTCAATGAGTTTTGGTGGAGTTATTGCAGCTTTATATTATTCACTTTCTATAGAATTTTTTGAATCATCAACTTTGAATTTCCTTTTTCAGTTTTTAGCTTGTTAGTGTGAAAATTGACAGTTAAAAAATATTGCAGGCTGTAAATTTAAGAACTACACCCCCGCCACGGCTTCTTCCACAGGTAAAACATAGCTCTTCTTTTCTGTGAGGCTGTAAAGTGCTCCACATCCTTATTGAACGATCCATCATTTTGCAGTGCCTCTCCAGGAATCAGAGAGTTGCCTTGGCTGAAATAACAGATGTCTTGCGTGCTGTATGTCACGCACATAGGTTTCCATTAGCTTTGACGTGGATCCCATGCTGTGTTTCTGAGGGAGCTGCTGATGAAATAGTAAGAGTACGCGTTAGGGATGGTAATGGAAATGCTAATGAGAAATGCATCTTATGCGTTGAGGATACTGCTTGTTATGTGAACAATAAGGAGATGGAAGGATTTGTTCGTGCATGTGCAGAGCACTATCTCGAGGAAGGGCAAGGAATAGCTGGAAAAGCACTTCAATCAAATCATCCCTTTTTCAACCCTGATGTTAAGAACTATGACATTCATGAGTATCCTCTGTCCATCATGCTCGCAGGTTTGGCTTGAATGCTGCTGTTGCAATTAGGCTGAGAAGCACCTTTACAGGTGATGACGATTACATTTTGGAGTTTTTTCTACCTGTCAACATAAAAGGAAGTGCAGAGCAACAACTATTATTGGACAACCTCTCACGTACAATGCAGAGGATTTGTAAAACTTTGAGGACAGTATCAGATGCAGAATTATTTGGCACAGAAGGCTCTAAAGCTGAGTTACCGGAAGTGTCACTCCCAAGCATGTCACCTATTTCCACTTATGGAGGGAGCCATCAGACAGTTTTATCCGATAACAGCATGTCTTCCATAGATGGGAGGCCCTCAAATGTACCTACTTCAACAAGGACAGTCTCAGATCTTCCTTGTGAGCAGGTCCTTTTCCTGACCCGTCTTTACCTGCAGTGAACATGTTTTATGCAGACTTTTCTCTATCGCCTTTACATGTCATTTTTGGACTTCCTTCACTCGCCAATGCGCTCAATCTGCCTAGGATTCTTCGTTGACTGTTCGTGCTGTAATCTATAATATATTTATCTTCAATAATCAAGTATTGTGTGAGGGAATTACAGCTGGTAGGATTGTAATCATATGTAATGAGAACTAAATATTTTCATGTTTGTTGAGCTGCCGGACAATTGGAAGTACACCTTATTACTTCCACGATTGTTGCTGCTGACATGTGAAATTTCTGTTATTTATATATTCGGCAGAAGTGCCTGTTGCTAGAGCTAATGTTTTACAGAGTCTAAAAGAGTTGATGAGGGGGTTTTAGTAATCGGACCACTTCTTTTTCCCTCCAAAATCTGTTAGGCTAAGGCTATGCCATTGTAGGCCAAAAAAAGAAAACAACTTGAATATATCCTGTTTTTTATTTCCACAGAAGAGATTATATGTGGTATTTGGGTTGAATATGGTTGTTAGAATATACGAACCAGAAAGCTTAAGCTATTAGGTGAGAAGAATAGCCTCATAGACAAGTAATGTGAGATACTTTAACAATTTTGATATTGTTTAACCCAAAAATCCTAAAAAGTTGGGAACTTGCTGGAACTAACAGATTCCAGATTCTGGAGGTTCCAAGGGGTCACAAGATAGGTTTTTAGGTTAAGAAAATGCACTAGCCTCTGCATGATAGGTTCCAGGGTGGCAGAGATATAAACTATACAATCTGGAACTCCATTTCTGTAATCTAATTTAACATTATGCATATGGCATAAATTTGGATCTTCAAAGAGCTGAAGGTAGTGTTCTGTTCGTTGCTGTGCTCTTTTTTATGATCTACACTAGAATAGATTACAGAATGGCATCATCTAGGGGAATGAGGCTGCTGTTTTTGGAATGCAACCGCAATCAGGTGCTTGGGCACAGATACATTTTCCTGCCTTTCTTTTGACTTTTCTGCAAAAGCAATGACCAAATAATTGTAAAGTACGTAGTAAGCCTTTGATAGCCAGATAAATGTTTGCATGGAAATAGGTGTACCCTTGGTATTATAGGGAATCATAAATAGTTAGATTTTGTGGAACCACCGCCAACTATTCTAAAAGCTTAAGCTATTA
Source organism: Eucalyptus marginata (assembly GCA_014182565.1). Taxonomy (NCBI): domain Eukaryota; kingdom Viridiplantae; phylum Streptophyta; class Magnoliopsida; order Myrtales; family Myrtaceae; genus Eucalyptus; species Eucalyptus marginata. Next base: position 902,180 of record CM024585.1, read on the forward strand.
GATGAAGGCGTGGTTTATTATTTGAATACTCTAACACTCCCCCTCACACTTAGTCTAGTCTTTTGCCTAGTACTAGGCGTGAAAATTTAGTTGGAGAGGCGAATGGAGCCTAAAAAAAATTTCAAGTCAGGACCTTCAGCTCTGATATCAAATGAGATTTTGGAAGATCATAGCCAATTGTTCTAAAAGTTTAAACTTTTAGATGAATGCGTTATTTATTTTTTAAATACTCCAATTGCATTTATGACATTATCTTGTTAAATGGAAATCATGACTAAAGTGAAGTTTGTTTCGTCCATTCTCATCTAGCCCTTCCCTGGCTTCTTCCGTGCGAGCCACACTCCCATTCTTTCCTCTCTCGCTCTCCCTTTCTCCCCCAGCCAATGGATAAGTCTGACCTATGTCTGCAAATGAATGTAACTTTAGAAAGGGTTATGATAAGAAATGCCCTAGGGCGTCAACTAATTGAGCAAATTGTGCAGTTTGCAATGAAGGAATTGCTCGTGTGTGACTGTTGTTTTGAAAAGTGAACTGGTCCAAAATTAATTGTACTTACTGAGTGCCCTGAGGCTATCTATTAACATGCCCTCATTTAAAAAGAAAAACCTGGAGATAATGTTGTGATCATGCGGAGCGCAAAACTTTTAATTGGATGATATGGCTTAGGCTTGATCTTGGTGGTGTTTTTATACGGGATATACTGGTTCTCTTACATGACTCTTGACAGATTTCTTGAATGTCTGACAGGTGACGAGCCTATCAAGAAGACAGCATGAAAAAAAGCGAAGTACAGCAGAGAAAACAGTGAGTTTGGGTGTTCTCCAGCAGTATTTCTCGGGGAGTCTGAAGGATGCTGCGAAAAGCATTGGTGGTGAGATTCTGTCACAAGGCTCTTAAAGTGCCAGATCTCAATGGCTGATTTGCATTTTTCATGCCAAATCTCCACTTGTTTGAATCGCACTTAATCAGCATAGTTCCTCTCGCTTAGATGTATCAAAGTTCTTAAGTAACCTTGGCCCATGCATCCGTCTCTCATTGATGTTGCAGTTTTAAGGTAGAAAGAGCTATATAACAGAAAGGAAGGAGGTGAAAGAACATTGAGCAGGAAAGAAATTTTGATAACAGGTATAAGAACAGGTATAAGAATGAAAAGGACAAAGAAGAGATGTGGGCTAGTTGAGTCTTTAAACAATTAGGCTGCATTTGTTCATCTGGATTTTTACTAGGATAGAACTGGATAGGATAGGATATGAAATTCGGGAGATTTCTCTATATCCTATCAACTGTTTGGTGATTGCAGTAATAAAGTTGGATATGCTCATATTATATTATATATATTGTTTAGTATAAATGGCATATTAATATGAATGAATCATGAATTTTACAAAGGGAGAGAGTAAAAATCTCTCGCAACACTTTTGTCTATTTTGTTTTTGTTTTATATTCCTTTCTTAATTTCTTTTTTATTTCTTTCTTTCCCTTCCATCATTCTCTAATAAAATTTTATTATATAGAAAACTATACTAATAGACCTAAAATACTAAAACACCTAAAATATGTAATAAATATATACTTATATATTGAATTTATATTACAAGATAAAATTAAATTCAAATATTTACATAAAAATAAGATTAAATTACAAAACTAAATTGTTATTTTGAATTTCTTATATTAGAATTCAAATATTATTTATATCGAAATATAATTTTAAATTTGTTAATTTAAGAAGTTTGTTATTTGAGCATAATTTTCCTATTTTGGATATTAGAAATCTTATCCACCTTTATTTCACCTTCTCCATAGAATAATTTTATTATGTTTATACCTCTTTTATATCCAACTTTATCTTATCTTGAGCAGACACTAAACGCGGGATATAATAAATTTTATCATATTCTAAATTTCATCCTGGCCGCCAAACGTAACCTTAGGATGCATTTGTTTCATAAGAAACTTCATGATAAAGGAAAACGCTTTCCGGGAAATCATTTTCCAGGAAAATGTTTTTCCCTTTTCAAGTTAGGGAATTCATCTTCCTATCTTTAAGCATGCATGTTTTCTTTGACTGAAAATGTTTTTCCGTTGACTGATAATTTTAAGTAAATTGAATACATGAAAGTTCAGAAAACTAATTGGCAGAAAATGTTTTCACTCAAACAAACATGCCTTTAGATGAGGAATAAAGAACAAATCTATGGCCAAGTTAACAAAACAGCATTCCCGGCCATTAAAAAAAAAATTGAAAATACAGTAATAAAGTTTTGTGCAAGGAGAAAATGTTCATCTTGTAGAATTATTTGGTAGTCAAATGATGAATGCCAACTATTTTATTTTCTGCAATGCAGTTTGCCCCACAACACTGAAAAGGATATGCAGACAACATGGAATTTCAAGATGGCCATCTCGCAAGATAAACAAGGTGAACAGATCGTTGAAGAAAATACAAACAGTGCTCAATTCTGTTCAGGGAGTCGAGGGAGGGTTGAAGTTTGACCCAAACACTGGAGGATTTGTGGCAGCAGGTTCGATGATCCAAGAACTTGATGCGCAGAAGAACTTCATTCCTGATAAAAAACCAGCAGTGCAAAGTGAAGAAGCATCTATTGAAGAAGAGGAAAGATCAGTACCCTTTGTTTGTGGTAATAATTCTGCCATTAAATTGGAAGATGAGTATTGTGTTGGTGGAGATCACTCGGGGCCCTCAACCTCGAGCTTGCATTTGCTCGATATTTGTCATGGGGAAGCAAAGAAATCAAGTATTAGTCAGATCGAATATAGGGAAGATTCTAAATCAACTGCAGTTGATGATGGTATTGTTGAGCATAACAGACCTGCTTCTTCCAGCATGACAGATTCTTCAGATGGCTCTGGTTCGATCATGCACGGCAGTTCCTCGAGCTCTCAGAGCTTTGAGGAAGGAAAGCATTCTAAGGAAAGAACAAGCTCACATGATAGTGGGTCTAAAGTTACCGTGAAAGCGACCTACAAAGACGACACGATACGTTTCAAGTTTGAGCCTTCCTCTGGGTGTTTCCAACTTTACGATGAAGTGTCCAAGAGATTCAAATTGCAATACGGGACATTCCAGCTCAAGTACTTGGATGATGAGGATGAATGGGTGATGCTGGTTAGCGATTCAGATTTGCAGGAATGCCTCGAGATTATGGAATATGTTGGTACACGAAGTGTCAAGTTTCTTGTCCGCGATGTGCCTGCTGCAATGGGCAGCTCTGGCGGTAGCAATTGCTTCTTGGCAGGATGCTCCTGATATCTGGGTCCATCTTCTTGTCGGGGGCTTGAAATTCGTCAGCATCTAGCTTACCCATACGGTACCGGCTCTGTGATTGATCTTCAACAGTGGCACGTTTCACAGTTCTGAGCAGTCACTTGAATGATCGATTGGCACGGCACGTCAAGACAAGGAGAGGAGAGTGTAGGGAGAGAAATGTCGTAATCTTTTTAGTGAGTGTAGCATCTGTAAATGATAGAAGCAACTGTAGAAATGGCACTTCCCCAAGGAGTGACCAGCTTGTGATCCTGTCTTTGATCTCCAATATGTATAGACTTTTATCATAGCGTGTGGGGCAAAATGAATGAAAGTGAATATAGCAGGCTCGACTTTGTGCACTTCTAACTCTGTTGCGTCTTCACGGAATTTTTTTTTTACCGGGGCGTTCTGCCTTATTTGCAGGGACAAGTCGATACTTGAGGTCTTTTCCAGTGAAAATCTGACCAGATTTTGTTCATCTTGATTCAAGCAGGTGAGCCAAGTCCTACTTGCTACATGCTCATGTATTACATATTATGGTAGCAGCAAATACATTGCCTAGAACACAATCAACAGGGTTTTGCACCCAAAGATTTTTCTTGATGAAAGAGGGTTGCCTGCCAATCTGTACTTTCATCAAAGGCGGTAGACAAATTCTATGATACATTAACTACACGGTATCTTAATTGGTAAATTTTGGATTTTCGAAATATCTCAATCAAACATGAGATAACTATGACATCATCTTCACGTGGTGACTAGAAGAATCATATATTCACATTTTTTAATCCACTAAGTCATCTCTACAGTAAAAATCCGATTTTATATTTTTATTTTCTCATTAATAAGATCATATAATACGTGGAATTTTACTTGAATATAGAAAAATCTTATGATAACATGTAAATTCAACGTGGACAACTGTGCTGCCGTCCTTATTCCTGTATATTACTAACTGACGGATTATGATCAATAAGCAATTGCAAAAAATGCAAAAAATTAAAATTAAAAAAAAAATGGGTGCCATGAAAATTGAAAATAGTGGAAGGTCACAAAATACAAAATAGGGAAAAAAAATACAGAGAACTTCCGAGAACAGAGGCGGACCCTTCCAGGCCATTGCCCCGGTCGCCCCCACCACGCACCACCACAGCGCCGCCGGCCAATTCCAAGGCGGTCAAATATCTCTCTTCTCTCTCTCTCTCTTATGTCGCTGCTTCTCTGCAGCTCCTATGGCGTCTAATCCTCAGCCTCCCTCTTCAGGTTCGTTCCCGAAGCTCGTCCCCCGTCTCTTCCCCCCCGTTTCTTGATTCGATCGATCGGCGACCGCGTGCTTTGTCGGATTGTTCTGGAAATCCTAGGTTTTTTGCCGCCGATGAATTCTGGGTTCTCTCTCTCTCGGTGCTTTCGATTGTGCTTTGTGATCGGGGGGCGCGTTCCTTTTCTCGGGTTGTGGCGAACGATTCGGGCCTCGCTAGCGCGTGTGCTGTTTTATTTTTGGGTTCGATGTCTGTTGAGCGGGTGGGGATTCGGGGGTGTCTTGTTGATGGGTTTTGGGTCGGTGGTGCGTTTTGGGTCGGTCGCTGTTTGATGGCTGGTGCTTTTGATGGGGGGAGGTTGGTTGACTCCGTTTTTGAGTTTGGTTTCGAGAAAGTCGGGTGCTTGGGTTGACTTCCATTTTGCAACTGGGTATTTTCCCATCTGGAATAGAAAGCTAGCTCGAGTCGGTTGAGGAATTGGTTTAGGATTGTCTTGCTTGATGAGCTCATATGCAGGACTACTTGGTAGTTGGTAGGCGATGTTGTGGAGAGAAGTTCGACGGGTTACGTCGTTCTGCTTCTTTTTGCGTTGGTACTTTTACAGCCTGATTTCCGGGGTTACTCTAGACAAATGAAAGATTTTTGTAATTTGTAGCGGGATCCTCTGACCTGCATGTGATGATCGTGTTCTTGTAAGACGTAGATGCCTGTCTTGTTACATTCTTTGGACGTTTCTTCGACTGCACAGAAACATTGTATACCCTCTTTGAGTTGAACGATGTTCTGCCATTGCAGCTACTCCCCCACCAAAACCATGGGAGAGAAGCGGTGCCTCTTCTGGTCCCACGCCTTTTAAACCGCCATCTGCTGGCAGCACCAGTGATGTGGTTGAGGCTTCAGGAACTGCAAGACCAGGAGAAATTGTTGCATCCACTGACCGGACCACCATTCCTAATACGAATGCTCTGGGAAGGCCTGTTCCTACAAGGCCATGGGAGCAGCAGCGCTATGGGAATAATACCTATGGAGGTGACCATTGATTTTGTTGCAGAAGGTGATATCTTTCACTACCATCCCAAATTGAAGCATATTTTGAAATTGCTTCTGTCTGCAGGTTATAATTCCAGTTTGAATTGCGGTTCGGGTTATGGTACTGGAATGTATGGTGGAGTAGGTGGAATGTATGGCAGTAGTATGTATGGTAACTCCATGTATAGGGGAGGCTACGGAGGCCTTAATGGATCCTCTGGACTCTATGGTGGTGGAATGTATGGTGGTGGATGTGGAGGACCAATGGGTGGCTATAGAATGGGAACGGGAATGGGAATGGGTGGTCCTTATGGAGGGCAAGATCCAAACAATCCATATGGCGCACCATCTTCTCCTCCAGGGTTTTGGATGTCATTTTTACGGGTGGTAAGCAATGGTCTTGCACTTTCCTCTTCCTTATGAATTTCATCTGAGGAATGTTGATTGGGTACTACCTCCTCCTGATTGCTTTTACTGTTTCGAACTTATGCTTCTAGATGGAACTAAATAGTGGCTTTTGATATTGATTGTTTTTGCTAGAAAAAAAGATTGATTGGTGTGATCTCTTCATTCTCATTTTCATGTCCTGCTTTTATGAAATTTATCACACTCACCTCTTCCCATCCTTGCTAATTTTCCAAATGCAGGCTTAAGAATTCTAGAGACTATTAAAGTATCCCACTTTTCTTGTATACGGTTTTATATAGGCCTTATAAACATATTGTCTCCCTCCATCTAAGACCTTATAGAGCCAGTTTCCATCTCAATTTTTTTCACGTGTGGGACTCCCCATTTGCCAATTTCAACTGCTGTACTCAGTCTGGTTTGCACTTCAAAGGGGGTGTGAATGTATCCCATATCGTTTGTGTACATGTTAATAAAGGCCTATAGGTAGACAACATACATACATACATACATACATACATACATGCATGTACATGTACATGTACATGTCTGTGTGTGTATTATACCTTCACCTAAGGCTTAAGTTTTTTGTTTGGACGTCATAGTCGTATTTTTAGTTTGTTTGAAATTAATCAAATTCTTAAAGGCATGAACGTATGTAAGTCTGTTATTTGGTGCATTATCATGAACTTTGTCTTGTGATTCATTTAGTTGGTTAATTAGCTTTGATACATTTTAGTTCCTGGTGAAATATCAAATGTGATGTCTTAGGACCATTTTTGGTTCCAATTGTTCTGCAATTGCATGTTGTTACCTTGTTTTTAGGTGAAAGATTTTTCTTATCTTAGATTGTGTACTCAGAACGTGTTGAAGTAATTGCCTCGATCTTGATTTTTAAGGTGATGGGACAATAGTTCTCTAGACTTATATTAAGAGCTATAATTTAAGGCGATGTTGTACTAATTTATTTTATGGACAACTCATTCTAGCTTTTCTCTAATGCCAGATGCAGGGAGTGGTAAACTTTTTTGGCCGCATTTCAATTCTTGTTGACCAAAATACTCAAGCCTTCCACATGTTTATGACAGCACTTCTTCAGGTAGTGTTTTATGCCCTGTGGCTTATCTGTTGAACGTATTTGCAGAGTGATGGATTAATTGGGTTTTTCAGATTCTATCTATTAATAGGATGACTTTATGATATTGTGATTCAGCTACATAGACACTCTTTCACCTTAAGCTTCACTTTCTCTCCGTCAAAATAGACAACACTTAAAGTTTGTGCATCTCCCTGTGCAGAAATATTTACATGCGCATGCCCATTGCGACTGTACTGTCCTGTCCTGTCCAATTTGAGAATTCTGGAGTAAATTTGAATGAGAAAACCGCATTGCTTAAATTTTGTCCGTTTGCTGTGCAAGTTTTTTAAGTGGACTGCACTATGTAATTTAATTGAAGGGGGTCGTAATGTTCACAGAAGGAGGTTAGATAGGTACTATTATACCTTTTGGTAAAAATTGGCTTGAAAGGAAAGTGCATTTGAAAAATAAATGCATGATTAGGATCAAAGCTAGTGTGAATCTGAGAGGGGAAAATTCATTTTTTTTTTCACTTTTCAAAGATGATGGAAACTTTGAGAGATGATTGGTTTTACTGGATGTCATTATCTGTAAAAGACCTTTAGCATGGTAAGAGCACTGATCCATTATATTTTATAACTTGCTTATGTTGGAGATATCATGGAACTAAATATGTTAAGACTGTGAAAGCTTTTATTAGGATTTTGTCTTCTTGTGATATTGTATCAAATACTGAGCTCTCAGCAATCTTGCTTGTTCTGCAGCTTTTCGATCGGTCTGGAATGCTATATGGTGAGCTTGCTAGATTTGTGTTGAGGGTGCTGGGGATCAGGACAAAGCCCAGGAAAGTCCACCCACCAGGCCCTGACGGACGTCCACTTCCTGGACCGGGCAACCCTCATGCCGTGCAGGGCTACATTGAGGGACCAAAAGCTGCTCCAACTGGTTCTTGGGACAATGTTTGGGAAAATGATGCCTCTAGATAATGTCGGATTAGCTAAGTTGCCCGAGTGCACACAACATAATTGCTGTGGATGCGTGCAAGTGTGGATTCTCGAGCAGACTGGATCTCTGTTGCGCTTTGGCGTAATTTGTTATTGTGCAGAAAGCACATCTGATGAATAATAAAAGTTCGATTGCTTGGTTGAGAAATCTTGATTATAGTCGCAACAGCTCCCTGGAAAGTGTTGAGTAACAACTCATCCCTGTTAATTATGTGGCACCATTGATTGTGTTGGGAAACAGCGAATTGAAGGTTTGTTTTGCGAGGGTTGGACTGGGAAGAACATAAGACCATTAAAGAATGATTTTCGATGGCGGCTGTTCCCATAATTTTATTATTGAGTGGTCTCTCACAACTTGAAATTGTGCGTGGGGAAGAAAGATCAATGACCTATTCGACCAGGTACTTTCCCTATGCCTGTTTTCAGTGAATGGTGAATGATTTCGTTCGTGCCACAAATGACAATGTTTTTCACCTAACGAACTGTCGTTGACAAGTCAAACCCATTTCGCACGCAGCTCATTAAGAAATTCATAAGATAGCCGCGCTTGACCTAGAGTTCCAGCTTCTTGGAACTGAGAAAAAACCAGGGACTTTGGACACAACATTCGATCGAAACCAGGAAGCCACATGAAGAGTTTCTGTTCCGTGCTTAGTAAACTAAGAAATTTCAGAGGCTCGTCCACATCAGATGCGAGTCAGAACAACATGGGGATTTTCAGCGCCAAATGTAGAGATTGAACTCGTTCAATTGATCTATAGCTGGCGTTAGGAAGAAAACTCGCGGGAGTTGAAAATTGAAGACGAGATTGGCAGATTCACCTGCAACTGGACTTTTAAACTGGAGTTGCCACATCAATAAGGTTGTACATACAGATCCTCCTGGGAAAATTACTATTTAGTTACTAGAGCCAACCCAACCAAATCATAAATTGAGGAGTCAGATTAAAGCTAATATGGCACAAATTAATTGAAGGAGATACTCTGTGTCAATCAAGACAACGGCCAAGAGTACCCTTCAATTGCACTAACAAGTCGGGAAGAGGAATTTAGATTATGCATTCATTCTAACACTATATCTAAAACATTGTTTTGCGGTCCTTGCGAGGGCAAACCTATGCTTGGCAGTCGTTAGTGCCAGGTGGGTTATGATTGATAGATACAGATTGCAGTAACATTTCCAAAATGGGGTTACCATGACCATCAGGGCCAAAGAATAACAATACATCGGTGTAGAGCGATCATCATCCGAACTTCAGGAAGCACAGAGCGATCTGATTGCTAATAATAGAGTGCTCTTGTTTTCACAAACTTACATTCCGTCTCTGAACAAAGAACCCTATTCACAGAGCTCCTTTTCTCTTGGCTCTTGAATACGAGTTGATAATTCCTTTCATCCACATCACTCATTAGAGGGAGGGGACATCATCCACAGCTCACAGTGAGGTCGGCTTGACATAGGTGAATGTGTCCCATGCGGACAGGCTGACTCTTGCAATTCATTTGCCCTTAAGAGTCATATTGCCAAATAGGTCATGTGAGTGCCGACAGAGAAGTTATGTCCACAACCAGAAGACCTATACCTTCCAAACTGAGGCATATTCATCCAAATCATGGTATCAGGAAAACTAACTGCTTCATAGCATCCATTTCATCCATGAGGCATGTCAGCTTTTGCAAGTCTTCTCATCTTTCCCCAGATAATTCCCCAAGGAGGAAAAGTCTTTGACTCCCATCATATGCAGCAATTAACTATGAAGCTTAATTCAAGCAGGATTCCAGAGCTTACTCAAGGAACGAGGATATAATCCCTTTCCCATTGAGAGTAGACGTCTAAGGAATGCTTGTGAACTCCTTCAATCTTTCCATCACACTGCATAAAAAAGGAAGAGTTTCAAGATAAATGTACCAATCAGAAACAATAAACCGGACCTCACAAAATTTATCAGCATATGAATCTCAGAAATGATGGCAACATTTGCAGTGGCTTCCTATAAGATCACATTCTAAAGTATGGCACTAGCAGTATTGCCTTATGGTGTGATTCATTGTTTTTTCTATTATTTGAAATCATGAGTAGAGGGTGAGACGTAAGGTAGAAATCAAACTCAGGACCGCCAAATCCTCCTTTACTGATAAAGAAAGGAACATATGAAACTATTGTTTAGGGGAAATACTAAATCTAGTAGATATCAGGAGTGATCTTTTTTTGTTAGATTTGACAAACTCTCTTGAATCTAGCTCTGATGCGATGGTAATCCCCAGGTTCCCCTTTGATGAATGATATATTTAATATTCAAAAGGATAAAGAAAACGTACAAAACGATATTTTGCCAATAAGCGGGATAAGTAAAACTCTGTCATACCTCTTATTGAGGCACAGAGCTAGATTATCGAGTGCTCTATGGATGACAAAATCTTCGGAGCCCTTGTGATGACTAGAATCCTTCTTTTCTGCAATTGTACACAAACAGCCATTATTAGTCATTACCACAAACTTCTGCTGACACTCTAAACATGCAAAGCAGTAAATGCCACAAGTAATGATGGCCACATTAATATCTTGATGTCATCCACCGAGTACCTTCTAAAATAATATCCATGGTTACAATGGTTTCTGTGATGATAAATTGGTCAACACAACAAAGCAACTCTACAATGGTGTAAGTTACTAATGGGCAATCAATCACTGAGTCACCATCCTTACATGGAAAAACTGATGTTTCCTCAAATATAATAATTTGACCAAACCTTGGGAACAACAACACTGTTTCAACAGTAAAGCATGAATCCCTTTTCTTCAATATGGTCTCTCTAAGGATAAAGCTCGGGTGGTATACCTTCATGGCCTTCTTCATTGGATTGATCACATCCCAGATATGAACTCTTGTTCATTATTAGATTCAACCCTTCTCTTTGAGCAAATTCTTCCAATATATAACCTACCAAATTATAGGCAATTATACTTGTTTCGTCACAAGCTTCCTGGACAGCAAGGTATCGATTTATGCAAGTGCTTGGACTGTTCGAGACATCCCATTGTTGATTCTTCAGTTCATCGTCTTCAGCTTTGTGTCTCTCAAGAGACTTTGCACACCCTGCATTGGGTGACAGAAAAGCGAAGGGACCATCACCATCGGTTTTAGCAGCACTAAAGCTGCTCGATGGCTTTAAACTATCTATATCCATGCTATTCAAGCGTTCAGAACTCTTTAAGTCTTGTAATAACAAGGAAGAACTGCTATACCAAGCAGCAGTGTAGGCAATACTGGGCGAGATATCTGGCTCAGATTTAATAGCAGCAGCACCATAAAACACTTTCCCTGGGGTGTGACTGGGGGAACTATCATCAGCCTTAATATTACTATGAGGCAGATTGGAGCTATCAGTAATAGACTCTCCAGTACCTTCCACTGGAAACAATGAATCAATGTTGTCAGAACTTCCACTATTTAATATTCTTGTATGTCTCTCATCTTCGTAATCGGAGTTGGCCTCCTCATCACTTTCTTCCAATTCCTCCATATAAGCATTAGCAAAATCTGTATGATACCCAATTTCAGGAAGCAAATCCCAGACATTCTGCTTCATATGGGAACTAACAACCAAAAGGCATTCTACTTCTTCTTCGACTTCCTCCTTAAGAAAGGATGAAGGCGGTGCAGTTCGAGAATTCCTGTTAACAAAAGCCAGACACTCCAATAAAGACCTTGGGATCACATCCAAATCAGAGCATTCAAATAGATATTCAGTCAAAATGCTTTTGACTGCTGTTCGTAGACGACCATTTGAGACTTTAGCACTGGGGTCCAACAGTGACTGCAAAACTTTCAGCTCCTGGATCCTAACTTTTGAGTTCAGTAACGAAACAGCCTTCACAATTTCATCCTGCAAACTTCTAATTTCTGAAGAAAATTGGTAGAATTCTGTTCCCGTGGAACTTTGAAGGCCTGATGCTAGCTTTAAAGATAATACTGCTATAGCCATTGCTTTAGCTAGTGGTTCTGGTAGAAAATCTCTAGAACCAAGATCCCGCAACATGTTTCTACTAGTTTTCTTCACTTTACTGATCAGATCATCTCGGCTCCGTCCACTTTTGAAGGGTTCCAACCGAGGAACTCTCCCCTGTACCCGTCTTAGTTTCCTATACATTGCAATCAGAGCCGGTGTAGAAAGTTCCTCAAGTCTACCCAGAAACTTCAAAGCTGCTGCCCTTTGAGAATGAGATGCAGGAGCTAAATGATTCAGACAGTTTCCTCGGAAATTCCGTGGGTCATTAAAAAGTTGATAGAGCTTCTTTAATGTATCATTATCCCATTGAGTGTTCTTTTCAACGTGACATACTCTACGGGCAGTTTCCCTAATAAGTTTCTTCATCTTCCAGCGAGTTTTGTCAAACTCAACAGATCCCCTAGTAAGTATCATGGCAAGATTATAAAGGCCCTTATTGGTCATATCATTGAGATGAGGTAGAATTTCCTTTAGCATATTAGGCATGTCAGACGAATTAACATTTTCTTGAACACCACTGCACCCTTCTTCCATATCATGCGATAAGATAGCTTCTTCAACATGCGTCTTTGCAGTCTCATAGAATATCTGAAAATGATAGACAAGGTAATATTACAGCGTAGAATAGTACAAATATAATATTAGGCTGGCATTTGGAATTTCCCAATGCCAAGCAAATGAAGAGATGCGACTAATACAGACCAAGGGAAGTGCCAACTCAATTAAGAACCGATTGCAAGTGAAGAGACCTATATAAGGAACTTGCACTTGCTTTGAAAAAAATTATGAATCCTCATGAGTACATCTAAGAAACTCAATAGGGTGAGTACTTATAAAACCCCAAGAAGCCACGTGAAAATGCAGATCATTTCAAGCCAGAGACTCTTGAAGCTATGGTTAGAAGAAGAACTGAACATCAAGTAGGACCAATATCAGTAAATAAGACGATGGAATATGTTTCATTCTACCAGCAACTAATGATGGTTGATAACAAATAGAGTATGCTTGGCACACTCACGAAACTTCCCCAGTTAAAACCTTTTTCACTTATAGTTTCTGGTGCACAGAAGATGTTTTAATAAGTATCTCATACTCAACCAAGATTGATACGGCCTGAAATGCTTATTTGCTACTAATCATGCTGGAGAAATAGAGAAAAATTAGACCAAATACAATCTATCACAATGAATCCTGAAATGGCTTGACATTTGACATTTGACATAAGAACTTACATCATCTTCTCTGAGCATCGATTCACGCAGGACCCTGAAAATCCACCAATAAATTCCTAACATTATTTCATGATTCTTTATGCAAATGTGAACACAAAGAAAAAAGCACCAGTGCAGAAGTAGCTTGCCCAAAAAAAAAAAAAAAAAAAAAAAAAAAAACTTACTTTTTCTTTAAAAACTCTGGCCCTTCTAAATGCTTTAACTCTGACTTGGACAGTGGTAACCCCATCAACCACCTACACGCATTGTCAAAAAAATACCGTCAACTCACAAAAAGAACATCACATATCTTATTCGTTCGCCCGAGCCGATCGAATTGACCAGAAAACCTGAGCAGCACGTTGCCGTCCAATTTAAAACCAAAATAGAAAACAGAAAATTTGCAGAAGGAAAAAATAAAAAAACAGAGAACTAGAAGAGAGAATTCGAGAGAGACGGCTTCAATCCATTCCGCTAATTCAATCTCGTCGCATCAAATTCAACTAAAAATCGGTCGAAAAAAAGAAAAGAATCAAACAATATCCACAAGCTCTCGTCGGTCCAACAGAATTCCATCTCCAACACATCAGAGCACTTCATCGAGAAGCCCCAGATTAAGCAGACTACTCAGAACACTCAAAGCTGCTCTTTTTCTCCCTGTTCTGGGGATCCACCTCGTTGTCAAACCACTCGACAGTCCTAACCCCTCAGAACTCCATCGCATTGAAGCTAAGACGCGCACAATAGCCGCCCCTACCATTGATGAACCACAAAATAGCTATTTTGATTTCCGACCTTCGCTTGAGCGCGAGCTGCTTCTCTTGGTGCTTGATTTCCGACAGTACCGACTCGCAGTCCGTGTGGAAAAGACCCAGTCCCGCCATTGTCGATCGAGATCGAGATCGATCGCGAGAGAGAGAAAGAGAAAGAGGGGTTTAGGGTTTTGGTGGGGGATTGCAGCGGCTCGCCGATCAAACGGATTTTGGGGGAAAATAGGATGCGACCCGGGAAAGAAAGAAACGGGTACCAAGAGATTCGAGTTCGATTTGGGTCGGGTTGACCCGATGAGGTAAAGGAGCTATTTTTAACTTTTTTTTGGATCTTTTGTTTGTGGCTTAAATCGATGGTATCATGGAGATCATGACACTTTATCACCCTTTTTATAGATAGGACACGAACACTCATTTCCGAAAAGTTACACTAATTATGCAATGCCCCATCTCCAAACAGACAAAATCGAGTCGCTTAGTTGAATCATCAGATAAATAAAATATGTACTCGAAGTTTGTCCCATTCTTTTTTGAATAATATATGTGCACGATGAAAACACGAGAATAGCGATTTCAATATATCACATTCTTGAGTACCGTGAGAATAACAATTATTTTCATGACTATGGTCCGATCAAATTTCGGAAGAAGAGATCATTATTAAAAATTAGATAGCTAGAAACTACTTAAATAGAGTGTACTAAGTTTATGTCATCTGTCACCTATTTAAACGTTCACATCCCAACCACCTCTCGAGAAAAAAATAAAGAAACCTAAGTGTAATAAATTTAAATAAAGAAAAAGACTTGGACTTGTTTCTCAAAATAGATATCTTTAGAAAGATAATTCCCAAAATAGATATTTCGTTAAACTACTTGCCAAAAATAGGCCTTTAGCGCCACATTACTGTCAAGACCACGTCATTACCCCCTTAATCAAAGTCATCTTTCTCTTCTCTCCTCAAATTAATCAAAAACTTCTGACACTTCTGCCTAATACTTATTCTCTTGCCAAATTCAATTTGTCATAAATAATGAAACCCATATCAAATTTTTTGCACGCATTACAAAAGAATGCATTTTCGAATAAGTAAAAGTCACTGAATTTATCTTATCACTAACTAAACTTTCTTATAGTCCTAATCATTACGTTGGTTTCGTTGAACAAGTTTCCCTTGAAAGTAAAGATTAAGTTTTTTTCAAGTTGACCCTGATTTCAAGAGTCAGACTTTGCTTTTATGTGTAATGGGGTGTGGCCAATCTCTTCTGGGGAGAAAACAGAAGGAAAACAGAGAGAAAAACATGCTAACTCAAGCTCATAGATCAGGTACAACCAACCACAGAAAAAATAAGGAGAGAGAGAGAGAGAGAGAGAGAGAGAGAGAGCAAAAAGAAGAGATGCTATACAAGAAGGCTACTCAAAAAAAATATACAGGTGAAATATGGCCACTCCGTGTTAATTTCCCACAAGC
Source organism: Eucalyptus marginata (assembly GCA_014182565.1). NCBI lineage: Eukaryota > Viridiplantae > Streptophyta > Magnoliopsida > Myrtales > Myrtaceae > Eucalyptus > Eucalyptus marginata. The sequence goes on from CM024585.1 coordinate 917,688, forward strand.
CCGGAATTGGGAACTGCTCATCAACCCTCAGCTGGATTTCATCAGCACAAAATTGCGCTGAAAAGAAATAATGAAAAAATTGGAACCATCATTTCCAACCCGACACCACGGCATCCTGCACACATAAAAAAGATGGTAAAGCATGTTTCGGCGGAAGTGCGAAATTGCTGCAAGGACTAGCCAGCTATCATCAAAAGGCTACTAGTGTTCTGTAATGTCCCGTACAATTTGTATGCCTTTATACAATTGCTTTAACATGCAAAAAGATCTGAATGAAACCAATATGCATCAAACAATTTAAGCAAACAGGCTGAAATACATTCGCATACAAGGACGGATGAGCAACTTGCTTGAAGACGTGTGGCCTAAAAGAATAGTCGCTCGTGGGGAGGTCCTCCAAACTACATTCCTAAGCAGGCATGACAAATCATTGTCGAAGCTAATCAGGAACTACCAAGTAGCAAGGGTAAGCCGTGAACTGGAAAAGAAAGAGTAGATTTTCATTCATGACACCCCCTTAACATGCAAAGCGCAGCAGCTGAACGGAAAGCGAGCCTTCTTCCAAGAAAGCTCTGGCATTAGTCAGCTTTGAGGGCTCAGCTTTGTCACTGATTAATGTTTTCTAAAAGTGCAGGGAGTATATCCTAGAGAATAGGGACTGAAGACTCGCCGGGAGCTTTGACAGATCCAGAAAGTCCTGTCGAACCTTGACTAATTATTCATATTTCAAGATAACAGAAGCCACTTCATCCAAAAGAAAAAATGGGTAAGTCGGATCTCTCCAAATACAAACCCATTTTAGTCCACACTGATGAACTCGGTAAACAGCATTGCCAAGCAGAATACTTTCTCATGTGAGCCACATATGTGGTTTTCACCAAGTTAGATACGTGAATCTTGTCAGGGATATGCATTTAATCAACACTGAACTTCACATATCAGATAAATCAGCAAAACTCAGATTTTCAAGGGCGAAAAATTGGACAGTTAATGGTGCATACCAGGGTTTTTCATGGTCTCAGAAGTTGGCAATGCAGGCAGTGACATTTCTGCCAGGTCAAACACAAAACCAATGCAGAAATCAAAACCAAGTACGAGTAGAGCAAAGTAAGATGACAAAAGGAAGGAAAAGATGGAGAAGAGCAAATGATCAAAGATATCACATTACCAGGAGCACATAGTGAAAGAGATGAAACTGATGACGATGAAGGCCATGGAGCTATAATGTTGTCATTCAGGTCACATGTGAAGCTGTACCCTGTCATGTTGTCAAATATCACATCTGCAGGGAAGCTACGCAGTAGGCAACCTGCTACTAAAAGAAGGAAAGATTTTGGTTATTATCCATAGTCTTGATACATCCATTAGAAGACAATTCAGCATGAAGAGAATTTATAGCAACAAAAGATGCAAACCTTTTTCCACGAAAAAATGGATTTCCAAAGCTTGAAATTTTATAGAGTGAATTACTCGGAAGGTATTTACATATGAAAAAAATCATCAAACTAGGAAAAGCAGAGAACTAGGAAAGGAGTTGGGAAAAGGGAACATCAATGGAGAAAAAACTAACCTTGTTGTCCATATGCTGCATCCTCTCCAAGTACGTTAGAAATGAAAGAAAATTAATTCAGTAATTATAAATTATCAATGACAAACAGCCTCAGAAAACATAAAAAAAGTCAGAGAAAATTTTACCTTGAATACTAAAATCTTTCAAGTCAACGTCACAAAGCTCATATATATTTGTCATGACCCCGCCTTTTCGAAGCATTGAACCAAACATTGTTGCACATATTATTGCCTGTTTATTCGTAATCAACATCTGTCTCTGAATGCCTGCAATATATGCATTCAGCGAACTACAGCAGGAAGGGCTAGGAGCAGCTACATTACGGCATGTGGCGATTACTTCCGAAGGCTGCTTAAATTGCAAAGGGCATACTGCAAAGAATTTTGACACGAGTGAGCCAAACATTGAAATGATACCTCATATCTAAACCGATGGTGTCTGCAGAGGGTCAGTGAGACTCAAGATCAATAGATGTCACTCAGAAACTAGCAGAAATACACAAGCAAATTAGCCCCATTGAAAATTGGGTTTAAAAAAGAAACACTGATGTCTATGCACATATCCAAGCCTTATCATCTGAGGTTCCCAAGGAAAATGGAATGTTTTCCCAATAGAAAGTCAGCATGAAACTCTTCTCTCATATCAACATCAATAAAGAGGAGAGGTACCAAAAGGTTCCCAGTACACCTGATTGTCCATGCACATATCCTACCTTATGACACATACCATCACTGTTTAACTTCGTGGTTTGAAGAGATTAAACACACAGGAAACTGATGAACCGAAGTCCCAGATAGCGCCACATTGAGCCACAAACAAAGGACCTTAACCGAAATAGTTTAATAGTAGCTGCATGTGGCAACGGGGATACCTTTGTTGACCTTGCACGCAGATAATCTTCGAAATGCAATATTTGCAGCATTCGATGGAAGCTTTCTTGATATGTATGAGTATACAACCCCTTTACAATCATTTAGTATATCAACTCGACTAGAGCCCTGCCCTGCATCTTTATTTTCAATCATCGACGATTCTCCCCCAGAGATCTTAAGAGCGGCTTCTGCAATAGCAGGCTGGCAGATCGGTCGGCAACATTCTTTAAGGGTATCTACTGTGGTGCACGCTTCAAGTAGGCTGCTTGAGTTCACCATTTTCTCAAAAGTCGTAACATCATTTACAGGACATGATCCCCCCGTAAGATTTGCTGATTTTATCGAGCAGATTGAAGGTATTGTGGCATTAGCTCCTTTGCTGATGAGGATACTCATGATATCAGAAAAACAGTCATTTGCAACAGCATTAGGCACCACCAACTTATCAGAGCTGATGCTGTAAAATCCCTGGAATATGTGGACAAGGCTACTGAACTGTGGACAACATATCGCGTTTCCAACAAGCATTGCCATGGGTTGAGCACAATCAGAGGCTGTCGTGCTTAGTATATCGGATAAAGCAGAGAAATTTACTGGGCATTTTCCTGTTAAAACCGGGTCAAACGTTGCTGGAAAAGTAGGATACATCGGTGGCAAAGACTCATTTGGAAGTGGATATTGTGGAATAACAGCAGGAGATATTTCTATAGGGTAAAAGATGCCAGTGCTGGGGGGACTCGCTAACTCAGGCACAGATGCCATATGGGTAGATTCAAATGACATTTGAAATGCTACTACATCTCGGAAGCTGGATAAATAGATGATAAATAATAAGAACTGATGGCACATAGAGCCTGCAAAGACAAAATATCAATGTTTGAGATGTAAACTCAGGATAGAATATTTCTTTGAATAACTATGTCCACCACAATGATGATTAAATGAATATATAGCACAAAAACTCTGACAACCAGCAAAACCTCACCCCTGTAAAAATGATAAAATTTGAAATAGCTCATGGGTCCACTATCCCTCTGGCAACATCAAGTCGCACAAAGATACTTCACAGATAGCTGTGAATCTTCCAAAATAAGATCCAGTCAAACAACATCACCTGCAGGCAACTAAAAGTTTAGAACAAGATGTAATTGAGCAGCTGTAAATAAAAATGAGCAAATGTACACAAACTGTCACATTTTCAATGGAAATTTTGTATAAAAATAATAATACACAAGCGGATGAAAGCAAATTAAAACTTAATCTAAACTAAATCCACGGAAAAGCTAGGATGAGTGCCGTCATAAGTTTCTCCTGTCTCCTTAAGCATCGGAACCGTACACCTTCCTTTCCACAATTGATTTTTTCCACAAATAATGATTCAAAATATAAAATTCAAACAACATATAGACTTTCAGTGTTATTGCAAAAAAGAAAAGAAAAACTAGCAAAACCAACACAAACTTGTTTTGCTTGTTTCAAGCTGGTGAAGGGCACAGCATCTTGTAATCGTGTCACTACACACTGCTAAATTCGCATAAATAGTTGGAAAGGTACTTTAGCTGAAGAAACAAAATTAACAAGAACTTTTTTTATGTCAAATACTGGACCCATTAGCAAAAACTCAGATTAAACAAATTCCAATCAGCCACGACTTCTACTAGTCTGCCCCCATATCCAACAAAATAAAGAGAGATAAACTAACCACTCTCCATTCAACTGTTTTCCATTACCCATTGAAGAATTAAGCAAAGAAATCCCAGACCATCATTTCCCTTCAAGAATCAACCATAAAAGTCCAGAGATCAGGACTCACGACAAAAGATCTAGTCATTTTTACTTCCCTAAACCGTCTCACCTACCATATGAACTTAAATGCCTACAGCACAACTCCAAAATTTGTTTTAAAAAAAAATGGCAATTCCTGAATGACCCCAGGCAAGGCAAGGCGAGTCCGCCCGCTTAACGACCACTTCAACTTCCGATGACTGAGAAAAAAAAAAAAAATCGACCTTTCTTTTGCCTGGAAACAAGAACCAAACACAGAGAACTCAAAACCATCAAGCTAACAAATGCTCTACACCGTCCCAATTTGCCCGACCCAGAACCACATCTCAACTGATCTTCACCGTGAAATGCTCATACCAAGCTCAAACTAAGTTCAACCATCACCAAGAACAACAACAATGTTCCCAAAAAAAAAAAGAAAAAAGAAAAAAACATAAATGTGAGCTGATTCCACCAGCTGTCGGAACAACCAGAAAGCAAGACAACCAATTTCCATCTTTTCCCACGGAACGAAAACGAGGGCGAACGTACCCGACGACGTAGGACCCATGAAGCATTTCCGGGACCAGAACCAACCGATTTTCCCGGCGACCCTCCAAGATCGGAGCCGCGAAACGACCCAGAAGCCGAATTCAGCGGCTCCTTCGCGCTCGATCGACGGAGATGGAGAAGCGGAATGGGAGCAGCTCGCTCGCCGAAACCCTAACTCGGAGCTACCAACACTGAGCTCACTCGGAAGAGAGAGAAAGTAGAGAGAGTCAGTGAGATAGTGCGTCTGTTCCGAGACAGGAAGACAATATTATCGGACTGTCTGTCATGTTAAAAAGAGAATTATAATAACACCGCCATTATTATATCTATTATTATTGTTCCCCACCATATCACCTCAAAATAAAATAAAAAAATAAAACCCTAAAATATAAAATATTAAAAAAACTGATTTTTAAATATACTGCATTCAGCCTTTCTGCTACGTGGAACATAGGAACGGGCCAATGGCCTGAAAAATTCTAACTTGGTATCTTAATTTTATGATTTTTTTATTCAATTGGGAATTATAAAGGGGAAAAAGAAAGAAACCGCTTTTTGTTAATGAAAAATTTTAATATGATTGATTATTTATGGACGTAAGGAATGGTAAAGTGGGTAGATAAAGTGGAAGCTGCAAAGCAGCGTTTAACAACTTTATTTGACCTTTCCTTTTATCTTCGTTGAAGAAAAAAATAGTAAAAGAAAGGCCTTTTTGGACCTGGGCTTCAAAAGGTTGGCTTCAGACTGCCCCCTGTTTCCACATTTGGCAGATTTGGGACTTTAGGGTTTTCACATTAATTAAATGTAAATTCAATTAATAATCTCAACTTGCAAAATTTTAATATCAAAGATTTCAACGTGTGGTCAAAAAATAAAGAAGGGTTTCAATGAAGTTTCCCCATCATACATTTATTGCTAGTTTGGTACCGCCCTTTGAGTGGATTAGGTATAATTTGCCCTGATTATGTATAAAGTGAGACTATGCATGGTGAGAAGATTCAATCATAAGTTTCTTCATTAGTTAGTATAGCAAACATGGGAAAAGGCTAGGCCTTTAGGTGTTGCAACGCCAATTGTGGGTTCGAAAACTATGTGTTAAGCTACCTCTCCAGCGTGGTTAGTTACCGATAAGTCAAAAAGAAACTCCTCAACTACTTCTATCTGTAGTTGGCAGAAATCTATTGCCTGAGAGGAAGATGAGCTAGGGTTTGAAAGGGTTGCTACCTTTAGTCAAAGACTCCCGTGACTAAGCTAGCATGAGAAGTTCATTTGGCCGAAGATTGAAAGTTATCATTTGAAGTGGTTCATAACGAGTTTAATGAAGAGGAGACAGGTGGGAAAATTGTTTATTAAGTCCTACACTTATTATATGGAATGTCAATTTACTCATAAGTTTTTTTAATTTTGTTGGTTTAGTCTTGTACCTTCACTCGAAATTCCAATATAATCCTTACCACCAATTTTTGCCCAAAATATGTCACGTAGAATTGCCGATGATGATTGAATCGCCATGTCAATGATTTTTGACAAAAATCAACTTAAATGATAATACTATAATTTTGTACAAAGGTTTAGGACTAAATTAATAAAATTAAAAATTTATGAATAAATTAGTATTTCTACAATAAATTTAGGATTGATTGGATCATTTTCCCTAGCAATTGCCATAAAATTAGAATGGTTAGGTGGCGACGTGGCAATAAGTGATGTAGCAATAGAAGTAGGAGTGATAGCCAACAAAGTAATAGGGACAATACCAACAATAGGAGCAAGATACAAAGAGAAATAGTGGTACTAGAAATAGAAACTTTGCATTCTAAACTCCCATGTTCAAATCATAATTTTGTTTGATATATGCAAGTCAAATTAACTAAATTTCTAGGTTTGATAGAAGATAACCTTTATTAAAATATTTTTATAGCCTCATCTTCTCTATTGGATTTAAGGTGAAACCTAAACAAAAAAAAAAAAAAGTGCATGAGGATCAAATGGAACAAGGAAGCTCCTTCTGCATACGGGGAAGGTGTCAAGGTGCAGAGGCAATCCTAAGAAGCCGTGTCCCGTCTCATCTCCACGAAAAAACATTTAATGATTTCAAATCACCATGTCAACAACAAATGTGGCGTGTATTTATTTTTCCTACATCCACACATAAATTGACACATGTCCACATTGCCACTTCAATATAGAATTAAATAAAAATCTAACCCCCTCTCTCTCTCTCTCCTCCATCAACAAGGTAAATTATAAATAGAGTGCCAAATCTAGTAAGAGAGAAAGCATGATAATTCACTGTGTGATTCCTAAAATCATAGTATTTCGATTCTCTAGCTACTTTTGTAAAGTTTCAATATGAACCATAGAGTTATAGAGAGTTTCAACTCTCTTGCTGTTTTTGTAAACTTTTGATGTGAATTAGAGAGTTATGGAGAAGAAAGAGATTTGACTCTCTCACTATTTTGTGTAGCTTTTACGTGAACCAAATAATTACGGATGAATCATAAAATTTCAATATGAACTAAAAATACTGAGGAGAAAGAGACAAAGAGGGTAAACTTTTTTAAGAAATATCATTGCCCCTCGTTCTTCGAGAATTAGAAAAATCTTTTTCAAATTTGATTTTTCTTATTTGAAATCTAGGTTCTTCTACTTCAATTTTTATTTTTTATTTTTTCCTCTCATTTTTTAATTTCTTCTCTCTACTTCTTTTTTTTTTTTTATTCCCCTCCATGCTTCCTCAATAAATTTTGTTTAATAACACATTAGCATTCAAATATTATTTTATATTTAATTATCATTATACATTTATTAATTTAAGAATTTTATTATTTGAAAAAATTATCTTTATAATATGAATATTAGAAAGTCCTATTTACTTTTATCCCACCTCCTCAATGAGACACTTTTATATAGAATATATCTCATAAAGAATATATCTCTTTTATATCCACCTTTATCTTTTTTTAATAGGGATTGGATACGAAATAAACTTGCCTAAGAATCCCAGTCCACTCAAAAGTGAGCCATTACTGAGGAAGCACTTTCCCATATTGGGCTTGGGCATTTCTCTGTTGTTAAGTTCAATCTAAGAGAGTTTAACTATATTTATCCCACATTTTCCGTAGGATATTTTTATTCAGACTATATCCTTCTTATATTCACTTATATCCTATCTTTCCTATCTTGGGGAGGACCAAATACGGAATAGATTTTTATTCTGCCTCTTTGACAAAGACCAAATACGAAATAGACTTTTATTCTGCCTCCCTTACGTAGCCTAAGAACGAACGGTCCACTAAAAAATGGGCCATTATTGAGGAAGCACTTTCCCATCCTTGGGCTTGGGTCTTTCTCTGCTGTTAAGTTGAGTGCAAGAGAGATCAGCTATCAGACTTTCTGTCCGTCTCATGAAGTTTCTCGTCGACCAGAAGTTGATTATTAGAACTTACACCAGTAAGACTTACATGCAATGTCAGCAGAAGTCAGCTATTGATCGTTCATATAAAGAAAAGCGTCTACAGCAAGTTGTAAAATCATCAGGACACATCCCTGCTTCTTTTTCCAGCAAAAATAAGGGAATCGAGTGAATGATTTGGCCCCCTAAAACAACGAAAGCCTTTTTCCTCCCTCCCTGTTCCGTAAATCCGACTTAAATTTACAAGTATTCATGATAAAATCGACTCGATTGCCGAGCCCCCTTTCTCCTCGGTCCACAGAGACAAACTTAGGACTACTGCCAAAAGGGAATTATGGAAGAAAGGCCGTTAATGCTAGGACGATGGAGAATGAATGTTCAAGAGATGACAAAGTGCAATAAGACCTAGCTAATGTGATGCAACTCCCATCCTGCATTGAATAATTTGTAAGTGATCTCATTCAAATATATTTGGCAGCAGTGTAATTCCATTGCTACGACAAAAAACAATTAGCATTGCTGTAACTTCGTCATTCACATAAAAGAATTTTCTTGCCAGTGCCGCCTGTAAATAAATTGCAAACTGCCAATTCCAATGCTAAAAGCTAAACAGTGCTGCGTTGTTCTCCAACTCGGTAATTGCACGAGCAACTAACTCCAGCAGCTGTCATTTACCCCTGCTCCCGTGATGCAAGTTCCACTGCAGCAGTCCTGCAAGAGCGGTAGGCTTTTTCTGGACCCACGAGCCATGACAATGTATGATTCTCGCGAAGCCAAATTAAGCGCTGCACCAACTCTCGCGGCGATCGGCAAAATATTACACTAGCGAAGTAAACCTAGTAACAAAAATTTCTGCCATGCAAATTTTTTCACAGCTGAATCCTCCCAACGCGTCCAACTCCTTTCTTCTTTACTTGCCAGCAATTCCTCAAATAAAGTTTTCTCTATCCAACTCTTCGGAGTCCCAGCTAATTTGTTAGGAGATTCTCAATTGGAGCCACTGGCTAACTTTGCTTCAGCTGCCAGAAAAAAATTGCAAAAGAAATGTGGGAGGGATCAGGCATCCTAATTCCTTCGTGTTTTCTTCCTCTGTTTGTCTTGCACCCGATATCGCTCCCGCCTTTGCTCTCTTTGACGCTTTCTTGATACCTGCTCATCTTTGGCCCTCTCTGCTTCTAGCTCTTTTCTCTTCTGTTCTTCCTTGAGCTTTCGTTTCTTCATCTGTTGAAAAGAGAAAAGAAGTCCATCTGGAAACTCAACATACTTGATGATCCAAAACAAGAACAATGAACTTTGCATTATCGATTTCTGTCAGAACAAAATGGAGGACAACATTTTGGCATCTTTTAAACCATGATGAGAAGCAAAGGTAGGCAGATATCAAGATGATACTGATACATGCAAAATCTGGTCTTCCATGCCAAGCAAACCAAGGGGCTCCAGATAAAATGTGAATGTGCAGAATTTGGCAAGAGGAGAAACCAGCACAAGGGATCTCTTTTTAAAAGCTAAAAGGTATTGGCACTGTCAACCACATCATATGTCGTCTTATGCGAACTAAAGTCTCACAAAGTATACCTTCTCATGCCTAATTAGTTGCAGGTGTTGAACAAGAGCATGGACTTTTCTCTCATGGGGTTCCATCACTACTGCTCTTCTGTTCTCAAGGAGCGGTCGACTCCCACGAGGAATATCTTTTGGTTTTGAAGCAAATGGAAGAGCTGCCTGTAATGACTTTGGAATCACCAATGGGTTGAACTTTCTTGGCTTCCTTTCAATTGGCTGTTGGATAAAAATCAATGAAAAGAGTTACGAATAAGAAGAAGAAGAAGAGGAAGAAGTGAACACATAGCGTTTCCAGTTTGCATTAATCCCCTTTTGGGTGAAAGGATTTATTTCCCAGATGGGCTTTGACCATGCGCTCTAAGTTACCTTGTACTGCGAATCCTTATTAACAGGAACTGGCAGATTGTGCTCCCTCCTCAGTTCTGCCACAGTTTTCATTCCTTGCCACGTCTGGTCACGAGGCTGCAATGCAGTGGTCAATGGGTTGTAAAAGCAAGGAACTTCAACTTGGGTCCATGCACGCAAGAAAACAATGTCGCTCATCAGTATTTTGTCCTCAAAGGTGCATCTGGCTATCCCTTCTCTAAGCTGTCCTCCTTTCTTTTTTGGTTCATTCCCTATTTCCTCTTTTGCAGCCTGCAAGACACACGTCAACCATTATCCCTGTGATATAGTGCACTCAGCATCTTGACTCTATGCATATCGTAACTGTTTTCAACCCCTCCACCAACCCCACCCCCAAAAAAAAAAAAAAAAGAGTAAGCATCACATGCTAGAAGAATAGTCTATTCCACAGAATCAGCCTTCAGCAGCAATTTGTCACTGCATTTTAAGGCTGCAGTTATATATCTAAGTCTGCATTCAACCTGAAAAAATGCCACTAGCCTCGTTATCCTTCCTTGTTGTCCAATCAATCAAATATCAGCCACTAAGAATGAACATTATCAACATGGCTGAAGTCTATATTTAAAAGGATGTTCACAGAAAATTTTTCTGGTAATGCCTTATTTCACAGTTCAGTATATCTAAGAAAGAACAATGAGACTATAAAGAGAGATGTTTCCTCCGTAGGAAAAGTAAGAATACTCGATCAATGGGGTTAATCATTGGATGAGAGCAGATGTGACCAGGATTTTCAGACTAGCACTATGTGCAGGAAGAAAACCCTCAACTTTTATGATTCTTGGCATTCTTTAGCTGGTTTATACTGGATGAAAATCAAAAAAACAAAGATGGATATGAAAGAATCCCAACTGATGGTCGTCATGATATTTCTTTAACTGTTTCATTTCTGTAAGGGGAAATATTCATGAATTTTCTCAACATCTAAGAATTAGTTAATCCTGTTTCTGCAACTTCTCCTGGAGCTCTCGTACACGCTTGTTTTAGAAGTAAGAGAGAAAAATCAGGTCGAACCAAACTTCAGACAATATTAATTTTGTAAGAGTTGGACTTCAAGCTGTATTACAGCTCACCTAACAAGATTTATTGAGCTTTATTTTCATGAAGTTGCAAAATTCAGCAAAAGAAAAGGTTCATTTACTTTGACTCAGTTCCTGTTCTTGCAATCTTTGCATGCCCCAAGTAGCATGGTGAACCTCTACATACATGCAATTATACAGGAGACTTTGACTTCCCTTTTCTTTCTTGCAATAAGTTCACATAATTCATCGACCAGCCATTCTTCTCCACTTTTGGCCCAAAAATAATAAATAATAATACTAAAAAAATACCTTCTTCACTTGACCTCGAATCCCACTAACAGTTCGAACAGCTGCACCTTCAAACCTAGCTATTTCAAGATCTGAAGTAAACATATCCTTTATGAGTGCGGTCTTCTTGAAGATTTTGCAAGGGTAACCGACCAGCTTAATTTTCTTCACTATGCGTGCTGCGTGGTTGAACTCAAGGACCACAGCAGTTGCTGTTACCCTGAATGATGCCTGGATAAGCAAAATATTAAGGTAAAGATCCAGGTAAAATACAGGACTGCCATGCAAAACAAAAATCATATCTAGAATAGGCCCAGAAGAAACAATAACAACAAAGGAAAAAGAAATCCAGTTTCTCAGAATCTAAAAATTGAGCAAAACGTAGCCAATAGTTACTTTGATTTAACATTTTCCATCATGATCCACATTAACTATGTCAAGATATAGATTGCATTACAAGCAAATTATTCACCAAGATGGATGTGCCAGAAAGACAGAGAAAAAGCAACTGAGTCCCATTTTAAAGATATATGTTGAACATTAACTATGAGATGCATAATCTTGTGGACTGTGGACCTAATGGCTAAGTACGATACACCATTATCATTATGTATAACTTCCGCATGATTCTGATTTCATACATTATCCATCGAGTTAAAAAATGTTAAGTCTTTCCAGCATAGGGATGATAACACCAGTTAACCATCCGATGCCAATTGATCAGAGCAAAACTAAACAAAATTGAAGCCAACTTAGAGGGAACAATTACCCGATTGTTTGATAAGTACTGGACAGCAACTACCCCAGTGTTTGGAGGAGCTAGAGGACCCCAGAACATGGCAAGGCAGTGCATGTGTTCTGGGGTGTACTTTAACATTCGATGCCTTCCATTACTATCCTCTATTGCATAAATAGGTATGGTTTGGTAACGCCTCCACCCAATAGAAACGATGATGGGGTCTCTTGTCTTCAGTACTTTCTTGTGCCACCTATGCCTCTTCAACCTTGCCTGAAAATGAAAACACAATGCATGAGAAGAGCTCAACCAAAGTTTTAAGAAACAAACACGATCCACAAGCAGTTAAAATGTCCACAGTTAAGCTGGTGGGCTCAGTCAGCAATTCCTCTCACTTCCCTGCTATCTTCTTTTATCTATTCCTTAATCTGCTTAACATCCGCATGTCCAAAAGAGTAACAATTAATGGCCTATGGAATAACGATACTCTGTGTTGACACTAAAATAATTGTGTTATATGATGGTTAAAGGGAATTTTGGCAAATAAATGTAGGAAAATTTTTAATTTTTCGCAAGAAGTTTGCAGGTCATGCCACAAGACCCAGAAGGAATTGAATAGTGATACATATAAACGCATGGACTCATATCCGATAAAAACCTCCAGTCATACTGTTTTCATGCATATAGAGTCCCCAAAACTAAAAGAACATTAAATTTGAACGTATTAGCCACCAGGTGGCTTTGATTAGACCTGTTAGCAGAAGAAACTATATTTCCAGTATAGCAGCACTGAAGTCATTAGACTAACCTGCATGTATCCTGTATTCTCTTCACCAAGACCAACTCCACCAACCAATATAGGATGACAGGGATCAAAATGTTCAACCATCTCAAAAGGAACATCGTGGACCTCCAATCTTAAGTATGTACCAGTTCGGAAACCCTCAATCTCTAATCGAGTAGACTCATCCAGGTCATTGAGTTCAGCAATATTCAGCTGCTTGCGAAGTTCAATCTCCTCCTTCAACTGATTAATTCAAAGCACCAACCATTAAAAAAAACCAGTAGTAAAAGCAATGAAGAAAAATGATCCCAATGATTTACCTTGTCAAAATATCCACCTTCATTTGCTTGACTTCGGTTAATCTTTCCCCTATGCTCTTTATCCGCCTCTTCCTCTGGTGATTCAGATCCATTATAGGTAGGGACACTAGTTAAGGCCAACAAAATAAAAAAAGAAAAGGCACCGTAACTTAGCTCAGAGAGAGAGAGAGTTTTCCATAAGATTGTCCCAGAAAGTAATGACCCAAACGTCGACAGGCTAGTATATGCATAACTTCTGCTGATAATAATGGGAAAAAAGCACAACTGGAACAATTCTCAGCCCGGCGGGGGGAGTGGCGCCCCGGGGGTGGGTTTGTTTGCTTCTTTATGAAAGAAAGGAAGTACTATATCATGTATAAAAGGATATTCAGAATCAAATTTTGCACGTAGAGCAAGCTTCTTCAGCCTCCTCTCTTCAATCGCTGAATCATCTTCCTTCTGCATTGCAGTTTTGCCAGCTTCTCTTGTCGGATGACTTTCATATTTCTCTCCTGTTTCTAGATCTTCAAAGTCTGCATACACAGTATCATCTTCATCGCTGTTCGCCTCTGATATCTGGTTTCTGTTGGCCGCTTTAGACCAGTCCCCAGTCACAAAGCGGTCACGGATGCTTTCAATAACTTCCTCCTCTTTCCAGCTTTTTATTGCCCCATAATTGGTGAATTTAGAACAATCTTCAGCATCAAGATCTCCATCATCTGGTCCTTCTCTCGATTTCTGCAATCCAGGAAGTTGTGTGTGTGGGAAAGATGCATAGCACCAAGGGATAGCTCTTGAAATGGACACAACATGGACAATACAGGGGTGAGAAAAAATTCAAACGGATACACAATCAAAGATTTACCTTCTTTCCTTCTTGCTTTGGTGTAAAGAAATCATCTTCCTCACTCTCTTCACCTTCACTATTTTCCTGTGTTTGACTCGCAGGAGTCGACACTGAAGTAGACTTTCCATATACAACTTGCATAAGGTTAGTGTGTTGCCTTGAGACAGCCCTTTCCAACAAGGATTCTTTCCACTTTGAAACGTTGCCCATGTCATCTTCTAGAGGGACAAAGAATGAGGTTCATAGCTGAATAATGTCCCAAAACTAACACACAGAATAAAGTCCTAATACTAACACGCATCTATAAAAGGTATTTGCTTTTTCTTTTTTCAATTGACTAACAATAAATGAGATATCAATTCACCAATTTTAGCACTTCACTTGTTACTCCTTCAGGTCTCTTTACTAGCTTCAAGTAACAACTTGCTTTCTTGTTTCAAAAGGCCCTATAATATGACTATAGTAATCCCAGAGTGAGAAGATTGTACCATCTGTTTCATGATCTTCTCCACCTTCATCTGAATAATCGGAATCAGAAGGTGAATCATTGTTTTCATCAAGGTCATTATTGCCATCTTCATCTTCGTCACAGGATTCCTGAGGATTTGAAGGTACAAAAATTGGGCATCATGCACTGAGATTACAAGCCAGTACATAATTCACTACCTGATTAACACCCCTCAAGTATCTGTATGCAAAACCCACGCATAGAGGAATATATAGAGAATCATATCCACTTGATGCATAAAAGCACTGTCATTAATGTTCAAAGACATTATATCACAAAATTATTGCTGCTTTAGTAGACAAGAATGGCTAGCTTTTTCGGTAAAGAAGCAATGCCAACAGAGTTCAAATTTGGGTTTCAAGGGTTAAGCTTCAGAAGTAAGGGCTGGAAATATTGCTTTTTGGGATTTACAACTTTGAAGTTTGAAAGTTGGTGTTAGGTAGTCAGTAATTGGAGTTTTGGGAATTCAAGGTCTCAAGAATTGGACTTGGATTTTGAGATTGCAAGTTACCTCCTCGAATTTTTTTTTAGAAAAGAGATGCCATATATGAGCTTAAAACATCTTAAGAGCCAGAAAAGAAGATAGCTTGACCAGCTAATGATTACAACAACAAAAAAACACATGCCATCCATAAATGCACTCAAAATTGAAAAGTCCTAACTTGAACCAGTTGCGAAGAGCGAATTATCAATTTTCAGCAATGGCATTGTAACATTATGTATGATGAGCCAGTATATTATGTATTCTTAAACTTGCGGTGTCAGAAAGATAAAACTGTTTGCCCTAGGATGCATCATCCCCATGATACATTCTTGAGATCAATTTCTAAGATCTGAGAAATTGTGCCTAGTGGTGGTGGCATTCACAACTGCAAATAGTATTAAGTAAAAGAGTATGAGAGATCAAATTTCTCCATTTTGCCACATCATGCAATGACAATGAATATCATCAAACAACAATAAAATTTAATTACAATTGATTATAAGCACTTACAGCATCCATATAATCAGCTTCATTTCCAAATATGGCTTTTCTCCTCAGCCTTCCGCCATGAAACTCAACATGTTCCTTCAAACTCTCTTTAAGAGAAGCGTGTCCTTCTGATGGATCACCATCTTCTTCATCAAAATCACTTCCATCATTCCCAACCCTTGTATCGTTCTGAATGGCTTCATCCTCATCAGTAGGTTCTGAAACATCAGCATCCTCACTGTCGTTGTCACCAGATACAGCATTGTCTCCATCGGCAGGCTCTCTTTCAGAATGATGTTCCAAATTGTGTTGAGCTTCCGGCAAGATATTGGGTTTCCGACCAAAAAGGTTGATGAAGCTTTGTTCTAGCTTTTCGTCGATTGAGTACTTTGTATTCTGCAGCGATCTTACCAAAGTCTCACCAACATCTTGGTCCCTTCCTACTTATATTAGAAAATAAGAAGTTAATGTCCCTGTGAATAGCTGAAGGGAGATGCAATACTTTCTCTACCAACTTTATGCATTACACCAAAGTCAACAAACATCCAAACAAAGAAGAAGAATCTCGATGAATTGCAAATGCCATCCCCACTCAACCACCATCACTTCTAATCTCTCATGCCCCTCAAGTCGCAATTACCATCTGATCTTTCACTATGCAGCAAATAGGAGCCCGATGATCCATAAATATGAAAATCTGATGTAACCATATATTGTCTTAAGAATGAAGGTTTGCCTTCGATTCTGTCAAATTGAGTTTGGAGGCAGTCAAATAGGATTACTTTATCCCACGTCAACACCTCTCTAGCAGTCACTTACTACCAGAAACAGTTTCTATATTCAATCATAATAACATCTCATGATGATACAAAATATTAAAGTGAAACAACACCCAACTACAACACACAAAAAAGATAGTCATTATCCATCCTTATAATTTGCTTAAATTTTTGTTGGGTCCTTGGAAATTTCACCTGCAAAAAGATTGCATGGTGGCACTTCCTCTTTAAATATAATGAAACACTTTGAGGACTCAATGTAGCTGACATGTCACTGAAATCATAGAAACCTTAGTTGTAGTCTTCTGACTCAATTTTACACAAGTGAAGACTAAAAAAAGAAGTTTCCCTTGTTTAATGAAGCTCTAAGGTACTTTTGCATTTTCGAAGCATTTTTTTTACTGTGGGATACTAATTGTGAGTACATTCAAGGATCTTGCCATGAAAGGGGAGTAGGTAATTGCAAACCATAGGATATACTGCAACTTACTGCAGGGCTGACATTTGGAATCTATCAAAATCTCCTCAGTCATCCAAAACTTGATTTCTGAAGGGCATAGTGGAAACTAAGACTAAATTGGTTCAAATTCTATATTTACTTGTGTCCGTGCACATTTCTATAACCAAAATAAAACTGCCAGGGAAGTGAAAAAGCTCCAAACCTTTGTGTTTGGGTTCCCCATTTTCATTATCAGCTTTTGAGAACTGAACAAAGTGATCATTAATGTTTATGTAGACCGCATCCTTGTCATATAGGAGGTCCCCAAGTCCAGACATAGGAGCATAAAACAGTTTCTCCTTATCACGTAGTCCCTTCTTCTTAGCAGCTGATGGTAAGGGACAAGGATCAACTAAGCTCGTCACACCAGCTAAACTGTAATCTCCAACACCAGCAATATGCACCTGAGGTGTAGTAACAAATCGCATATGAAAATTAAGAATGCATGAAAATTTATGTCTACACTAGTGCATGAACCCGCGCTTTGCGCAAGAAGAAAATCATATTAGATAAATGGATGAAAAACTACGGTGATCTCTGTTTAGTTTATAAAAACATTCCTGATTTATACGATGTCGGTAAAATAGTCTCACATTCCACTAGATGAATGACATTTCTTATTACACCATGATTAGATATTTATTTAATAAGGAATTATTTTATACTTGGAAATAAACATAATTCAGTAACCCATTTTGTTAATGAATTCTTTTTCATAAGCATAAATATGGCTCTATTCACCTATAATTATCTAAATCATTAGATGGAAATCAATGCCAAACTTGACTTTTCTAGATAGTCTTATATCTAATGGCACTTTCTAAGTGATACTTTTCTAGACACTTGCATTAACACCCCTTAATGAGGTAATGCAAGTGTTTGCATGCAAGTCCCTTCATTTGAGGTTGAAATCTAACTAAAAATTATTTAAAAATGATACGAGTCAATTTGTTGTTAGTTCATAACTTACTTCCTTGCAATAACATCTTCCCAATTCAACCAACAACAAAGATCTAGCAATTCTTTAGTCGGGTGGACAGACAAAGAAAGGATGGCGGCAACCATGCATGGTTTATTCCAAACCCTCTCAATACATTGCCACAATGGATCCTCGATGTGCAAAAAAGAAAAAATGACCATATTCTATAACCTAAGTAGTCAAGTGAGAAAACCGTAGAAGAATAAATTTCTGCATATATTCACACCCAAGCTCCAAATATCAAAAGAATCAGACATCAAAGTTCATCTCATAAATTACTAAAACTCACTTTTTGGTTGGCTTAGATGTTTCCTGCCTATTAAACATCACAAATCAACAGTCCAACATCTTTGCAGCAATTAGAGACAAATAATCATCAATTACTCCTTAGAAATATCTTGACTATTCAGTATATTCCACAATAGCTCATATCCTTCCTGCATAAGTTATATTTGCAGGAAGTAAATAAGGTGAAATCAATTACCTTGGTTCCCTTCTTTAGGTTGCAACCTCGCAAATAGCCATAAACTGTAATATCTCTGTCACACTTTTTATCGATGCGTATTCTTTCAGGAGGAGTAACATCTTCAAAACGATCAACCAATACATATGGATGAGTAGTTCTCCAAGATAAAGGGTGAAACTTCATAACAGAGATGAACCTTGCAAGATTGTGAATCTCCCGTTTAGTATACCTAACCAGATAAGCAGAAGAGAACACAATCAGTCAACATAGCAGAATAAGGCTCTAAACAAAGCATGACATAACAATAGGCACTTACCTCCCATGAATAAGACCAGATAAGTAAAATAACTTTGCTCCATCATATATTTCAGTCCAGAATCGATGCTTGAGCCGTTGTTTTGTTTTCTTAAGCTTCTTCACATCCTTGAACTTATCAAGGTGCGTCAAGACTCCCATAACCTTTGGGAACCCATGTACTTGCAAAATATTAAGGAACTCAAAGGTTTCCTGAAAAACATCAACAATGAAAAAGGAGTATCAGCAATCATTGACATGGCATCTTGATAGCAAATTTTAGGATAACAAGCAGTTCAAAAATTTTAACTCAAGACAACTTAAACTTTCAGAACATACATATGTTGACACATACAAACATAGTTTTCTTCATAATATTTTCTGAAATTTAATTGAAATTTATTTTTTCGATTGGAAGGAAAAGGTGTGCCTTTTGCTTCTAAAGCATAAACAACGCAAATAAAATTATGTAGCAATTCAAAGTTAGCTCCCTAATAGGACCAAAAAACTATCATCAAGACAAGTTCTAGGCTGGGGCCAAGCATCAGAAGGAAAAGAGCAGCGGATAAAAGGCCTAGGGCACAGCATGACTTCTAAGAGAAATACACTCTGATGCATGCAAAGTGACAGTATATATAAAATATTGGGAGGTGGCCACGAGTTTGGGTAGGCAGGTCTGGGTATGAATGTATGAGCAGGTCTGGATGTGATCGCGTGCTTCTGTGAGTTTTGTATAATCACATCAACAAAAGTTCTTCCAAAGGCAACAGAAAGAGACCACCTTGGTAGAAACTCAACTGCTCAAGTTTGAGCCATGAAAAGTAGTTGTCATCATGACCTCCGACTTATAAATTGTTTACTTACCCTGTTACTCAACAGGATCCATTGTAGTACACCATCAAACAATTCTATTAAATTGCAACAAAACCATCCTTATCGATTCAAATGCAAGGTGATCAGGGTTTCATGTCTTAGAAAGGCCTCCACCAAACCCAATACCACATAAAACCTAACAGGTCTGTCAATTTGCCAATACTACTGATACATTAGCAAATAAGGCTTCCATGGCGGACAAGAAAAGGAGCTCCCTTTGAGACAAAGAAGAATTAAACTGAAGGTGCCAACATGTTTTGTGAACTAGACAATATCTACTACTCTCATCCACACAACAGGCTTTTCTATCATAAAAAAGAACAAAGAAATCTTCAAGCAAGAATGTATAGCTCCAATATCTCACCATTTCAAAACCATAGCTTCCATCTATGAGAAGCAATGCCAGATCAGCAAATTTTGCAGCATCAATCATGCCATTGATATCATTTGGGCACTCCACGAACTGCAGCCTCCTTTGCTTACCTGATGTAGCAAACATATGGAACGATAAGTTAGATCAAAAAAAAAAGGAAAGGATCTTATCACATGAATGGAGCAAAGTGCAGCTGAACAGAACCAATCTATGAAGCGTATGTACCAAAGCATACAAATCACATATGGTAGCTACTAAAAAAATAGTGTAATGCACTAGCATAAAAGCAAAAGATGACCTGACACGATCGTAATCGGACCGCGAACATCAGGCAAATTATGCTTAGTATAATGCTTCACCAGCGACTTTATCAAAAGAGACTTCCCAACCTGCAACAAACACATCCAAGAAACCAGCATCAAACCTCAAGACCACCTCCCCATCCAAACTCTCAAGCACCCAACTCCAATCCCAACCAATCACCACGCGACATCAACACGAACGCCGATTACCTTCGGCGGCCCGTGGACCAGAACCACGAACGGAGGGGGCTCGCCGTAGGAGCGGTCGATCGAGGGGACGTGGAGCCTCCGCTGCTCCTTCTCGACGGCGCGCGACTGCAGCCGCTTGGCCTTGACGGAGGAGTTGAAGGCGAAGGCCTTGGGGTTCTGCCTCTGCGGGTCGCCGCCGTCCCCGTCCCCGCCGCCGCCCTTGCCCTTCTTCCTCTTGTCGGCCTTCGATTTCTTCTTCGCGGTGGGCCCCGCCTGGCGGGAGCGATGCGCCTTGTGCGACTGGTCGTGGCCCGCGCCGTCCGCGGCCATGGCTGCGATCGGTCTCGGCCTGGCTTCGGACTTGCAAGAGTTGCAGTTGCAGTAGAAGAAGAAGAAGAAGAAGAAGAAGAAGGAAGTTGTTAAACCCTTTTTGGTGAAGGAGACGGGCGGAGCAGTTCGTAGGTTTAAGGCATAGTCGGCGCGTGAAGAAGTCGAGGAAAAATGGCGGTGAAGTGGGGAAAGGATAAAGAGGTGATGGGCCTGGGCCGGGCCGAAGACCGGGCTTGAGTTGTTGTCCCGAGCCCGCTCATGACCTGGAAGATGTGTTGAACTTTTTGGGCCGGGATTGGGCTTGGGCGCGGGTCGGGCTGGGGCCCAGTGTGGGCATGCCGGGCTTTTTAAGGGGCTTTACCAAGCCTGTTTATTTTGCCATTCAGCACTTGGTGAAGGCTGCGTTTGGGAAAGACTTCCCCAAGGATGGACGCCCCTTAGGCTAAATTATAGGTGTTTGGGAAGTTTTTTAGAAACCCCATTCAACAAAAGTCAGCTTTCTAAAGGCTGAAAGCTCAAGGCAGATCTTAAAGTGCCTTGGACTTTTCAACTTGCTCGGCATGCGAGTAGGCTAGGGTTAATGAAAAAAATTTTCTTCCATAATTATCCTCATTAACTTTTTGTTTTTTTTATTTTGATCTCGTTGAATGACTACTCCTTTTCTTCTCTATTGAGGTTGGCCGGTGTGATTACACAAAGCTACTAAGGATGGACAATAGGCTGGAGAGAAGCTAGCGTGGTTGCGGCAACCCAGGCGACCATCAATGGGGTTGCACCATCTAGGTCCCCATGACACATATCACATGTAGGTTACACAACCCAAATCACCTAAGTCACGCAACCCCTCATGAAGGTTGTCGGTGACCTCCGTGAGGGGTTGCAAGGGTTGTGTGACCAAGCGCCCTCTCCTAGGTCACATGCCCTCATCGATAGTCTCCAAGGGTCGCCTAAGGTCCTATGACTTGGCGATAGGTTTGGATTGCTAGTGGTTGTTTGCCCTTTGCCAATCAACTGTGTTTTTTCTTTTTTTGATAACAAAAGTTCTTTGTAAATATAATTTCTTCAAACATTACATTGCTCAAAGGCACTTCACAATAAAAATTTAGATTACAATTTATCAAACACAATTTCAAGTTTAGAAAACTCCTTTAATTTAAAGTCCTTTACATTTTTTTTCAAACATTTTCCCCAAAAGTCCAACTAAATGCATTCTAAGTGAGTTACTCGACTCTAGATTGACTTTATTTAATTGGGTCTATCAAGGAGACAGATTATGCAACAGTTATACCACGTGATTACAACATGTGATGTAATGAACTGATTAAAAAGCGAGATGTGCGACCTCTATTGTGCGAATTATGATAAGATTTATAATACACGAGCATTAGAGTTTTTGTTGTTACACTATCATTGTTGTACGAACATCACATAAAATTCCATGCCCATCACTCGCAGAGTACTTATTTGGCATCATTAAATTGCACTTTTCAACTTAATTTTACGACTTGACAGCATTTTCTCTTGTAGAGGTCGAGGATTTAATTGAATCAATTGAAATATTTAGAAGTGGATTGCACCTTTAGCTAAAGATCTGAGACTTGATTAAATCTGTTGAAAAGTTTGCAACTCAATCTCATTCCACACAAAAGCCCGTAGAAAATTTCAATCATTCGCTAATAGAATGTTTGGTTTGAGGTATTAACGAAACACCAACTCTTCACTAGGCGACTTGTCATTGAAGGCCCACCAAGAACAAGTAAGGACGCCAATATTGGCAATACACCCAAGCATTCCATACGTAAGATTTCAGATTTATAGTACAATTTTCCCTACATATTCACAGACACCTGAAATTACGAAAAAAACTCTAAGGAATTTCAAATATTACCAAACTTTTATTAAGTCATCTTTTTTTTTTTTTTGCCCAATTAAAAGGGTTTGGTCTGAGATGCCAAGAGGGAAATATCAACCAATAACTAGGCAAAGCCTTCGACCAAAAGGAAAAAAGAAAAAAGCTAGGCAAAAGTACACCACTACAAGCCCATCATGTGTGAGTGGAGCCGATAATATACCAAATCGAACCCGTCAACTTTAACTTACAAATTAAGTTTTGAACCGTAGAGTGGCTTTCCCCAAATAATCCAATTTAAAGAGCTCAATATAATTTCTCATGTCAACTTTCCAAGTCTCGAATAGTTCACATTGATTTGATTTTTAATCACGCAATAAGTAAACTTAAAATCCCAAAAATTGCAAAAAGAAAAAAGAAAAAAAGAAAAAAACATAATCAAATACTAAAATTTATCAAATTAGTGCAATTGAATCTTTCCATTAACTCTGTCCAATTTGATTGACGAAAAATGTTGACTGATAGAAACAATGTGATTTCTATTTTTTTTATTACAAATTTTATTTTAAGTAAATAGAAAAAAGTTAAAAGTGAAAAAAGAAAAGATAGTTGAGAACCCCAGTGATCGGGGGTTGACCATTGCCGCCGCTGTCGACAATGATGGTGGGAGAATGGTCAGTGGAGTCTGTTGAGCCTTGCCCATCTCATAAATCGGTGCGAGGGTTGTCAACCCTTATCCCGATCTGACTGAGGGCCACCGCTGACGTATGCCCTTACTTGTAATTGGCAAGGGTTGCAATCCTTCCCCAAATGGGGCTAGGGTCGCCAGTCCTCGACTAGCCCAATTCTCACCTATGGTCAGTGAGCATCACCAGCCCTATCATTCCTCACCATAATGTCTCTCTTTTTAATTTTTGAATTTAGCTTATTTTTATTTCATTTATAAAAAAATCGTATTAAAAATGAGAGGTTGATCAAAATAACGCCTCCACGCAGGATACAAAATTAATAAAACAAGATACTTAATCAAGTTAGACGGAATTAATAAAAGATTCGATTGCATGAAGTTGATGGATTTTATGATTTTAATTGCATTTTTTTGTAAGTTATAAGAATTAATCACACTTATCCCCATAATTTATTTATGCAGAAAATGTGAGAGAGACAGAGAGGGAGGGAGAAGGCGAGGAAAATGAGAAAGGAGGGCGCGGATTAGCATTATAGCCCGGTCGTCTTCTTCTCGGAAGAAGAAGAAGACGAAGAAACAGAGCAGCAAAAAAACATGAGGAGCAACAGCACCAACAGCAGCAGCAGCAACCACCACCTCCGGCCAGACAAGGCCGAGAGCCCCGACTCCCGATTCAACCAGACCCTCCGCAGCGTCCAAGGGGCCGCCACTCCCTCCTCCCTCCTCCTCTTCCTCCATCGCGATCCCGCATCTCGACTCCGCCGGGCCATCTCCTCCGATCGCGGACGGGGCGAGCGGACGGCTCGAAACGGTTCCGATTCGCGGTGGAGCGCCGGATCTCCGGAATCGGAGCCGGCAATGGCCGTGATCTGGCTGTTGTGCTCTGGAGCTCGCGCGCGCTCCGGAGCTTCGAGATTTCGAGAGCTGTTGTTTCGATTGGGGTTTTCGGCTTTTACGATCGCGGGAAATGAATGGGGGCCGGGGGTGGGGGGTGATGTGGGGGAATTGAAGTGCGTCTTGCTGATTCTCGCGGGGTGCTTGTTCGAAAGTCGTGTGCTTGGATCTGTTTGGAATCGGTGCCTCGACATTGAAGTAAATGAAAGTAGGAGCTTCGATAGCTGATATTTAGAGTGAGGAAATGGATCGGGAAGGTCTTTTAGACTTCGGCTTGTCTTGAAGGACTCGAGAGAGACGAGCTGCGGTGGTCTTCTATTGTTCGATGCTGGACGTAGGACTCAAGCTTCTATTGATTTTTCTTTTAATCCGTAGTTACTTCAGTAATGGAGGATGTGGTAGTTCAAATTTGTGAATTGGTAACAAGTTCTTGGTTCTGTGTAACTTCCTTTCCTTCTATCAGTTAGTGTGTGTCTGTGTGCACCGTGCACGAGCAAGAATGTGTGCTTCTGCATGCCCATGGACAATAGCTGCATTTGGTGCACGTGTCTTTGCCTACCTTATCCTTGGGAGCCTGTTGCAATTTCAAGGAGTCTGGCCTACAGAAATGTGATGCCGGGTGGTTGTATCGTATTTATTTGACATATGTCTGTGTGGTATTTTTTTTATCCGCCCTTTGCTGCATAATCTGGCCATCAATTTTTCTGTGGTAAATATGACTGCTTTGCCTTAGTCACTACATCAACTTTAACATCGGAGATGCCATTGGTAGGTTGCTCAAAGGTCGCAGTATACCTGGAAAAGTATTGCTGGCCAGGAGATCGGACCCGTTGGATGATTCGAGCTGGCAAGACCGCTCTCCTAAGTATGAACGAAGTCTCTCAGAGAATGATACTGGCCCAAGTGATCAAACGGACAAGTCAATGGAGGTAGTACAGATGATGTTAGTTGGTCTTTTGTCATCACTACTATAGATGGTCGATATTATGAAAGTTTAATAATTGGGAATCGAGTGAGAGATTTTGCTTCTGATCTAGGAAGATGACAAAGGTCCTTTTAAGCCGAGTACACACGAGAATCTCAACAAGTCTAACTCCTCATCGGATGTTCATAGTACTCCCAAAGAAGTGCAGAAGTCTGCCATTGGTGCGAGAGCTACAGATTCGGCAAGGGTCATGAAATTCACGAAGGAGCTCTCAGGAACCGTCACGTTAGGTATGATGAGGATTTCCTTGTATAACTTTTGCATCCTGATGAAGAGGGATAGTGTTCCCCTATTTTATTTAATAATGATGGACTGGGGAATGAACTCACATTAGCAGTTATTCTTGCTCAGATTGGTTGGATGTGGTTAATGTTGCTTGTTAAGATGTTTGAACTGGTCGACAAAGAAGAGAAGGATCTGTATATTTGGATGACACTTCAACTTTGTGCACACTTCCTCTTTCTTCTAGTAACCTTGAGAACAATATATAGTCTCGATCTCATAAATGATTAAATGGGCTTTTCTTGTTAGTAAATTACAAGCGGGTAGTTATGTATTACACTACCAAGCTAACTCCGTGGTAATTCTTTTTTTGCTTTTTAGTCACTCACATTGCTTTTGCTTAGTCCGAAATTCGTCAAGTAAATAGGCTTAACATTTCATTCTATCTGGTTTCCTGATATTGCAGTCATCCATGCACCTGTGTCCAAATTTTGACCTTTTAGGGGCCTCTTTACATTGTATTTTCCTAGGCTTTGCCTTGTATGCCAGCTGCTTTTTGCTGAATTAGTAGTACTGGTAAGTTTGATGCAGAAACAAGGGTAAAAGTGACAAGGCTCGTTCTCACTTATATAGGGTTCATGAAAGATTTTAAGCATTGGTTCAATGGAGCCTTGTTCCTTTTTTTTTCTTGATCTTTTCATTAATAGAGGTTCTTTTGTTATTGCATACTGAGTGCAGCAGAGGTTCCTTATGATTAAACTTGGTCCTTTAATCGTATTTCTGTGATGATGACATTATGTAGAAAGGTTGCGAGAGTTGGCATGGAGTGGAGTACCACCATATATGCGCCCTACGGTTTGGAAACTCCTCCTGGTAAGCTAAAGCTGTTACTTTGGGAAGTAGAGTTAGCACATTTATATCCCCAACTGAGCCTTCGAAAGTTAGCAATATCTCTTTCGTTGACATACAAAGTTAAAAAAATAAAAAGGAGCCACATTCAGTTGTTGAAAGAATTTCTTACTGGAACACGCATTTTTTTCAATTAAGGTTTCTGTTGGTGGCTGCCACATTAGATTTTGATTCTATAAAGGTGTATTTATAATCATTCTCAGTGTGCTTATTGCTATATGAGGTGTAATTCGTTTATATTAGTCAGTGCGTTTGTGGTCCAACCTCTATAAATATAGAGAGGCATCTGGTGGTTCAATGCAGTCCACTAGAGGCACAAATATCTTGTCCTCTGAGTCTTACGTTTTTGCCATACGCTCTTTTACCATCTCAAACTGAAGCTTTCAGTGTCATTTATATGAAATTGATTTTGACCTTCAACTTATCATAATGTGATTGTCCTACTTGCCTGGCATGTCGCTGTAATAATGTTTCCTTCTGCGGGCTTATTGGGTTTCATTTAAGAGTTATATTTTTGGAGTGCCTCGTTCATATTATGGTTGATAGAATATTACCATGTACTCGTAATTTGGTGGAGGTACAGAGCCACTGAAACCCTTCTTCTCTTCCTTTTCTTGCCCAAATAATAAAAATAACCTGCTAATACAATCTTCATGAGTTAGGATTCTTTTGATAGTAAATGTCCCATTTTCTCATGCCAGTACAATTTAAGCTCACAGTAGGATTTAGCTAAACAATACTAGTAGGTTAATACTAATGGGGATGAACAACGAGATTTGGTTTTGCTCAATACCATTGTAGATGTAATTGTCTACAGGCTGAGGGCAAATAGCAACATTGTTATACTCTTTTCTGCTAACTGAGGAATTCATTAATGGCTGCCTAAGGGGTTACATCTGCTGTACAAAATTAATTACAATAAGATCTTGAAAGTTCAGAGAAGTTTGGGTATGAGAAAGGGTGCTAACTGAAAACCACTAAAAAGGCCTGACAACCATTCCTCCTTCAGAACCATTATAGGAATTTTCAATATTTTCAAAAGCCTTTTGATTCATTTCCTTTAAAATCTTTCAAAGAAAAGAAGAATGAACTGGACAGCCATTTCTTTTATCTAAATGCAGACCGAGTGCTGGCACATACATAAAGACTTAGAGAATGAGGACGGGTAGCAACAATTTTTAACCAAATGCTCTCTCCATGTCAGTTCATATTGTAGATCATGCATGAAGATCCATAAATCTGGTTTAGCAGTTCACTGGATTGGAATTCATTAATATGATTTGGTTTGACTAAGTTTATTCATAGTGTGAAAATTAAATATGGACTGACCACAGGGATATGCACCACCTAATTCAGATAGAAGGGAGGGAGTCCTGAGAAGGAAACGCCTTGAGTATCTTGACTGTGTCGCTCAGTTCTATGACATTCCAGATACTGAACGTACAGATGAAGAGATCACCATGCTTCGCCAGGTATATTTTGTTATATATGGCCATGTCTATGATTGAACTAATTTTCTCCTATTCTGCTTCTCACAACTTTTGTATACTTTGATTAGATTGCTGTGGATTGCCCAAGAACTGTACCTGATGTTTCTTTCTTTCAGCAAGCCCAAGTACAGAAGTCCATGGAGCGCATCCTGTATACATGGTCAGATAATCTTCTTTGTACATGCCGATCAACACTTTAATCACAATATATGAAAACTGAAAACCTTGCTTACCTGAAGCACAGATGAGGGTGAAATGGAATTTAGAGTAGTCTGAAGCTACCATTTGACAGAGTGCTTGAATGTGTAACTCAAAAGCTTAACAACAGGTGGAGGGAGAGTAGAATGTGCAACGATGACACCATTTGCTGTTCTAACATGTCATCCTCATGCTCATCGTGTTCCTCTATTTTTCTGACATAGCACAAGATATCTTTTGCTTCAAACAGGAGGCTAGTATTTATGGCGTCTAGCATCCACAATTGAATGGCCGCTTGACTTCTTAGATAGGGCAAAAAGGCAGTGTTTTTGTTGGTGGTAATGACTACTACTCATCCCATTTTTTCATGTCACACTGAAGACAGAAGGTTTAGGAAAAATGGAATGACTTTTATTATTTAGAAAGTTTTAGGATGTGTCGCAATTTTTCCTTCTTTCATATTGATCAAAGGGCCTTCTATATATGAGCTTTGATGCTTTTTCTTGCTGGGAACGTTTTCTTTTTATTGATTAACCAAAAGATTCATTGATAGGGCACTAAGGGCTGCTAATTATTTTGTCATAACTTCATGTGCTGCCTATATAAAAGTGTTTAATTTTACAGTTAAAGTATTGATGGAAGAAGTCTATAATATCTTCTTGTCACAGGCGAAGCTGTCTGTACCAACCTGAATCGATGGTGTCATGCATTATCTCATAGGGTCTCGTGAGGATCTATAATAGCAACAAACCATACATTGCTGAAATTAGTCACAACCTAAAATGATCTTCATTAGACATTTTCCTATTGTATAAACCTTTCCCTTCCCTGGGCTAAATGAAACTGTGGCCATTATGAAGTTTAAGAACTAAAACCAGGAGCTCTCTGGTTCATCAAGGAGATTTCGTACTGGGATTTAAATGATGGTTCTTATGTGGTGGGTTTTAAATATGGTTGTTAGGAAGTACCGTTGAACTATGAGGTAGTTGTGGAGTTTGTGAATGTCATTAGGACCAAGTTGAACTGTTGAAGCTACTCGACTGAGGTTCCATCTTCACTTTCTTTGCTCCATGTCTTCCCTGAGGACATGTAGATGTTATGACACTTTTGGAAGGAACACTACTAGATGCCTTCTCCTGGTCAACTTAATCTCTCCGTAGGGATTCTGCTGGTTGATTAGTAAATCCATGAAATTTTTAGCCTCTTTTGAATTCCTAAGTTCTGCAAGCTATGTCTCTGCCAGTTCATTTTTATACATTTGTAATGCACTAGTATCTGAAGAGTCTAGATGGATTTCGCTATGTGTTTGTTGATCTTTCTTCTAATGCTTAGCTGATTAAATCCAGGGCTATCCGTCATCCAGCCAGTGGGTATGTTCAAGGAATAAACGATCTAGTCACGCCATTTCTAGTCATCTTTTTGTCAGAATACTTAGAAGGAAGTGTGGATAATTGTTCACTATCTGATTTGTCTCCTGAGAAGATCTCTTACCTAGAGGCAGACTGCTATTGGTGTTTGACAAAGTTGTTAGATGGTATGCAAGACCATTATACATTTGCTCAACCAGGAATCCAACGGCTTGTCTTTAAGCTGAAGGAATTGGTCAGGCGCATTGATGGTAAGCCTTAGTCACGAGTTTTTTGAGTTGATAATGGACATGTATGCAAAATTTCAGTACCGCAACATTACTGATTATAGTTTATTGGAGACGGATATGTCTACTTGTGGTTTGACTTAATTTGCTGGGAGTTTGTTGAGCGGTGCCCTGACAGATGTCTTAAATCTTTCTTAATATAATGTTTAGCAGCTTTACACAGGTCTACACGTATGTTGATTAGGGTGCTGTCAATTGGTAAATTTAGTAGCAGCAATGGACTCGAACTGAAGATACACTACAATTCCTTTCTGAGAATACCTTGGTTTCACTTCATATACACGAAAACAACTCTTAACGACAAAATTGTCTGTTAAGAAACATGCATATTTTTAAAAACAAGAATGTCTCAGCTTCATAAGCACCTGTGACTGTGACCACCGCATGTGACATGTGAAAGCAAGATATGTGGTGCCATTCTCATTTTTCTGTACTTATGACATTCATAAATTGCTGCATACATCGTAATTTCATATCTAATGGGACAGCATGGAGCGCCTTCTGAAATTTGTACTCAGATCTACGTGGCTGGCCATATTGACTGGGTTGGATTTCTGGATGCGCATAGCATAGTTGTTTGCATAAGAAGAAATGGTGCATTCAACTACCATGCCATTTTCAGATTATGCCACTCTTTCATTGATGCTCAGATGTTCAATTACCCCATTCATCCGTGTGTTAGTTTTCATTGCAATTTTGGAATTATTTGCTATTATTTAAATTTCTTGTTCTTTAAATTGGACCAGAACCCGTGTCAAGACACATGGAGGAGCAAGGCCTGGAATTTCTGCAATTTGCTTTTCGCTGGTTTAATTGTCTCTTAATACGTGAGGTCTGTTGTTACTTGAGCTTCTCTTAAGTCTTCACTTCTTTTACTTCTCTTGAACTAAAGGTGCCTGTGTAATTGTGATTTTTCTATTTTTTTTCCTATAGATTCAATAATTCAGGCATGAAGCTTCTAATCTAATTCTTCTTATCAGATCCCTTTCCATCTCGTCAGTCGCTTGTGGGACACATATCTAGCAGAAGGAGATGCATTGCCAGACTTTCTTGTCTATATATTTGCTAGTTTTTTGCTGACGGTATGAGAGACTACCACTCCAACTACTTTACAGAACAATTTAGTTAACTTTTCTACATGTTCAAATTGTTTTTAGGAAAGCAGTTATGAATTTGATTCCTTTATACGTCTTTGGCCTGTGAATAAGAGTTTTTTTTCCTTAACTACTTGATATTTGGTTAACTTCCTAGTATGTTCACTGATTTTCCTTTACATGAAGGACGCCACCTGTCATACGGGATCTCAGAACAGAAAAAAACCTGAAAGATGTTGCTTCTCAGGAACATCTTGATCTGTTACGTATTTAAGTTTTGAACAATTACTCCAGCCCATTCCATTGTGACTTGCCACAATATCTAGCTCAAGCCTTCTCTCATGAATATAGTCTAACATGATGTGAGAACCAAGAGCATTTTTGATAGACTGTAGGAACCTTTCTGAGGGTGATCTCACTCCCATGAGCTTTAGGTTGGAAACTGATTGAGTTCTCCATTTGTTATGCCGATGCCCTCTTTCAGCCGGTTCAGGGGATGGATAACTGGGTATATATGTCAAGGGTAGTGATGTAGAAATGTCTTTCAGGTTTCTTGTAGTTGTAGATAGTGCTGAATGCCAGCCAGTTAAAGTGGATCTTTCTCTATGAATCCCTCAATTTGCATTTGATCAACCAACATCCAACTCATTGTGGAATTGATATTTGCGGTGGTTGCTCAAATTCCATGATCGAAGCTGTCTAAGAATTTTTTTAGCTCTTTTGAAGCTTTTCCATACGTTGAGTGACATAAATCTTCAATTCTTGGTGCGCAACTTCTGTTTTCCTATGTTTTGACAGCGTTATAAACCTTTTTATTTCTGTTATTTTTGTCTAAAGCAAGTAAAGTGAAACTGAAAAAGTTAATATTTTCATGGCTCTCAAACTTGCCTGCCGGTTGATCTCTGCATTACAGTTTTCTTCAGATATATTTCGTTGTTGAAGTCATGACATTTGGAATGATCACTATTGTATTGTTCCCTGTGCTGTGTTCAGTGGTCAGATAAACTTCAGAAGCTTGAATTCCAAGAAATGGTTATGTTTCTTCAACATCTTCCTACGGAAAACTGGACTCACTTAGAGTTGGAGATGGTGCTTTCTAGAGCATTCATGTGGCACAGTATGTTCAATAGCTCACCCAGCCACTTGGCTAGCTGAAGAGAGTACGGTTGCATTGTGCTCTTTGAAGGGATGATGATTTTTTTCCCTCAACTTCTTTTCCTATTTCATGTGCCTTTTCCCCCCTCCAAATTCTTGCAGTGTTTGATTATCTTACAGAGTAGTTCTTTTTGCTAGCTTCTGTGTCAATTGATGTCCTTGTTTTGTAGTGTTCATACTGGTCCTTCTTATATTTGTAGACATGTAGATATAAGTATTCATGGGAGCTACAAGAAAGGAATGCATATGTGAAGATAAATTTGTTTTGCCCTCCTTTTCCTGCTTGATGAGTTGATGTGACCTGTGATATAAAGTGGGTTCTGATTCCTTTTTTGTGTTTAGTGTATGCAGAGTGATTTCCTAAAGTGCTTCCTGTTGACGAGTGTCCTCTTTGCACTAGTTAAACATACTACATGAGGAATAATGCGCTTTTCAAAACAGTAATTACACATGACACGAGACAATGGGTGCGTCCAAACTATAAAGTTTCCTTAGATAGTTGCTTGACTAGGGTCCCTTGGGGTACTCGTTATCAGAATTTCATTTCTTAATATGACCAGTAATTTTACATTTAGGAAAAAACTTACGACCTATTAAGTTGAAGTAATGTTGCTATCCCTCGAATTATTACCATGCAAGAAGTAACTACCAATCCATCTGTAATATACTCTGCTGTAGCTACTCTACTTAGGTGATAAATGTGGTCAATAATCGGGGCATGGATTGTATCTGTTTCTTGAGCAAGTAACTAGCAGAAACGCCACGTTCCACATCATCCATTACTTCTCATCTGGGAAAAGGAAAGAGCTTTTCAAAGATACATATGCTAAATGATCTCTTTTGCCACAAGCTAAATTCGATGAATTTCCAGCCTTTCCTTGCACTAATAGTTAGCCCATTATGTTAGAAGAAAGGACAACAATGTAGTCTCATCATAAAATCATTCTAGTACAGAGGATCAAATGCATTGGAGCATCATTAAATGACGATAAAATTCACAATGACGGATAGACAAGTAACGCTACACTCAGGATTATCAACAATAATGCCTATCGACTGATCTATCAAGAAGAACTCAACTAGAAGCAACTTGTGACCATAACAATGAGGTCCATCCGCAAACATATAGAACACCTACGCTTTCTGATTAATTAAAAACCTGTTCCATATAACCTAAGCAACAGTGACTCTGCAACACTGGCGTGAGAAAAGATGCCAACAGCACCTGCTATAAACATTCGGAATCTGCTTCAACCGGCCTAAGCTCCTCTGGATTAGAGACCTACCTACGCACCAACGGGCATGAAATTTTGACAGCGATTACCCGTGTTTCTATTTCAATAAAAATTTCAAGATCCTACTGCAAACCACATGCAATGATTTTGATAGAAGTCAGCAAAACTGGCGCGTCTTATCATTGCTGGAGCAGAACTTCTAGCTGCCCATGCTTGCACAGCTGTAAGTCCTTAAACAAGATCAAACGATCTCCTCTTTGGCTGTAAAAGAAGAAGAACAGAAGTTAAGAACTTCATCTTAAGAGGTCAAGTTTCAAGTGACGAAATGTCAGAAGTAAAGTTCATGCATCAAGAAAGCGAAAGGATAGTAAAAGCTAGAGTCATTGCAATAATACTTCTCCCAGCCACCAGAGGTTTTCAACAGTGAATGAAACACTGGACTCAAACAACAAAATTACTTCAAAAATCCCAAAAAATTATTATAAGCAACTATTGATGAAAAGAAGGAATGCATTCTTAGTGTATATGTAGAACATGGCAGCAAAAGACAAATTGGACCACCGACCAGAAAGTACTGTGGTTAGGGGTAGCATGCCCTAAACTCCTACTTGAACAAGCCAAGAGTATAAAGCTCTAGTTAATGTTGCATCAAACATTCATTTTTGAGCAATGATGACTAGCATTAAAGAAAATTCATATCCAGATAACATCCAAGAGACATGAGCACTTGTATCAAAAGATAATTCCAAAGCTACAAAAGACAGGAAGGATCAGAGAGAAGCCCATGCATAAAGAAAGGCATATAGAGAACATAATGCTAGAATGAGTATGGAAGAGTGAATTCCTACGTATTTTCTTTCGACTTCTTCTAGGAACTTCTTAGGAGAATCCAAATATTCAACACAATCTCTCTTCACGAACTCTACCAGATCTTTTTCTCCGGCCTTCTCTAGATTTCTTATGAGAATCATCAGGGTAAATTCGTTTGGCGTACAGCCAGCTGCTTTCATCTTCTCGTAAGTCTGCATTGCCTTTTCAATCATGTCTGCGCTTAGATATGCTCCGATCATCTCGGCATAAGCCCTTGCGTCAAGTTCAACCCCTTCTTTCAGCAGTCCGGAGAAAACAACTTCAGCAAGAGCAACCATTTTGTTCTTTCCCAATAGTTGGATCACGTCGCAACGCAGTGCAAAATCAGTTCCATACCATTCCTCCTTGCACACGTACTCGAAGACCTATAGCTGGAATCTTTTTAGATGGAATGAGAACAGTAAAATGGAGATATTGAAATAGTGCATCCGGAATTCACACCACCCGTATGTATATAGCAAGGGTATTACTTTGTTTCTCTTTCTTCTCAATATACTTATGACGACAGTAGTTTGAATATGCCCAACGTTGTTTCCCTTGATGAAACATGCAAAACCTACATGTCTGCCCAATTATTATTATTATGCTTTAATTTAAAACTACTCTGCACAGTTATATTCTCCTTTCTTTGTGAATGCCTAATGTAAAAGATTGAAAAGAGTACCCAAACCCGAACTCAGAAAATCCTAAACATGGATAAAATCAATAAGGCCAGAAAAGCCTACAAGAATCATTGTTGCAAGGTAAGCCAATCTCATCAGTCAACACTCAACCCATTTTCTACAATTCACCCATGCCACTCACTAGCTCAATGCACCAGTTGAATTGCCGATAACCAATACAAAAAACGAATTCACCAAACTTCAGAGCAACACTCAATTGCCCAGATCACTTGCTCTGCTCATACCAGTTAAAGCATCCGCTACAATCAAAATGGCCTTTTGGAAAACGGACATGCAAAGAAAACAAAGACCCAAGAACCACAGACACCCAAAATGGCCTTCTAAACTTTCAATTCCTATGTCGAAGGGCAGAGATTTTTCACATCACACACCAAAGTTACCAAGAGAGAATTCGAAAACCAACAAGAAAAGCAAAGAAAACAAAGACCCAGAACCACGGGCGCAAAAAAGGCGATACCTTGAGGGCCAAATCGACCTCGTTCTGCCTCTTGAGCTCGGCGAAGGTGTTCAAGAGATCGGATTTCAAGAGCCGAGCGAGGGTCGTACTCAGGACGTGGTTCAACCGAGGAGTGGATTTGGCCAGCTTGAGGGACTGGACGGCGCGTATGGCCTCCGTGGACAACACGTCCGACCTCCACAGCGGCCTCCTCGTACTGTTGCGCAGCCCGCAGGTGACGAAGCTCGCGGTGGCCGGAGCTCGGTGGAGGCGCGGTCGGACAGAGCGGAACGGGAGAGACAGAGAAGCCTCCATGCCTCCTCCTCCACTATGGGTTTTGTGGAACCAGGCTGAAAAATTTGTAATAATTCTAGAATCAATTGCAAAAATAGTTTAAGAAGATTACTGGCTTTTGTTTTTCCTAATAAAAAGCGACAACACTTATGTATTTTGAAAGGTTTTGTGAGTATTGTGTAAAATGATGTTCAAGACATAGGTATTGCAAAATATAAAAAATAAAAAAAAAAAAAAAGTAGAAGTCATCTCAACACATTAAACATGGGATCAATCCTAGATATACAACACTTTGGAGATTTGTATTACTATTTCTAGCATGAATTCTAAGATTTTCACAATTATAATTCGAGAGTACACCATTTCTCAATTCCTGCGTGTCATCCTTGGGGGCCTTAGGGCCATATTAATATTTTCTTCGTATCATTCCCATTTTATAGGATGTCTCATAAGAAGAGATTTCCATCCTATTTGGACAATATAAACTGAGATGCATGTATATTAAGGGTCGATGTGGGACTCTTCCTAATTTCAACTTATTTTAAGACTGGCCATTGGGGTTCTCGTTGCTTGACTTTTTTATTCATATAAGCCCACATTTACTTCCAAAGTTAGGACACATGGCCAAGCAACTTGGCCATTTGAAAAAAAACTATAAATGTTCTGTTTCCCTCTCTCCTGCCCACCTTTTCAAAAGTGGTTTTATCTAAAGTAATCCATATTTTAAGCCCACTTTAT
This sequence comes from Eucalyptus marginata, assembly GCA_014182565.1. Classification (NCBI taxonomy): domain Eukaryota; kingdom Viridiplantae; phylum Streptophyta; class Magnoliopsida; order Myrtales; family Myrtaceae; genus Eucalyptus; species Eucalyptus marginata. The sequence continues at coordinate 953,764 of CM024585.1, forward strand.
TTTAGTACATGATGCAAGACTCAAGTGTTCTGCTTTTGTGACCCTTTTTCTTTCAGTACACCGGGAATAATGTAGTGTCTTATGTTCCTTGGTGTCTTTAAGGTTCATCTTGACAGAATCATGTTCTGCTGTTATCTTCCACCTTAGTGTGCGGTATCTGCACTGTGATACACTGGAAGAGTGGATTATATCAAGTTGTCAAACCACTCTTCTTTGAGTATTATCATTACATATAGTTAAGGTAATACCTTCATCAATCGCTAACATGGCGAATATTTGTAAGACGGTATATTACATAAGCTGCCAAACAAACAATAAGCAGTGATGACGTAGGATGCATTCAGAGGCCAATCTCTACAAAATGAGTAGCAACGATGTGTTTGGAGACAATTACCGAGTGTTTTTGAGCTTCAGAGGATCGGACTCTCGCCATGGATTCACTGACTGCCTCTACCATGGCTTGGGTGGATGTCGGGTTTTGTGTTTTTAGAGATGACGATGAAATCCAAGTTGGCAAAAAAATGAAAGAAAGCTTCACCGTGCAATAGAGAATTGCATCATCTACATAGTTTCCAGTCATTGATGCCTCTACGAGCTCTCGGTCATGGTACAACAAACTTCTAAATCAAAGGAGAAGAAAGAGATTCTGCCCATTTTCTATGATTTGGAATCCGAGGATGTCAAGCTTAAACTCCATTCTACCGTGATGCCACATTGAAGTTGGAGCAAGAGCAGAAGTTGAGTATTGTCGATGTGGAGGCTTGTCGAAAGGCTCTTCAAGAAGTCGATGAACTCAAGAGATGGAACCTAATAAAGGATGACGATAAGCTCCTCACCTTTTTCTTTTTCATGGAACATGTTCTTGATAAGAAGCTTTACCTGTCGGAAAAAAAATTGCAGTAATCAAGATTTCTATTGTTTAATATCTGTGAAGTTTTCTTGTTTTGCTTAGTTTTTACTGTTTTAACCTTTTTTTTTTAATCCCTGGTCTTTTACTTGGAAAAGGAATAGTAAATAAAGTGAGTACAAACATGAACGGATGTATTATGATCTTTTCCCACTAAAACTGGTTTGCAATTAATTGTGACAGCCAAGGAGGACTAATCAAACTGGTCATTAGGGTGGTTTTGAATAAGCCAAAGACAATACACAAGTTTGTGGTTAAACATTTAGTTGGAATGGATGACGGAGTGGCAGATACAAGAAAGTTATTAGATATTGGAGCAAGTGGTTTTTGGCTGGTTGTAGCTCATGGAATGGGAGGCACAGGAAAAAAAACTCTTGCCAAGGTCGTCTTCAATCAACTATTACCTCACTTTGGAACATACGGTAGTTTCCTTAAAAACATCCAATAAAAAGTTATCAAGAGATAAATGAATAGTCAAGTTGCAAAAGAGGTTATCATCAGACATTGTAAATTCTTCCACAGTGAACAACATTGATGATGTTGGTTATGGAGAGTAGAGGATTGGAGAAACACTCCACAAAAAGAAGTTCTCATTATTCTTGATGATGTAGACAAGTGAAGAAGTTAGTTAGCAAGTGTACCTTGTGGTTCAGGCTCTAGAGTTATTATTACAACTAGGAATAAAAATGTTTTGCATGATAAAGAATTAATGGATGATGTTCTAGGTTACAAAATGGAGAAAATGAGTTTCGATCATGGGCTGCGGCTTTTCAGCAGGCATGCCTTCAAGAGAGACACTTCTATAGATGACTACTACATCCTTTCAAGAGACGTTGCCTCCATGACTGGAAGACTTCCTTTGGCTCTTGAAGTGTTAGGTGGGTTCCTTTGTCAGAAAAGGAAGGAGATATGATAAGAGACAAGACAAATTTAGTAAAATTCCTCACAAGGATGTCGCAGGAAAGTTGGAGATAAGTTTTGATGCCTTAAGTATTGACTGATGACAAATTTTTCTAGATATTGCTTGCTTTTTCATTGATGATAACTAGAACAAGGCAACTCACATGTGGAAGGATTGTGCATTTTGTCCAAAGAGTGTGTTATTGATGTCCTCAAGAGCATGTCCTTGATAAAGTTTCGAATTGATGAGGTGTTACATGATGCATCATCAACTAAGAAATCTTGGAAAGACAATCGTCCATGAAAATGCTGTAACAGATCCTGGAAATAAAGCAAAGCGACAACCATCAACACATATTCTGTCTTTTGCCAAGTATCTTTCTTTTGAGGCATTTCTTCTCTCTGTGAAATGTGATTGTTATACAGAGAAGAGGAACTCCAACTCACTGACTAGTTTTTACTGTCACAGAGGAAACGAAATGTTCAAGCACTCCATCTAGCCTGGCATAGTTTTCCAAGATTCCATATTACCGTTGGAAAGATGGAAGAATTTGGACAACTAAGTTTCCTTAAATTGGACAGAGGAGCTTTTTTTGGGGACTTCACCAATTGACTTTCGAAATGAAGATGGATTTCTCGGGCTTTTCCTCAACCGGTTTTTTGGTTGGCCAGCATGCATTAAAGAATGAAGTATGGAGTGGCCAGCATGCATTAAAGAATGAAGTATGGAGCATACTCAAGGTAAATTGTCAGGACATTAAACTTTTCTTTCGCAGTACAAAAATGATCCGATTTATGATGTAATAAGTGGATGGGGTACTTCACAGTATCATGGAGATCTCTATGGCTAGTTTTGTGCGTTCTAGATCTTGATCTCATTTTCCTTCTTGGCTACCCTTTTGAAATTTAAACGGCTGTTGCCTAATGATTCTTCCGTGTCATTTGGTGTGGCCATAATAAAACTAAGGGATGCTGAAGGAATTTAGAAGAGAACCGGTGCCTGGTGGAAGCATTATTTTCGTAAGTATGTTGTATACCACTTGCTTCTTTTTGGGGAAAATGTGTCAAAAAAGTCATAATCATTTTGTAATTGTGTCAATTTAATCATAAACCTTTTATTGGTGCCAATTTAATTTAAACATTTTGATTTAGTGCCAATTTAGTTATTTCGCTAATTTTTTGGTTGCTAGTTACCGAGGTGGATAACTTTTTAATAATATTTTAATATTTTTTGAATTATTTTATTTTATTTTTTTTTCATTTTCATTTTCTTTTTTCATTCTCCTCCTTCCTTTAGCTAGTTGTTAGACCTTGGCGACGGGCTAGGAGGTGACGATCGATGAGCTTCATGGTCATTAGCGAGGTTGACCTCGACCTAGCCAACCGTCGCCTTGGTCGGTCGCCAAGGTTTGGTGATCGACTAGAGGAAGAAAGGAAGGAAGATCATAAGCCTAGAAAAATCCAGCTAAAATTAAAAGGAAAAAGGAAAAATCGCGTTTGGTAAAATTTTTGTTCCCTGGGAACAAAAAAATTGGGAAGAGAATTGAGAATAAAAAAATTGATTCTTCGTCCGAGAATCAAAAAAAGAATCAAAAAAATTGAAAAAAGTATAAAAATATTATTATAAGTTATTCACGTCAACGCCATTGATCATGCCATGTCAGCCGATCGACGCCTAGAAAAATAAAATCCAGAATCAATTAGCACGGTATCAAACGCGATTCTATTCCAGAATCAAAAATTAGCCGAAAAGAATGAATGGCACAAAAGTGAAAAAGTTCGTTACCAAACGCGCCCTAAGTGAAAAGTTTTAGGATTAAATTGTACCAATAAAAATATTTAGGACTAAATTGACACAAATGCAAAATGTTTAGGATTCTTTTGACACTTTTCCCCTTCTTTTGGAAATATATGGTTCATCAACAAGCTAAAAATTTGTTTCTAAATGTAAAATCATGCATTCTTGTATATTTTAAGCAATCGTTTAAATTTAACTAACTTTTTGAAAACAATATCCTTTTCAAGATTGTCTTTTTTTCCCTTTTAATATAATAATATACGTATATATAATAACTTTTTTATTTTTATTTTGTATTAGCCAAAATTTTCCATTGAGAACTTCCATATTAAGTTCATTAGTCATTATTCACTTAACCAAATAGCTATACTTCAAATTATAAATAACATGGAGATACATAAAATTTTTAAATAATTTTTCCATCGTAATATTTTAACTTATGTGAAATTTATTCATTTAATGGAGTAAGATCTTGCAAATTATAATCGGTCAACTATGAATTAGATATGATATTATTGTTTTTGCCTTTCATTTTACTTTAATTATAAGTTAAATAGACGTCCTTGAGATTATTTTCATAGTCTGTCTTCGATATAAGTTACATAAGTGATCAAAAAAAAGAAAAGAAGAAGAAGAAGAAGAAGATAAGTTACATGTATTGGGAGCACTTTTGAAGTTTTTTTTTTTTTACCCTTTTAGACTCCATAAAGAGATAATACTATGGGAATGATGAATAAGCTACAGCTAATCATTAAATGCGTGCCACGCAAGTCAAGTGCGACGTTGCAAGGATAAACAAAAAATATATTTTCAATTTCGACTATATTTTTCATCTTGATAACTTTTTCGACTTTAACCGCATCACTTGAAGGTAAATTGATTCTTTCTGATGGTTATAAGCAGAAAGTTGAAGCTACCCTATCGACAAAACTGCAGGAAATCTTGCAACGAAGGAAATTGATTCAGTTATAATCAATTTGAAGAACTGTACTTCGACTATTCCATCATCTTCTCCTTCTTGTTTTTTGTTATTATATCTATTATAACCATTCTTTCTATCCTGTTCTGACCGGACAACGCTTCTTTGCTTCGCCTCAATATCTTGATGCAATTCTTCATCCATCGTGCACTATCCACTATATTCGCACAGGGATTACACGCAAACAGAAAACGGAAAATACAAAATTGCACGGTGTACTAAACCGTGTGAATATATTATTCTACAGCTTTTGAAAGATAGCTTCCATCATAAAAATATAATGAAAATATACACAGATTTTATTGGTAAAAATATTAGAAATATGAATTAATTGAATTACTAATGCCTGTAACCATAATATGGGCCCCATTCAGGTCTGTAGAAACAACCGAAATGAATCATCAACAGCCAAACAAAGGCAAGAAGCTCTCCACCTCTGCTCAGCACCTGCACATGCGTCTCTCCCTTGATATGAGCTGCTGCATATGATAGCATCTCGACCCACACCCCGCTCATCACCTCCCACTTCCTTTCCTTGAACTCTTTTTCTATACGTTGTGCCCAAAAGATCCCCCCATCGAGCAACGATTTCGTAGGTTCAGCGTAGGCCGATCGTTTGAAAATTTCCTTGCATAAGCTCTCCACATTCTTGGTAGAAGCAGTGATGCAACCCTGTAGCTCCCACAATGTCCTTGCCAATGTAATTTGGGCAATGCCGGCCACGGCGGACACCACGTTAGGTTGATTAAGTAAAAGATATAACATGTAGTCGGAGAGGATCTTGCTGAATTCCCTTTCTTCTTTTTCGGTTGTGGGGTTCTCTATGTTATACAGGATTTCGGTAGCAATATGCCACGTTATAATGCTGTCCTCGTAATCAGAAAAGCCCCTCAAACTAAATTTAAAATCAAGGTCATTGTTCTTCGACAGGACAGTACTAAGAAATAGGTCATTGTTCTTCGACAGGACAGTACTAAGAAATAGATCACCTTTAGCTGCATATATCTTCTTTGTATTAATTGCATTCTCATCCTCTGTCAGATCATTTCTACTAGTGTCCTCAGATTTACGTCTCACCTCCTTAAAGATAAAGATCCATAACCTCATAATAAATGGATTCGTTGACACGTACTCTGTGTTCGCAATCATCAATCTTTTCCCATCCATGTTCCTTGGACCATAGCTTCTAGTGATTGTATCAACGGCTTGATGGAAACTGGAGACGACCTTCTCGGTCATATAAAGTGCAAAACTGCAGATATTAGAAAAAGTGATGTTTCCCCAGTGCCAATTGCGCTTATACATCTTTCTTGGACTCTCTTTCAAACTCTCAGATAAAAGATTGCAAGCAGAAATGGATTCTGACCACCTTCGAAATAATAATGGTGTATTTAAGACCACATAAGTAACCTTGTCGTTAGGCTTTACTTCGCATGTGGCAAATTGAGGCTTCCTTAGGTCATATGCGGCGGATACCAAGTTGTAGAGAAATGAATCTAGGTTGTACGATCCTATTTTGTACCACTTGACTCCAGCAACAGTCCAGTCAGAGAAAACAAGCATGAGCATAGCTATCACATCAAGAGTAATTCCTCCAAAAAGAAGGATATAAGTAATTTTCACATCAAGTTTATGAAGCTGTTGCTCCTTCAAGCGATTGAACAGGACCAAAGCCATCACAATGTTAGTGAAGGCTATGAAGCGGAAAATGTAGCTCCACTTGGTACGTATTACCAATGCTTTTGTGTGGAGCACCTCATAAATGAAATTAAGTTCAACTGATATCACCCTTAATGCATCCATAGCAGAAATTGCATGGAAATATTCTTGGCTTATTTGACGTTGTCTACGTGTGAAGATGAGATCTGTAAGGAAAACCTTAGAGATTTGAAAGAAGTAGTAAGCATGCTTCACCACAGTGCTCTCGGCAAGCTTTGCATCTTCTTCATCGTGAGAATATCCATCCAACAGATCAATGAATTCAACAATAGAGTCATTATCTGTATCGTCAAGAGAATCTTGTTGTGAGAGCACCCATTCCTTAAACCTTGGGAGGCTCGAGAGATTAAGTGCCAGTATCTTCTCCACAGCTTTTATGACCCCAGCAAGAAAAACCAGCATTGTTGGGAACACTAGCGACCTATTGTGGGGAATTATATGCACGAAGACATGGATGACAGCACCGACTTGGAAGGTGAGACTGAACAGGTGCCGTCGCCAAAGTGTATTATCCTCCAAAGAAAAGGCAGTGATGTTGTCCGAACCGCCAAGATGTAACAAGAGAAATGAGGTCCAAAATGCTCGAAATGCCGTATCTACTTCAGTTTCACCATCGGACTTGTTGCTTGGGTTATGAGAGATGAGCCCGATCGCAAATGTAGTTACCCAATTAGCCATTAGATAGGCCATCCACAAGAGGAAAGGGAGGCGGTTGTTCGTTGTTTTCTTTCTAAGGGGTGCAAAAAAATGAAGAAAGACTTGAAGCAAGAGGCTCAATATGACAAAACCTCGAATGTTCCATTTATTCCACAAATGTGAAATGTAGCTTAATGCCATTACTTGTTTAGTTTGAATTTGGTCAACCCTGTATTATATAATTCCGGGTATAACTTGTATAGGATGAAAGATGACAAATGCATTGAAATGATCCCTTGCTTGTTTGTTAGAAAATCAGTATCTATTTAAAAACCCAAAGAGGAAAAGAATCGTGAACCAACCATTTGGTAAATGAACTTAAGCAAGGTATCTCATGCATTAAATGGTAGAAGAAAAGCATCTCCTGCATGGATGATGATGATGCTCGTTGCTTTGTGATGGGTTGATGTTTTATCATCAAAGAGTCCCATCTCAATTTTATTTGCACCTCATGCTGTAAGTACCAAAGTTTTGAACCAGAAACTTCAAAGTTTTAAACTAGAAACTTCAATATTCATGATTGGATTGAAGTTTTTAGTGATATCACATCTAATAAGACACTTGATATAATTGATGAGTAAGATACTATCTAACAATTCGTATGAGTATGCCTGCATAGGATGAGTAGGTTATTATCCATATCATGAAAATGAAATTCTCCTAAATCAATTTAAAATTGAGAATCTGATAGGCTAAATTTATGGATTACGTTCAAAGAGGTAAATCACGTTAGTTGCCTCTTTTCAACCTTTTGAGTATCAAACACTCAACGATAAAGATGATTCAGATTTATAATTATAGATGAGATACTCTCTTCAATATATCCAGTGATTTACATCAATTCAAGAAAAATCATCCTAGTTGAAGAACTCGATAATTCTGCAAAGTATCCGGATACACAATATAATCAAGCATTAACGAAATCATATAGCACCCAATGAATTGGCTGAACAGTTACATGTTTGGTTAAGATACGACACAGCATTATCTAGTAATGATTGTAGTTTCACAATTTTAAAAAAAATGAAATGCGTAAATGTGACATTTTCTGTATATTTGGAAGCATGATGGGAAGGAAAATATGAGGAAACATCCACTAATCTAAATTTTCAAATTTTTATAATTATCACCCTTTTTCCTCTCCGTTTTTCCCAATCTCTCAAAGATAGAACTAATAAATTTCCCCTCTTTCCAATAAAAAATTCAAGATCCTCTTGTAAACTTAAGTGAAACTTATTTGCGTTATGTGAAATTTGTTCATTCAATCAAGTAAGCTATATTGCAGATTATAAATGATCTAGGTATGAGTTGGATGTCATATTATTGTTTTTAATTTCCATCTTGCTTTAGTTGTAAATCAAATAGACGTCCTTGAGTTTATTAACCAAATTTGTTTTCAGTATAAGTTACATAAGTGCTTGAAAAGAAAGGTATATAACTTAGGGTTACTTTTAAAGATATTTTCTTGTGTACCCATTTAAACTCCATAAGAGATAATAGTTGGGGACGATAAATAAGCTAAAGCTTATTGTTGAATCTGTACAGGCAATGACATGTATGAGGTCAATTAGGAAGTGGCAAGGACAAACAAAAGTAATCTCTAAATTTTGACTTTAAATTTCGTCTTTAACTACATAACTTTGTGGTAAATTGATCCTTTTTGGTTGTTTTGGCTTAATCACCATGATAAATTGAGCAACTTTCTTGAGGGTCATAAATCATGTAACTCCTAAATAGAAGAAGCTTTAACATCGCATCCTTAAGAATAACTAATTAACTGCCTGTCCAATAGAAATAAATGAATCTGTTAGCTGATAAAACCAAGATACCTGGAAAGGAGAGGGAAGCTAGCCTTTTGGCAAACCTGAAAGAAATCTGTATTGATTTCAATGAATCTGTTTGCTGATAAAACCAAGATACCTGGAAAGGAGAGGGAAGCTAGCCTTTTGGCAAACCTGAAAGAAATCTGTATTGATTGAAATTGATTCTGTTGTAATCAATTTTAAGAGTTGTGATCTTCTTCTTCTTCTTCTTCTTCTTCTTCTATTTAATCATCTTGTTTTGCTTCGTTTTGGATATCTTAACGCAATCTTCTTCCCTCGTGTAATGTCCACCATATTCTCACAGCCATCCATTATTTTATTAGCACAAGGATTACACAGCCATCCATTATTTTATTAGCACAAGGATTACTTGTAAGCATAAATTACAGATTAAAACGGCATATTGTACCAAAGCGTGTATTAATTATTCTATAGTTAACAATACAATGTTCGTTATTTTCATTTTAAGGGGTGCAAACAGAATAAGAAAAACCTAAAGTGTGAGACTCAATATGACTAAGTCTAGGATGTTACATTTGTTCCCTAGATCCAAAATAGAGCTAAATGCCATGTTTTTGCTTAGTCTAAATTTTATCAATCCTCTCTAGTTTAATTTCTGGTACAACAAAATGTATAGGATGAATAATGGGACTGAGATTGTTCCTTGCTTAATTTTAGAGAACAATATCTATTCCAAAACCCATATGGTATATATATGTATGTATGTATATATATATGTATGTATGTATGTATGTATGTATGTATGTATGTATGTATGTATGTATGTATGTGTTGAGATTGGTCCTTAATTGATTTTTGGAAAATAGTATATATTCCAAAACTAACTGGGAAAAAGAATCGTGAACCAACTATTATATATAAATGTGTGGTTGTGATAAGGTTGTTCCTCACTTGATTTTTAGAAAATAGTATCTATTCCAAAACCTAATTGGGAAAAAGAATCATGAACCAACTATTGTATATGTGTGTGTGTTGAGATTGTTCCTTGCTTGATATTTAGGAAATAGTATCTATTCCAAAATCCAACTGGGAAAAAGAATTGTGAACCAACTGTTACATGCGTGTGTGATGAGATTGTTCCTTACTTGACTTTTAGAAAATAGCTACTATTCCAAAACCCAATTGGGAAAAAAGAATCGTCAGCCAACTATGATATATGTATGTGTGTTGAAATTGTTCCTTGTTTGATTTTTAGAAAATAGTATCTATTCCAAAACCTTACTAGAAGAAAGAATCGTGAACCAACTGTTATAGATGTGTCTGCATGTGATAAAGTCTCTTTTTGCTCAAAATACTAATGAGAATAGTAGTTTGAATATGCCCAATGTTGTTTCCCTTGATGAACATGTAAAACATGCATTTCTGCTTTCTTTTAACTTAAGACTACTCTGCACAGCGATTCTGCTTTCTTTGTGAATGCCTAGTGTACAAAGAGGGGAGAAAAAAAAGTACCCTAAACCTTTTCTTTTGTCCGATTTAGTCTAAACATGGTTTTTTTTGGTGCCGAAAGTCCTACAAAACTTTTTTTTTTTACGTTGTGCCAATTCAGTCCTTTCCGGTCAATTTTGGCCGGTTTTTTGTTTGACTGGACGCTTGACGTGGCATTATCGGCGGCCGACGTGGATAACTTTTAATAAAATTTTAATATTTTAGAATTTTTTTGAATTTTTTTATTTTTATTTTATTTTTATTTTATTTTTGTCTTCTTCCTCCCGGTCCGAGGTCCGGTCACCGAGGGCGAGGCCGACCTCGCCGGCCACCTCGCGGGCGGAGGTCGAGCCTCGCCGGCCATGGGCGGCCCTCGCCGCGGAGGCCGAGCCTCGCCCGCGAGGTGGCCGGCGAGGTCGGCTCGCCCTCCGGCCTCCGGCTCGGCCGGTCGCCGGACCTCGGTGACCGGCCGGAGGAAGAAGACAAAAATAAAAATAAAATAAAAAATTCAAAAAAATTCAAAAAATTCAAAAAAATTCAAAAAAAATTCAAAAAAAAATTCAAAAATATTAAAATATTATTAAAAGTTGTCCACGTCAGCGCCGATAATGCCACGTCAGCCGGCCGGCGTCCAGTCAGCAAAATCCGGCCAAAATTGGCCGGAAAGGACTGAATCGGCACAACGTAAAAAGGTTTAGGACTGAATCGGCACCAAAAAAAGGTTTAGGACTAAATCGGCATTTTGCAAAAGGTTTGTTTTTTTGGCACTTCTCCCGATTAGAAAGAGTACCTAGACTCAAACTCAGAAAATCCGAAACATGGTTTAAATCTATAAGGCCAAAAAAGCCTACAAGAATCATTGTTGCAAGGTAAGCCAATCTCAGTGTTCAACACTCAACCCGTTCTCTACAATTCACCCATGCCACTTACTAGCTTGATGTACTGGTTGAATCGCGGATAAGCAATATGAAAAGCAATTCACTAAACTTCAGAGGAACACTCAATTGCCAGATCACTTGCTCCGTTCATACAGTTAGAGCATCCACTACAATCAAAGAATGAAACTCACAGAGATGCCAAAAATGGCCTTCTAAACTTCCAATTCCTATTTTCACGGGCAGATATTGTTCCCACCATACGCCAAACTTACAAAGAGAAAACTCGAAAACCAACAAGAAAAGCAAAGAAAACGAAGACCAGAACCACGGACTCCAACAAGGGAAGAACCCAGGCGCGAAAAATGCCATAACTTGAGGGCCAAATCTATCTCGTTCTGTCTCTTGAGCTCGGCGAAGGCGTTCAATAGATAGGATTTTAAGAGTCGAGCGAGGCTCGTGCTGAGGATGTGGTTCAAGCGAAGAGTGGATTTAGCCAGCTTGAGGGACCGGACGGCTCGTGTGGCCTCCGTCGACCGCACGTTCGACGAAGCGCGCAGGTGACGAAGCTCGTGGTGGCCAGAGGTTGATGGAGCCGCGGTCGGGACAGAGCGGAACGGAGACAGAGAAAGCCTCCATGCTTCCTCTTCGGATTTTGGCTTCCGTCTGTCCTAAGGGGTGAATAGGCCAGTCAAATGATTGGCCGGATTTGGAAATGATTCGATTGAAATTGATGAATTTAATCTATTTTAATTCATTTTCATACGGGAAAATCATCTAAAAAGCCTTCAAATTGTTTAAGTTTGATCAATTTAGTTCTAAATTTTTTAAATTTTACTAATTGAATTTTAAATCTTTTCACGCTTTACCAATCAAATCCATCTAGTTAATTTTAGCTGGATATCGCTTAAATAGACACCAAACGTCGACATGATACTGATAGTACTTATGTAAATAATTTTTAATAAATATTTTAAGTTTTTTGAACTTTTTTTCTTTCCTTTTTTTTTTTGTTTATCTTCTCTCCTTCCTCCTTTAGCTCGTCACCAGGTCTTGACATCAAGCCAGAGGCAAAGGCCGGCGAGGGCACTTCACTGGAGCTCAACGAGTTCACACTTTTGGCTGGTCACTAATGCTCGACAACCAGCTAAAGGAGGAAGAAGGACAAAAAAAAAAAAAATAAAATAAAAAAATAAAAAAATAAAAAAATTGAAAAAATAATAGCAAATATATGCACGCATCTTATGTGTGGAAAATTTGATATTTGCAAGAAATAAGTCATTTTATTGTGAAATATTTGAATAATTAATATCAAAAGAAATTGTTGGGAAAAAGATTTGAGGCCCCTAAAATATTAGGATGTCTTCTTTGCCTTATATAATAGTATAGATCAATAGATACATGTGCATACTTTATCATTTGATGTTACAAAAACATGCACAAAACGACCAATGGATTATCTTGTCGCATCAAAGAATGTGGTACATGCCTTTTCATGTTGTTCTCTTTAAAAATTAACTTTAGCATGTGCTCGTGTTCAAAACAAAACAAGTGCTCACTTGAATTACTTGATGTTTGATATTTCGAAAAAATAAAATAATGATTCTTAATTTTGATCTGCTATTTATTAAATAAAAAAATTAAATACTAAAAACTTGCTCGAACATATTATTCTGATAATCATCAACTATTAATAATAATCTTTCTTATGTTGATCCGTTGATAGAAATATTATTTTTTGGTAGAAGTAAAATCATTCTTTCCTTAAGAGTGCAAGTACGTGAACATAATTTAGTTAGATTGAAAAGTACTGGACCAATTATAATTAAGCTTTTAGTAAAATCTAGCATAGCATACCATATGATATTAATAGAAAGAGAACTTATGTTCCTCAAGGAAAAGTTATTATAATTTATATTGAGAGAAAAATGGAGTTAAGAACATGACAGTAATAATACTAGCAAAAGAAAAAAAATTAATAACCAACGCAATTGATTATTCAGTAAATACAAAACACCCGATAAAAAAAATAATAAATACAAAATAATAAGGGCAAAGTAAGCCTCTCTCTCTCTCTCTCTCTCTCTCTCTCGTTCTTTCGTGTGTGAATCTTATGTTGGCTATAAACCTCAATTCGGGTTCTTGATAGGTGAAAGATGATGCTTCTCGAGGATGTCTTCAATGTCGAGAGGCTCGAGCCCCGACGGCAATAAGTTCGACAAAGGTATGCCCATGCTTTTTCCATTGCTCGTTTGCTTCTTCTCTGCTAATTTTCTCGTTCTGGGTTCGTCAAAAAACTGTTCTTTTTTTCCGTTTTTCATTCATCTTTCGCGCAGACGCCAATTTACTGTTGAGCCTGTTAATGGGACCTAGCAAACAAGAGAGTTGGTGGCTTGTTTGTATCGGTTGTGTTTGTGCTTGTTGAGAGATTCGGTGCGTGGAATGTTCCTTTTTTTTCTCCAGTTGGTTTGTGGTTTGTGAAATCTTGCTCCTGGTCTCTTGCTGTATCGCGGTTAGGGAGCTAACTATGGAGTAGTTGTCGCTCCTTTTGAGACTCCTTAATCTTGAAGTTTCATTGCCCCAGGTCTTTGTTGGGGGTCAAATGTTGGTGTGGCTCTTGTTGCGTGCGAACACCCCGTGACCAAAAAATTGTGACGCCGGAAGGGATAAAATAAGGAAAAATGTGATGGGGAGATATCGCTTGAAGAGCTTTCGCAATGTCCTCTTGTCACTCCAAACTTGAGAGAATGATGTTAGCATTCAGGAAGTGGGAGCATTCGGATACCCTGTACAAAGGGTGTTGTTACCTGGGGCATATTTACATCTTGTGCGCCGATTGTCATATGCTGGGCTAACTTAAGTTGAGCTCATTGCTGCTTTAAGAGTTGACTGGGGATGTGATAGGCCGGAGAATGAGCTATATGGCACATGACATGCACCTACTGAATTCATTTATTGCTTTGGAAGAAGTTTCTAGTTGTTTGAAATGTCTTAGAGTTTTAAATTTAACCATTTGGTAAAACAATGGAAACGTATCAGAATTAGGGACCAGTGAATGGAAGAGGAATTTTACTCCTTTCCTCAGATCGGCAATCGTGAAATTGGGCGGACATCCTTAGGATTCTCATTCTGTGAGGTGCCCTTAGATAAGAATTATCTTCTGACCTGCAAACAATCTTTTAATTTTTTGTTTGTGAGCTCATGGATTATGGTGTCTTTAGTAACTTGGACTGAAGCACAAAGCGGTTTGACATGTTCATGCATCTAGATGTGAATACTAAATTATCACCACAACTAGGAGCAGAACTTCTAGCTGCCCAATGCTCGCACGGCTGTAAGTCCTCAAACAAGATCAAACGATCTCCTCTTCGGCTGTAAAAGAAGAAGAACAGAAGTTAAGAACTTCATCTTCAAGAGGCCAAGTTTCAAATGAAGATATGTCAAAAGTAAAGTTCAAGCATAGAGAAAGCGAAAGGATAATAAAAGCTAGAGTCGTTGCAATAATACTTCTCTCAGCCACTGGAAGTTTTCATTAGTGAATGGAACATTGGACTCAAACAACAAAATTACGTCTGACATCCCAATAATTTGTTATAAGCGACCATTGATGAAAAGAAGGAATGCATTCTTAGTATAAATGTAGAACATGCATGGAAGCAAAACATCTCTCAAAGAAAGCGAAAAACGAATTGGACCACCGACCAGAAAGTACTGCGGTTAGGGGTAGTATGTCCAAAACTCCTACTTAAACAAACCAAGAATATAAAGCTCTAGTTCATGTTGCATCAAACGTTCATTTTTGAGCAATGATGACAGGCGTTAAGGGAAATTCATCTCCAGACAACATCCAAGAGACATGAGCACTTACATCAAAAGATAATCCCAGAGCTGCTGAAGACAGGAAGGATCAGAGAGAAGCCCATGCAGAAAGAAAGGCATACAGAGAACATAATGCTAGAATAAGCATGGAAGAGTGAAATCCTACGTATTTCTTTCGACTTCTAGGAACTTCTCAGGAGAATCCAAATATTCAACACAATCTCTCTTCACAAACTCCACCAGATCTTTTTCTCCGGCCTTCTCTAAATTTCATATGAGAATCATCAGGGTAAATTCGTTTGAGGTACAACCAGCTGCTTTCATCTTCTCATAAGTCTGCATTCCCCTTTCAATCATGTCCACCCTTAGATATGTTCCAATCCTCTCGGCATAAGCCCTTGAGTCAGGTTCAACCCCTTCTTTCAGAAGTCCTGAGAAAACAACTTCAGCGAGAGCAACCATTTTGTTCTTTCCCAATAGTTGGATCATGTCGAAACGCAATGCAAGATCTGTCCATACCATTCCTTCTTGCACACGTACTCTAAGACCTATAGCTGGAATCTTTTTAGATGGAATGAGAACAGTAAAATGGAGATATTGAAATAGTGCATCCAGAATTCACACCACCTGTATGTATACAGCGAGGGTATTACTCTGTTTCTCTTTCTTCTCAATATACTAATGAGGACAGTAGTTTGAATATGCCCAACGTTGTTTCCCTTGATGAAACATGCAAAACCTGCATTTCTGCCCAACGCTGTCGTCGTCGTCGTCGTTATTATTATTATCACTACTACTACTATGTTTTAATATAAAACTAATCTGCACAGTTATATTCTCCTTTCTTTGTGAATGCCTAATGTTGAAGATTAAACAGAGTACCCAAACCCGAACTCAGAAAATCCTAAACATGGATAAAATCAAGAAGGCCAGAAAAAGCCTACAAGAATCATTGTTGCAAGGTAAGCCAATCTCATCAATCAACACTCAACCCAATTTCTACAGATCATCCATGCCACTCACTAGCTCCATCTACCAGTTGAATCGCCGATAACCAATGTGAAAAACGAATTCACCAAACCTCAGAGCAACACTCAATTGCCAGATCACTTGCTCTGCTCATACCAGTTAGAGCATCCGCTACAATCAAAATGGCCATGCAGAAAACGGACATGCAAAGAAAACAAAGACCCAAGAACCACGGACTCCCAAAATGGCCTTCTGAACTTTCAATATCTATTTGGAAGGGCGGATATTTTTCACATCATACACCAAAGTCACAAAGAGAGAATTCGAAAACCAACAAGAAAAGCAAAGAAAACAAAGACCCAGAACCACGGGCGCGAAAAAGGCGATACCTTGAGGGCCAAATCGACCTCGTTCTGCCTCTCGAGCTCGGCGAAGGTGTTCAAGAGATCAGATTTCAAGAGCCGAGCGAGGGTCGTACTCAGGACGTGGTCCAACCGAGGAGTGGATTTGGCCAGCTAGAGGGACTGGACGGCGCGAATGGCCTCCGTGGACAACATGTCCGACCTGCACAGCGGCCTCCTCGTACTGTTGCGAAGCCCGCAGGTGACGAGGCTCGCGGTGGCCGGAGGTCGGTGAAGGCGCGGTCGGACAGAGCGGAACGGGAGAGACAGAGAAGCCTCAATGCCTCCTGCTCCACTTTGGGTTTTGGGCTCTCTCTGTCAATTCGTAATAATTCTAGAATCGAATGCAAAACACTCATATATTTTGAAAGGTTTTGTGAGTATTGTGTAATTTGAAGTTCTAGACATATGTATTGCAAAATATAAAAATAAGTAAAAAATAATAAAATAGAAGTCATTTCAATACTTTAAAAAAGAGCTCACTCTTAGATATAAAACACTCTGGAGATTTGTATTACTATTCGTAGTATGAATTCTAGGATTTTCACAATTATAATAAAGAAATCTTTATTAAAAAAATAAAATAAAGAAAGTATATTAGGATTGATCAAGAAAAATATGAATGTAATAAAATTTAAAGAAATATGCTAAAAACATTTCGGATTATTCAAAAAAGAAATATACTAAAAAAGTACAAAAAATCATTTCTCGAATTGTACGTGTCATCCTTGCACGGGGTCATGCTAATCTTCTCTGTAACGTTCCAACTTTATTGGATGTCTCCGAAGAAACTTCATCCCACTTGGACAATATAAACTAAGGTGCAATGTGTTCAAGGTCGATGTGGTACTCTTCTTGATTTCGACTTATTTTAAGACCGGCCATCGGGATTCTAGTTGCTTGAATCTTTCTATTCATATGAGGCTCATATTTACTTCCAAAGTTAGGACATGTGGTCCAAGCAACTTGGCCACTTGAAAAAGAACTATAAATGATCTGCTTTCTCCCTCTCCTGCCTACCTTTTCAAAAGTTGTTTTATCTGAAGTTATCTAATATTATATGCCCCTTTTTAATTTGAAGTATATAATGCCAGACTTAAGTGTTCTGCTTTTGCGACCTTTTTCCTTTCATTGTAATGTGAATAATGTAGTGTCTTATGTACCTTGTTGTCTTTGGGGTTTATCTTGATAGAATCATGTTCTGCTGTTATCTCCAACCTTGGTGTGCAGCAGTATCTGCAATGTCGACGGGCTTTGTTGAGCAGAAGTTGAGTATTGTCGAGGTTGAGGCTTGTCGAAAGGCTCTTCAAGAAGCTGATGAACTAGGGAGATGGGACCTGATAAGGATGACGGGTAAGCTCTTCTTACTTTTTTCTTTTTCATAGAACATGTTCTTGAAAGAAGCTTTACGTAACTGTCGGAAAAAAATTGTAGTGATCAGGGTTTCTATCGTGTGGTATCTGTGAAGTTTTCGTGTTTTGCTTAGTTTCTGCTGTTTTAACATTTTTTTCCCTGGTCTTTTACTTGGAAAAGGAATAGTTAAAAAAGTGAGTGCAAACATGAACGGATGTATTATGATCTTTTCCCACCAAAACTGGTTTGCAATTAATCGTGACAGCCAAGGAGGATTGATCAAAGTGGTCATTGGGTGGTTTTGAATAAGCCGAAGACAATACACTAGTCTATGACTGAACATTTAGTCGGAATGGATGACGGAGTGGCAGATATGAGAAAGTTATTTGATAACGAAGCAAGTGGCTTCTGGCTAGCTGTAGCTCATGGAATGGGAGGCATAGGAAAAACAACTCCTGTCAATCTCGTCTTCAATCAACTATCACCTCACTTTGGAATGGGCAGCAGTTTCTCTGATGATATCCAAGAAAAAGTCATCAAGAGAAGAAGGAATAGTCAAATTGCTGAAAATGTTATCGTTGGATATTGTAAATCTTCTGCAGCTAATAACATTGATAATGTTGATTATGGAGAGCAGAGGATTGGAGAAACACTCCACAAAAGGAAGGTCCCATTGTCCTTGATGATGTAGACAAGAGTGAACAAGTCTAGAAGATAGATAGCGAGTGTGCCTTGTGGTTCAGGTTCTAGAGTTATTATCACTAGGAAAAATGTTTTGCATAATAAAGAATTAATGTATGATGTTCTAGGTTATGAAATGGAGGAAATGAGTTTCCATCATGGACTGCGGCTTTTCAGCAGGCATGCCTTTAAGAGAGACACTCCTTTAGATGACTACCACATCCTTTCGAGAGAGTCGTCTCCACGACTTGACGACTTCCTTTGGCTCTTGAAGTGTTAGGTTTGTTCCTTCATCGGAAAAGGAAAGAGGTATGAAAAGAGACAAGACAAATTAAGTAAGTCCTCTCACAAGGATACCGCAAGAAAGATGAAGATTAGTTGTGCCTTGAGTACATGACAAATTTGTTTAGATATTGCTGCCTTTTTCATCGATGAGAACCAGAATAAGGCAATTTACGTGTGGAAGAATTGTGCATTTTCTCCAAGAAAGGGTTATCAATGATCTTGAGACCCTGTCCTTGATAAAGGTTCGAAATGACGAGGTGGTCCGGATGCATGATCAACTAAGTGATCTTGGAAGGGAATCATCCATAAAAAAGCTTTAACAGATCCTGGAAACAAAGCAAAGCGACAACTATCAACACGTATTCTTGTTTTTACCGAGTACCTTTCTTTTGAGGTGTTTCTTCTTACCCGTAAAATGTGATTGTTATACAGAGAAGAGGAACTCCAACTCACCGATTAGTTTTTACCGCCACATAGGAAACGAAAATGTTCAAGCATTCCATCTAGCCTGGCATAGTTTTCCAAGATTTCATATTACTATTGGAAAGATGGAAGAATTTGGACAACTAAGGTTCCTTAAATCGGACAGCGGAACTTGTGTTGGGGACGTCACCAATTGACTTTCGAACTTAAGTTGAATTTCTCGGGCTTTTCCTCAACCGGATTTTAGGTGGTCAGTAAGCATTAAAGAATGTAGTCGTTTTCGAACTTTGTTACAGTGGCTTCACAGATGAAGTATGGAGCAGACACAAGGTATGTTATGTGTTTACTTGAAGCCTAATTATCTCATATTGCGGAACCTTTTTTTCCTTTTTTGAGTTTTGTCTCATCTTCTAGTATGTTCTTATATTTTTTCCTTCAGTTATATGATCCTCTAATACTTGATATTTCACTTCTGCAATACTTTGTTCTGTTTTTGCAGATGGCAAGTTCTGACGCTGAAAAACTGTTCTGGCATAGCTAAAATTCCAGAATGGAGTACTGAAAGTTGCGCTCAAGTTTGATGGGAACTGACTTTGGAAAACCAAAGTGCTTGACTGACTTGAGTATTGAAAGTTGCAGGCGTCTTAAAGAGTTGCCTGAAGAAATTCGAGGGCTTGTGAATCTTAATCACTTCTCTTTAAAGGGATGTTTTATGGAGAAGAAACTCCTCGACTAATTTGGTAAGTTAGCATCATTGAAAAATGTTTTATGTATGCAACACGGTGATTCGTTGCTTATCAGATTCTATTAGTGGACTAAACTGTTGTTTCAACACTCAGCATAGCACACGCCAATCACCAAACTTCTGAACTCTATTGAAGGGCTGGTGAAGCTGGAGTTCTAGTCTTTCTTTCTTTCACTAACTTTAGGATACTTTCTAGTTCCATCGGAAAGTCAAAATCATTCCGCATGTTGGAACTGTCCATACTTGGAAACCGGTGGGAGTTTCCTGGTAATATTGGAATATTGGAATATTTGGAAGAGCTACATGTCTAGTTGTCCTGTGTTAGAGGTCGAAATCCCTGCTGAACTTGGGACATACTCCTTGTTGAGAATCCTAAATTTATTGCATACAGGAACTGTCAGTTTGCCAGGTACAATGAATCTGCTTCCTCGCCTGGAAAAAATGAACTTAGAATAGCGTGAGATTGAAGAGTTGCCAGAGCTTCGCAGAGTTTGATGTACTTACAATTCGAATCTACTTCATAGCAGTTGGTTCCTAATCTGTCGAATATGACAAATTTGGTGGAATTGATTCAACATGCTAGCACTGGTAATACAGTAACGATCAAAGTGAGTGCAGACTTGTGACCTATGGAGGATTGGGAGATTGTCTAAACTGAAAGAAATTGAGTTGTGCCTAGGGAAAATCACCGTGCCCCCATTTAGGCTCGCTCTCTCTTCTAAACGCTAACTTTGTCTGTACTAGACCTTCAATCCTGCACGCAACTTCCATCTTTTCTGGTGGATTCAAACCTTGATAAAGTCAACCCGCCAAGATCAACCTTGTCCAACTTGAAATTTTTTGAAAATATGTCGGCTTTAGAGCTCTCTCCTTCTGGAATGAAAGCGATACAACTGGAGGGACTGCCAAGTTGAAGAAGTTTGGTCATGAGGTGTGAACTGGAGAGATCACCCATTTGATCAAGCCTAAAGAAACTGAAGTATTGGAGGTGAGCTGGTGCTCAAAGCTGGTTGAGATTCAATTTACTGGCAGCGTGCTGGAATCACTGAAGAGATTAGCTATCTATGGCGGTGAGTCTTTAGAATGGTTAGGTTCTCTCTTGGAACTGCAGCCATCGAGTGAGTCAACTGCTTGCGGGCTGAGAATATTCCTTCTATCGACTGTCTTGAAGAATCCAAAAGAGAAGTTTTCCGAGTGCCAAAGGCTACCCAGCATCCAACTCGTCTGCAAGGTGGAATCATTGGAAAAGTTCCCTCTCTACAGGTGCCACTCTGTTGAACGATCAGTTGATAATTGTCAAAAATTGAAGAGCCTGAGGCATATCAAAATCAACCAGTGCTATAGGGCCTTGATCAGTTAGAGGTTTTGGACAGGATGGAATTTGATTAGTGTAGATCATTGGAAAGGTTGATGGATATCCCGAGCACAAAAGGTTGCCAGATGGGTGCCTAATATGTATTTTCAGGTCATATTCGGATTATCAGTTCAGGTCAGAACGAGCCCAATCCTTCATGTTTCAGTTCGGGTCAGGAATCATGGAAACCCGACCCAACCTGTTGACACCACAGTGCGCACAAAGCAAACACATTCTGCAGAGAGATATGCAGTGAGAGATTGGTGAGGCCTGTGAGAGGAGTGATACTCGACGAGTTGAGAAGGTAATTTTGTCGTTCCTCTTTGTTCTTTTCAGATCCAAATCACTGGGGAAAAATTGAAATTGGGAAGCTAATCTTTTTCACTTTGGCCTTGATGTGAATATGGGTTTCAGACGGATTTTTCATGCAGCTTATTGAGTAATCTGATTTTGTTCATTGTATTGAATCTGGGAAAGCGTATGTTGGAAGTGCATGGAATTTCACTGCAGCAAGTGATTTAGGGCCTGAATGTTAATTTCTGCTATCCCTTTTGCTTTACTCCCTGTGCATCCCTCATCTTTATTGTAAAGCTTTTTTTTTTTTTTTTTTTTTTTTTTTGAATTTCTGTTCCTATCTTTGCATTCTTGCAAGGATAAACAAAAAATACTTTTTTTTTTCAATTTCGACATTATTTTTCCATCTTGAACTACTTAGCTTTTTTTCCGACTTTGACTGCATAGCTTTGTGGAAAGTCGATACTTTCGGTAGTTTTAGCTTTACCGCGGTGAATTGAGCAACTTTCTCAAGGGCGAGAATATAATCATGTAACTCGCTAAATGAAATTAAGAATAATTAATCAGACTGGTTGTCTGATAAAAAATTATTGAATCTAGTTGCTGGTAAAACATGATAATTGGAGAGGAAAGTGAAACTGGAAGAAATCTGTAACGATGGGAACTGATTTTTATTGTTGTATCTATGATGATAATTTTCTGTCTTGTTTTGACCGGACACCGCTTTTTTGCTTCGCTTTTATGTCTTTGACGCACAGGCCATCTGTTATTTTATTAGCACGGGGATTGCATGTAAATAGAAATCACCAGACATAAAATTGCACGCCGAACTAAATCATGCATTGATTATTCTGTAGCTGTTGAAAGATAGCTTCCGTCATAAAATATGATAAAAAATATACACTGATTTTATTCGTAAAAGATATAAAAAATACGAATTAAGGGAATTAATAATATCGTACGGAATGATAAAATTCACTAGTGAAGGCTTGGGATTTAGAAGATTAATGATTCACCATCATGATAGTGAATCGTCACTCTCTCCAAAGATAAGACGGGGCCCATTCAGGTCTGTGAAACAAACCGAAATGAATCATCAACAACCAAACAAAGGTTAGAAGCTCTCCACCTTTACTCAGCACCTGCGCATGTGCCTCTCCCTTAATATGACCAGCTGCATATGACAGCATCTCAACCCACACTCCGCTCATCACCTCCCACTTCCCTTCCCCGAACTCTTCTAATTCTCTGGCCAATTTGGTCCCCCCGGAGATCAAGGGACCCCCATTTACGTAACCGAAAACATTTGGGCCAAGTGAAAACATTGCCTCGCACATGCTCTTCACATTCTTAGCATAGAAGTTGCTCCGTAGAATCAACAGTATATCCGCCAATCTAATTTGGGCAATGCCGGCCACATCGGACACCAAATTAGACTGATTAAATAAAAGATAAAACATATAGTCGGAGAGAATCTTGCTGAATTCCCTTTTGTCATTTCTTTCGTCATTTCCGGGTGTGGGATCCTCTCTGTTATACCAAATTTCGGTAGCAAGATGCCAAAATATAACACTCTCGTAGTAATTAAAATCGGTGACACTAGGCATAGTTATACTCGGTTCGATCCTCCCTTGGATATTCTGGTTATTCTGGGGAAACTCATTATCTGTAGCCTCATGTATGCTCTCCGTGTCAGAATCATTGAGGCTACGAAGACGGGCCTCACTCGTGAGAATCCCGAGAAACCAATTACCTCTAGCCTCATGTATCTCCTTAATCCTTTCTATCTGCCCCGGCTCAAGTGTGTAGATGGATTTACGTCTCACCTCCTCAAAGATAAAAATCCATAACTTCAAAATAAATGGATTCGTTGACACGTACCTCGCATTCGCAATCACCAATCTTTTTCCATCCATTTTCATCAGACCACGGCCTCCAGCGATTGAAATAACAGCTTGATGGAAACAAGAGATGGTTTTATCAGCCATATAAAATGGAAAGCTGCAGATATTAGAAAAGGCGATGTTTCCCCATTGCCGGTCGCGCTTATACATCTTTCGCGGACTCTTCTTGAAACTCTCAGATAAAAGGTTGCAAGCATAAATAGATTCTGACCACCTTCGAAATAATAATGGAGTATCTAAGACCGCATAAGTAACCTTGTTGTTAGACTCTGCTTCACATTTGGTGAATCGGGGCTTCCGTAGGTCATCTGCAGTGGATAGCAGGCGGTAGAGAAATGAATTTAGTTTAGATGATCCTCCGTGCCACTGGATTTTGGCAATAGTCCAGTCAGAGAAAACGAGCATGAGCACAGCTATCACATCAAGAGCAATCCCTCCAAAAAGAAGTAAATACGTAATTTTCACATCGAGTTTAGGGAGCTGATGCTTTTTCAAGCGATTGAACAAGGCAAAAGCCATCGCGACGTCAATGAAGGCTATGAAGCGGAAAACGTAGCTCCACTTGGAACGTATTGTCGATGCTTTTGTGTGGAGCACCTCATAAATGAAATGGAGTTCGACTGATATTACCCTCAACGCATCCACCGCAGACACTTCGTGGAAATATTCTCTGCTTATTTTACGTTGTCTAAATGTGAAGATGAGATCTGTGAGGAAGACTTTAGAGATTTGAAAGAAGTAATAAGCATGTTTCACTAGAATGCTCTCGGCAAGTTTTGCTTCTTCTTCACCATGAGAATATCCATCCAGTGAACTAATGAGGTCGCCGGCAAACTCGTAACCTCCATCATCAAGAGACTCTTGTTGTGAGAGCACCCGTTCCCTAAGCCTTGGGAGGCTCGAGAGATTAAGTGCTAGTGTCCTCTCCACATTTTTTATGACCCCAGCAAGAAAAATCAGCATTGTTGGGAGCACCAGGGACTTGTTGCTGGGAAATATTTGCACAAAGACATAGATGGCGGCACCGACTTGGAAGGTGAGATTGAGCAAGTGCCGTCGCCAAAGCGAACTGTCCTCCAGAGAAAAGGCAGTGATGGTGTCCGGACCGCCAAGATGTAACAAGAGAAATGAGGCCCAAAATGCCCGAAGTGCTCTGTCTACTTCAGCTACATGAGCGCATGAGCTGCCTTCATTGTGAGAGATAAGCCCGATCCCAAATGCAGCTACCGAATCAGCTATCAAATAGGCCAACCACAAGAGGAAAACAATATGATTGTTTTTTGTTTTCTTTCTAAGGGGTGCAAATAGAATGAGAATGATCTAAAGGAAGAGGCTAAGTATGACGAAGCTTCGGATGTTCCATTTGCTCCATAGATACAAAATGGAGCTAAATGCCATATTTTTGTTTAGGTTGACATTTATCTATCCTCTCTAATATAACTCGAGTACAACATATATAGGACAAATAATGACAAATACATTGAGATGATCCCTTGCTTGTTTGTGAGAAATAAGTATATATTCAAAAACCCAATGGGGAAAAAGAATTGTGAACCCATTCAGCGAATGAACACAAGTAATGTATCTCATGCATTAAATTACAGAAGAAAAGCATCTCTTGCATGAACAGATGATGCTTGTTGCTTTGTGTTGGGTTGATGTTTTTTATCATAAATAGTCTTATCAATTTTATTTGGACATCCACTTGTAATTATTTGGGTTTCGAATTATGAAACTTCAATAGTCATGATTAGTTTATTGAATTCTTTAGTGATACCACATCTAAGAAAATTGATATTATTGATCAATAAGATACTATCTAACAAGTCATGTGTGTGCTTGAATAAGATGAGTAGGATATCCTTTATATTAGGAAAATTAAATCCTCTTCATCTAACTTAAAATTGAGAACTTATCCAGCCGAATTAATAATTATGTGTGGGTTACGTTCAGTGGAGGTAACCATGCTAGTTGCATCCCCTCACCCTTTCGAGTATCAAAAGCTTAAAGAATAAGATGGTTCAAATTTATAATATCACACACGGTACTCTCTTCCACATGTCCAGTAATCAAGAACTAACAAAATCACATTGCACCCAACAAATTGGCTGAATAGTTATACGATTAATTAATATATGATAGAGTCATATCCAGTAATGATTTTAATTTGACAATTTAAACATTTTTGAATTCGTGTACGTGATATTTTCCCTATATTTGGAAGCATGACAGGGGAGGAAAATACAAAGGAAATATCCACTAATTTAATATTATAGTCTTAAAATTTTCACCTTTTTTCCCCTCCATTTTCCTAATCTCTGAAAGATAGAACTCTTAACTTCACCGTCTATATTTCAATAAAAAAATTCATGATCCTGCTGCAAACCATGTGCAATGATTTCGATAAAAGTAGGAAAAGTGGTGCGTCGTTTCGTGGCTGGAGCAGAACTTCGAGCTGCCCGTGCCTGCATAGCTGAAAGTCCTCAAACAGAATCATTCGATCTCCCCCTCGGCAGGAAAAAGTTCGTATAGAGGTTAAGAAGTTCGTCTTCAAGATGCCAAGATTCACGTGAAGATACGTCAAAAGTAAAGTTCGAGCTTCAACAAAGGGAAAGGACAATAAGCGAGACCCGTTAAAACAATATTTCTCTCAGCCTCCATAAGTTTTCATGATAAGCAACTAGTAATGAAAAGTCAGACCCAAAAAAAGAAAAAAACTAGTAATGAAAAGAAGGAATATATTCTTAGGATAAACGCAGAACACGCAAGGAAGCAAAACAATTCTTAGTATAAAGGCCGGGCCCGCGATGGCCTCGACAGCCGAGGCCGAAGGTCGCCATGGCCTTGCTAGCAGCGGCGAGGCCGCCTTCGCCCACGGCCACCGTGTGGCGAGGGTGGGTGAGGTTTGGTGAGGGCCGCTCGGAGCCTCGCTAGCCACTGCGGGGGAAAAGAAGCCAAAGAGGAAGAAGAGAAAAAGAAAAGGAAAAAGATTAATAAAAAATTCGAAAAAATAAAATATTATTAAAAAATTATCACATCAACGCTAGTGGGCAAAATTTGGGTGGGTGGATTAAATTGACATGAAGGTTTATGACTAAATTGACAAAAAAAAAAAAAAAAGGGATTGAATTGACATAATTTTAATAGGTTTATGACTTTTTTTTTGGTAATTTTTCCACAAAACAATTCTCGGAAGAAAGTAAAGAATAAACCGGACGATTGACAGAACGTGCTGCCATTAGGGGTTAGCATGTCCATAACTCCTACTTGAACCATCCGAGAGTATAAAGCTCTCGTTCGCATGGTGTCGAACACTCAATTTTTGAGCAATGACTACTGGTTTTAAGGAAAATTCAATTCCACACAACATCAAAGAGACACGAGCAATTCATATCTGATCATAAAGCTGCTAAATACAGGCAGGATCAGAGAGAGAGAGGGCCATGCAGAAACAAAGGTATAAGATAAAATAACACTAGAGTGAGTGAAGTATTTTAAGCGTAATATTCGAACTTAAGTGAAATTTTGTTCATTCAATCAAATAAGCTCTATTGCAAATTATAAATGATCTACGTAAATATTATAGGATCTTCAAGAGAGAAGGAGAAAAAAATCAGTAAAGACTACATCTTTACTCAGTTGACTTTTTTCTTTTTAATTCACGAAATATTAAATAATATCCATGATATCTAATAATATCTCTAACAATATTCTACAACAAGAAAATCTCTAATCTCCATAAATGTACTTCATCACTCCCCCCTCAAGTTGAGCATGGAGCTTGCATATGATTGGTGCAACGTTCTTCGAAATCTGTGATGTGTAAATTGGACCTTACACTAAACAAACTGGATTTGACAAGCGCTAAAGCAACACATGCTTAGAAAGTTAACATATTTTTCTCATACAACCTTGATAGAATTGTGTGGAAACCCATCTTGAATTGCAGTAAACTAAACCACATCACCCCCACAATGTTCATCTTTTGCTACTTGATGAAGGTGTGCTTGACTACAACACTCATAGCTACCTGAATACTTGACGATACCACCCCACCCCGCTCATCTTTGGTTGTTGAATGAAGGTGTGCTTGACTCCAGTGCTCACAGCTACCTAGATATTTAACGACAACTTCGCTCGTCAATGTTGGTTGTAATTAAAGAGAGTACCGCAACAAATAACATCCATAGTAGTGTTGTTGAGTGCCGACAATATCGGGAAGTCACTGAAGATGAGACGACTAAAGATAGCATAAAGAAACAAAAAGCTAAAGTTTGATTTAATTCCTTTTCTCTCGGTGGCTCTGATATCATGTAAATATTATAAGATCTTCAAGAGAGGGAGAGAGAATCAATACATCTTTACTCCATTGGTTTTTTGTTTTTTTGAATCACGAAATATCAAATAATATCCCTAATATCTAATAATATTTCTAACGATATTTTTAACAAGGAAATCTCTATCTCCATAAATATACCTCATCAATCTACTTATTAATTGGATGTCATATTATTGTCGTTATTGACCATCTTATTTTAATTGTAAATCAAGTAGATGTCCTTGACTTTATTAACATAATTTGTTTTCAATATAAGGTACATAATTGTTTGAAACGAAAGTTATATGGTTCAGGAGTAATTTTAAAGATTGTGCTCTTTTAAACTCCACTAGAGATAATAGTTTGTGGATGATAAATAAGCTAAAGCTTGTTGTTGAATCTGTACACGCAATGACATTTGCGAGGTCAATTGGGACGTGGCAAGGATAAACAAAAGTATTCTCTAAATTTCGACTTTACATTTCGTCATTAACTACCTAACTTTGTGATAAATTGATCCTTTTTTGGTATTTTTGGCTTGACCACCATGATAAATTGAGCAACTTTCTTGAGGGTCATAAATAATGTAACTCCTAAATAGAAGAAGCTTTAACATTGCACCTTAAAAATAACTGATTAACTGCCTGTCCAATAGAAATCAATGAATCTGGTTGCTGATAAAACCAAGATACTTGGAAAGGAGAGGGAAGCTAGTCTTTTGGCAAACCTGAAAGAAATCTGTAATGATTGAGATTGATTCTCTTCTAATCAATTAGAAGAGTTGTGATCATTTTTTTCTTTATCTTGTTTTGCTTCGCTTGGATTTCTTAACGCGATCTTCTTCCCTCATGTGATTTCCACAGCCATCCATTATTTTATTGGGATAAGGATTAAACATGCGTATTGTACCAAAGCGTGTATTAACTATTCTATAGTTAACTATTCAACGTTCGTTGTTTCTTTCTTTTTCTTTTTTTTTTAAAGGGGTGCAAACATAATAAGAAAGACCTAAAGCGTGAGACTCAATATGACGAAGTCTAGGATGTTCCATTTGTTCCCCAAATCCAAAATAGAGCTAAATGCCATGTTTTTGCTTAGTTTAAATTTTATCGATCCTCTTCAATATAATTGCTAGTACAACAAAATGTATAGGACGAATAATGGGACTAAGAATGTTCCTTGCTTAATTTTTGAGAACAATTTTTTTCAAAACTGGGAAAAATACCAAAATAGTTCTAAATCTTTTGTATTGGTACCAATTCAGTCCTAAACTTTTTAATTGGACCAATTTAGTCTTAAACCTTTTTACATTAGTACCAATTCGATCCATCCGGCTAATTTAAGCCGGAAATTGCTGACATGGCTGCCGGTGGTCTTATGTGACGGCACGTGGACAAATTATATATATATATATATATATATATATATATATATATATTCAGATTTTTAAAATTTTTATTTTTATTTTTTTCCTATTTTTCTCTTTTCTTATTTCCTTATCCCTTGGCTGGCGAGGTCGCCACCGGCCGACCATCGACGGCCACACGTTGGTCGGGCGAGGGGGCCCCGCGCCCTCGCCTAGATCCAGGCGAGGGCCATGGCGGCCTCGCTTGTGGCGGGCGAGGGTGTCGTGCCCAAGCTTAGATTTGGGCGAGGGCCGCCGCACCGTCGCTCTCCACAAGCGAGGGCCACCGCACCCCGCCCGTGGCCGACGAGGGTGCGGAGGCCGCGCCAGCCAACGGGCGAGGGTTTCGGCCCTCGCCTGGATTTGGGTGGGGCCGACGCCCTCGCTTGTGGCCGGCGAGGGCGTGGTGGCCCTCGCTAGTGGCCAGCGAGGGCGCGGGGCCCCTCGCCCCGACCAACTTGTGGCTAGCGACCTCGCCGGCCAAGGGATAAGGAAATAAGAAAAAAAAAAAGAGAGAGAAGAAAAGGAAAAAAAAAAATTTTAAACATATAAAAAATTATAAAATTTGTCCACATGGTGCCACATAAGACCGCCGGCGGCCACGTCAGC
The DNA here is from genome assembly GCA_014182565.1 of Eucalyptus marginata. NCBI lineage: Eukaryota > Viridiplantae > Streptophyta > Magnoliopsida > Myrtales > Myrtaceae > Eucalyptus > Eucalyptus marginata. The sequence continues at coordinate 983,470 of CM024585.1, forward strand.
AATTTCCGGCTTAAAGTAGCCAGATGAACTGAATTGGTACCAATGTAAAAAGTTTAGGACTAAAATGGTCTAATTAAAAAATGTAGGATTGAATTGGTACCAATGCAAAATATTTATGACTATTTTGGTATTTTTCCCTTCCAAAACCCAAATGGGAAAAATTGCCGCAAGCCAACTATTACACACACACACACACACACACACACACACACACACACACACACACACACACACATATATACACATATATACATACATACATATATATATATATATATATATATGTATATATTTGTTGAGATTGTTCCTTACTTGATTTTTAGAAAATAGTATCTATTCCAAAACCTAAATAGGAAAAAGAATCATGAACCAACTATTACATGTGCATGTGATAACATTGTTCCTTGCTTGATTTTTAGAAAATAGTATCTATTCCAAAACCCAATTGGTAAAAAGAATCATGAACCAACTAGTGTGTGTGTGCGTGCTTGATTTTTAGAAAATAGTATCTATTCCAAAACCCAATTTGGAAAAAGAATCATGAACCAACTAGAGTGTGTGTGAGTGTGTGCTTGATTTTTAGAAAAATAGTATTTATTCCAAAACCCAATTGGGAAAAAGAATCATGAACCAACTAGAGAGAGTGTGTGTGTGTGTTGAGATTGTTCCTTGTTTGATTTTTAGAAAATGGTATCTATTCCTTAAACCAAATGGGAAAAAGAATGGTGAACCATTTGTTATACATGTGTGTGCATGTGATGAGATTTTTCCTTGCTTGACCTTTAGAAAATAGTATCTATTCCAAGACCCAATTGGGAAAAAGAGTAATGAACCAACTATGATATATGTGTGTGTTGAGATTGTTCCTTGTTTGATTTTTAGAAAATATTATCTATTTCCAAAACCCTGTTGGGAGAAAGAATCGTGAACCATGTGTAATAGATGTGTGTGTGTGTGTGATGAGATTGTTCCTTACTTGATTATTAGAAAATAGTATCTATTCCCAAACCCAATTGGGAAAAAGAATTGTGAATCAACTATTATATATGAGTGTTTTGAGATCATTCCTTGCTTGATTTTTAGAAAGTAGTATCTATTCCAAAACCTAACTAGGAAAAAGAATCGCTAACCAACTAAACATCGAATGAACACAAGTAAGGCATCTCATGCGTTGAATGGCAAAAGAAAAATAGCATATGCATGAATGATGCTTATTGCTTTGTGTTGAGTTGATGTTTTATTGGCAAATCGGTCATATCTCAATTCGACTTGCACATTCACCTGTAACTATTGAGTTTCAAGCTAGGAAACTTCAATATCCACGGTTAGTTTATTTAAGTGTCTGGAGATTCCACGTCTAAAAAGACACTAGATATTATTATTCAATGAGATACCATAATAAGTTGTGTGTGCACTTGGACTGGATGAGTAGTAATCCTCCATTAGGAAAATAAGATCCTCTTAAACCACCTTAAAATGAGGGTTACATTCAAAGGAGGGAATCGCGCTAGTTGTCTCTCCTCACCCTTTAGCGTATCAAAAGCTTAACGAATAAGGTGGCTCAAATTAATAATATCATACAAGTTACTCTCTTCAACATATCTAGTGATTATACATCAATGCAAGAAAAATCAACCTAGTCGAATAACTCGATAAATTTGCAATATACCAGATAAACATTCAAATCGAGAGTTAACAAAATCACATAGCACCCAACGAATTGATTGAATACTTACACGTTTGGTAAAGATAGGACAGAGTTATATCCAGTAATGATTGTACTTTCACAATTTAAATAATTTGGATGCGTATCTATATCACAATAAAAGAAAATATTCAAGATCCTGCTGCAAACAATGGGCAACGATTTTGACAGAAGTGGTTCGAAAGTGGCGCTTGTTTATATTGCTGGAGCAGGACTTGTAGCTTCCCATGCTTGCATAGCCGTGAGTCCTAGATTAACCGATCTCCTCTTCGGCTGTAAAAGAACAAGAAGAGAAGTTGAGAACCTCATCTTCGAGAGGCCAAGTTTTTCATGAAGATATGTCAAAAGTAAAGTTCGAGCATCTAGAAAGCGAAAGGATAGTAAAAGCTAGAGCCGTTGCAAGAACACTTCTCCCAGCCTCAAGAAGTTTTCGTTAGTGAATGGAACACTGGACTTAAACAACAGAATCACGTTGTAAATCCCAAGAAATTATTACAAGCGACTATTAATGTAAAGAAGGAATGCATTCTTATTATTAATGCAGAACATGCATGGAAGCAAAACAACTCTCAAAAGAAAGCGAAGATCAAATTGAACCACCGACCAGAAAATACTGTGTTTAGGGGTAGCATGGGCAAGACTCCTACTTGGACAAGCCAAGAATATAAAGATTTAGTTTATGTTGCGTCAAACATTCATTTTTGAGCAATGATGACCGCCCTTAAAGAAAATTCATATCCAGACATCATCCAGGAGACATGAGCATTTGTGTCAAAAGATAATCCCAAAGCCGCTTAGAACAGGAAGGATCAGAGAGAAGCCCATGCAGAAAGATTGGCATATAGATAACATAATGCTAGAATGAGTATGGAAGAGGGAATTCCTACAAATTTTCTGTAGACATCTTCTATGAACTTTTTAGGAGAATCCAAATATACAACACAATCTCTCTTCACGAACTCTACCAGATCTCTTTCTCCGGCCTTCTCTAGATTTCTTATGAGAATCATCAGGGTAAATTCACTTGGGGTACGGCCTGCGGCTTTCATCTTCTCATAAGTCTGCGTTGCCTTTTCAATCATGTCCGCTCTTAGATATGCTCCAATCATCTCGGCATAAGCCCTTCTGTCAGGTTCAATCCCTTATTTCAGAATTCCGGAGAAAACAACTTCAGCAAGAGCAACCATTTTGTTCTTTCTAAATAGTAGGATCGTGTCGCAATGCAATGCAAGATCAGTTTCGCACCATCCCTCCTTGCACACATACTCGAAGACCTACAGCTGGAATCTTTTCAGATAGAATTAGAACGATAAAAAGGAAATATTGAAATAGTGCATCCAGAATTCATTTGGGGTACGACCAACTACTCTCATCTTCTCATAAGTCTGCATTGCCTTTTTAATCATGTCCGCTCTTAGATATGCCCCAATCATCTCCGCACAAGCCCTTGTATCAAATTCAATACCTTCTTTCAGAAGTCCGGAGAAAACAACTTCAGCAAGAACAACCATTTGTTTTTACCAAACAGTTGGATCATTTCGCAATGCAACGCAAGATCAGTTTCATACCATTCCTCCTTGCACATGTACTCAAAGAACCATAGCTAGAATCCTTTTAGATAGAATGAGAACAGTAAAAATTAAATATTGAAATAGTGCATCCAGAATTCACACTACCCGTATGTACACGGTGAGGGTATTACTTTATTTCTCTTTTTACTCAAAATACTAATGAGAGCAGTAGTTTGAATATGCCCAATGCTGTTTCCCTTGATGAAACTTGCAAAACCTGCATTTCTGCTTTCTTTTAATTAAAGACTAATCTGCACAGTGATTCTGCTTTCTTTATGAATGCCTAATGTAGAAGATTAAAAGGAGTACCCAAACCCAAACTAAGAAAATCCTTAAAATGGTCAAAATCTACAAGGCCAAAAAAGCCTACAAAAAATCATTTTTGCAAGGTAAGCCTAACTCATCAGTCAACACTCAAACCTGTTTTCTACAAATCACCCATGCCACTCACTAGCTCGATGTACCGGTTGAATCACGGATAACCACTGCGAAAAACAAATTCACTAAACTTCAGAGCAACGCTCAATTGCCAGATCACTTGCTCTGCTCATACACTTAGAGCATCTGCTACAATAAAATAATGTAACTTACAGACGCCAAAAATGCCCTTCTAGACTTCCAATTTCTATTTAGAATGGCAGAGATTTTTCACATCATACACCAAAGTTACAAAGAGAGAATTCGAAAACCAACAAGAAAAGCAAAGAAAACGAAGATCCAGAACCACGAACTCCAACAAGGGAAGAACCCGGGCGCGAAAAAGGCCATAACTTGAGGGCCAAATCTATCTTGTTCTGTCTCTTGAGCTCGGCGAAGGAGTTCGAAAGATCGGATTTTAAGAGCGGAGCGAGGCTCGTGCCGAGGACGTGGTTCAACCGAAGAGTGGATTTGGCCAGCTTGAGGGACTGGACGGCTCGTGTGGTCTCCGTCGACAACACGTTCGACGAAGCTCGTGGTGGCCAGAGGTTGATGGAGACGCGGCCGGGGCAGAGCGAAACGGAGACAGAGAAGCCTCCATGCCTTCACTTCGGATTTTGGGTTCCGTCTGTCCTAGGGCTGAATAGGCCAGTCAAATGATTGGGTTGGGCCGGAATTGGAAATGGTTTGATTGAAATTGATGAATTTAATCTATTTTAATTCATTTTCAAAAGGAAAAATCATCTAAAAGCCTTCAAATTATTTAAGTTTTATCAATACAGTCCTAATTTTTTAAAAAAAAATTTACTAATTAAATTTTAAATCTTTTCACACTTTACAAATTAAATTCATCCCAGGTTAATTTTAGTTGGAAATGTTTTAAATGGACACCGAACATCTTACGTGGCGTGATTTATCTTACGTAAATAATTTTTAATAAATATTTTAATTTTTTTTTGAATTTTTCTTTTTCTTTCCTTTTCTTTTGTTATCTTCTCTTCTTCCTCCTTTAGCATGTCACTAGGTCTCAGACATCAGGCCAGAGGCAAAGGCCAGCGAGGGCGCTTCACTAGAGCCTAGAGGCCAAACAAGTTCACGCCTCTGTCTCGTGGCCAATGCTCAACGACCAGCTAAAGGAGGAAGAAGGGATGGAAAAAAAAAAAAAGGAAAAGAAAAAATTCAAAAAAATTATATTAGCAAATATACACACGCATTGTATGTGTGGAAATTTTGATATTTGCAAGAACGAAGTCATTTTATTGTGAAAATATTTGAATAATTGATATTAAAAGAAATTGTTGGGAAAAGATTTGAAGCCCCTAAAATATTAGGATGTCTTCTTTGCCTTATATAATAGTATATATCATATAGATACATGCGCATACTTTATCATTTGATGTTACAAAAACATGCACAAAGCGACCAATGGATTATCTTGTTGCGTCAAATAATGCGGTGCCTGCCTTTTCATGTTGTTGTCTTCAAAAATTAACTTTAGCATGTGCTTGTGTTCAAAACAAAACAAGTGCTTACTTGAATTATTTTTGATGTTTCGATATTTCGAAAGAAAAAAATAAAGATTCTTAATTTTAATCTGTTATTTATTAAATAAAAAAATCGAATAGTAAAAACTTACTAGACCATATTATTCTGATAATCATCAGCTATTATTTCTTAAATTCATGATTGCGTGGAAACACTTACTCTATTAATAATGGTCTGTGTTATGTTGATCCGTTGATAGAAATATTATTTTTTGGTAGAAGTAAAATTATTCTTTTCCCCTTAAAAGTGCAAGGAGTTTGGGGGGCATGCCAGAATGCTCAAGACGGGAGACACGTAAGCCATAATACCGGAAAGGTACACAAGTCTTGGGCCCGGAGTAAAGTGGAACACTTAAGTGCCACTCCGCCAAAAATCCATTAAATGGGTGACGTGGCGATTTTAGGTGACTTGGACACAAACGACGCCGTTTTGCACGCTAACGTGGAGAGAAAATGCAAAAACGACGTCGTTTTTATGTCTTATGTAAAAATAATTAATATAAAAATTAATTAAATTAAATTAAAACTTAATTTTATTTAAAATATTCTAAAATTTAAAAAACTTAAAATTAAAAAAAATTAAAATTTACAAAACTTAAAATTTAAAAAACTTAAAATTTAAAAAACTTAAAATTAAAAAAAAAACTTAAAATTAAAAAACTTAAAAATTAAAAAACTTCAAATTAAAAAACTTCAAATTAAAAAACTTCAAATTTAAAAAACTTCAAATTAAAAAAAACTTAAATTTTAAAAAACTTAAATTTTAAAAAAAATTAAATTTTAGAAAACTTAAAATTTAAAAAAACTTAAAATTTAAAAAATTAAAATTTTAAAAATTAATATTAAAAAATTAAAAATTAAAAAAATTAAAATTAAAAAACTTAAAATTTTAAAAACTTAAAATTTAAAAAAAACTTAAAATTTAAAAACCTTAAAATTTAAAAAAATTAAAATTGCCACCTCAGCCGCCCCCTTCCCCCCTTTTAAAAAAATAATTTTTTTAAATTTTAATTTTTTTTAAATTTTAAGTTTTTAAATTTTAATTTTTTTAAGTTTTTAATTTTAAAATTTTTAGTTATTTTAATTTTAAGTTTTTTAAATTTTAAGTTTTTAAATTTTAAGTTTTTTAAATTTTAAGTTTTTTAAATTTTAAGTTTTTAAATTTAAAATTTAAAAATTTAAGTTTTTAAATTTTGAGTTTTTTAAATTTTAAATTTTTTATTTTTTTAATATTTTAAATAAAATTAATCTTTAATTTAATTTAATTAATTTTTATATTAATTATTTACACATTAAATACAAAACGACGTCGTTTTTGCGTTTTTCGCCACGTCATCATGCAAAACGGCGTCGTTTTTGTGTCCAAGTCGTCGGAAAATTGCCACGTCACTCATTTGGCGGATTTTTAGAAGTGGCACTTATGTGTTCCATTTAACCCAAACCGGCACTTAAGTGTACCTTTTCGAAGTTATGGCACTAAGTGTCTCCTCCCTCAAGCGAGATTATGGCTGACTTGGGCTGTTCTTCTGCCAAAGTGCAAGTATGTGAACATAATTCTTGGAAGGGAATCATCCATAAAAAAGCTTTAACAGATCCTGGAAACAAAGCAAAGCGACAACTATCAACACGTATTCTTGTTTTTACGGAGTACCTTTCTTTTGAGGTGTTTCTTCTTCCCCGTAAAATGTGATTGTTATACAGAGAAGAGGAACTCCAACTCACCGATTAGTTTTTACCGCCACATAGGAAACGAAAATGTTCTAGCATTCCATCTAGCCTGGCATAGTTTTCCAAGATTTCATATTAATATTGGAAAGATGGAAGAATTTGGACAACTAAGGTTCCTTAAATCGGACAGCGGAACTTGTGCTGGGGACGTCACCAATTGACTTTCGAACTTAAGTTGAATTTCTCGGGCTTTTCCTCAACCGGATTTTAGGTGGTCAGTAACCATTAAAGAATGTAGTCGTTTTCGAACTTCGTTACAGTGACTTCACAGATGAAGTATGGAGCAGACACAAGGTATGTTATGTGTTTACTTGAAGCCTAATTATCTCATATTGCGGAACCTTTTTTTCCTCTTTTGAGTTTTGTCTCATCTTCTAGTATGTTCTTATATTTTTTCCTTCAGTTATATGATCCTCTAATACTTGATAGTTCACTTCTGCAATACTTTGTTCTGTTTTTGCAGATGGCAAGTTCTGACGCTGAAAAGCTGTTCTGGCATAGCTAAAATTCCAGAATGGAGTACTGAAAGTTGCGCTCAAGTTTGATGGGAACTGACTTTGGAAAACCAAAGTGCTTGACTGACTTGAGTATTGAAAGTTGCAGGCGTCTTAAAGAGTTGCCTGAAGAAATTCGAGGGCTTGTGAATCTTAATCACTTCTCTTAAAAGGGATGTTTTATGGAGAAGAAACTCCTTGACTAATTTGGTAAGTTAGCATCATTGAAAAATGTTTTATGTATGCAACACGGTGATTCGTTGCTTATCAGATTCTATTAGTGGACTAAACTGTTTTTTCAACACTCAGCATAGCACACGCCAATCACCAAACTTCTGAACTCTATTGAAGGGCTGGTGAAGCTGGAGTTCTAGTCTTTCTTTCTTTCACTAACTTTAGGATACTTTCTAGTTCCATCGGAAAGTGAAAATCAGCCCGCATGTTGGAACTGTCCATACTTGGAAACCGATGGGAGTTTCCTGGGAATATTGGAATATTGGAATATTTGGAAGAGCTACATGTCTATAGTTGTCCTGTGTTAGAGGTCGAAATCCCTGCTGAACTCGGGACATGCTCCTTGTTGAGAACCCTAAATTTGTCGCATACAGGAACTGTCAGTTTGCCAGGTACAATGAATCTGCTTCCTCGCCTGGAAAAAATGAACTCAGAATAGCCTAAGATTGAAGAGTTGCCAGAGCTTCCCAGAGTTTGATGTACTTACAATTCGAATCTACTTCATAGCAGTTGGTTCCTAATCTGTCGAATATGACAAATTTGGTGGAATTGATTCAACATGCTAGCACTGGTAATACAGTAACGATCAAAGTGAGTGCAGACTTGTGACCTATGGAGGATTGGGAGATTGTCTAAACTGAAAGAAATTGAGTTGTGCCTAGGAAAAATCACCGTGCCCCCATTTAGGCTCGCTTTCTCTTCTAAGCGCTAACTTTGTCTGTACTAGACCTTCAATCCTGCACGCAACTTCCATCTTTTCTGGTGGATTCAAACCTTGATAAAGTCAACCCGCCAAGATCAACCTTGTCCAACTTGAAAATTTTTGAAAATATGTCGGCTTTAGAGCTCTCTCCTTCTGGAATGAAAGCAATACAACTGGAGGGACTGCCAAGTTGAAGAAGTTTGGTCATGAGGTGTGAACTGGAGAGATCACCAATTTGATCAAGCCTAAAGAAACTGGAAGTATTGGAGGTGAGCTGGTGCTCAAAGCTGGTTGAGATTCAATTTACTGGCAGCGTGCTGGAATCACTGAAGAGATTAGCTATCTATGGCGGTGAGTCTTTAGAATGGTTAGGTTCTCTCTTGGAACTGCAGCCATCGAGTGAGTCAACTGCTTGCGGGCTGAGAATATTCCTTCTATCGACTGTCTTGAAGAATCCAAAAGAGAAGTTTTCCGAGTGCCAAAGGCTACCCAGCATCCAAGTCGTCTGCAAGTTGGAATCATTGGAAAAGTTCTCTCTCTACGGGTGCCACTCTGTTGAACGATCAGTTGATAATTGTCAAAAATTGAAGAGCCTGAGGCATATCAAAATCAACCAGTGCTATAGGGCCTTGATCAGTTAGAGGTTTTGGACAGGATGGAATTTGATTAGTGTAAGATCATTGGAAAGGTTGATGGATATCCCGAGCACAAAAGGTTGCCAGATGGGTGCCTAATATGTAATTTCAGGTCATATTCGGATTATCAGTTCAGGTCAGAACAAGCCCAATCCTTCATGTTTCAGTTCGGGTCAGGAATCATGGAAACCCGACCCGACCTGTTGACACCACAGTGCGCACAAAGAAAACACATTCTGCAGAGAGATATGCAGTGAGAGATTGGTGAGGCCAGTGAGAGGAGTGATACTCGACGAGTTGAGGAGGTAATTTTGTCGTTCCTCTTTGTTCTTTTCAGATCCAAATCACTGGGGAAAAATTGAAATTGGGAAGCTAATCTTTTTCACTTTGGCCTTGATGTGAATCTGGGTTTCAGACGGATTTTTCGTGCAGCTTATTGAGTAATCTGATTTTGTTCATTGTACTGCATCTGGGAAAGTGTATGTTGGAAGTGCATGGAATTTCACTGCAGCAAGTGATTTGGGGCCTGAATGTTAACTTCTGCTGTCCCTTTTGCTTTACTCCCTGTGCATCCCTTATCTTTATTGTAAAGCTTTTTTTTTTTTTTTTTTTTTGAATTTCTGTTCCTATCTTTGCATTCATATTGTATAAGTGCGAACGTTGCAAGGATAAACAAAAAATACATTTTTTTTTTCAATTTCGACATTATTTTTCCATCTCGAACTACATAATTTTTTCCGACTTCGACTGCATAGCTTTGTGGTAAATCGATCCTTCCCGGTAGTTTTAGCTTTACCACGGTGAATTGAGCAACTTTCTCTAGGGCTAGAATATAATCATGTAACTCGCTAAATAAAATTAAGAATAATTAATCAGACTGGTTGTCTAATAAAAATTTATTGAATCTAGTTGCTGGTAAAACATGATAATTGGAGAGGAAAGTGAAGCTGGAAGAAATCTATAACGATGGAAACTGATTTTTATTGTTGTATCTATGATGATAATTTTTTCTGTCTTGTTTTGACCGGACACCGCTTCTTTGCTTCGCTTTTATGTCTTTGGCGCAGTCTTCATCCATTGTGTATATTATTTAGTATTCACTATATTCGCACAGGCCATCCGTTATTTTATTAGCACGGGGATTGCATGTAAACAGAAATCACCAGATATAAAATTGCACGTCGAACTAAATCATGCATTGCTTATTCTGTAGCTGTTGAAAGATAGCTTCCGTCATAAAATATGATAAAAAATATACACCGATTTTATTCATAAAAGATATAAGAAATACAAATTGAGGGAATTGATAATATCGTACAGAATGATAAAATTCACTAGTGAAGGCTTGGGATTTAGAAGATTAATGATTCCCTCGGTGAATATAATACGGGGCCCATTCAGGTCTGTGAAACAAACCGAAATGAATCATCAACAACCAAACAAAGGTTAGAAGCTCTCCACCTTTGCTCAGCACCTGCGCATGTGCCTCTCCCTTAATATGACCAGCTGCATATGACAGCATCTCAACCCACACTCCACTCATCACCTCCCACTTCCTTTCCCTGAACTTTTCTAATTCTTTGGCCAATTTGATCCCCCCAGAGATCAAGTGAGCCCCATTTACGTCAAGGATCAGATCTGGGTCATACGAAAAAATTTCCTCGCATAAGCTCTTCACATTCACGGCACGGAAGTTGTTCCGTAGAATCCTCAATATATCCGCCAATCTAATTTGGGCAATACCAACCACAGCAGACATCAAATTAGGCTGATTAAATAAAAGATATAACATATAATCGGAGAGAATCTTGCTGAATTCCCTTTTATCATTTCTTTCGTCATTTCCGGTTGTGGGATCCTCTCTGTTATACCAGATTTCGGTAGCAAGATGCCACAGTATAACACTCTCATAGTAATTAACATCGGTGACACTAGACATAGTTATTCTCGGTTCGATCCTCCCCTGGATATTCTGGTTATTCTGGGGTAACTCATTATCTGTTGCCTCATATATGCTCTCCGTGTCAGAATCATCGGGGCTACGAAGAGGGGCCTCACTCGGGAGAATCCTGAGAAACCAATTACCTCTAGCCTCATATATCTCCTTCGTCCTTTCTATCTTCCCCCTCTGATCCTTATCAATGGCGTAAATCCAATCAACTATCTCCTTCGTCCTTTCTCTCTCCTCACTCCCATCCGGATTATTTGTGTAGATGAATTTACGTTTCACCTCCTTAAAGATAAAAATCCATAACTCTATAATAAATGGATTCGTTGACATGTACCTCGTATTCGCAATCACCGATCCTTTTCCATCGGTTTTCCTCAGACCACAGCCTCCAGCAATTGAATCAACAGCTTTATGGAAAAAAGAGATGGTCTTCTCAGCCATATAAAATGGAAAACTGCAGATTTTAGAAATGGGAATGTTTCCATGGTCACACTTATACATCTTTCTCGGATTCTCCTCCAAACTCTCGGATAAAAGGTTGCAAGCACAAATAGATTCTGACCACCTTCGAAATAATATTAGTGTATTTAAGACCTCATAAGTAACCTTGGTGTTAGGCTTTGCTTTACATCTGCTGTATCGGGGCTTCCACATGTCATCTGCGGCGGATACCAATCCGCGGAGAAATGAATCTAGTGTAGATGATCTGGTTTTGGGCCATGGGATTTTAGCAATAGTCCAGTCAGAAAAAAGGAGCATGAGCATAGCTATCGCATCAAGAGCAATCTCTCCGAAAAGAAGTAAATACGTAATTTTCACATCAAGTTCGGGGAGATGATGCTTCTTCAAGCTATTGAACAAAACGAAAGCCATCGCAACGTCAATGAAGGCTATGAAGCGGAAAAAATAGCTCCACCTAGAATGTATTGTCGATGCTTTTGTATGGAGTAACTGGTAAATGAAATTGAGTTCGACTGATATTACCCTTAACGCATCAACTGCAGACACTTTGCTGAAATATTTTTGGCTCATTTCGCGTTGTCGTTGTGTGAAGATGAGATCTGTGAGGAAAACTTTAGAGATTTGAAAGAAGTAATAAGCATGCTTCACCATAATGCTCTCGGCAAGCTTTCGTTTTTCTTCACCATGAGAATTTCCATCCCGTGGACTAGTGAGTTCGATACGAAACTTGCCACCTTCATCATCAAGAGACGCTTGCTGTGAGAGCATCCATTCCCTAAGCGTTGGGAGGCTTGAGAATTTAAGTGCCATCATCCTCTCCACATTTTTTATGACCCCGGCAAGAAAAATCAGCATTGTTGGGAACACCAGCGACCTATTGCTGAGAAATATCAGCACAAGGACATAAATGAGGACACCGACTTGGGAGATGAGATTGAGTTGGTGCCGTTTCCAAAGAGAACTGTCCTCCAGAGAAAAGGCAATGATGGTGTCTGGATTGCCGAGATGTAATAAGAGAAATGAGGCCCAAAATGCTCGAAGTGCTCTATCTATTTCAACTACATGAGTAGACGAGTTGCCTTGGTTGTTACAGATGAGCCCGATCCCAAATGTCGCTATCCAATCAGCCTTCAAATACGCCAACCACAAGAGGTAACTGAGGCAACCATTTGTTGTTTTCTTTCTAAGGGGTGCAAATAGAATGAGAAAGACCTGACGCAAAAAACTCAATATGACGAAACCTCGGATGTTCCATTTGTTCCACACATATGAAATGGAGCTAAATGCCATATTTTTGCTATAGTTGAATTTGATCTATCCTCTCTAATATAACTCCAAGTACAACATATATAGGACTAAATAATGACAAATACATTGCGATGATCCCTTGCTTGTGTGTCAGAAATAGTATATATTAAAAAAACCCAATAAAGAAAAAGAATCGTGAACCGACCATTTTGCTAATAAACACAAGCAATGTATCTCATGCATCAAATGGTAGAAGAAAAGCATCTATTGCATGAACGACGATGCTTGTTGCTTTGTGTTGGGTTGATGTTTTATCGTCAAAATAGTCCTATCAATTTTATTTGCATATCCACTTGTAATTATCTAGGTTCGAATTATGAAACTTCAGTATTCATGATTAGTTTATTGAATTCTTTAGTGATACCACATCTAAGAAGACAATTGATATTATTGATCAATAAGACACTCTCTAACAAGTCATATGCATGTGCTTGTATAAGATGGCTTGTATAAGATGAGTAGGATATCCTCTATATTAGGAAAATCAAATCCTCTTAAACCAATGGCCTGGTGAGGGCCATGACCTTGCCAGAGCCTCGCCAACCACTGCGGGAAAAAGAAGCCAAAAATGAAGAAGAGAAAAAAAATTAATATAAAAATTCGGAAAAAATAAAATATTATTAAAAAATTGTTACATCAATCTTTGGTAGGTCAAATTTAGGCAGATGGACAGAATTGATATAATTGCAAAAGGTTTAACACTGAATTGGCAAAAAAAATATAATTAAATTAGCACAATTATAATAGATTTATAACTTTTTTGGTAATTTCTCCGCAAAACAACTCTCAAAAGAAAGTGAAGAATAAACTGGACGATTGACAGAACGTGCTGCAGTTAGGGGTTAGCATGTCCAGGATTCCTACTTGAACAATCCGAGAGGATAAAGTTCTAGTTGGCGTCACGTCTAACACTCAATTTTGAGCAATGATTACTGGTTTTAAGGAAAATTCAATTCCAGAAAACATCAAAGAGGCACAAGCAATTCATATCTGATCATAAAGCTGCTAAATACAGGAAGGATCAGAGAGAGAGAGGGCCATGCAGAAACAAAGGTATATGATAAAATAACACTAGAGTGAAGTATTTTAATCATAATACTTGAACTTAAGTGAAATTTATTTGTGTTAAGTGAAATTTGTTCATTCAATCAGGTACGCTCCATTGCAAATTATAAATGATCTATGTAAATATTATAGGATCTTCAAGAGAGAAGGGAGAAAAAATCAATAAAGACTACATCTTTACTCAATTGGCTTTCTTTTTTTTTTTTTTAATTCACGAAATATTAAATAATATCCATAATATTTAATATATCTCTAACAATATTCTACAACAAGGAAACCTCTAATCTTCATAAATATACTTCATCACTCTCCCCTCAAGTTGAGCATGCAGCTTGCATATGATTGGTGCAACTTTCTTCGAAAGTTTGTGATCAAACGCTGTGTAAGTTTGGACCTTACACTAAACAAATTGGATTTGACAAGCACTAAAGCAACACATGCTTAGAAAGTTGACATATCTTTCTCATACAATTTTGATAGAATTGTGTGGAAAAACTTGAATTGCAGCAAACTAAATCGCATTACCCCACAATGCTCATCTTTGGCTACTTCATGAAGGTGTCCTTGCCTTTGGCGCTCATAGCTACCTGGAAACTTGATGACACCACCCCACAACGCTCATCTTTGGTTGTTCAATGAAGGTGTGCTTGACTCCAGTGCTCACAACTACCTAGCTATTTGACGACGACTTCGCTCGTCGATGTTGGTTGTAATTAGAAGAGAATATTGCAACGAATAACATTCATAGTAGTGTTGTTGAGTGTCGACAACATCATGAAGTTATTGAAGATGAGACAACTAAAGACAGCTTAAAGAAAGAAAAAGCTAAGGTTTGATTTAATTCCTTTTCTCTCGGTGGTGGCTCTGATGTCATGTAAATATTATAGGATCTTCAAGAGAGAGGGAGAGAGAATCAATAAAGATTACATCTTTACTCAATTGATTTTTTTTTTTTCGAATCACAAAATATCAGATAATATCCCTAATATCCAATAATATTTCTAACGATTTTCTAATAAGAAAAATTCATAATCTCCATAAATATACTTCATCAATCTACTTATTAATTGGATGTCATATTATTGTTGTTATTTACCATCTTATTTTGATTGTAAATCAAATGGATGTCCTTGACTTTATTAACATAATTTGTTTTCAATATAAGTTACATAAGTGTTTGAAACAAAAGTTATATGATTCAGGAATAATTTTAAAGATTGTGCTTATTTGAACTTCACTAGAGAATAGTTTGTGGATGATCAATAAGCTAAAGCTTGTTGTTAAATTTGTACACGCAATGACATTTGTGAAGTCAATTGGGATGTGGCAAGGACAAACAAAAGTATTCTCTAAATTTCGACTTTAAATTTCGTCATTAACTACCTAACTTTGTGATAAATTGGTCCTTTTTTGGTATTTTTGGCTTGACCACGATGATAAATTGAGCAACTTCCTTGAGGGTCATAAATCATGTAACTCGTAAATAGAAAAAGCTTTAACATTGCACCCTTAAGAATAACTAATTAACTGCCTGTCCAATAGAAATCAATGAATCTGGTTGCTGATAAAACCAAGATACGTGGAAAGGAGAGGGAAGCTAGCCTTTTGGCAAACCTGAATATCTGTAATGATTGAAATTGATTCTCCTGTAATCAATTAGAAGAGTTGTGACCATTTTTTTTTCTTTATCTTGTTTTGCTTCGCTTGGATATCTTAACGGATTTTTCTCCCCTCGTGCGATTTCCACCGTATTCTCACAGCCATCCATTATTTTATTGGCATAAGGATTAAAATTGCATATTGTAAGAAAGCGTGTATTAATTATTCTATAGTTAACAATGCAATGTTCGTTGTTTTTTTTTTAAGGGGTGCAAACATAATAAAAAAGACCTAAAGCGTGAGACTCAATATGACAAAGTCTAGGATGTTCTATTTATTCTCCAAATCCAAAATAAAGCTAAATGCCATGTTTTTGCTTAGTTTAAATTTTATCGATCCTCTCTAATATAATTTCTGGTACAACAAAATTTATAGGACGAATAATGGGATCGAGATTATTCCTTGCTTAATTTTAGAGAACAGTCTATTCCAAAACCCAACCGGAAAAAAAGCCACAAGCCAACTATTATATATATGAGATTGTTCCTTGCTTGATATTTAGAAAATAGTATCTATTCCAAAACCTAACTAGGAAAAAGAATTGTGAACCAACTATTATATGTGCATGTGATAAGATTGTTCCTTGCTTGATTTTTGGAAAATAGTATCCATTCCAAAACCAAATTGGGAAAAGGAATCATGAACCTACTATTATATATGTGTGCGTGTGTTGAGATTGTTCCTTGCTTGATTTTTAGAATATAGTATCTATTCCTAAACCCAACTAGGAAAAAGGATGGTGAACCGTTTGTTATTTTATGTGTGTGCATGTGATGAGATTGTTCCTTGCTTGACCTTTGGAAAATAGTATCTATTCCAAAACCCAATTGGGAAAAAGAACCATGAACCAACTATGATATATGTGTATTGAGATTATCCCTTGTTTGATTTTTAGAAAATAGTACCTATTCCAAAACCCTACTAGGAGAAAGAATTGTGAACCAACTGTTATAGGTGTGTGCGTGTGTGATGAGATTGTTCCTTACTTGATTATTAGAAAATAGTATCTATTCCAAAACCTAATTGGAAAAAAGAATCATGAATTAACTATTATATATGTATGTTTTGAGATTGTTCCTTGCTTGATTTTTAGAAAGTAGTATTTATTCCAAAAGCTAACTAGGAAAAAGAATCGCTAATCAACTATTCGGCGAATGAACACAAGTAAGGCATTTTATGTATTAAATGGCAAAAGAAAAGTATCTTATGCATGAATGATGTTTATTGCTTTGTGCTGAGTTGATGTTTTATTGTCAAATCAATCATATCTCAATTCGACTTGCACATTCACCTGTAATTACTAAGTTTCAAGCTAGGAAACTTCAATATCCATGATTAGTTTATTTAAGTGTTTAGAGATTCCACATCTAAAAAGACACTAGATATTATTATTCAATGAGATACCATTTAAGAAGTCATGCGCGTGCGCTTAGACGGGTTAGGAAAATAAGATCCTCTTAAACCACCTTAAAATGAGGGCTACATTCAAAGGAGGTAATCACGCTAGTTGTCTCTCCTCACCCTTTAGCGTGTCAAAAGCTTAACGAATAAGGCGGCTCAAATTAATAATATCATACAAGTTACTCTCTTCAACATATCTAATGAGTATACATTAATCCAAGAAAAATCAACCTAGTTGAAGAACTCAATAAATTTGCAATATACCTGATGAACATTCAAATTGAGAAATAACAAAATCACATAGCACCCAACGAATTGATTGAATAGTTACACGTTTGGTTAAGGTAGGACGGAGTTATATCTAGTAATCGTTGTACTTTCACAATTTAAATAATTTGAATGCCCATCTATATCACAACAAAAGAAAATATTCAAGATCCTGTTGTGAACCATGGGCAACGATTTTGACAGAAGTCGTTCAAAAGTTGCGCCTGTTTTCATTGCTGGAGCAGCACTTGTAGCTGCCCATGCTTGCATAGCTTTGAGTCCTAAATCAACCGATCTACGCTTCGGCTGTAAAAGAACAAAAGAGAAGTTGAGAACCTCATCTTCAAGAGGCCAAGTTTCCCATGAAGATATGTCAAAAGTAAAGTTCAAGCATCTAGAAAGCGAAAGGATAGTAAAAGCTAGAGCCGTTGCAATCATGCTTCTCCCAGCCTCGAGAAATTTTCGTTAGTGAATGGAACACTGGACTCAAACAACAGAATTACGTTGTAAATCCCAAGAATTTATTATAAGCGACTATTAATGTAAAGAAGGAATTCATTCTTATTATAAATGCAGAACATGCATGGAAGCAAAACAACTCATGAAAGAAAGCGAAGAACAAATTGAACCACTGACCAGAAAATACTGTTGTTAGGGGTAGCATGTGCAAAACTTCTACTTGGACAAGCCAAGAATATAAAGATTTAGTTTATGTTGCGTCAAACATTCATTTTTGAGCAATGACGACTGCCCTTAAAGAAAATTCATCTCCAGATATCATCCAAGAGACATGAGCATTTGTATCAAAAGATAATCTTAAAGCTGCTTAAAACAGGAAGGATCAGAGAGAAGCCCATGCAGAAGGATATGCATATAGAGAACATAATGCTAGAATGAGTATGGAAGAGTGAATTCCTACAAATTTTCTGTTGACATCTTCTAAGAACTTTTTAGGAGAATCCAAATATTCAACGCAATCTCTCTTCACAAACTCTACCGGATCTCTTTCTCTGGCCTTCTCTAGATTTCTTATGAGAATCATCAGGGTAAATTCATTTGGGGTACTGCCAGCCGCTTTCATCTTCTCATACGTCTGCGTTGCCTTTTCAATCATGTTCACTCTTAGATATACTCCAACCATCTCGGCATAAGCCCTTGTGTCAGGTTCAATCCCTTATTTCAGAAGTCCAGAGAAAACAACTTTAGCAAGAGCAACCATTTTGTTCTTTCCCAACAGTTGGATCATTTCGCAACGCAATGCAAGATCAGTTCCATAACATTCCTCCTTGCATGTGTAGTCGAAGACCTATAGCTGGAATCCTTTTAGATAGAATGAGAACAGTAAAAAGAGAATATTGAAATAGTGCATCCACAATTCACACCACCCGTATGTACATGGTGAGTGTATTACTTTACTTCTCTTTTTGCTCAAAATATTAATGAGAACAGTAGTTTGAATATGCCCTATGCTGTTTCCCTTGATGAACATGTAAAACCTGCATTTCTGCTTTCTTTTAATTTAAGACTAATCTGCACAGTGGTTCTGCTTTCTTTATGAATGCCTAATGTAGAAGATTAAAAGGAGTACCCAAACCCAAACTAAGAAAATCCTAAACATGGTTAAAATCTATAAGGCCAAAAAAGCCTACAAGAATCATTGTTACAAGGTAAGCCAATCTCATTGGTCAACACTCAACCCATTCTCTACAATTCACCCATGCCACTCACTAGCTTGATATACCGGTTGAATCGCCAATAAGCAATACGAAAAACGAATTCACCGAACTTCAGAGCAACACTCAGTTGCCAGATCACTTGCTCTGCTCATACCAGTTAAAGCATCCGCTACAATCAAAGAATGTAACTCACACAGACACCAAAAATGGCCTTCTAAACTACCAACTCCTATTTTCACGGGCAGATATTGTTCACACCACACGCCAAACTTACAAAGAGAGAATTCGAAAACCAACGAGAAAAGCCAAGAATATAAAGACCCATAACCACAAACTCCGACAAGGAAAGACCCCCGGGGCGAAAAAGGCGATACCTTGAGGGCCAAGTCGACCTCGTTCAGTCTCTTGAGCTCAGCGAAGGCGTTCGAGAGATGGGATTACAAGAGCCGAGCGAGGATCGTGCCGAGGGCATGGTTCAACCGAACAGTGGATTTGGCCAGCTTGAGGGACCGGATGGCTCGTGTGGCCTCCGTCGACAACACGTTCGACCTCCACAGTGGGCTTCTCGTACTGTTGCGAAGGCCGCAGGTGACGATGCTCGTGGCGGGCGCTTGGTGGAGACGCCGTCGGACAGAGCGAAACGGAGACAGAGAAGCCTCCATGCCTCCACTCCGGATTTTGGGTTCGGTATGTGCTAAATGGTGAATAGGGGTATGAAACGAGTGGGTATTATCGGATCGGATCGGATCGGATCGAAAAAGATCGCATACAACTTGATGAATTTAATCCACTTTCATTTGGAAAAGTTATCTAAAACGTCCA
This sequence comes from Eucalyptus marginata, assembly GCA_014182565.1. Taxonomy (NCBI): domain Eukaryota; kingdom Viridiplantae; phylum Streptophyta; class Magnoliopsida; order Myrtales; family Myrtaceae; genus Eucalyptus; species Eucalyptus marginata. The sequence continues at coordinate 1,003,112 of CM024585.1, forward strand.
AATCTTCTCTCCAACCTTTTAATTTTATTAATTAAATCATAATTATTTTTACTTTTTGTCACTTTAGTTTGTCAAAACAATTTTAGTCGGAAATAGCGATGAGGGCGTCAAGTATTTTACCTAGTAAGATTAATGTTGATATGAATAATTTTTAATAATATTTAAATATTTTTTATTTTATTTTTATTATTTTTTCCTTCCTTTCTTCCTTCTTTAATCAATTGTTGGGCATCTACAACTAGCTAGAGACGTGACCACGCCAGCCTCTAGCAAAACTTGCCCTCGCCGATCATTAGCGAGGGTGAGTGTCGCCATTGCTAGGTGAGATTAGCTTTGTTCTGCCATGATGAGGCCAACCTTGCTTAATGATGGTGAGATCAAGTCTCACTAGTGGTCAATGAGGGTGGGCTTCACTAGAGGTCAGTGAGGTCCTTTTGTCGGTTCTTGCTTTGGCCTGTCGTCGAGGAACTGCGACCAGCTAGAGGAAAAAAAAAAGAGAAAAAAAGAAGAAGAAATAATTTAAAAATTCAAAAAATAATAAAATTTTATTAAAAATTATTTAGATTAACACCAACCATACCATATAAAATGCTAAGTATCCGTCTTAGCGAAATTAGCTACTTAGTTGACATAATATAAAAAAATTTAGTACTGAATTGATAAATTAAAATGTCCATAATTAAATTAGGAAAAATGTTAAGAGTCGCCTTCTAATATATTCCAACAGTAGAAGGTGATTCTTTTATAATCATAGCAGAATTAGTTCCTTCTCCGTGTCCCTTCCTTCACGCCAGTCGAAACGTCTCCGTTTGTCTGCTCTGGTATGGCTCTCTCTCTCTCTTTATCTCGTTCGTTCTTTCGGGTGTGAATCTCATATAACCTCAATTCGAGTTCTTGATAGGTGAAACATGATGCTTCTAGAGGAGGTCTTCAATGTCGAGAGGCTCGACCCCCGACGGCAATAAGTTCGACAAAGGTATGCCCATGCTTTTTCCATTGCTCGTTTGCTTCTTCTCTGCTAATTTTCTCGTTATGGGTTCGTCAAAAAACTGTTCTTTTTTTTTTTTTCCGTTTTTCATTCATCTTTCGCGCAGACGCCAATTTGCTGTCGAGCCTGTTAATGGGACCTAGCAAACAAGAGAGTTGGTTTGTTTGTATCGGTTGTGTTTGTGCTTGTTGAGAGATTGGGTGTGTGGAATGTTCTTTTTTCTACAATTGGATTGTGGTTTGTGAAATCTTGCTCCTGGTCCCTTGCTGTGTCGCGGTTATGGAGCTAAGTATGGAGTAGTCGTCGCTCCTTTTGAGACTCCTTAATCTTGAAGTCTCATTGCCCTAGGTTGGTCAAATGTTGGTGTGGCTCTTGTTGCGTGCGAACACCTTGTGACCAAAAGATGTGACGCCGGAAGGGATAAAAACAAGGAAAAATGTGAAGGGGAGAGATCGCTTAAAGAGCTTTCGCAATGTCTTCTGGTCACTCCAAACTTGAAAGAACCATGGTGGCATTTGGGAAGGGGAGTATTAGAATACCCTATACAAAGGGTGTTGCTACCTGGGGCATGTTTACTTTCTTGTGTGCTGATTGTTATATGCTGGGCTAACTTAAGTTCAGCTCGTTGCTGCTTTAAGAATTGACTGGGGATGTATTAGGCCGGAGAATGAGCTATATGGCACATGACATGCACCTACTGAATTCATTTATTGCTTTGGAAGAAGTTTCTAGTTGTTTGAAATGGCTTGAGTTTTAAATTTAACCATTTGGTAAAACAATGGAAACGTATCAGAATTAGGGACCAGTGAATGGAAGAGGAATTTTACTCCTTTCCTCAGATAGGCAGTCATGAAATTGGGCGGACATCCTTAGGATTCTCATTCTGTGAGGTGCCCTAAGATAAGAATTATCTTCTGACGTGCAAACAATCTTTTAATTTTTTGTTTGTGAGCTCATGGATTACGGTGTCTAGTGTGCCCTAATGAAGTTAAGTAGTCGAATTATGTGGTTCCTGCTGTCTTCAGCTACATTATTTCGTGGATATTTCTTACTCACAGTCTACTTTCTTTCATTTGTAACTTGGATCTTTTGTAACTTGGACTGAAGGACAAAGCAAAAGATTTGACATGTTCATGCATCTAGATGTGAATACTGAATTATACCCAATGAAGGAGGGATGAAAGTTCACCATGGCGTTACTGGATGGAATGCCTGATACAGGATATCATACCCTGGGATGATCTTCTTGCTTTTGTTCACAATCTACCGCCATTAACAATCTCTTGCCTATTTTAATGGCAGTAGATTGTTGTTATCTTGTCTCTCCATAACTTGATGCTTGTCTATATCCTTCGTCACCTTTTCTCTATGCTCTCTTAATTGTAAGCCTGAGTTGTTTTGAGTAGAATCATCAATCCGCTTGGAGGTCTGGATGCTCCAAAATTGTTGTAGATAACAAAGAGGAAAATTTTCTCTTTTCTGAACCCATCAAGTTTGTTTTTCCGTAACCAGTGATTAGCATTTTGAACTATAGAGATATATATCTCTTGCTGTCTTTGGATTCTCCAATCTAGTATTATTAGTAGTTAAATGTCATTTGCTAGAAAGCCAGCAATTTACTCCCTTTAAGCCACGGTTAACATCTAACTTTTAGCTTCATATAGAAGAATCTTTGAAACTTCATCTTTTCTTTTTCTAAACCTTGTAACTTTTATGGACATTTATGTTATGGAAGGATTCTCTTTTTAACTCTATAAATAACTCCATTGATGCAGTGCCATGGTTTTTCTTATTAATGTCATGTCTTCAACTAGCAAGATGTCTATCTACTTTATGTCATGTCATTTGCTTTTAACAGGAACTGGAGCCTTTTTCTTACCAGCTTAGAGCTCGGGGAGTAAATAACAAGTGAAAGCATGTTTTTTCATAACAGCCTCCTGTTTCATTTGTACCTCTTATCTTCATCTGTTGCTTCTACTTTCCCTCTACATGCCAGTATAACTTATTCATGCACTGATCACTATCCAGAGTCTCAACTCTTGGTAATGATTTCAACCCTTGCCTCAAGTTACTCAAAGTCTTCAAATGAAGGCTATACTTTTTTCTGCATTAACAGGTTAATTTAAAGACCTTTAGCTATAGGGCCATCTAGTCACTACTGATGCAGTGGATATTTTAATCTACTACTATATCGGGACCTCATGCTTACATGTCTAGTCTTGTGGTTTTCGCATTTTCTATTCAAATATGAACTTATGTATTATGATCTTTTTTCTTACTTAAATCGGTTTGCAATTAACTGTGACAGCCAAGGAGGACTAATCAAACTGGTCATTGGGGTGGTAATGAATGAGCCAAAGATAATACATAAGTCTGTGACTGAACATTTGGTCAGAATGGATAATGCAGTGGCAGATCTGGGAAAGTTATCAGCTATCGAAGCAAGTGGTGTGTGGCTGGTTATAATTCATGGAATGGGGGGCATAGGTAAAACAACTCTTGCCAAGGTCGTCTTCAATCAACTATCACCTCGCTTTTGAGTGTGCAGCAGTTTCCTTGAAGACATCCAAGAAAAAGTTATCAAGAGATGAAGGAATGGGGGGCGTAGGCAAGACAACTCTTGCTAAGGTCGTCTTGAGTCGACTATCGCCTCACTTTGGAATGTGCAGTAGTTTCCTTGAAGATATCCAAGAAAAAGTTATCAAGAGATGAAGAAATAGTCAAGTTGCAAAAAAGATTATCATAGGATATCGTAAATTTTTCTTTGGTGAACAACATTGATGACGTTGATTATGGAGAGCAGAGGATTGAAGAAACACTATGCAAAAAGAAGGTCTTCGATGATCTGGACAAGAGTGACCAAGTCCAGAAGTTTTTGGACAAGTGAACCTTGTGGTTCAGGTTCTAAAGTTATCACCACAACTAGGAATAATTTTTTTTTTTTTTTTTGCATAATAAATAATTAATATATGGGTTATCAAAGTCCTCAAGAGCATGTCTTTGATAAAGGTTCAAAATGATGAGGTGTTCTGAATGTGTGATCAACTAAGAGATATTGATAGGAAAATTGTCCATCAAAATGGTGTGAGGCATTTCTTCTTCTCTGTTTTGTTATGTCTCATCTTTTAGTATGTTTTTGATCATCTCTGGTTATATTATCCTCTAATACTTGATGTTTCATTCTGCAATGGGATTCTTCAGCTTTTGCAGAACAGACTAAAAGTTATGACGCTGCAAAACTGTACTGGCATAACTAAAACGCCAGACTTTTCTAGTTGCTTGACTCTAGAGAGGATGGCTCCTGCAGAATGCTCAAGTTTGGCGGAAATTGACAGCTCCAATGGAAAACTGAAATGCTTTTGATTGACTTGAGTATTAAAAGATGCGGGCGTCTTATTGAGTTTGCCTGAAGAAAATGGGGGGCTGGTGAATCTTAAACACTTTGAACGCATGTTTTGTGGTGAGGAAACTCCCGGGCTCATTTGGAAACTTGGCATCATTGACAGAGTTTTATGCATGGAACACAGCGATTGGTTGCTTACCGGATTCCATGGGCTGGTGAAGCTGTAGTAATATTGTCTTTCTTTCACTAATTTACTTCTATGTTTTGGTCATCCGATATGTGGACGGCAATTTTGAAAGTTGCTTTTATATGTACCAGCAAATGTGCACACTCATGGCAGGTGGGTGATTTTTATTTTATTTTATTTTATGTTATTCTAGTTTAGTGAAATCCATTTGCTAGGAAATAATTAAATAATTAACCAGGAGATATATTATTGGTAAACTACACAATCTAAAGAAATTGTATACAAAGTTGCCCATGGATACAACATTTATAAAATAAAACACTCGAAGATATTTGAGGAAAAACAAAGAAAAAAGATTTAAGGTCCCTAAAATTACGAAGCATTTTTCGTACTTTTATCATTTGATGTTAAAAGAACATGCATAAAACGACCAATGAATTGTTCTGTTGCGTCAAATAATGCGGTGCATGCTTTTGCATTGTTGTCTTCAACAATTAAATTTGGCATGTACCTAAATTATGTTAACTTGAATAACTCGGGGTCTAAATCTTTTGAAAGAAAAAAATCATGGTTCTTGAGTTTTATATATCAAATAAAGAAAAATCAAATAGTAAAGACTTCGTCTAACCTTTTTTTTTATATTATAACCATCAGCTATTACCTCTTAAATTTATGATTGCATGGAAGTAATTCCATTGATGGTCATCTTTCCTGTGTTTTTTAAAATATTATTATCTTGAAATAGTTTAGGGCACTATTGAAAATATTTGTACCTTTCTATCTCCATCTGAAAAATTGGAGGTTCTATGGGTGTTTCAAGTTTCAAGTAAATTAAATCAACTTGAAACTCCAATTGGCTAAAGAAGAAATCACAATAAAGTGTTTATTCATTTTTTTTCGTATACTCACTAAGTAAACTTCACTATTCAGATTTAGTCTCTTGCTTCGCATTCTTTCTCCTTTTTTTCCAAGAGTGACGAATTCAGTCTAGATTGAACTAAAAGTATATTACCGAAAAGTGTTTTTCCAATTTTCAACTGTATGATTCTTTAAAAAAGATATGATCAATCATCAATATAAATATTATGTATTATTTTAGGAAAATGAATTCCTCCTCCTTATAAAGTGAAAACACTTTCCCTTTTCACCTTCTTCTGTCTGACCTTTCACTTTTCCTCTCCAGACTCTCTCGCTCTCTCCCTTCGATCTTTCTTCCTCGGCTCTTCTTCAACGACGCCCATCTTCTTCGCCATTGAAGGTCCAGATCTTCTTCGCCATTGAAGGTCTGGCACTTCTTCAACGACGCTCAACACGGTTTCAGGTTCTTTCGCTTTTTCTGAGGTACGCTGCTGTTCGCTCTCCCTTCGCTTTTTCGCTCGCCCTTCTTCTTCGGCTCTTCTTCACCGACGCTCATCTTCTTTACCATCGCCGTCCCCTTCCCTTCCCCCGCCGATTTCTTCGAAATTCCGCGCGTCGTTCCGAGAATCGTCCCCTTCCCCTCGTCGAAATCTCTCTTCCGTCCCGAAGTCTCGATTTTTCTTCTCGTCTTCTCGTTCGAATCGAATCGATTTGGGGGTGGTCCGCCACAATGCGAGGGGAGCGCGACGCCGCCCCTCCCGAGAACCCGGAGCCCCCGAGCCCGACCCGCGATTCCGCCACCGGCCAGGGCGGGGGCGGCGGTCGCGGCGGCGGTTCGGACGACGATTTGTGCTTTGACGTGTCCAGGGAGAACCTGAGTACCCGCTGCTGTCCCCGGCCTTGAACGGTTCCGCCTCTTCGATTTTTGAAATTTTTAGTAGGGTATTCCGGTTGAATTTCGCTCTTCTTCGTGCCGCCTCTTCGATTCCAGCCCTGCTTGATCTTTCGGTGGCGATCTGTTCTAGAGTCCTTGCGCTTTTTATGGGTGATCGGCTGTGGAGACTGAGCTATTTCTGGATCCAGGAGTGATCTGGAGATGAAAAAAAAAAAAAAAAAAAAAACGATCATCACGATTTCCTTTTGAGTTCGACGTGATTGTTTCTCGGCCTTTTGGTTCCATCGCTTCTGCGATCGCTATTCCTATTAGCTAATTCACTTGATGAATGGCCCCAAATGTAACCGGAAATCATGCCCATTTTCAGGGGGAAAAAAAAAACTAGTACGAATTCAGGTTTCCTTTTCATTTTACAGGTTCAAATTCTATTTACTAAATTGATCGAGAAAATCCGTTTATTAAGTAACATGGACTCAACAAATTAATTTGGAAGTAAAAGGCACGTTACTATTAATTGTTAGATCAAATATTATTCAATCATTTTTTAAATACAATTCAAATATCAGAAAATATTTTATCAAACAAAAAAAAATTTAACTGTTTTTTGAAAATGATTCTCGAAAAACATTTTTCAAAAGATTTTCGTGAAACAAATATATCTTAAGTTTTTCCATCAAGAAAAATCGAAAAGGGGTCCAAGTGAATCACTTCTCGGTCTTCATTTAAAATGTTGATCGAGATAGCTTTTGCCCAATAGAACCTAGCCTTAGGAGAGGGGTCATCCTCGCCAATTTAGTTTTTAAAGGTATCGTGGCGCTATAATTAAAAATACCATTATTTCTAGCATATAGAAGTTTCAAATGAGAATTCCCCACCTTCAACTTCATTTTGAACTATTAATTTATGTAATAATTATAAGTAACCAATTAGGTGATACGACAAAACCTATAAATCATTTTTTTACCTTAAAAGTGCATATAACGACCATCATGAACATGATTAGTCTGGAAAGTAAAAAGCAAACTACATTTCAGCTTTACTATAATCAAGCATAGAATATTTTTTAATATTAAGAGAACTTATAATCCCCGAGAGAAAATATATCATAGTTTTTTTTTTTAAAGAAATATGACCATGGCATTGATTATATTCTAGCAAAAACAAAAGAAAAGAAAAAGCCCAACCTACATAGTACATAATTGATTCTCCATTAGATAGAAAACAAAAGGCGAAAGAAGCCCTCGTCTCCTCCGGTTGCCGACCTCTCTCTGTCTCGCTCTCCTTCACACCAGTCGACAACTTCTTCGCCTCCCTGCTCTGGTATGGCGCTCTCTCTCTCTCTCTCCTTTACTCCAATTTCAAGGCCGTTTTTGCTCTTTTGGGTTTTGCTAATACCAACAGATGCCCGATGATCCCTCTCGGTTTTGCCTTCAATGGCCTCCTCTGTAATCGCTCCCTTGTTTACTCATCTCAGTCCAAACTGCACTCAAAACTTCGTTTGATTTGACTGCTTCTCATCATGTGCGCCCCCCCTCTGACTGGTTCTCCCTCCCTTCCCTCCCTGTATTTACTGCCGTGCATGCGTTTCCATCTTGACCCGCGTCGTTTTCCGGTTTCGTCTTCCCCGTCGGGACATCTTTTGTTCGTTCTTTCGTGGGTGAATCTGATGTGGGCTGTCGACCTCGATTCGAGTTCTTGATAGGTGAAGGATGATAATTCTCGAGGATGTCTTCAAGGTCGAGAGGCTCGACCCCGACGGCAAGAAGTTCGACAAAGGTATGCCTTTGCCTCTTCGATTGCTCGCTTGCTTCTTCTCCGCTAATTTTCTCGTTCTGGGTTCGTCGAAAAACTGTTTCTTTTTGCCCCTTTTTCGTTCTTCTTTCGCGCATGGGACCTAGCTAACAAGAGAGTTGGTTTGTTTGTATCGTTTGAGTTTGTGCCTGTTGAGAGATTCGGTGCGTGGAATCTTTTTTTTTCCTTTTCTCTTTTCAATAGCTTTGCGGTTTGTGAAGTTTTGCTCATGGCTTCTTGCTGTTTCGCTGTAATTAAGCTAACTATGGTGTGGATTTCACTGCTACCGAGGCCCCTTAATCTCGGGTTTTCATTGCCCTAGGTCTTTGTTGGCGGTCAACATGTAAATGTTGTGCCGGTTGCCCTGTGAACGCCTTGTGATCAGGAAATATGATGCCGGAAGGGATAAAGATTAGGAAAATCGTGACGGGGAGATATTGCTTAAAGATCTTTTCCATTGTCGTCGTGTTGCTCCAAACTTAAAGTTCTTGTGCGCTGATTGCTATATGCTGGGCTAACTTAAGTTGTGCTAGTTGCTGCTTTAGAAGAATTGATGGGGGATGTGATAAGCCAGATAATGAGCTATACTGCGCGTGACGTGCGCCTATTGATTTTATTTATTGGTGCGAAAAGTTTCTAGTTGTACGAAATAGCTTGATTTTTAATTTAACCATTTGGTAAAACAATGGAATGCATTGGAATTAGGGAGCAGTGAATGGAAGTGGACTGTTTTCTTACATAGGCAATGGTGAAATTGGGCGGACATCCTTCTTGCTGCTTGGACTCTTTCTCTGTGAGGTGCCCTAAGATAAGAATTATATTTCGACTCGCAAATGATGCTTTTAGTTTGTTGTTTAATTGAATAAGGAGCTATCTTTCGGAGTTGTGAACTCATGGGTTATGGTGTCTGGTGTGCCCTAATGATGTTAAGTAGTCAAATTATATGGTTCATGCTTCAAGAGTTTTTTTACAGTATTTCGTGGATATTTCTTACTCACGGTTTGCTTTCTTTCTTTAGTAAATCGGATTGAAGCACGGAGTGAAAGATTCGACATGTTCATGCATCTAGATGTGAATACTGAAATATACCCAATGAAAGAAGGACAAAAGTTCACCATGGCGTTGGCTAGTACATTAAATCCAGATGGAACACCTGATACGGGATATTATACCCCAGTATGATCTTCCTGCTTTTGCTCACTATCTCTTGCCTATTTTGTTGGTCAGTGGATTGTTGCTTCTTTTACTCCATAACTTGATGCTTGTTTATCTCACTCGTCACCTTTGGTGATGCCAGTAATGTAAATAATTGGGCTGCTGTTCTAGGGTTTTCCGAACTCTCTCAATCATAATCCTGAGCTGTTTTTGAGTAGAATCAGCAATTCGCTTGGTGGTCTGGAGGCTCCAGAATTGTTGTAGATAACAGAAAGGAAAATTCTCTCTTTTCTGAACTCATCCAGTTGATTTTGTCGTTACCAGTATATATCTCTCTTGGTGGTCTTTGTGTTCTCCAATTTAGTATTGATGTTATTGGGTGCCATTTGCTCAAGAAAGCCGGCAACTCCGTCAAACCTTGGGATAATTTGCTTTGAACTCATAAACCTTTCTTTTTCCTTAGGATTTCATACTTTTCTTGGCATTCCATACTCTTATAATAGCTTTGAGTCTCTGACTAGTGATAACTATTGTCAGGGTAATAGAAAATCCCTTGCTGATAAGTACGAATATGTCATGCATGGGAAGCTATACAAGATATCTGAGGATGACCCTGGAAGAGCTTCTAAAGGTTCAGGAAAAGGAGTCAAAGCGTAAGTTCTGCTTAATTATACTTGCAATTTTGAGTCATACTTGTTCCATCTCCGTTTCATTACTTTGGCATGCCACAGTTAGAATCTAACTTTTGGCTTCATATAGAAGAGTCTTTGAACCTTTATCTGTTCTTTTAACCTTGAACATTGATGGAATGTGGGAGGCTTTTTGTTTTTAACTCTATAAAGAACTCCGTTGATATAATGTCATGGTTTTTTGTGGCGATGTCATGTCTTCAATTTGTCGATCTACTTTATGTCGTGTCATTTGCTTCCTACTGGACCTTGAGCCTATTTCTTGCCAGCTTAGAGCTTGGAGAGTAAATTGGCAAGTGAAAGCATTTTTTTTTTTTTTATGACAACTTCCAATTTCATTTTTACCTCATATCTTAGTCTTGTGCTTCCGCTTTCCTTTTACATGCCTATACCACTTATTCATGCACTCACACTCACTGGTGTCTAGACACTTGAGAACGATTGCAACCCTCACCTCAAGTTATTCAAAATCTTCAATTGACGGCAATAATTTTTTTTCTACATTAACAGGTTAACTTAACAACCGTAATCATAGGGCCATCTAATCATACACTAGAGCTAAGCTTTCAAAACTACCGATGCAGTGGATATTTTGATGTGCTACTGCATCAGGACCTCATGTGTACATTGGGATGCTAATGCGGGAGATTTCACATTGGGACCTCATGTTTAGTCTCGTGGTTGTCTGCTGACCATGTGGGATGCTAATGCACAATATTGTGCATTTAGGAATCTTCAATTGACCTGGTTAGCAAATAATTAGGTGTTTTTTTCGGATTTACTGATGCTGAAGTTTTCTTGGCTTCAGGGAGATATATGTTTCATTTGGAGGACTTCTCATGATGCTGAAAGGCGACCCTTCTAATCTCCATCAGTTCGATCTTGACCAAAGGCTGTTCCTTTGTATCAGGAAGCTCTGAGATTTTAGCTGCCTGTATCATCTGATTTCTCTCGTTAACTATATCGAGTGGTAACTAATTTAGCAGGCCCTGAAGGGACGACGTTCTCCTCTGTATGTCGTGCCAACTGTTGCTTCGTGCTTTCGCTGGGGCAAAGGCACTTGATCCTGTTGGTACTTTTGCCGAGGACTATACTCAAAAACATTTGTCAGTGTTCAATTTGTTGCCATCGTTTAGTCCCGACGGTTTAGTTTGATCGAATCGAGATACTCGATTGCAATTTTCTTCATGAACTCGCAAGCCCTCATTTTCTTTGCACTTTTGCCTCCAAAATCCGTTGAGGAATTACATGATTGAAGTAATAATATGGTGAAAATGATTAGTGTTGCCACTTCATTCAGCAATTTTAGTTCACCATATCTCAATCTGAAAGTCACAACTCTCTATTTCTCATCTGTTGCGCGCTTTACTGATATAATGAATCCACCTGAAAGCCACTCGCTGGATCATCGGCGTTCTACCCGCGCAACTTGCTTTCACTTAATGGTCTACTCCGGCTAGCAAGTGAGATTATATCCCGGAGCAACCTCGAGTTGGTTACAGTATTTGGTGTAATACTGAACCCGAGCTTGAATGGAGGCCGGGTTCTTGCCACCGCACTCGAGCACGCCGTTCATTGCTCTGATGGTGGCTCTGAACCCTTGGTCCATGACCGGCTGGACGAAGTTCATCGAGTACCACAAAGAAGCCTTGGAGGAGATCAGCGGGCCGGTGGACACAGTCTCGGGGAAGTTGAGCCCGTCGAACCCGATGCTCTCTCTGGCCAGGCCATAGTTGAAGTTCCAAGAGAGCTGGAGGGGGCCGTGGCCGTAGTGCCTAGGGGTGTGCATGGTCCCGGGCGGGCGGTTCCCGACCTAGAACCTGGGAACCGCCCGCTAAGGACCGGTTGGGTGGAACCGGGATCCACCCGTTTGTTGCAGATGGATCCACCCGGGAACCGGACCACCGGTCCGGTCCGGTTCGGGTGGATCCATGGAACCGATCTTGTCTGCAAAACAATTTTGGTTTTCAAGATAGAACGGTCGGGTCCATGAGTTGGGAAGGAGGGGAGGAGGTCTATGGTCGGATTTTCAACGTAGAACGGTCGTAAAACAATTTTGGTTTCCCGGACCGCCGGTCCGGTCCGGTTCCCAAGTTTTGAGCTCTAAATTCCAAGTTCCAATCTCCAAAAAGTAAAACAATAATTAATAGATAATTGCTCAACATTAAATAACAGTCGGCTACACGTGAATGACAAAAACCAAGTGCGGTGGGGGAAAAAACCCTCAAGATGACTCATAGGGTACCTCTACTTCTAGATGAGATCTAATCTTGGTTTCTTTTAGTAATTTTTTTTTTTAAATATTAAAAAGGTTCCGGTCCGGTCGGGTGGGCGGGCGGGCGGGCGGATCCGCCCATGGAACCGGGAACCGGACCAGCACCCACCGGTTCCGAAAAATTGGAACCGGGAACCGGACCGGTTCCCTCAAGAACCGCCGGTTCCGGGCGGTTCCGGTCCGGTTCCGGGCGGTCCGGGCGGTTCCCGGGTATTTTGCACACCCCTAGTAGTGCCCCTTGGTCGGGTTGCATGGCTACTAAGTGGCTGTCTCATAGCAGAAGTCTATGGATGCTCCATCTATCTCGTTTATGTAGCACATATCTGCACGACCGCAAGCAGCAATTTCTTCGCTTTAGATCAGTCGCAAATTAGTCTTGCATTCGATTTTGCATTCAATCACGTTCTTTAAGAGAGGCAACTCACATCCAGTCTCAAAAGTGACATGACCGAAAAATGCGGCGATCTCACGTATCGAATCGTCGACGCTCCCGACTCTGCCGAACAGAGGATAGCTCCCCACGGCCTACAGCCTCTCGAGTAAAAAGCCCTTCCCTTCGCAGCTCTCCGCGGCCCGCCCGATTATCCCACGAAGAAGGCCTCCATCACCACGTCCGCCGCCGACACATTGCTTGCCAGCAGCGGCGTGCTGCATGGGCCCACCTGGCAGCCGATCCTGCAGTAGGCGTCCCCCGTGCCGCATTAGCCCCACCGGCTGCAGCACAGGTCGGGCGTGCGCCGGCAGTGTTGGGCCGAGGTGGTGTCGGGCAGAGCGGAGACGATGATCACAGCGAGCACGGCAGCGGGCAGGAGGAGCTTATTGAGTTGGAGGGTTGTCATCTTGTTGTTGAAGGGAGGAATGATTAGATTGAATTGTGGTTTTGATGAGGTGAGGCTTGGAATATTTGTAGTGATGAACGAGAGGAACAGTGTTGATGGAATATTGCAAGAGCTCCAAAGCCGGCAAATTTGGAACGTGCAAAATGGGAAGACGATAAAAATCAAGACAGTTTGAAAAAGATGACTGCGATGATAGTGTTGACGTTGGGCTTTGGACCGGGGGCATCAATCTAGAGATAAAAGAGTGGTCACACACAAGCCACCATGCACATACATGACTCAATTCCCAACTTAAATTACGACGGCCAAATTAGTCCTAAATCTTTCGATGATGTCAATTTGATCATAAATCTATTGTACGCCGACTAGTTTAGTTCTAAACATTTCCATTGTGCCAAGTTGGTCTTAAACCTTTTAATAATTTGCCAAGTTAGTCATTCCGCGTAATTTTGATCAAAAATCGCCGAATGACCATATTGGTAAATCCTTAAAAATTTGAGGACTAATTTGACAAGTTATTAAAAAGTTTGTTCGGTTGAATTTATGGACGCATCCCGTCTCATTTTGTGTGAGCCGACGCATGTGAGTTCATTTTTTTTAATGGCAAGTGGTATCCACCGTACATTTTCAAATTGGACATTTGCCACGGTCGTTGTTTGGTTGGCGCTCCGAAGGATCGCAACCGGAGGTTGGACTGTCCGTCCGAGGGGCCGGAATGTTGGCGACCAGTCACCTCGTTCATCAACCATCCCGAACACATATGTTCCGCTGTTTATCTGAATCGAAACCCGACTACATCGCTTTGGTGTTTGTAGCTTTACCGGCAACTCACATCGATGTGGTATTCCACGATTATACAACGGCACCTTGACGAAGTGTTAGTTTCAAGAAGCTGCAATCGCCTTCTCTTGGGCGAGCGAAAGATCTGCTGCGTCAATTTAGGAATTTCGCCTCGGTCGAAATGAAAGAATTTAGAGGGATGCTGATATTTAGATGGAATCGACGCTTCTCCAGTCGAGTTCGCGCCCTAATTCGAAATTAATTTATCCACTTCACGCCCTTTTTAAATAAGATTTGCTCTCAGCCCTCTTTTTATGAAATGACTTCACTTCAAATCCTTATTTGAAACTTCCGTTTTAATTAATTGCGTTTGTCTTAAGCTTAGTTGTGTCCATGTCATTATTGAACAAAATATAGAGTACCTAAATAAGCAGACGATATATTAATGTCTCATGAATTGAACAGAATATTGAACTTGCTACCTTATTTCCATCTTTCTCCATGAAGTCCTCATCCTCTTTCCGTTTTTCATTTGTTGTGCGCATTATTGATACAATGAATACACCCGAAAACTACATCTAATTGGCGTTCCACATGCACAACTTGATTGCACGTACAGTCTACTCCGGCTAGCAAGTGAGATTATCTCCGGAAGCAACCCCGAGTTGGTTGCAGTACTCGGTGTAGTACTGAACCCGGGCCTGGACGGTGGTGGGGTTCTTGCCGTCGCACTCCTTGGGGCCGTTGCTGGCTCTGATGGTGGCTCCGAACCCTTGGTTTATGACCGGTCGGACGGAGTTCATCCAGTACCACAGAACAGTCTTGAAGGAGATCAGCGGGTCGGTGGCCACGGTGTCGGGGGAGTTGAGCCCGTCAAACCCGATGCTCTTCCCAGCTGCGCCGTAGTTGGGGTTCCCGGTGAGCTGGATTGGGCCGCGGCCGTAGTAACCCTTGTTCGGGCTGCACGGGTACTGGGTGTTTGTCTCATCACAGTAGTCCTTTGAAGCTCCATCTTTCTCGTTTATGTAGCAAAAATCTGCACATCCACAAGCAGCAATTTTCTGATCACGTTCTGCTCGTAATTTGATTCATTAAGTGATTAAGAGAGGTGACTTACGTCCAGTTTCATGAGTGACGTGAGCGAAAAATGCGGCAATCTCGCGTTTCGAATCGACGACGCTTCCAACCCTGCCAAATTGAGGATAACTCCCTGCGGCCTCAAGGAACGTTCCTCGCGAGTAGAAGCCCTTCCCTTTGCAGATTGCGGCAGCCTGCCTGATTATCCCGTTGAAGAAGGCCTCTGTCACCACATCCGCCACCACTACGTCGTTCGTCGGCGGCGGCGGGTTGCACGGGCCTTCCTGGCAACCCATCCCACAGTAGTCCTTCCCTGTGCCACAGTAGCCCGACCGGCTGCAGCAAAGGCCAGCCGCACACCCGCAGTTCTGGGCCGAGGCGGTGTCAGGCAGGGCAGTGACGACGATTCCAGCGACCGCGACCGCGGTCAGGAGGAGCTTCCTGAGCTTGAGGGTGGTCATCTTTTTGAAGAGAGGAATGATGATGGCTCGAAAGTGTATTTTTGACAAGGTAAGGCTGGGATTATTTATAGCGATGGATGAAGGCAATTTGCAACTTGCATGAGCTTCCAATTCAGGAAAATTGGACCATGCAAGACGGAAAAAGAATAAAAATCTAGATAATCGGAAGTGAGGACTTTGATGCTGGCGTTGAACTTCTGAGTGTTTGACTGGGGGGCATCATTCTATATATAAATGTGTGGCGGGCCTGGACTTGAATCAGTCAAACCTGCGTTTTCGTTATACAAAATAACTAGTTCAATTATTATCCTTTTAATCAGCCAAAGAACCACCGAGGGTTCGCCCCAGTGGCCACCCTTCCATCTTGAAATTGGGTGATTGGGGTTCAAATCCCCATATTCTCGAGAGGATTGGGATGGGGACGATTTCATTTCGGGGAGTGGGTTTTTTCCCACGTCCCCAGAAGGGGAGGCGAGGAAAAAGCGAGTGAGTGTTCGAGTAGAATTAGCGTAGGGACCGACAAAAAAAAAAAGAAGAAGGGCATTTTGCTAATCGCACCTTGCGTAATTAATCACTACTTCGATTCCTGTTCTTGAGCCGGGTTTCGAGGGGTCGATCGTCGGTAGGCTGAATGCGCAGTGGCTGGTCAGATCGGATCGTTACCTTGGCCTTTACACGGCGATCGTGCTACTTAAATAAGACTGTGAGAAAGGAGGATCATTAAGTTAATCAGATTGGAATGCTTCAAGGGTTTCAGAAGGTCAAACCGCAATATTTAATTAGCTGGACTCATTTTCAAACGTGGGCAATCGAATTCAAGAGAGACCATTTTTGCTCCAGAAATAATTTCTTTTTAGAAATAATTCTTTTCTATTTTTACTCCCTAAAAATTTTTGAGTAAAATATCGCGTTTAGTAATTATATAAAATTTTTATTTGTTTTCGGGAACAAAAAACTTATCAACACCTTTTTGTTCTATTTCTACTTTTAAGAATAAAAGAACAAAAATATCTGTTCTCGAGAGCATTGCTAAACGCAATCGAGGCTTCCAAGTTTTCGTCCCAGGCTTAACTTCTAGGAAACACCCTCTCTGCAAAAATCCGAAGCTGACCACCGTGCCATTCGTCCCTTCTTTTCAGGATTCACTCTGACCAATTCTCAGAGCTGTCATTTTCGCAACGAAGCGGTCGTTGACTTGTGTTCGGTCTTTTCCGCGTCATTGAAAATGACCTCCAGCCATGTATGAACTTCGAAGAGCGTAAGGAGTCAAAAGTTATAATCCAAAATGCCGTACAGGTAGCTGCGATTGCGCATGCTTGCTGTGTTTTCTTTGCTGAAAGGAACAACCACAACGCACTATCAAAAAGTAGCTATCGAACCGTAAATGTAATTTACAGAACACAGTAAAGCTAAAGCCAAGACACAGCGAGAACTAAAACCCGAAACCCACTTTAAAAAAAAAAAAAAAAAAAAAAAAACAAGAACCCAAACAAAGCATAAGCTCCCACTATCGTGTAATTACAACAGAATTTTCTCCAGTACTTCATGGCAATCCCCCTAAAACTAGAGACCAGACCAATCATTATATGTTACATTCCATGTTTGCCATTTTATGAGCTCAGGATGATTATCAGAGGCACCCTTCAATCCCAAGCGACGCACCCGGTGTCACTGCCTCCTGCTCCCCGGCCACAAGAAATGAGGTCCCATTAGAAAAGGGTTAAAAAACGAATGGAAAAAGATGACATCGATTGCCGTGAAATTGAAAATCTTAAAAACAACGACCCCGATTGGCGTGAGATTGAAAATCTTAAAAACAAGGACCGGGCCGAGGGTCCAATTAGAAAATGTACAGTGGATACCACTTCCCATTAAAAAAATGCAACTCACATGCATTGATTCGCATTCAACCAAACAATCCAAAGCAACACTATAAAATACTTTCCTCCTACCATCGCTGTTGTCACTGCCATTGATGTGGTATTCCATGATTGATAACCGCACCTTGACAAAGTGTTAGTTTCAACAAGCTACAGTCGCCTTCTCTTGGGCGAGCGACAGATCTGCTGCGTCAATTAGGAATTTCGCCTTGGTCGAAATGAAATAAATTAGAGGGATGCTGAAATTTAGATGGAATTGACGCTCCTCCAGCCGAGTTCGAGCCCTAATTTGAGACTAATCTATCCACTTAACATCCTTTTTAAATAAGATTTGTACTTAACACTCTTTTCATAAAATGACTTCACTTCGAACCCTCATTTAAAACTTCCGTTTTAATTAATTGTGTTTGCCTTAAGCTAAATTGTGTCCGTGTCATAATCGAACAAAATATAGAGTACCTAAATAAGCAGACATGTATGAATTTCTCATGAACTGAACAATATATTGAACTTGCTACTCTATTTCCATTTTTCTCCATGAAGTCCTCGTTTCCTTTCCATTTTTCATGTGTTGTGCGCATTATTGATAGGATGAATACACCAGAAAACTACTTCTAATTGGCGTTCAACATGCACAACTTGATTTGACGTACGGTCTCCTCCGGCTAGCAAGTTGAGATTGTCTCCGGGAGCGACCCCGAGTTGGTTGCAGTACTCGGTGTAATACTGAACCCGGGCCTGGACGGTGGCGGGGTTCCCGCCATCACACTCGAGGGCGCGGTTGATGGCTCTGATGGTGGCTCCAAACCCTTGGTCTGTGACCAGTTGGACGAAGTTCATCCAGTACCACAGAGCGGTCTTGAAGGAGATCAGCGGGTCGGTGGCCACGGTCTCGGGGGAGTTAAGCCCGTCAAACCCGATGCTCTCCCCGGCCGGGCCGTAGTAGAAGTTCCAGGAAAGCTGGATTGGGCCACGGCCGTAGTACCCCTTGTTCGGGTTGCATGGATACTGGGTATTCGTCTCATCACAGTAGTCCTTTGAAGCTCCATCTATCTCGTTTATGTAGCAAAAATCTGCACATCCACAAGCAGCAATTCTCTGATCACGTTCTACTCGTAATTTGATTCATTAAGTGATTAAGAGAGATAACTTACGTTCAGTTTCATGAGTGACATGAGCGAAAAATGCAGCGATCTCCCGCTTCGAATCATCGACGCTCCCGACCCTGGATAACTCCCCGTGGCCTCGAGGAACGTTCCTCTCGAGTAGAAGCCCTTCCCTTCGCAGCTCTCCGCGGCCTGCACGATTATCCTATCGAAGAAGGCCTCAGTCACCACGTCCACCACCGACACATTGCTTGCCGGCGGCGGCGTGCTGCATGGGCCCGCCTGGCAGCCAATCCCGCAGTAGGTGTCCCCCATGCAGCAGTAGCCCCACCGGTTGCAGCACAGGTCGCGCGGACCGGCAGTGTTGGGCCAAGGTGGTGTCGGTTAGAGCGGAGACAATGATCACAGCGAGCACGGCGGGCAGGCAGGAGGAGCTTATTGAGTTGGAAGGTTGTCATCTTGTCGTTGAAGGGAGGAATGACAGATTGAATTATGGTTTTGATGAGGTGAGGCTTGGATATTTATAGTGATGAACGAGAGGAACAATGTTGATGGAACATGCAAAATGGGAAGAGGATAAAAATAAAGACAGTTTGAAAACGATGACTGCGATGATGGTGTTGACGTTGGGTTTTGGACCGGAGGGCATTAATCTAGAGATAAAACAGTGGCCACACACAAACCACCATGCACGTACATGACTGCAATTCCCGACTTTTTAATTAGTCCTAAACCTTTAATGATGTCAATTTGATCATAAATCTTTTGTATGACGGCTAGTTTAGTTCTAAATCTTTCCATTGTGCCAAGTTAGTCTTAAACCTTTTAACAATTTACCAAGTTAATCATTTTGCATAATTTTGGTCGGAAATTACTGAAGGACCACATTGGCAAATCCTTAAAAATTTCAGGACTAATTTGAGAAGTTACTAAAAAGTTTAGAACTAAAAGGTTTAGAACTAACTTGATGGTCGTAATATAGATTTAAGATTTTTTGAACAATTGTCCCGTTTTAACTATCATCCCTCTAATCAGCCAAAGAGGGTTACATTGCTTTTGCAGAATTTGATATCTGAGCAAGTGCATTTCTCCAATCACACCTTGTGGAATTACTACTAGGTTCTTTGCTCTTGGGTTGGGTATGAAGGGATCAATCACCCACAGGACTAATCAAATGGGATTGCCGGTTTCTATTCCGTTGATACAAGGGAATTACAATTATCAGGATTGAAGGTTTGTGACTCTTTATAAGGTGCTCCGAAGTGGCGGACTTATGGTGGCCGGTGGTTGTCGCCGCCCCCCCTAGGTGGTTGTCGCCGCCCCCCTAGGTCCAATAAGTTGCTGTTGTTTATTTAATGATAATGATCAATTAGGCAAGCATATAATGAAATGTCGATTTTGATTGCATAGACAATTTCGAAGTTGCAAAATGCATTAGAAGTTAAAACCCTCTTGCTCAAAAGGAGATTTCTATTTGGACTCGGGTCCATATGAACAAAATTTGTCATAATTATTGATCGTGTGGGTACCACGTGATCAAAATGTGAAGTGAATCCAGACAAATCTTTTCTACCGAAACATAAAGAGCATTTCACAAATTAAAAAGAAAAAAAGAATGTAGAGTATTAGACTTGAACCCATCACCAGACTTGTGAATAAGGGCATACTTCAAATAGGGCCATGAATTGGGACAATTTTCACAAAAGAAGATTCATAGTAGATCTCGTATGGAATAAGACCTTAAAATGGCTAATCTAGTCTCAAATAAGACTTAGAGCTCGTTAAAAAATGCCCCGAGCTCACTAGATGAAATCAGAAGAAGAAAAAAGATAAACTTCTACCAATTTCTAAATTTTAATATTTATAAGCCTTTCTAGAGTTTTGATTGATCAATGAGTCTTTACTATTTTAATTTTAGGATAATTACACAAAAAGCCCTATACCGTCCCTAAATTATTAATTTATTCAACATGATTTCTAAACTTAAGCTTAATAAGTAATGTTGTTCTTGAACTTTTAATTTATTTAATATGATCCATGATCAACTTAGTCTTAAGTAAGCTGATTTGTCTTTTAATCTGAGAAGTTTGAACTTTGAACAAAATATATATACATAACATCGTATGAGAACTATTTACGTAAGATATTAAACTCAAATCCCGGTAGAGCAATCGAAAGGATACTTGTCCTTGTATGTGATTGTTGTAGCCATTGCTAGTCTTCGATCTCTCTCTTTATGAAAAGAAAGGGAGCTCAGGCAGGGGTTCTCGACAGTCGACAAAAGAGCGACAATGACTAAGGAGAGGTTCAGGCTGTGCAACAACGGAATCGGAGGAGGATTCCAATGTCACACACACTCAATATCAGTATTTACTATCAATTTATGGAGAAATGCAAATCTAGTTTTTCCATCATCGGACCAAAACCAAGATCATGGACAGCAATAGCCGCGACCAAGTGTTGGCGGGCCATTCATACAACAATTCACACGGCTAGTTCACGTCGGTCGGCATGTGTAAGAATGAAAAATTCACTTAACGATCATGCCCATTTTAGGAAACCCGCCTCTGAGTAATCCTAAGTAATCCATCAAAAGGATAGCACTCGGTGCAAAACGGCCGCGACAACAAGGATCAATCATCCTCGGCTCCACGAGGGCTAGCCCGGTGCGTGACCGGTAAAGCTACAAACACCAAAGCGATGTAGTCGGGGCTCAATTCGAATAAACAGCGGAACATATGTGTTCCGGACGGTTCATGAATGAAGTGACCGGTCGCCAACATTCTGGCCCCTAGGACGGACGGTCCAACCTCCGATTGCAGTCGTCCGATCATGGCTAGAACTTCGGTGAAGGCGACCGTCGAGAAATGAGGTCCAATTAGAAAAGTGAAAAAAGGAATAAAAAGAAAAAGATGACATCGATTGGCACGAGTACGAAAATCTTAAAAACAAAGACTGGAGCGACAGTCCAATTAGAAAATGCACAGTGGATACCACTTGTCATTAAAAAAATAGAACTCACATGCATCGACTCGCATAAAATGAGACAAAATGCGTCCGCAAATTCAACCAATCAATCCAAAGCAATGCTCGAAAAAAGACTTTCCTCCTACCATCACCGTCGTCGCTACCATCGGTGTGGTATTCCATGATTATATGCCCACACCTTGTCAAGGTGTTAGTTTCAACAGGCTGCAATCGCCTCCTCTTGGGCGAGCGAAAGATCAGTCGCGTCAATTTAGGAAACTCACCTCGGTCGAAATGATAGAAATCGGAGGGACATTAAAATTTACATGGAATAGACACTTCTCCGGCCAAGTTCGGACTTTTACCCAAGACTAACTTGTTTATTTCATACCCTTATTTGAAATTGGATTTACTCGACTCTCTTTTCATAAAACGACTCCACCTCACATGCTCTTATTCGAAACTTCCCTTTTAATTAATTGCGATTCCCTTAAGCTTAGACGGGTCCATGTCATCACCGAACAAAATACTTAATACCTAAATAAGCAGATGATATATGAATGTCTTGTGAATTGAAAAAAATCTAGAACTTGCTATTTTATTTCCATTTTTCTCCATGAAGTCCTCATCTTCTCTCCATTTTTCAAGTGCTGTGCGCATTATTGATAGAATGAATACACACGAAAGCTACTTCTAATTGGCGTTCCGCATGAACAACTTGATTTCACGTACAGTCTACTCTGGCTAGCAAGTGAGATTATCTCCGGGAGCGACCCCGAGTTGGTTGCAGTACTCGGTGTAGTACTGAACCCGAGCCTGGACGGTGGTGGGGTTCTTGCCGTCGCACTCGATGGCGCCGTTGATGGCTCTGATGGTGGCTCCGAACCCTTGGTTTATGACCGGTCGGACGAAGTTCATCCAGTACCACAGAGCGGTCTTGAAGGAGATCAGCGGGTCGGTGGCCATGGTCTCGGGGGAGCTGAGCCCATCGAACCCGATGCTCTCCCCGGCCGGGCCGTAGTTGAAGTTCCAGGTGAGCTGGATCGGGCCGCGGCCGTAGTAGCCCTTGTTCAGGTTGCATGGGTATTGAGTGTACGTCTCATCACAGTAGTCCTCTGAAGCTCCATCTATCTCGTTTATGTAGCAAAAATCTGCACATCCACAAGCAACAACTCTCTGATCACGTTCTACTCGTAATTTGATTCATTAAGTGATTCAGAGAGATGACTTACGTCCAGTTTCATGAGTGACATGAGCGAAAAATGCGGCGATCTCCCGCTTCGAACCGTCGACGCTCCCGACCCTGCCGAACTGAGGATAACTCCCCGCAGCCTCGAGGAACGTTCCTCGTGAGTAGAAGCCCTTCCCTTCACAGCTCTCGGCGGCCTGCCCGATTATCCCATTGAAGAAGGCCTCTGTCACCACATCCGCCACCACTACGTCGTTCGCCGGCGGCGGCATGTTGCACGGGCCTTCCGGCAATTTTCCCCGCAGAAGTCATCCCCCATGCCACAGTAGCCCCACTGGCTGCAGCACTGGTCGGCCGCGCACCCACAGTTCTGGGCCGAGGTGGTGTCGGGCAGGGCAGAGACGATGATCACAGCGACCGCGACAGCGGTCAGGAGGAGCTTCCTGAGCTTGAGGGTTGTCATCTTTTTGGAAGGGAGGAATGATGATGGCTCGATAGTGTAGTTTTGATAAGGTGAGGCTGGGATATTTATAGTGACGGATGAGGGCAATTTGCAATTTGCATGAGCTTCAAATTAAGCAATTTTCGACCATGCAATACAAAAAGAGAATAAAAGTCTAGATATTTGGAAAATTAGGACTTTGAAAGTGGCGTTGACGTTTTGAGTGTTTGACCGGGAGCATCATTCTAGATGTAAATGAGTGGCGGGCCTGGACTTGAACCAGTCAAACTTGTGTTTTTGTTTTTCAAAATGCTTAACTCGCTAAAACCAGTTCAATTATTAAACCTTTAATCAGCCAAAGAGGCTTAGATTGCTTTGGCAGAACTTAATATCCGAGCAAGTGCATTTCGCTAATCGCACCTTCTGGAATCACTGCTTCAGTTCCTGTTCTCAAGTCGGGTTCCAAGGGATCGATCGCCCCGATCGCCACTAGGCTGAATGCGCGGTAGCCGGTCAGATGGGATCATTATCTCGGCCTTTACACGGCGATCGTGCTACTGAAATTAGACTGTGAGAAAGAAGGATCATTAAGCTAATCAGATAGGAATGCTTCAAGGGTTCCAGAAGGTCAAACCGCAATATTTGATGAGCTTTACTCATTTTCAAACGTGGGCATTCGAATTCTCTCGAGTCCGTTTAATGGATGAAGCTTCCCACATTATCGTCCCAGACACAAGTTCTGGGAAACATCCTCACTGCAAAAATCCCAAAGTTGACCACAATGCCATTCGTCCCTTTGTTCCTAGATTCATTCTGACCAATTCTCAGAGCCATCACTTTCGTAACGAAGCGGTCGTTGACTTGTGTTCCGTCTTTCCCGGTCGTTGACAATGATCTACAGCCATGTATGAACTCGAAAGAGCGGTCACGCGTTTGTCTTTTCCCATGAAAAGAAGTCAAAAGTTATAATCCAAAATGCCGTACGGGTAGCTGTGATTGCGCATGCTTGCTGTGTTTTCTTTGGTGAAAGCAACAACCACAACACGGTATCAAAAAGTGGCTATGGAACCGTAAATGTAATTTACAGAACACAGTAAAGCTAAAGCCATGACACAGCAAGAACTAAAGCCCGAAAGCCACTTTGTAAAAGAAAGAAAGCGGAAGAGAAAACACGAACCCAAAGCATAAGCTCTCACTAACATTGAATTACAACAGAATTTTCTACAGCACTTTATAGCAATCCCCCTAAAACTAGAGACCAATCATTATGTGTCACATTCCATGTTCGCCATTTTATGAGCTCGGGATAATGAACAGAGGCACCCTTCAGTCCCAAGCGACGCACCCGGTGTCACTGCCTCCTGCTTCTCGGCCACATGAAAGGTATTGAGACTTGATCAAAAATGACGAGAAGAGAACCAAATGAGGGGCCACTTGAATTTGCCCATCAACTGAACCACACCAACTTGATCGATCGAGATGGTCAGTAACTTGCATCCAGGAATTCCAATGCAGCCAAACTTTCATCAGACCCATCCAAGCCTTCTCACAGCCTTTCTAATCCTCGTACCCCGACGCTTTGCCACTCCTGCCAACTATAAACGGCTCTGGGGTAGAATGTAGCTATCTATGTCAAGACAGTGATAAGTTCTAGCTGTAAGAAACTCGCCGGCGGAGGCGCACTGCACAGCCCCGCCTGGCTGCCGATCCCGCAGTAGGTGTCCCCTGTGCTGCAGTAGCCCCACCAGCTGCAGCGCAGGTCGGGCGCGCACCCACAGTGTTGGGCTGAGGTGGTGTTGGGTAGAGCGGGGGCGATGATCACAGTGACCGCAGCTGCGGGCAGGAGGAGTTTATTGAGTTGGAGGGTTGTCATCTTGTTGTTGAAGAGAGGAATGATAAATTGAGTTGTGGTTTTGATGAGGTGAGGCTTGGACATTTATAGTGATGAACGAGGGGAACAATGTTGATGGAATATTGCATGAGCTCCAAAGTAAATTTGGAACATGCAGAAAGGAAATGGGATAAAAATCACGACAGTTTGAAAACGGTGACTGTGACAATAGTGTTGACGTGGGGTTTTGGACTGGAGGGCATCCATCTAGAGATAAAAATAGTGGCCACACACAAACCACCATGCACATGAATGACTGCAACTTGAGACATGAATTATGATAGTCAAGTCAATTCTAAACATTTCAATTGTACTAATTTGATCCTAAACCTATTGTACGATAACTAATTTAGTTATAAATATTTTGATAATTTGTTAACTTAGTCATAAACCTTTTAACAATTTGCCATTACAATCATTCCGAGTAATTTTGGCCAGAAATAGCAGGAGGACTACAATGATAAATCCTTAAAAGGTTAAGAAATAAACTGGCTAATCATCAAAAGTTCTAATATTAAATTAGCACGATTGAAAAATTTGGGACTGACTTGATTGCCGTAAAATAGATTTGGGACCTTTTGGAAAGTTATCCCGTTCCAACTATCATCCCTCTAATCAGCCAAAGAGGATTGCATTGCTTTTGCAGAATTTGATATCTGAGAAGGTGCATTTCACCCGTCACACCCTATGGAATTACTACCTTGTTCTTTGCTCTTGAGTTGGGTATGAAGGGATCGATCAACCATAGGACTAATCAAATGGGATTTTCAGTTTCTATTTCGTCGATACGAGGGAATTACAATTTTCAGAATTGAAAGTTCGTGTTTCTTTATAAGGTGCTCCGAAGTGGCGGACCAATGGTGGCCGGTGGCGGTCGTCGCCCCGCTTAGGTCCAACAATAATTCCACATATATGTAAAAAAGATTTACATTATTAAGTGTTCAAGTGAACCGGCCCCCTCTAATCTCAAATTTTTCGGTGCGAAGTAAAGTTATGCACTTGATAGTTATGTCTTCTTATGAACCACATTCTTTTTGTTTTTCTCTTGACATAGGCATCTCAGCATAGTTCCTCTTTGCTCTTAACCATCAATTTTTTCACCATAATTGTCCTTATATTCTAGATTGCTTCTTTGCTTCCAGTTGGATTTTTGTACCCTCTCTCACGTAGGTCTAACAAGGTTAGCATCAATTGCATCGACCGCTCGTATATACTTGAACGAACGTGAAATGCATGCAAGCGACATTTTATTTTACTAGTTAAGTTTATAAGTTGATGTCGTTTATTTAATGATAATGATCAATTAGGCAAGCATATAATGAGATGTCGATTTTGATTCCATAGACAATTTCAAAGTTGCAAAATGCATTAGAAGTTAAAACCCTCTTGCTCAAAAGGAGATTTCTATTTGGACTTGGGTCCGTATGAACAAAATTTGTCATAATTATTGATCGTGTGGGTACCACGTGATCAAAATGTGAAGTGAATCTAGACAAGTCTTTTCTACCAAAACGTAAAGAGCATTTCACAAATTAAAGAAAAAAAAGAGAGAGAAAAAAAGAATGTAGAGTATTAGACTTGAACCCATCACCAGACTTGTAATTAAGGGTATACTTCAAATAAGGCCAAATAAGTACATGAATTGGGACAATTTTCTCAAGAGAAGATTCATAGTAAATCTCGTCTAGAATAAGACTTTAAAATGGCTAATTTAGTCTCAAATAAGACTCAAAGCTCATTAAACAATGCCCCGAGCACACTAGATAAAATCAGAAGAAGAAAAAAGAATGAACTTCTACCAATTTCTAAATTTTAATATTCATAAGCCTTTCTAGAGTTTTGATTGATTGATGAGTCTTTACTATTTTAATTTTGGGATAATTACACAAAAAGTCCCTATATCATCCCTAAACTATTAATTTGTTTAACATGATTCCTAAACTTAAGCTCAATAAGCAATGTCGTTCTTGAAATTTTAATTTATTTAATATGATCCATGATCAACTTAGTCTTAAGTTAGCTGATTTGTCTTTTAATCCGAGAAGTTTGAACTTTGAACAAAATATATATACATAACATCGTATGAGAACTATTTACGTAAGATATTAAACTCAAATCCCGGTAGAGCAATCGAAAGGATACTTGTCCTTGTATGTGATTGTTGTAGCCATTGCTAGTCTTCGATCGCTCTCTCTCTCTCTATGAAAATGAAGGGAGCTCAGGCAGGGGGTCTCGACAGTCGACAAAAGAGCGACAATGACCAAGGAGAGGTTCAGGCTGTGCACAACGGAATCGGAGGAGGATTCCAATCTCACACACACTCAATATCAGTATTTACTATCAACCTATGGAGAAACGCAAACCTAGTTTTTCCATCATCGGACCAAAACGAAGATCATGGACAGCAATAGCCGCGACCAAGTGTTGGCGGGACATTCATACAACAATTCACACGGCTAGTTAACGTTGGTCGGCATGTGTAAGAATGAAAATTTCATTTAACGCTCATGCCCATTTTAGGAGACCCGCCTCTGATTAATCCTAAGTGTCGCGACCAATTTTTTTCGGGTGTACCACCTAGAGTTTGGCTAATGGATTGTTAAGCCTAAACTTAACTCGGGCTCTCCCAAGCCCATACCAATTCGCGACTTAAGTTTAAGTTCTTAACATGCAAATGATTTTCAATTAGGAGTCGCCACTAATCTATTTTGGTGGGTCGATTAGAAACCCAAGTAAAGCAACGGGAGGTTTACTTTACTCCTACGAACCAGAGACTATGGGTACGGGGACTTGGTTACACTAGATTTCTCTAATGCCCTTTCGGTACCATTCTTTATTTAAAAAATGTTTGGCAAGCAGCTTGGATAGATTTTAAATTTATTTCCCTAACATGTGAGGCGATCATACGGGTGCGCAATCCACCAATTTAACACCCAGATAAATAAATCGCAAACTTACCTCAAAGCAACGAAAGCATCTGCAATGTTAAATTAAAATCCACATCAACAACCCTAGATATGGTTTCTAATTAACACGCAATTTTCCTTCTTTTTTTTTTACTTAATTAATGAAAATCATGCAATATGCAATGCAATATTAACTAAATGACCTAATTCTAATGACATGTAAATTCTAATTAAATGGGCTCAGCAAAAATACTAAATGGCATGCATCTCAATGAATCTAACCCTAATGACGTGCATATAACATTTTTTCTTTTCTTTTTCCTTGAAAGAATGCAACGTATCCTAAAGATTGAAACTAATTTATTTCTAAGACGTTTTTGTATTTTTTATGAAATTCGGAATTAGAAAAATGTGAAAATTATCTAATTATATTAAGATCCTATTTAATTTATATTAGGAATTAGGTTGAGCTAAATCCTAATTTAAACTAAAATATTACCTTAACCCAAATAATCCTAAAATGCAATCTATTTAAGAAAATACCTAAACTTATAATAAATTAAGAAAAATATTATCTAAAATTAAACTAAGTGCAATTTAACCCTAATATGCAATGACGTACAAAATATGCCCTAATTCTACATGACAAGTGTATGATGATTTTTTTTAATTAATTTTCGAAATTAATAATTGCCAAGTAATTAAACATGCAATTCAAATTAAAATCTAGCAACCTAAATTAATTGATTTGATTTTTTTATTTTTGATTTTTGATTTTTTCTTTTATTTTTTTGAAAATTCTTGATAAATAGAATGTTTTGCCTAACTATGCAAACAACCCTAAAACATGCAATATCCTAATTCAAGCATATCTCAAGACAAATAAAAACAATCAAATTCATTCAAAATTACCCCAAAAAGATATCACACATCATTCAAATCAAGGGATAAAATTTCGCTAGTAAAATCGATAAATTGATCTTAAGCCTTAAAGATCAAAATATCAATTTTATTCCCACTTGATTAATTATTTCATCTAAAGCCTTATAGATGAAATAAAAAACCTTAGCGCGGTTGCGAATTAGGTAATGCATTGAGATTTTCAATTATGCATAGATAGACATTCCAACCAAAGAAAATTAACATAGAAAGAAATAATAAATAAAGAAAAATAAAGAAAAACCTAAACTTGCCTAAAAAAAAGGTAAAGTAAAAGTACATAATTTAACTTTTTTCCTTTTAAAAAAAGAAAAAGAAATCTTGGCCGGTTCGGAGGTCCGGCGAGGGAGGCTCGGCGGCTAGGTTTCCGGCGGGGTTCCGGGCGGCGCGACGGCGGCGAGGCGCCGAGGAGCGTCACGGGTCTAGGCGAGGCCACGAACGGGACGAGAGGGCTTCGGGCGCCGGCGGAGGGCGGCTCGGACGAGGAGCGGCGTCGCGGGCTTTGGGCGGACTAGCGGCTGCGACGGTGCGGCGGAGGGCGGCTCTGATGGTGTCGGGGCTTCACGGACGGGCACAAGCAGTCGGAGGTAGGTCGCGAGGCTTCGGTTCTAGGCAACAGGGCGTCGGGGGGTGGCTCGGCGTCCGGATCTGGCTTCGGGACACGGGCGGCTCGTGGAGGAGGTGCGGCGTCGATCGAAGGCGGAGGCGCGTCGAGGTTGTTGCGGCGGCAACCGGCGGCTCGAGATCTGCAAGTCACGGGCCTTGGGCGGACTGGCAGCTGCGGGCGGAGGCCGACCGAGCGCGGCACCGGCGCGGGCAAGGGTTTACCCGCGGAGAAGATGAACAGTGCCAGATTTTTTATTTTTATTTTTTTTTCAGAAAATCTCTCTCCTCACCCTTTTCGAAATTTCACTAAAAAAAAAACAAACTTTCACCTATTGCTCTCAAAATTTTCTCTCCAGATTTTTGCCCACCCCTTTTCTATACCCCATCACCCTTTTTATAGGGCAAAAAATTGAATCCTTATTGCACATTTCGTTTCCAATTTTGCTCGTGCAATATTTTTTGAATATATCATTGCACCACACGTGATATTCTTTTTTTGTACTTTTCACATATTCTATCCAAAATTTTCCTTTTTGCTTGAAAATACATCCTTTGGTGTATATTGCCTAAAAATTTGAACGGAATATGTGAAAATTTTCCCTTTTCCGGCGGCCTAAAATAAAACAAAAATGAAAATAAAATTTCTCTAAATTATATGCTGCGTGTTTTTTTTATTTATTATTTTTAGTAAAAATTAACCTAAAAAATTTAGGTGTCAACATTGCCCTCTTTGAAGGTGAGCTCGTAGAGGTTGCCTTTAAAGACAAATTGAGACCTAAATTTTGGTCATGCTCATGCAATGAATGATTTTTTGTTGGAACATGAATTCCATCTTTTTTTAATGCAATTTATATGATGCATGGAAATACTAATGCAAATGATAGATGAACCTACCTGGAATAACTTACTTTCGAGGAGGATAGAGTAATTCGAGGTAGTGGGTGTTACCTGTCCAGGACCCCGCCTAGAATAGTAACATGACTTTGTGACGATGCTGCTTTCCCAAGATCCGTACCATTCTACGGTCGCCCAGTATGGCAGAAAGGAGCTGCTTTCTCAGGACCCGTACCATTCTACGGTCGCCCAATACGGCAGAAATATTTTGTAAGGAACTGCTTTCCCAGGACCCGTACCATTTTACGGTCGCCCAATGCACGACGAAAGGTTTTGTCTAGGACCCGTACCATTCTACGGTCGCCTAAACAGGGATTCATTTTCCAGGACCCGTACCATTCTACGGTCACCTGAATAAAGAATAGGTGTTGTCGAGGACCCGTACCATTCTACGGTCGCATTGACGGAAAATTGATTTTTTAGGACCCGTACCATTCTACGGTCGCCTGTTAGAGCAATAAATGTTGTTTAGGACCCGTACCATTCTACGGTCGCCTAAACGGAGATTTTGCTTGGCTAAGACCCGAACCATTCTTCGGTCGCCCAGCGTTGCAATCTGGAGAAAAATCTTTGGGGACAACTCAAACGAGTGTCGGTGTATTCGAAAAGGGAATACCTGTGCAATGACAAGTATTTAAGGTATGAATAGAGATATACTTACCTGGTGACATCTCTGTTCCTTAGGGACATGTCTCCTGCAAAACATGATCGTAGGAGAGACAACATGCATTTGTAATCACAGGCATGCATTAATTCCAGTAAGGTTCATGCGTGATAATTTCTATCAACCACGCATCATCTTAATCTCAATAGGAATGATCTCGAATGATGATTCCAATCTGAATGCATGAGCGTCATGGATGTGTCAAATGAGAGATCCTTTAGTCTGAAAGGACTTTTCACTCATCCTCTCTAAAAGGGGCTATTTTATCCTGACCTTTGATGCAGGATCGTGACAATCATTCTATCTCACTATCGTCATGCCAGACAGGGGTTTGAGCAATCTCGCAAGTGGTACGACCTCACCAATCTGAGGGGTCTTTAACAGGGACCGTACTGTCGACTTGGTCAATGGCTTAACAAATGGGACTCTTTGAGTCGAAGCTATTGAAAGATGACATTTCGCAACTGTCTTGGGACTTACAAGTCAAGAAACACACGAAATGAGGTATAAATTATCTTACTCACACTTCTTCAAGCGATGCTTTCAAGCATGTAAACTCTTACGTTAATTCAAGTGCCCTAATCTGAAGAGACTTTACAAGGGACGTAACGTAGGTTCGGTTGATGGGCTGTGAAATGAAAGGATCATAAGGCTCAAAAAGTGTTTAGAGGGTTAAAAATTGGTGATCATCTTGACATTTCCACCACTTTCCTTCTCCATTGTTGAAGATTTTTCTTCTCATTAAGTGTCCATTGACTGCAACAGGATTTGAGTTTTGGTACCACCTTGTTGGGGATACGACTCATTATATCAAGAGTTTGATTTTTTTTTTCTGGGCATTGGCCTTGCTTTTACCAGGCACACTGCTTTTTCATGCCTCATTTTGCACTTTCTTTTTCTTCTTTTTTTTTTTTTTTAACAAAGTCTCTATTTGTCAGCATTCTAGCTCATGCCACTTGGATATTTTTGTCTTGCCCCAGTATGGGGGATGATCACCAATTGGGTTTAATATGAAATGAATTCATAGGCTCAAGTGGGCTATGCAATGGATAAAGTGTATAGGATAGAGAAAGAACCGCTCTTCGCCGTCCTAAGGCACTTAAATTAACACATAAGTTACATTGCGAAAGCAATACTCGAAGATTGATGCAAGTGTGAGTAAGAAAATTCCTATCATTCGTTTCAAATTTGTCCCAATGTGGGATGATCCTTGACAGGGATAATTTAAAGAACTCTTCATGTGTATGGGCTCAAAGGGCTCAACGATGGATATACCTGTAGTGTTTCAGGTGGAGGAAGAAATTGCCTCTCATCACTTTGGATGGCGTACCCTTTGCGAGATCACCCTTTTCCTTGCAGACATGGAATTTTTCACACAGCTCACTGGGGATTTGTGTATGAAAGGTGTATGGAACAAGGCTTGCCTTTCATCATTCCAAGGTATTCCATTTGACACATTCAATTTATCTCACACAATTCATCAAGGAAAGAATGCAAAATTTATGACAAATTTGAATAATTCAACTCATTGAGGCATTTTATTCATCATAGAAATACTTGCAGTTCATGACATGATATAGCAAATTCTATCATGGGTAATACTTTTTGACAGCATCCGAATTAACTGGAGTGGAAAACTCACGACCATCCATTTTTGCCAAAATTAAGGCACCTCCAGGAAGTACCTTCTTCACCACATACGGGCCGCCATAATTTGGGGCAAACTTGCCTCCAGGATCTGGAAAAATTGGCAACAGCTTTCTCAGAACAAGATCATTTATCTTAAAATGTCTCGGTCGTACCTTTCGGTTAAAGGATCTGGCAACTCTCTGTTGATAAGTTTGGCCATGACAAAGAGCCTTTAGTCTTTTCTCCTCTATCAAGTTTAACTGCTCAAGTCTTTGCTGCATCCATTCAGCCTGAGACAAGTTCACTTGGGATAAAACTCTTAGAGAAGGAATCTCCACCTCCACGGGTAGAACTGCTTCCATGCCATACACCAAAGCAAAGGGGGTTGCCCCGGTAAAAGTGCGGATCGATGTCCGGTATGCCATTAGTGCAAAAGGTAACCGGTCATGCCAATCTCGATAATTCTCGGCTGTCTTAGCTAAGATCCTCTTAATGTTCTTATTAGCTGCTTCAACGGCCCCATTCATTTGAGGGCGGTAAGGTGACGAATTCAAATGCTTGATCTTGAACTCGCTGAACAACTCGTCAACAAGTTTATTGTTCAAGTTCGTCCCATTGTCAGTGACAATTGCTTCAGGGACGCCATAGCGAGCAATTATGTCACGTTTGATGAACTTCACGACATTGCGGGCGGTGACATTCACAAAGGATGTGGCTTCGATCCATTTGGAGAAATAGTCTATCGCCACCAAAATGAATCGATGCCCATTTGAAGCCTTAGGATTAATTGGGCCAATCACATCAATCCCCCACATCGAGAAAGGCCATGGCTCGAAAACGGGTGCAACTCGGTTGGAGGAACATTTATCTTATCACCATGAATCGGCGGCGGTGACAACTTCGTACATGCTTAATGCGGTCACTTTCTAATGTGAGCCGGTAGTAGCCTAATCTCATAATCTTCTTAGCCATCATGTGCCCATTCATGTGAGGGCCACATATCCCTTCGTGCACTTCTTGCATGATTTGAGCAGCTTCTGTTGCCTCCACACATCGCAACAAGATTGAATCATAGGATCTCTTGTAAAGATTCTCGCCACTGACGAAGAATTTTGAGGCCATCTTCGTGATGTACTTCCTATCAGCATGAGTGCTTCCTTCAGGAAATTCCTGCCTTTTAATGTAGTTCATTATATCGTAATACCATGGTTTTCCATCAGGTTCTTCAGTTATGATCATACAGTAAGCCGGCTTCGGCAAAACTTCTATTTTCAATGGCTCGATTTCTAATTCGTCAACAACTTGCAACATCGATGACAAAGTTGCGAGTGCATCAGCAAATTGATTGTGGGACCTCGGTAGGTATTCAAATGAAATTTCTTTGAATTGCTTCACGAGACTTTCTAGATACCGGTGGTATGGGAGCAATTTGGCATCCTTAGTTTTCCATTCACCTACAGTCTGTGATATGATTAGTGCTGAATCTCCGAATACCATTAACTTGGCCACACCCATCTCGATTGCGGCTTGAAGTCCGAGGATGCAAGCTTCATACTCAGCCACATTGTTGGTGCATGGGAATGTCAATTTTGCAGCTACCGGATAATCTTTGTCCATCGGGGATATCGAGCGCCAAGACATGAGCCGGACAAGTTTACGGCTCCATCGAAAAACATCTTCCATGAGTCTTCATTTACACTCAAGACACGGTCATCAAGGAAATTGTCATCGTTGTTAGAGACGCTGAATTCTCGGCCAATAGATCGGCCGATCGCTTGACCCCTTAACCGACTTTTGTGGCATGAATTGCACATCAAATTTGGAAATCAAAATTTGCCATTTGGCCAACTTACCCACCAAAGCTGGCTGATTAAGTAAATACTTGACGGGGTCGTTCTCTGTCACGAGAAATGTCTGGTAATGCAATGTGTATTGTCGCAATCTATGCAATACCCATACCAAAGCGGCACAAGTCTTTTCAACATCAGAATATTTCAACTCTGATATGGTGAACTTCTTACTTAGGTAGTAAATGGTTCGTTCTTTTTTATCAACAGGACTTTCTTGAGCCAACATTGCACCCAATGATTCACTATGAATGGTGAGGTAGAGAATCAAGGGATGCCTTTGGTGATGGTGGGACAAGAAGCGGTGGATTCATCAAGAAATCTTGCTTCAATTTGTCGAATGCCTCTCGACACTCGTCATCCCAGTTGATTCGTGCATTCTTCTTTAGGAGTTTGAAGAATGGCTTGGCCGTTTCAGACAGTTGAGAAATGAATCGGGCTATGTAATTCAGTCTTCCCAAAAGACTCCGGACTTCTTTCACTGTTGATGGAGGTTGCAGCTCACATATGGCCTTAGCCTTGGATGGGTCTATCTCAATCCCCTTACTACTTACAATGAATCCAAGTAATTTACCAGATGTTGCCCCAAACACGCATTTAGCGGGATTTAGCCGGAGCTTGAATTCACGAAGTCGGTCAAATAATTTCTTCAAGGTTTCCATATGGCTTTTCCAGGTTGGGTCTTTGCAATCATATCGTCAACATAGACTTCAATCTC
Organism: Eucalyptus marginata; assembly: GCA_014182565.1. Classification (NCBI taxonomy): domain Eukaryota; kingdom Viridiplantae; phylum Streptophyta; class Magnoliopsida; order Myrtales; family Myrtaceae; genus Eucalyptus; species Eucalyptus marginata. The sequence goes on from CM024585.1 coordinate 1,038,128, forward strand.
CTGATGCATCATATCATGGAATAGTGTTACCATGGCTCGCTAGTAAGTTGCTCCTGCATTCTTGAGTCCGAAGGGCATGACCTTATAATGAAAAGTCCCCCACGGGGTGATAAATGTAGTCTTCTCTTTGTCCTCCTCTTTCATCCTTATTTGATTGTATCCGGAAAACCCATCCATAAACGAGAATAATTCGAACCCGGCGGTACTATCAACGAGGACATCAATGTGAGGGAGTGGAAATCATCCTTTGGACTCGCCTTGTTTAGATCTCGATAGTCAATACAAACTCGAACTCGACCATCCTTCTTCATTACCGGCACAATGTTAGCCACCCATTCAGGGTATTGTGAGACTTCAATGAATCCCACATTTAGAAGCTTCATCACCTCCTCCTCTATCTTCTTTGAAAGCTCGGGCTTAGTTCTCCGAAGTCTTTGCTTCTTAGGTGGCATGTCCGGATTAGTAGGCAAGCAATGCTCGACAATCAATGGGTCTAAACCATGCATGTCAGCATAAGTCCATGCAAAGATATCCTGATATTCCTTCAGTAGTTGAATTAGGTGCTCGGCTTCGTCTTTAGGGAGATTTGCCCCAATTTTAACTTCTTTAGCTTCTTGAGTGTCACTTAAATTAATAGTGACAGTCTGCTCGGATGTGAGAGCCTTGGCTTTTTCATGTTGTTCCCAGCTTCGCTGCACTTCAATGGAATCTTCAATCAAGTCCTTGAGATCATCCATATCAGCATTTGTTGCATTGGATTGGACTGTTTCCATGCCTTTGTATGCCACAAGACTGTTCCTGAAACATGAAGTGAATAAATTAGAAAGACAAACAGAGTAATCTATATTTTTCTTTTTTTTTTATTAAGAAAAACCTTGGCAAAAACAATTTTTTTGTTTTGAAATTTTTTTGAAATATTTTGACACGAGAAAGCATGATGAAGCCCAGGCCTCAGAATTCTCCTTGGATTTTCTTTTTCTTTTATGTTTGGATATCATTAGGGTTGGTTTGGTGTACCTCATCATGCCCTCAAAATAAAACTTGTAATTTTATTGATATTCATCAATCAATTACATTTATTGAATGGAAATGCAACTTTCAAGCCCTAAAAGAAAGCGAAAAAGAAGAAATAAAAAAACAAGCCCTAGAAAGCGATAAAAATTCCTGCGCAAGGGAATGTGAGAAAGCAGTAAATGAGTTACTCTTGTGGGCCAGAGCCCATCTCTTCCGGAGGTCCTTCATCAATGGTCCCTATGAGGACGTCATCAAAGAGACTGGTGATTCCTTCCAATGCATCTCCGGGCTTTTCGTCTCCAAGAGGTGTCGGATTATCCATGCCATCCCATCCATGGGACTATCTCACGAGGATCAATGCAGTAGCTGGGAGGGGCTGAATACTTCACCAGGTAATCAAATTTGCCACTAGGCTGCCTAGGGGTATCTGCTTCATCTTGCATCATTATGGGGGGACCTGGGAATGTCTCATGAATGCTCGGGGGTAGCGGGTTTTGCCTCCCTCGCCCTTGACCAAGTGGCGGGTTTTGCCTTCCCTGTCCTTGTCCTCTTGAACTTCCTCTACCTCTTCCATGGTACCCTAAACCAGCAGAACGGGACCTCTGAGGGGCTTCAATGGGGTTTCGAATGCCTTCACCATTCCTTCCGAGACCATTGCCGGGGAAAGAAACCATTTCCGACCATTACTCTTCCTACCATGAGGGCAGCATCGAAACTTCGGGAATGGGCGGTGATGAACCTCGAGAAGCATGTATGGTGGATACCAACTCAAATGAGTGGTAACTTGATTCGAGCTCGAATCGGCTCTACATAGGGGATAGCCGTCTCATGATAGATCCGGTGGTCTTCCTCACCATATACGGCAACCGACTTCATTTTGATCACAAATTTCACTGACTTGATGTAGACTTGAAGGCTTGCTCCAGCGGTGTGTATCCATGGACGACCCGACGGGAAATTGAATGCGGTAGGGATGTCCAACACTTGAAAGGGAATGTTGAAGACGGCCCTATACGTACGTCGAGATGGATTTCTCCGAGTACCTCCTTCTTTGTGCCATCAAAAGCTCGCACTGAGGTCATTGCAGCATGTATCCTTGACGAGTCTACCTTGAGGCGGTGCAGAGTGGCTAATGGACATATGTTCATAGCGGACCCATTATCAAGGAGCACTCGAGACACATGAGAAGACTTGTGTTTAACGGATATGTAGAGTGCTTTGTTATGTCCCCGGCCTTCGAGAGGGAATTCTTCATCAGAAAAGGTAATCAAATCCTTAAGAAGGACTGATCCCACAAATTCTTCCAACTTATCCGCCTCAACTGTCTCTGGCACATGAATTTCGCTCAATACCTTCATCAGTGACTTTTGATGCACGAGAGGATGTTTGGAGAAGCTCGAGCGAGAGAGATCGGCGAGGCATCTTTCGCAATTGATCGACCACATTATACTCACTTGCTTTAATCACGGCCCAGAAATTCCTTAGCTTCTTCATCGGTGGCGGCTTGCGGTTTGAGCACCGACTTGACCATAGGTTCGACCCGGACCTTGTCACAAGGTCGATATCTAAGTCATAAGACCAAGGCTTTGCTTTGTTGTTGACATACTCATATGGTTGAGGTATCTCAATCACAATCTCCTCATCAGATGCATCTTCTAGCGGAGGCATATCCGCGAGCGAAGGATCAACTTCTTCCTTATCGGTATTGAGCGCGCCTGCTCCTCCTCCCAATCGATGATGATGTGTGAAATAGTGGAAACTACGCGGTTACGGTCGAGCATATACGATAATGCCGTCATCCACCATTTGGGCAATTCTTTCCTTCATCAGCGATAGAGAAACATTTTCTTGAGCTGGATGATATCCAGCTCTCACTAGTCCGCTGTAAGCATCCGCCACGTGCACCTTTGAGTCTTTGATTCGACCGACTTCAGGTTCTAGGATAGCATTCACCGTATGATCATGCTCGGGTAGTGGATTCTTCTGGACATTGGGCTGAGCAGTTTGAAACGAAAAGATTTTCGTGTCTAAGAGGTTTTGGATCTTGTGCTTGAGGGTGAAACACTCGTCAGTTGAATGCCCCAGTTCACCGCTATGGTAGTCACATTTCTTTGTCGGGTCGTAGCGCGATTGCTTTCACGGTTAGGACGCTTTGGTTCACTAGTAAGCAAACCTTTCTTTCGGAGGATCGTCGGCAGCACTTGGGATGGAGACCCAGGGGAGAGGAGAGAATTGTCTCCTATTAAATGGTTGACGGCTAGCGGTTTGGGGCTGTTTTGGATTCATTTGGATAGCCGGGGCACGTTTGACATTTTCTTGGCTATAAGCCACATTCACATCCACAGCCGCTTCCTTCTCCTTTTTGGCAGTGAACCTTTTACTGGATGGTTCAGTAAACCATCATTCTCTTATCCCCACTTCGAGTTGTTCTCCCACGGGAATAAGCTGATTAAAGTTTTCAACATACGTGCCGGCCATCCGGTTACGGAACTCAGACGGGAGGGTTTTGACAAACAACTTCATCAACTCCTTGTCAGTAGGCTCGGGAGTGATTTGAGCTACCAGATTTCGCTATCTCACGGCATACTCTTTGAACGACTCGTTCCTCTTTTTCTCCATCCTCTCAAGATCCTCTCGGGAAGGTGCAATATCCATGTTGAACTTGTATTGCTTGAGAAATGCGTCGGTCACTTCATTCCAGGTGTCGAGAAGGTTCACATTCTTCATGACATACCAGCTTAGTGCAGGTCCAGTCAAACTTGCATGGAACGATTGGATCATGAGAGGCTCGTTCTTTACATATTGGGCCATACGCACGTGGTACATCTGCAAATGAGCTTTTGGGCAGGAAGTACCATCGTACTTCTCAAAATCCGGCATTTTGAATTTCTTTGGCATGTTGACCTTCTCATACACAGACAGGTCGAACGGGAGCGAATTCTGCGACTCTTGCAGTTGTCTCAATTTTTCTTCCAGCTTTGTGAAGCGTTCATCATGATCAGTCTTTGGAATGCTATCGGGCTTGGTCTTTCTAACAAGGATCAAGTCATCGTCCAACCCGGGCATGTCATCGTCAACCTTGTTAGTTTGCTTCGGGATAGTTATTTGAGGAAGAGCAGGTGCGGTTGTTGGATTTACTTGGAGGAATTGGAGTTGATCCGTCAAGGTTTGTAGAGAGGCGAGCACTTGTTGGAGTTGAGTTTCCACGGCGGACATACGATCACGCATTTCTAATTGGTCGGCCATTCTAGCTCTTAATCGCGTAATAATGGGTGAACGTGGAGGCTCCGTTATCACCTAAAATATGAATACAGATAAGCACTTTATATAAAATAATGCCGGTCCATGACGAAAGTCTAACTGCTTTTATTCATTAATGAAATTGTTCGACATTAACAATGTAAAGAAACTTGCAAGGCCCTAAACAAATAAACTAACGAAGTAAATGACTCAACTTGCTAGACATTAAGCTAAAAATCAAATAGGTTCAAGCCATTTCATTTGGCTCGATCTATAAACACATGGGAAGTCAACGCTCGACGCAATTGCCTCTTCTCCTTAGCATCCTTCTTGGCTTGCTTCTCAAGCTCTTCAATCTTCCTCTTGTGACGATTAAGCTCCGCTTGTCATGTCACGCCCCGACCCTCGGTCACGTGACCATCCTTCAGCTTTGGTCGATTTAGAAATGCGATATCCCAGGACTACATATCGCCGACCCTTTTCTTTTTTTATGCACAAGCAGAAGCAATTATAAAAATCCCCAGACAATAAAGCAATGGGATATACAAGTAGGACTAGAAATATGAATCAGAAAACCAACACCCTTAAGAACATATACAAGCCCGAAAAACAAGGTCTACAAACAATTAGGGGAGACGTCATTCTCTTCATCATTCTCCACACTCCCACTGGAACCTTCAGCAGACTGCCCCGAACTTCCGAGATCTTCAAAATCCAAGTCTCGAATCTAGAGACTGAAATGGTTATTGATAACCAATGAGACTACGTCTCGGCAAGTTCTACCCCTAAGACCCGATTAGTAAACCAATACATCCTAGGGCTGCCTATGCACAACATGAGTCAGAGGGCTTACCTTGGCCTCGGTTCCCACCTCGCATATTAGCACGGATCAAATATACACCCAAACAATCACAAGACGATCGAACATCGATCAAATCGACCTAGTCGATTTCACACCAACAAGACCACTCACGGTCATTCCATTCAATCAATCAGACTCAAACAATGATCAATCACATCAAATAACACCCAGATCGAATCATCAAACAACCGACTTAGTCGATTACATGTCAGTCGAATCATCGATCAGTCGGACCATCTCTCGGTCATTCATTCCATCCCACAAAACTTCCCATATTGCACTCGGTCACAGAGCCACATCAGTGCTCTCGGGCGTCAAGTTCGCCAAGGTGATTAATCCGCTAGACAACTGCGTGCGTTCTTTAAGGCGCCGTTTTCGCCAGTGATATCCCACATCACCGAACCACGCATGCCTATAACCATGTACTCACTAGACAGCGTGTGCGTTCTTTAAGGCGCCGTTTCGCCGGTGATGTCCTTAATCACCGAACCACACATGCCTATGATAATGTGTTCAATAGACAAGTGTATGCGTTCTTTAAGGCGCCGTTTTCGCCAGTGATACCCTTAATCACCGAACCATACATGCCTATAACCATATGTTTAATAGACAAGTGCATGCGTTCTTTAAGACGCCGTTTTCGCCAGTGATCTTCCCCATCACCGAACCATGCATGCCTATAACAATGTTTAATAGACAAGTGCATGCGTTCTTTAAGACGCTGCCGTTTTTCGCCATGGTGATCTTCCCCATCACCGAACCATGCATGCCTATAACAATGTACTCACTCCATAACAAGCGTGTGCGTTCTTTAAGGCGTCGTTTTCGCCAGTGATATCCCACCTCACCGAACCACACATGCCTATAATAATGTTTAATAGACAAGTGCATGCGTTCTTTAAGGCGCCGTTTTCACCAGTGATCTTCCCCATCACCGAACCATGCATGCCTATAACAATGTGAGTACTAGACCGATACGTGCGTTCTTTAAGGCGCCGTTTTCGCCGGTGATATCCCACATCACCGAACCACGTGAGGCCATACACCGTGTCTGATCGGTTCAAACCCAAAGTACTTTCGATTCACTCTCACCATTCCACACACTTTACAACCCAACAAAACATAAGAATGCTAAATAAACAAACTTGGCCAGTTTCCAATCAATAATTCGATCTCAACCAATTCCAAACAATTTAGGGTAAATCCCTAAAATAACACAGTTTATTTAATTCCATGCAACGTAGAGCTTAAATAAATAAACGAACTGCGCCACGACAATCAGCACGAAATTCCGGTCACCGGCCATCCCGGTTGAATTTCCGGAAAAATAAATAATTAAATAATTAATTTCGAAATTTAAATAAGTAAATACAATAAATTCAATTTGTGATATAAGCTCGATTAAATAAGCGAATTTCTTGCACCACGATCATCGGCATAAAATCCCGGTCGCTAGCCATCTTTGCCTTAATTTCCGAAAATAATTAATTAAATAATTAATTTCGAAAATTAAATAATAAATATTAGAAATTCAATTTAGACAAAATAAAGTTTCGATTAAATAAACGGACTTCGCCAGCTGTCGTCAGCATAATATTTCGGTCGCTGGCCATCACAGTTGAATTTTCGGAAAATAAATAATTATTTAATTTAATTCCGAAAATTAATATTTAAATGCCAAAATTCCCACTTAGGCCCAAATTGCTAAATTAATACCCGATAAGGGCCGGGAAAAATCCCAAGAAGCATCCAATAAATACTATAGGCAATTCTTTAGTTAATTACACAAGTCATTTAACTAATATGCCATGAAATCAACTAATAAACGCTAATCCACTCTAATCCAACAACCTAATTACACTTAACTAACACTAATCAACCTTTAAGTGTAATTAGCAAACTAGAAAGCGTTAGAGTATAAAACTCACCCAAAACGACGGCAACGATGCGAGGATCGACTTTGCTCAAAGCGGGCCGAGCATCCGGGCTCGGGAAGGCGGCCAAAACGGGCCACGAAGTCGCTGCCATACCCATTTTTCTGCTCTCTGTGCGCTGCTGGTTGAGGCCGAAATAGGGGCTGAGATGGTGAGGCAAGGCCGGCGGAGGGCGAGGGGGCTCCGGTGGGTCGAGGTGGCGGCGCACGGTGGCCGGAGGTGGCCGAACCGTGGCCTGTGCTGGCCAAAACGGAGCTGGACAGCAGCTCTGGAACAGCAAGCTGGGCGAGAAGGAGGCCGAGGCGCGCGGAGGGCAACCGGCGAGCGGCGGAGCACACGGGCGACGCGCGGGCGGGGTGAGGCGAACGGCGGCGAGGCGGCGTGAGGCGGCGACGGTGAGCTGCTGTCTTCGTTGGTCTTCGGTTAAAGCAGAAAAAGAAAGCCCAAGAAGGTGGAAGAAGATGGAGATGCACGATGGAGGAGAGAGGAGAGAAAGAGAAAATCAATTTTCCTTTTTCCTCTCACCTTTTCTCTCTCTTAGGTCATCACACTTGGCCCACTATGACCTCATATGAGGTCATCTTCCACTCACCATTTCTTGACAATTATACCCCTTCAGAAGATTTAGGTAAAAGAGTGGGGTATGAGTGGCATACGAATTTTCTTGGGTTTTTCCTCCAAATAAACCTTAATCCCACTTGAAATAAATCAAATTGACCCACACTAATTCATTCAACACCTCATCAACCAAATTGATATTTTTCCTTACCAATATAGCCCAATTGCATCCCAATTACACAATAAAAACGGTCCTCTGCAAAACCCGATTAAAAAGGGCCCTAACTCAACTTTTTCCCAAAAAGTCTCGGTTGTCAGAAAAATATTTTGAGACTGAGTCGACGTTCCTTATATGACCTGTGACATGATAGAACTTTCAATTTCTGAAATCGGACTTAGATTGGCGGTTAATTTCACTCAGACGCGTTTTGAGCGTGACCTAGGCTAGGGTAGTTTTCGAACTTTTAGGACAAATGACCCGTGGTCGATTTTCTTCGAGCCACGATGAACCCACTCGACCCATTGGCGACTCTCGGTTGTCGTGAAAATCTCAAGGATTCAAATACGGACACAGGGTACCAAAACAATAAGAAAATCAGTCTAGTGCCGGTCAACGAGAATTTTCCAATTTAGTGGTGTCACCACGATTGGCCAAACATCTCTGTCGAACCACCTATCTTTGATTTCAAATCGATTTTTTATCGTGCCGCAATGATCTCTAAAGATGAGCATGGTCGAGAAGTCGATTCCGGTCGAATTCTTAAGTCTATTTGCCTTAGAGTCCTTAATAGCTTACCCAATTAGTCTAGTTATCTCGTGAGTGGCCAACTCGAGAGAAAAACACCGTAGCCACGTCGATGAAATGCCCAATTTATCTAATCGAAATCAGAACCCAAAAATCGGGATGTCACATGTCAAGTGGGCTTTTCGGTCACATTTGGCACCTTTGGGAGATACTCGGTCGGGATCTTGTGCTGGCGGATGTATCGAGCCGTGGTATAGTAAGTCTTTTCTTTCCCTCCAAGCTCATCTTCAGGCAAGCTCAACTTTTGATTGCGACATGCGAGCCAAGCTCGTTCGATACAACAAAGCTCCCTTTTGTGGTTGCCATCTTTGGCAGTGAATCGAGCTTGGAACAAACCCAACTTGAGAGGGGGGTGGGGTCTTGAACAACTTGATATTGACGGGCCACACGGAGTGGGTAGTATGAAGTGGCACCGGTGATCCCCAATAGCGGGATCGGTTCATTATCGCCATGAGAGAGACGTGCCTCGGAGACTTGGAACCATTTAACATGCCATAGGAAAATCTTGATATTTGGATTTTTCAACAATTTGATCCATTTTGAGTAAGAAAGATTTGGAGTTCGGTCTTGATGGTTTTTAAATACCTCAATAGGGTGATGAGAATCAGTGACATTAATAATATTCATACGAATATCAATTTTACTCAAATGAGAAAAGAACCAAATTTGTAAAAGTTCAACTAGTGCACGAAAGGTTTTATCCTCATCTTCCTTAAATCAGGTGAGTGACAAAAATGTTTCAGCTAGAATAGTGTTGACAAAACTAACCCTAGCACACACTTGTTTGACCACCCATGCAACGAGAAGGATCAATAGCGCCTTTACGAAGAGGAAAAACAATAAACCCGAAGAAAGCTAGGAGGAAGATCCTACTTTTAAGAGAGTGTTAGCACTAGAAAAACTCGATCTAGAAAGGAAAAAGGACATGCAAGACAATTATCTTTCAGCACTCTTTTTATCAGATTTTTATCCATTCTAAGAAAATCGAGACAAAATCGATTCTGGTTCTAATCCAAGGGGTGGATTTATTAATTCCAATTCCAAGGGTTTTCCTATGGCAATGCTGTATTCTTCCAATGTCGGAGTCAGCTCGTGCTTACCAAAGATGAACATTGATGTTTGGGGGCTCCAGAAATGAGGAAGTGCTTGCGTGACGCCACTCTGAACATCGATGTCGAGGAGGGGAACAAGGCGACCAAGTCTATCTTCTACATAGCTTTGACCATCGTGGCCTAGACGATCCCACCATGATTTGAGTTCAACCTTTGGCGTAGGCACGAATCGAATGTCGGATCTTCCCATTGTTTATAGACCAAGACTCGACCAACCTAATGTCATGGACCGACCAAAGACATAATAAAGTGAGTAAATTGCAAGAGTAAAGAGTAGGGAGCTTACTTTACCAGACGGTTAAAGCAAACACATAGACAAGCACATGTGATGTGGGGTTCGATTTCTAACTAGGAAGGCTAAGCAAAATGGAGTTAAAAGGGTGAGATGACTTAGTTGCAGCCTCGCATACTAAGTCAAGTCCTCCTAACTCCGGCTCAGTCAAGAATGATACCCCAATGCGACGCAGCCTCGCGGGCAGAGGTAAACATTCTTGACACCAAGAAAAACTTTCGGGATTGAGTTGGGCAACCTCTACTACGCGGCCTCGTGGTCGAAGTCGTATCCAACTCAATACCATCCTAAATATCCTAGTGCGGCCCAGGTCCGGCGGCAGGTTGTGTGTGCATAAGTGTAGTGCAAATGCAAGGCATGCACGACAATTTAATATCAAGCAACACTTCAACATGAAATTAAACCATATATTCCTTCACCTCCCTACAAAACAAGGGTTAACAAACACTTCCCCTTATACCTCCCAATCTGCAAAAACATTTAACACCTTAAATGTTAGGGACGTACCTGGAATCCTCGCTGCCAAACAAAAACTTTTTTTTCAAATAAAGAGAAAATTGGCCTAAGTCCACTAAGAGTTTTAACCTAAGTCCCCAGCGGAGTCGCCAAGCTGTCGCGACCAATTTTTTTCGGGTGTACCACCTAGGGTTTGGCTAATGGATTGTTAAGCCTAAACTTAACTCGGGCTCTCCCAAGCCCATACCAATTCGCGACTTAAGTTTAAGTTCTTAACATGCAAATGATTTTCAATTAGGAGTCGCCACTAATCTATTTTTGGTGGGTCGATTAGAAACCCAAGTAAAGCAACGGGAGGTTTACTTTACTCCTACGAACTGAGACTATGGGTACGGGGACTTGGTTACACTAGATTTCTCTAATGCCCTTTCGGTACCATTCTTTATTTAAAAAATGTTTGGCAAGCAGTGTGGATAGATTTTAAATTTATTTCCCTAACATGTGAGGCGATCATGCGGGTGCGCAATCCACCAATTTAACACCCGGATAAATAAATCGCAAACTTACCTCAAAGCAACGAAAGCATTCGCAATGTTAAATTAAAATCCACATCAACAACCCTAGATATGGTTTCTAATTAACACGCAATTTTCCTTCTTTTTTTTTTTACTTAATTAATGAAAATCATGCAATATGCAATGCAATATTAACTAAATGACCTAATTCTAATGACATGTAAATTATAATTAAATGGGCTCAGCAAAAATACTAAATGGCATGCATCTCAATGAATCTAACCCTAATGACGTGCATATAACATTTTTCTTTTCTTTTTTTCCTTGAAAGAATGCAACGTATCCTAAAGATTGAAACTAATTTATTTCTAAGACGTTTTTGTATTTTTTATGAAATTCGGAATTAGAAAAATGTGAAAATTATCTAATTAGATTAAGATCCTACTTAATTTATATTAGGAATTAGGTTGAGCTAAATCCTAATTTAAACTAAAATATTACCTTAACCCAAATAATCCTAAAATGCAATCTATTTAAGAAAATACCTAAACTTATAATAAATTAAGAAAATATTATCTAAAATTAAACTAAGTGCAATTTAACCCTAATATGCAATGACATACAAAATATGCCCTAATTCTACATGACGAGTGTATGATGATTTTTTTAATTAATTTTCGAAATTAATAATTGCCAAGTAATTAAACATGCAATTCAAATTAAAATCTAGCAACCTAAATTAATTGATTTGATTTTTTTTTTTTTTATTTTATTTTTGATTTTTCTTTTATTTTTTTGAAAATTCTTGATAAATAGAATGTTTTGCCTAACTATGCAAACAACCCTAAAACATGCAATATCCTAATTCAAGCATATCTCAAGACAAATAAAAACAATCAAATTCATTCAAAATTACCCCAAAAAAGATATCACACATCATTCAAATCAAGGGATAAAATTTCGCTAGTAAAATCGATAAATTGATCTTAAGCCTTAAAGATCAAAATATCAATTTTATTCCCACTTGATTAATTATTTCATCTAAAGTCTTATAGATGAAATAAAAAACCTTAGCGCGGTTGCGAATTAGGTAATGCATTGAGATTTTCAATTATGCATAGATAGACATTCCAACCAAAGAAAATTAACATAGAAAGAAATAATAAATAAAGAAAAATAAAGAAAAACCTAAACTTGCCTAAAAAAAAGGTAAAGTAAAAGTACCTAATTTAACTTTTTTCCTTTTTAAAAAAAAAGAAGAAATCTTGGCCGGTTCGGAGGTCCGACGAGGGAGGGCTCGGCGGCTAGGTTTCCGGCGAGGGTTCCGGGGCGGCGCGATGGCGGCGAGGCAGCAGGGAGCGTCGCGGGTCTAGGCGAGGCCACGAACGGGATAGAGGGCTTCGAGCGCCGGCGGAGGGCGGCTCGGACGAGGAGCGGCGTCGCGGGCTTTGGGCGGACTAGCGGCTGCGACGGTGCGGCGGAGGGCGGCTCTGATGGCGTCGGGGCTTCACGGACGGGCATGCGCGTCGGAGGTAGGTCGCGAGGCTTCGGTTCGGGCAGCGGGCGTCGGGCGGTGGCTCGGCGTCCGGATCAGCCGGGACACGAGCGGCTCGTGGAGGAGGTGCGGCGTCGATCGAAGGCGGAGGCTGGCGTCGGGGTTGTTGCAGCGGCAACCGGCGGCTCGGGATCTGCAAGTCACGGGCCTTGGGATGCGGGCGGAGGCCGACCGAGCGCGGCACCGGCGCGGGCAAGGGTTTACCCGCGGAGAAGATGAACAGTGCCAGATTTTTTTTTTTTTTTTTTTTTTTTTTTTTTTTATTTTTTTCAGAAAATCTCTCTCCTCACCCTTTTCGAAATTTCACTAAAAAAAAAAACAAACTTTCACCTATTGCTCTCAAAATTTTCTCTCAGATTTTTGCCCACCCCTTTTCTATACCCCATCACCCTTTTTATAGGGCAAAAATTGAATCCTTATTGCACATTTCGTTTCCAATTTTGCTCGTGCAATATTTTTGAATATATCATTGCACCACACGTGATATTCTTTTTTTTGTACTTTTCACATATTCTATCCAAAATTTTCCTTTTTGCTTGAAAATACATCCTTTGGTGTATATTGCCTAAAAATTTGAACGGAATATGTGAAAAGTTTTCCCTTTTCCGGCGGCCTAAAATAAAACAAAAATGAAAATAAAATGTCTCTAAATTATATGCCGTGTGTTTTTTTTATTTATTATTTTTTAGTAAAAATTAACCTAAAAAATTTAGGTGTCAACACTAAGTAATCCATCAAAGGATAGCACTCAGTGCAAAATGGCCGCGACAACAAGGATCGATCATCCTCGGCTCCACGAGGGCAAGCCCGGCACGTGACCGGTAAAGCTATAGACGCCAAAGCGATGTAGTCGGGTTTCGATTCATATAAACAGTGGAACATATGTGTTCAGGACAGTTGATGAACGAAGTGACCGGTCGCCAACATTCCGGCCCCTAGGAGGGACAGTCCAACCTCCGGTTGCGATCCTCCGGAGCGCCGACCCAGCATGCCCAAGAGTTCATGGTTAGCACTTGGCGAAGGTGACCATCGAGAAACGAGGTCCAATAATAATAATAATAATAATAATAATGATAATGATAATGATAATGATAATGATAATGATAATGATAATGATAATAAATAATAATAATAATAATAATAATAATAATAATAATAATAATAATAATAATAATCATAATAGTGATAATAATAATAATAATAATAATAATAATAATAATAATAATAGTAGTGATAATAATAATAATAATAATAATAATAATAATAATAATAATAATAATAATAATAATAATAATAGTAATAATAATAATAGTAATAATAGTGATAATAATAATAGTGATAATAATAATAGTGATAATAGTGATAATAATAATAATAATAATAATAATAATAATAATAATAATAATAATAATAATAATAATAATAATAATAATAATAATAATAATAATAATAGTGATAATAATGATAATAATAATAATCATAATAATGATACTAGTAATAATAATAATAATAATAATAATAATAATAATAATAATAATAATAATAATAATAATAATAATAATAATAATAATAGTAATAGTAATAGTGATAATAATAATAATAATAATAATAATAATAATAATAATAATAATAATAATAATAATAATAATAGTGATAATAATGATAATAATAATAATCATAATAATGATACTAGTAATAATGATAATAGTAATAATAATAATAATAATAATAATAATAATAATAATAATAGTAATAATAGTAATAATAGTAATAATAATAATAGTAATACTAGTAATAGTAATAATAATAATAATAATAATAATAATAATAATAATAATAATAATAATAATAATAATAATAATAATAATAATAATAATAATAATAATAGTAATAATAATAATAGTAATAATAGTAATAGTAATAATAGTAATAGTAATAATAGTAATAGTAATAATAATAATAGTAATAATAATAATAATAATAATAATAATAATAATAATAATAATAATAATAATAATAATAATAATAATAATAATAATAATAATAATAATAATAATATTTCATCGATTGGCACGAAAATGAAAATCTTAAAAGCAAGGATCAGGGCGACAGTCCAATTAGAAAATGCAGTGTATACCACTTGTCATTAAAAAAAAAGTGCGAGTCACATGCATTGACTTGCACAAGATGAGACGAAATGCATCTGCAAATTCAACCAAACAATCCAAAGCAACGCTAGAAAAAACTTTCCTCCTACCATCACCATCGTCTCTACCAATTACCATCAGTGTGGTATTCCACGATTATATGCCCACACCTTGCCAATGTGTTAGTTTCAACAAGCTGCAATCGCCTTCTCTTGGGTGAGCGAAAGATCAGTCGCGTCAATTTTAGGAAACTCACCTTGGTCGAAATGAAAGACATTAGAGGAATGCTAAAATTTAGATGGAATCGATAGTCCTCTAGTTGAGTCTGGGTTCTTACTCGAGAGTAACTTGTTCATTTCATGCCCTTATTTAAAATAAGATTCACTCTCGGCCCTATTTTCATAAAACAACTCCACTTCATGTCCTTATTTCAATTTAATTATTTGTGTTTCCCTTAAGCTTAGTGTATGTCCATGTCATAATCGAACCAAATATAGAATAACTAAAAAAGCAGACAATATATGAATGTATCATGAATTGAGAAATATGTTGAACTTGCTACTTTATTTCCAATTTTCTCCATGAAGTCCTCATCTTCTTTCCATTTTCCATGTGTTGTGCGCATTATTGATAGAAAGAATACACCCGAAAGCTACTTCTAATTGGCGTTCCACATGCACAACTTGATTTCACGTACAGTCTACTCCGGCTAGCAAGTGAGATTATCTCCGGGAGCGACCCCGAGTTGGCTGCAGTACTCGGTGTAGTACTGGACCCGGGCCTGGACGGTGGCGGGGTTCCCGCCGTCGCATTCGAGCACGCCGTTGATGGCTCTGATGGTGGCTCCGAACCCTTGGTCTATGACTGGTCGGACGAAGTTCATCCAGTACCACAGAGCGGTCTTGAAGGAGATCAGCGGGTCGGTGGCCACAGTGTCCGGGGAGTTGAGCCCGTCGAACCCGATGCTCTCTCCGGCCGGTCCATAGTTGAAGTTCCAGGAGAGCTGGATCGGGCCGCGGCCGTAGTAACCCTTGTTCGGGCTGCACGGGTACTGGGTGTTTGTCTCATCACAGTAGTCCTTTGAAGCTCCATCTATCTCGTTAATGTAGCAAAAATCTGCACAACCACAAGCAGCAATTTTCTGATCACGTTCTGCTCGTAATTTGATTCATTAAGTGATTAAGAGGGATAACTTACGTCCAGTTTCATGAGTGACATGAGCGAAAAAAGCAGCAATCTCCCGCTTCGAATCGTCGACACTCCCGACCCTGCCGAACTGAGGGTAACTCCCGGCAGCCTCAAGGAACGTTCCTCGTGAGTAGAAGCCCTTCCCTTCGCAGCTCTCGTCGGCCTGCCCAATTATCCCGTCGAAGAAGGCCTCCGTCACCACATCAGCCACCACCACGTCGTTCGTTGGTGGCGGCGCGTAGCATGGGCCTTCCTGGCATCCCGTCCCACAGTAGTCATCCCCCGTGCCGCAGTAGCCCCACCGGCTGCAGCACTGGTCGGCTGCGCACCCGCAGTTCTGGGCCGAGGTGGTGTCGGGCAGGGCAGAGATGACGATCCCAGCAACCGCGACGGCGGTCAGGAGGAGCTTCCTGAGCTTGAGAGTTGTCATCTTTTCTGAAGGGAGGAATGATGGTGGCTTGAAAGTGTAGTTTTGATAAGGTGAGGCTGAAATATTTATAGTGATGAATGAGGACAATTTGCAACTTGCATGAGCTTCAAATTCAGCCAATTTGGACAGTGCAACACGGAAAGAGAATAAAAATCTAGATATTTGAAAATGAGGACTTTGATAGTGGCGTTCACTTTTTGAGTGTTTGACTGCGGTGCATCATTCTAGATATAAATGAGGGGCGGGTCCAGACTTGAACCAGTCAAAGTTGTGTTTTTGTTCTTCAAAATGCTTAACTTGCTTAAACTAGTTCAATTACTAAAACCTTTAATCAGCCAGAGAGGCTTAGATTGCTTTGGCAGAATTCAATATCTGAGCAAGTGCATTTCGCTAATCGCACCTTGTGGAATCACTACTTCGGATCCTGTTTTCGAGTCGGGTTCTGAGGGATCAATCGCCCAGATCGCCGCTAGGGTGAACATGCTGTAGCTGGTCAGGTGGAATCACTATCTCGTCCTTTACACGGTAATCGTGCTACTGAAATTAGACAGAGAGAAAGGAGGATCGTTAAGCAATCAGATGGGAATAGTTCAGGGGTTTCATAAAGTCAAAACCGCAATCTTTGATGAGCTATACTCATTTTCAAACGTGGGCATTAAAATTCAAGAGAGACCGTTTCATAAAAGAAGCTTCCCACATTATCGTCCTAGGCTAAAGTCCAAGGAAACATCCTCACTGCAAAAATCCAAAGTTGACCACCACTTTGTTTCTGGATTCATTCTGACCAATTCTCAGAGCCATCATCATTACCTTTCACGATGAAGCGGGTGTTGACCTGTGTTCCGTATTTCCCCGTCGTTGAAAATGATCTACAACCGTGTATGAACGTCTAAGAGCGTTCACACGTTTTTCTTATTCCATGAAAATAAGTCAAAAGTTATAATCCAAAATGCTGCACATGTAGCTTTGATTGCGCATGCTTGCAGTGTTTTCTTTGGTGAAAGGAACAACCACAACACATTACCAAAAAGCCAGTATGAAACTGTAAATGTAATTTACAGAACACAGTAAAGCTAAAGCCATCACACAGCAAGAACTAAAACCCGAAAGCCACTTTGGGGGCAAAAAAAAAAAGAAGGAAAGAGGAAATGAGAACCCAAACAAAGCATGAGCCCTCACTATCATGTAATTACAACAGAATTTTCTCCAGTACTTCATGACAATCCCCCCAAAACTAGAGACCAATCATCATATGTTACTTCCATGTTTGCCATTTTATGAGCTCGGGATGATTAACAGATGCACCCTCCAATCCCAAGCGACGTACCCAGTGTCGCTGCCTCCTGCTTCCCGGCCACATGAGGTATTGAGACTCGATCAAAAATGACAAGAAGAGAATCAAATGAGGGGCCACCTGAATTTGCCCATCAACTGAACCACACCAACTTGATTGATCAATGGTCAGTAACTTGCATCCAGGAATTCCAATGTGGCTGAACTTTTATCAGACCCATCTAATCCTTATCACAGCTTTTCTCATCCTCATACCCTGATGCCTTGCCACTCCTGCCAACTATAAACGGCTCTGGGGTAGAACTGTAGCTATCCATGTCAAGACCGTGATAAGTTCTAGCTGCGAGAAACTCAGCCCCAGATTTAGCCGTTCCTTTGACAACAGAATCAGGATGCCTGTCGAGCAGTGAAAGAGCCTTCTCTGTAGCATGAGCCAATGCGAGATATGCGAGATCTTCATTATCTTCCTCGTCAATCCCTAGTGGAGCAAAAAATTGAGCAGAAGAAATAAGTAGCTAACGATCATAACCAGGGGACATTTCTCTGCATGTCAAACATAAATATGTTGAGAAAGAAAAAATACCATCCACATTTTGGTCTTCTACATATCCACCCTTAAGGAAGGAAAAACGAGCTTCTTCTGATGGTTTCCTGACTTCTTCTGGGGATGATGTAACCAAATCCCGAAATTCCATAACATAGTCTCCTGTCCACTGACTTCCACTAGCGCAGTGAAATAAAGATGCATTAGCAACCATAATTAGCATATATACTGAGGAATAATGACAGAGCCACACATAACTGATGCTTTAGTGAATAATCACTTCGATTTACTTATACTTGGCTCATGTGCAGACAGGAACTCTTTTCGTTTTCCCTTTTTGGGCTGACCAGAAGGAGCAGACACATAGGTTGATAACTCAATATTCGTACTATAAAGCACTTTTTGGCCATTTATCACATTCTTTCAATCTCATGGCCAGAACCTAGGTAGAAGGCAATGTCAAGAAATGAGAAGAAAAAGGATAACTCAAAAACAGTAAAACTGAGTGGGGGTAGTAACACTTCGCAAAAAAAGAGATGAGACATGGCAAAGAGCCTTCTAGAGTTATCAAAGCCTCTTGATTATGTCAAATTTGACATGTTTGGATTTTCAGAAAATAAAGTGGAAATGCCTGTGCAAGACACAATGGTAGCACTGTGATTTCACCAACATAAACTTGGATGTTTTTCTATGTATCAGATTCAGAGATTCCCGCTTAGCTTGTTATGATTTGCATGGTTCCTTCTCCTACTTATAACTGACCATGGCTATAGCAAAGCCTTTCCACTATGCAATCTCATGATATAGACCAGGAATTTCGGTCTTCAATGCTCACCTCCTATCCAATTTAATTTTCAAAGTTTATGGGTAATTTACCATGTCAAATTTTCATAAGGATTTAATTTGTTTCTTATAGTGGCAACTAACAATGCTCTTCTTCATTTCCTGTAATTCAATTGCAACAAGAAAACTCAACCATG
The DNA here is from genome assembly GCA_014182565.1 of Eucalyptus marginata. Classification (NCBI taxonomy): domain Eukaryota; kingdom Viridiplantae; phylum Streptophyta; class Magnoliopsida; order Myrtales; family Myrtaceae; genus Eucalyptus; species Eucalyptus marginata. The sequence goes on from CM024585.1 coordinate 1,057,053, forward strand.
AACATGCTGATATAAAACCATTCCCTATCATCAGCCAGAGTAAACATAGACATAAGGAGACTGACAAGAAAGACGCTGTCTGGAAACTGTTCCTCAAATCCCGAGACCAATTGTCCTCATAACACTGTAACTACTTGAACACACCAACCAGGGGACAAGGGAGGGCAGAGAGATTGAGAATCTTGGAAGTTTAAAAGCTAGACACAACTAGACAATGACAGCATTTAGATGTCAATCAATTGATACCTCTTGAAAGCTATCATGGCTTCAAACGGTGTGATTACAGGAGCCAAAAACTCTTTGCTGTCCAGCAGAGCCGTCTGGGCACAGGAGACATAGATGAAAACATCGCACTGCAGCAAGAATAAAATAGCCATCAGAGATTCTGAGCTAGTCTTGCCCATGCGGTCAAGAAAAATAATATTTCACGCATCGGAGTGTACCTCAGGGAAGTTAGCAAGCTTTGCAGGATTTGGTCTCCCCATGGCAAGAGTATATGCCTTTTTTCCAGCTCCAGTGACCAGCTCTTTCATTTGATGTATCATATGAAGGTAGCCAGCTTCAACACAATTTGAGAGTAAGAGAAATGTCCCAACAAAAGCACAAGCATAATCATCGCAAAGCTTTTCTCCTAGCGGCAGATGTAAGATATGAAACTTTGAAACATAGTGCAAGACAACCAGAGATTAACAACATGTCAAGATAACATCTGAATCTGTCACATCTTTCTTTTCCAGCCACAAATTGATTGCATCTTCATGAGCTCTCTTTTATTAGCCCCCTCACATTCAGCAATTCTATCCAAGTATATTTATATTTCTCTTAGATCATCTTGAAAATATACATTGACAATGTCTGATTACAGAATATAATATGGTTATTTCGAATCATCAATAATGTAAACAATGTACATAGCTTATATTAGACCACCCTACCCCCAAAATGAATGCAACTTATAAATCATGAAATACTGGAAAGTGTTAGATTGGGCAGAGATATACGTTTTAAGACTAGTTCAAAGTTGCACAGGACTAACATATTGTTGGCACTTATAAACCTTTCAAAAAGCACATAATCCTTCTGCTTGAAGGACAAGTTTAGTATTCCCAGAAAAAGGAAGACTGGCTACTTAAACACAAGCACTCCACCAGAAATTATGAGCACAACATACCAACACCGAGGGTCCCCACCAAAATCCCAACAATATTAGCATCTTTTGCTTTCTCCACCAGGAAGTATCTGCATGATATTAGAGTGAATTTAATGCTGTGCCGATTCCAGAAACAAATTACAAACTTTCATCATTTCTATCAAGAAGATTAGAAGTAGTAGGGCCCCGGGGGTGAGACAGAAGCAACAATTTCGTTGAAATAATACCTACGCTTAAGTATCCTTCTCTGTTGTGATAAATCTGTCACCAAGCGATCTTCTGTCGCATCATATCTGACTGAAATCAATCATCATCAGTCCAAAATAAAGTTTGCTAAGATGGAAAAGCAAAACAATGATAAGACTTGTCTAAGATGAAACATCTAATTATACACATCTCGTCTATCCTTGTTGTTTTGAGGTAAATGGAAGAGTAAATGCAAAACTTCTTTGATCCAGCAGATGTTAATTTTATCCATACTTTCTTTAAAACCTGTATGTAGCTCGCTCCAGCTCAGGCAACAAGTACTTATTAGGATGATTAGACCAATAAGAACATAGATATGATAAGATCGATCAGACAATAAGCCCAGACAGAAGTACTCAGTAAGATGATTAGACCTATATGACTGAAGGTCAACTAAAAAGGCTGAAGTTTAGACAAAATCATGGATATCGATTGTATAGCAAAATGTCCAACATCAGGCATGTGCAATTTTACACCAAGGCACTGAGGTAAGGGATAGACGACTTTATTGAGGAGGAATGTCAGCAGGAATAAGAAATTTTCAGCACTTGACTGTGGTCATCACAAATTGCCACAGAACGTCCTATGCCACAATACTATTGCCGTCATAACCAGATATTGAAACCATAATTACAGCCACCCTTGATCCAGCCCGTCATCTTCATGACTTTGCAACAACCACGAGCAAGATAACAAAGAATAATACAACACAGAATACGATCTCTGCATCAGAAATCGTGGGTCTATACTAGGTTGAAGCTGCAAGTATCAGAGAAAAAGCATTCCATAACATAGATTCTAGGTTTAATTTCACAAAAAATAGATGCCCACAGCTATTAAGTTTTGGTGTTCACCCAATATCATAGAATCACACTCAAGACTCATTTAGATTTGATATATTCTGTCTCCTGAATGTAGTTTTCTACATGGAAGGCACTCGCTTGGTTAATGAGTTTTCTCATTAGTGAAAGAATTATGGACACATTATACTTTCACTTATTTCACACGCACGAAAATATATAGGCTATCATCATATTTATCAGAATCAACAACATGCTGATAAATGGTACATCCAGAGAACTTTCTAAGAAGAAAGGCAATAAGCACCACAAATCTAACCTATGAGATGAGTTCAATGGATCCCACTCGCATGGAATCTATCAAAATTTAAAAACTCAAAATTGGATCACATTTGCATAGTTGCAATAGTTAAGAAGACCTATTAACGCACAGTCATACCTCCAGATGACGCTTTACATAGACCAGACTCTTAGTAATGCTATAGTTGCAAGAGCTTGCATAGTTTCTACATGATCTACTGATGTATGATGGAGATTATTGAGGTGGTCAATGAACCAATGGCAAGCATTGGATACAGAACATTTGCTGACTCAGGAAGTTCTTTCCTCCTTAATCTTCTAATTAGAGGTTGGACCCTGTTTCACGTTGACACTGCCCCTCACCCTTGCCCTCACCCTTATCCTCACCCTCATGCTCCCCCAACCCTGGTACCATCCCAACCACAACAAATATAAAGTTCCCACTCCACACACAAGAAATGCATGAGCCAGATGGGGCAGAATGTAAGAAAAGTACAGTGGCATTGAAGAATTTATGTTAAGTATGATCCCACTTAGCTAGACTGTACAAAGAGCAAGTCATTGTCAACAGCTGTATTTGTAAAAGAGTATTATTATCAATTTAATTTTGCAGAAAGTGGCAAAATAAATCACAAACTTATGCAAATTGGATTCAAATGCAGCAAGTAGAGATTCAGGGAATAATCTCTTGAGCAAGGACAGAGTTCATATCAAGCCACATAAAAATAGATTTAAGGAAGGCCTAGCCTCTTCTCCTTGCCAGCTTGAGGACCTTTACAACAAACACTTAAAAGAACACAATATATCTCAAATTTACATACCTATTTCACACCCATTGAATGTCAAAACCAAATTTGCAAATGCAGCATTTTCTGATCCTATCCAAAACATTGAGTATTCCTCCACTTTGCGCCCTTGAGGCACATTCCAGACTAGACCTCCAGTGCTGTGCCTAGTGCCAGTTTGTACACCAGCAGCATCATTGGCATGAGATACACCAACCAGTTCCATGATTCCGCCAGAGTCACCAGACTTTCCAGATGGATCTAGCACTGAACAGACAACATCAGAAAATTGGATTTCCAGTTCGGCTTGGGATTCATAGGATACTAATGCTTCCAACACTGCCTTTTTCAAATCCAGCATAGTATAGGCATATTCTAGCCCAAAAAGAACCTGCAGATGAGAATGAACCATGTGACATCACAAATTCTTGCAAATAGCTAAGCCCCTTCTTTCTTTTTAGGGGGAGGGCAGGGTGCACTTACTCAATATTTTTAAAGATTTCAGGAGTTAATTATCAATATAAAAATGGAGCATCCATTGCTAAAAGCTCAAGGTTAAAAAGGCCTAAAAAGCCAAACCCCCCTCCCCCAATTTTAAGCAAGTCAAACGAACAGCAACCTTAAAATAGCCATAGTTTTGACTCTTGAAACCTCTATATCTAATATAAAATTGAGGGGCTGTCTGCATACACTTAAGCAAAAGCTAAAGGTACTCTTTCACTTCACCGCCAAAAATTATGAGAAAATGGTACGGGAATCTACGTGTCAACATTTTAGTGTTTTAAAAGTTTCTGGAGTTTTGGATTTAAAAAGTCAAAGGTGAGTTGCAAATTTAGATTAAGCGGGGAAAAAAAGGGGGGGGGGCGCTAAAGGGCAACATATTCTTTAGTAATGTCTTTATTTCATCAAGCCATAAATGGATATATATTTACAAATCACAGTTGTGCCTAGGCACAGAGAATTATCAGAATGTACCAATGGAATCGTTAGTCAGGCTGTAATGAAAAGCACATGGGCAGGTATCAAATTACTTATCAAAATCTTGCGGGCAACTAAGTTGTAACATAGAAAAGGAGGGAACTGTCCGTAATTTCCCCAAGTTTTTGAAATAACAAAAGGATAGACTATGTCATTCCGTAATCCAACATGAAGCAGTAAAAAAAATCTCTTACCATAACAGGTTTACCAGCTGTACTAGCAGTGTGCAATAGGTTGTTCACACAATTTGATACATTTATAGGAGCCTTTCCAAAAACAAAGAATGCTGGAAGGGTTGATGTGCTGCAGAGGAAGCAAGAACAAAATCAACATCCAGGGCGATATAGACACATATTAATTGATATCTTCATTGGCTTTCTAAATAATAGGAATTAGGCAAACCGACACAGATGAAACGATATTGCAACCGATCAAATCCATAAACAACTCCAAATGAACCAACAATGCCAGATGAGCAACAACTCAATTAGAATACTCACGGAGTAAGACAAGTATGCCCATAATGTATGACGCAGTCAGCATTAATATGCGAAGCCCCGACCTCGTCCACGCAACAGCTACCAAAGGTGGTGTCTGCCATCACAAATAGTCCGATGTCACCATCTCCTCTGATTTCCTCACCAGAAGATGCTCTCAGAGAAGCAAGTTTCGTATGTAAAGCTCTCACCACCTTTGTTGCATCCTTTAACAGGTCATCTGGACACTGTCCAAAAAAACAAGCAAAATCGGACCTTGCAAGAACTACATTCCCTCAATTCATCATATCTTAAACTAGAAATATATTCTTACACAAAAAAGGAATAAATGGATCGACATGGACAACAGAATTGACCATAAGCTCATTAAACTATCAACACGAAAACAACACCCTGTCGACACGGAAACAGCGCCGATGCATACTCGACATGCCACCATCACTTTCGACCCTACATGCTCCACTATCCAATTACATACGCCGCCGCGGCAAATAGAGATTTCGGGGCTACAAAACTTCCGCGATCAGGATTCAGTCAAGATCGCAACTCTAAATCCCTTTTCTCCCTACTTTTAAGCAGTCACTAAAGAGAAGTGCGCTATTCATATCATCCGGCCATACGCGAGATCAAAAGCGTCAGTTCCTGCTTCGCCTTCGAAGACAGGCGACGAAACGAAACGAGAGCAACTTCGGCTCCAACAATGCCAGATCACTTGCTCTGCTCATACAGTTAGAGCATCTGCTACAATAAAATAATGTAACTTTCAGACGCCAAAAATGCCCTTCTAGACTTCCAATTTCTACTTAGAATGGTAGAGATTTTCACATCATGAAATCGATTCAGTTATAATCAATTTGAAGAATTGTACTTCGACCATTCCATCATCTTCTCCTTCTTGAATTTTTGTTATTATATCTATTATAATCATTCTTTCTATCCTGTTTTGACCGGACAACGCTTCTTTACTTCGCTTCAATATCTTGATGCAATTCTTCATCCATCGTGCACTATCCACTATATTCGCACAGGGATTACACGTAAGCAGAAAATGGAAAATACAAAATTGCACGGTGTACTAAACCGTGTGAATATATTATTCTATAGCTTTCGAAAGATAGCTTCCATCATAAAAATATAATGGAAATATACACCAATTTTATTCGTAAACATATAAGAAATATGAATTAATTGAATTACTAATGCCTCGTAACCATAATACAGGCCCCATTCAGGTCTGTAGAAACACCCGAAATGAATCATCAACAGCCAAACAAAGGCAAGAAGCTCTCCACCTCTGCTCAGCACCTGCACATGTGTCTCTCCCTTGATATGAGTTGCTGCATATGATAGCATCTCGACCCACACCCCGATCATGCCACGTCAGCTGATTGACACCCAGAAAAATTCAGCTAAAATTAGTCGAAAAGAACTGAAATGGCACAAAGTGAAAAGTTTTAGGATTAAATTGATACCAATAAAAATGTTTAGGACTAAATTGGCACAAATGTAAAATGTTTAGAACTTTTTTGACACTTTTCCCTTCTTTTCGAAATATATGGTTCATCAACAAGCTAAAAATTTGTTTCTAAATGTAAAATCATGCATTCTTGTATATTTTAAGGAATCGTTTAAATTTAACTAACTTTTTGAAAACAATATCCTTTTCAAGATTGTCTTTTTTTCCTTTTTAATATAATAATATACGTATATATAATAACTTTTTTATTTTTATTTTGTATTAGCCAAAATTTTCCATTGAGAACTTCCATATTAAGTTCATTAGTCATTATTCACTTAACCAAATAGCTATACTTCAAATTATAAATAACATGGAGATACATAAAATTTTTCAATAATTTTTCCATCGTAATATTTTAACTTATGTGAAATTTATTCATTTAATGGAGTAAGATCTTGCAAATAATAATCGGTCAACTTATGAATTCGATATGATATTATTGTTTTTGCTTTTCATTTTACTTTAATTATAAGTCAAATAGATGTCCTAAGTCCTTGAGATTATTTTCATAGTCTGTCTTCGATATAAGTTACATAAGTGATCCAAAAAACAAAAAGAAGAAGATAAGTTACATGAATTGGGAGCACTTTTGAAGTTTTTTTTTTACCCTTTTAGACTCCATAAAGAGATAATACTATGGGAATGATGAATAAGCTACAGCTTATTATTAAATGCGTGCCACGCAAGTCAAGTGCGACGTTGCAAGGACAAACAAAAAATATATTTTCAATTTCGACTATATTTTTCATCTTGATAACTTTTTCGACTTTAACCGCATCACTTGATGGTAAATCGATTCTTTCTGATGGTTATAACCGGAAAGTTGAAGCTACCCTATCGACAAAACTGCAGGAAATCTTGCAACGAAGGAAATCGATTCAGTTATAATCAATTTGAAGATTTGTACTTCGACTATTCCATTATCTTCTCCTTCTTGAATTTTGTTATTACATCTATTATAATCATTCTTTCTATCCTGTTCTGACCGGACAACGCTTCTTTGCTTCGCCTCAATATCTTGATGCAATTCTTCATCCATTGTGCACTATCCACTATATTCGCACAGGGATTACACGCAAACAGAAAACGGAAAATACAAAATTGCACGGTGTACTAAACCGTGTGAATATATTATTCTACAGCTTTCGAAAGATAGCTTCCATCATAAAAATATAATGAAAATATACACCAATTTTATTGGTAAATATATAAGAAAAATGAATTAATTGAATTACTAATGCCTGTAACCATAATACGGGCCCCATTCAGGTCTGTAGAAACAACCGAAATGAATCATCAACAACCAAACAAAGGCAAGAAGCTCTCCACCTCTGCTCAGCACCTGCACATGCGTCTCTCCCTTGATATGAGTTGCTGCATATGATAGCATCTCGACCCACACCCCGCTCATCACCTCCCACTTCCTTTCCTTGAACTCTTTTTCTATACGTTGTGCCCAAAAGATCCCCCCATCGAGCAACGATTTCGTAGGTTCAGCGTAGGCCGATCGTTTGAAAATTTCCTTGCATAAGCTCTCCACATTCTTGGTAGAAGCAGTGATGCAGCCCTGTAGCTCCCACAACGTCCTCGCCAATGTAATTTGGGCAATGCCAGCCACGGCGGACACCACGTTAGGTTGATTAAGTAAAAGATGTAACATGCAGTCGGAGAGGATCTTGCTGAATTCCCTTTCTTCTTTTTCGGTTGTGGGGTTCTCTATGTTATACAGGATTTCGGTAGCAATATGCCACGTTATAATACTGTCCTCGTAATCAGAAAAGCCCCTCAAACTAAATTTAAAATCGAGGTCATTGTTCTTTGACAGGACAGTACTAAGAAATAGATCACCTTTAGCCGCATATATCTTCTTTGTATTAATTGCATTCTCATCCTCCGTCAAATCATTTCTACTCGTGTCCTCAGATTTACGTCTCACCTCCTTAAAGATAAAGATCCATAACCTCATAATAAATGGATTCGTTGACACGTACTCTGTGTTCGCAATCATCAATCTTTTCCCATCCATGCTCCTTGGACCATAGCTTCTAGTGATTGTATCAACAGCTTGATGGAAACAAGAGGCAACCTTCTCGGTCATATAAAGTGCAAAACTGCAGATATTAGAAAAGGTGATGTTTCCCCAGTGCCAATCGCGCTTATACATCTTTCTTGGACTCTCCTTCAAACTCTCAGATAAAAGATTGCAAGCAGAAATGGATTTTGACCACATTCGAAATAATAATGGTGTATTTAAGACCACATAAGTAACCTTGTCGGTAGGCTTTACTTCGCATGTGGCAAATTGAGGCTTCCTTAGGTCATATGCGGCGGATACCAAGTTGTAGAGAAATGAATCTAGGTTGTACGATCCTATTTTGTACCACTTGACTCCAGCAACAGTCCAGTCAGAGAAAACGAGCATGAGCATAGCTATCACATCAAGAGTAATTCCTCCGAAAAGAAGGATATGAGTAATTTTCACATCAAGTTTAGGAAGCTGTTGCTCCTTCAAGCGTGTTGACACCTAAATTTTGGCGGCCCGTTTATTTATTTATTGCATAGAAAATTAGGGGTTAATTTTATCCCTAAAAAAAATATTAATTGTATAGCATATAGTTTTATGAGCATTTTTTTTATTTGCATTGGACCGGCGATAGATGGGTTCGACTTGATGATTCTGAGCTTAAATTTAACTAGTTGAGCTAAGCTCACGGTGATGAAAATTCGGCTGAACTTGTTGCTCATGTAAGCCCATTATTCCTTTAATGAGGTTGAAATCTATGTATGCTCTCCACGTGCGATACTTCAAGTTAGGAAATATGAGGAGCAATATTATGATGATCTTGAGAATTCGTATGTGTTCACGTGGTTGAATAAAAAAAAAAAAAAAGGAAATAAAAGGTCGGCTAGAGAAAGTGGGTCGTCTGGAAAGTATAAGGAAATAACCAAGTGGGGAAAGAAAATAGAAAAGTATTGTTGATTTGGTGAGTCACAAGGAAACAAAATAAAAGGGGTAGATTGGCAAAGAGCAGGAGGCGTGCGCGTCATGAAAAATAAAGACGAAACTTGATTCTGACGATTCGAAGTTGGAGCAATATTCAGTCAATAAAAGAAACATGAAATAAAGAAGAATCGGCTTATGCATGCATGATATGCAAGGATCAGAAGAAGGAAAGTGGATGTTGGGCTTTCCTTTTACCAGCCCTAGTCGTTCCCTATAAAAGAAGAGGATCCTTTTGGTCATGAGGGTAGAGGATCGCAAAGAACACACTAGAGAAAACATGTGAGAATAAGAGAGAGATAGAGTGCTCCACCAAGCTTGGTCGAGATTCCCTTGCCATGTGAGTCCCGCCAGCCACATCGCCACGCTCTCATGCTCGCAACGCTGCCCCACACTGCGAGACCACCACCGGGACGAGCTGCTGCACTAGCATCCTCAGCTGCGTCGTGATCCCCTCTGATGAAGCATCCGCGAGCCACAAGTCCCAGCAGTTCAATCCTACAATTTGCTCCACCTTGACGCTCATCCAAGCAACATGTGGCGGTGGGTACATTAAAAAATTTATAAAGATGTGTGCTGATCAAAGAAGCAGAGAACACATCCACACGTATGAAGAAAGGATTCCACCGCACATGAATTGACTCCGCTCTCGATGATCCCGAGTGTGATTTGCAAGTCACGGTGACCATCCCCACTCCCGCCGTCCGACGAGTCCAAATTTGGAAACACATCCGAGCGACATCAAGAGCTAGCTAAGAATTTTGGTTAATTTGGTTCCCATATATTCTGTTGCCATTCCTTGAAATATTCTAATGTTGGTTGAATTCCTTGATATAAAAAAAAACGATAGCCACAATTGGGAAGGGACGCAAAAAATTTCTTGCTTCTTTTTCTCTTTGTAGGTCAACGGAAGATCAATACAAGGGAACTCGATATCTTGAGAGACGAAGTAGAGCGGCGATTTTTGGTTTGGTTTGTCAATCCTTGCAGCGAAACCATAATCTCCAGCAATTCCAGGCTGCGAGCACGAGACAACCGACAATGTCCTCAGCCGGTCTCCAAGCACTACTACCGTTCTTGCTCCTGTAACCTGGCTTCAGCAAGTCTGGCGTCACTTCTAGCAAAGCTCGGGTGTCCTGCACTCGAGCGCTATCGATATTCCGACTCGATTGCTTCGCCATGATCCGTTTTGTCCACGCTGGCCAATAACGGCAACCCCGAGCCGTATCAATTGCCTTCCTGCGCTTGCTGAATTTCTTTTGCAGGTTTTTCAGTAGAACCAGGTGTTGGAATTCTAGTCGGCGGAAGACGACTTACCTGATTCCAATGCGCAAACAGCAAATAGCCCTGGAACGAACGTTGAATTGCGAATCAATCACGAACAACACTACCTCACGTTGGTCTGGATGCGATCACGAGGAAAGCACCCGATTTCCACAGCGTAAATGCAAAATGTTCTTGCAAAATTGAAATGGAATGCCTTCTTATTTGACGATGGAAATGGAGAGAGATTTTGGTGCAAATGATCTGACAACCTTCCAACGGTTGTGCTCGGAAAGCTTTTATACGTCTCCCTTCGTGCCCCTCCATTAGTGTCTTTCCAACTTAATGTTTCAACTTGAAACGGTCGCACCCCATCATGGACGTACCAGCTAAAGTACAACATCTCCCACTCGGACATGATGGGCTTGATAGCGCTCTATCAAGTATATAAGGCAAGGCGTTTAACATTCATCAACTTTACAGAACAATCCATACTGGCAAGTAAGCCGTGCGACCAGTGAGTACACCTGCACTTGGGAGCTCAAATTATGCACCTGTTAGGGATGACATAATGGCTACAACCCGAAGAAGAAATATACAATTGATCTCTCACAGTGCCCCAGACATATTTTGTTACATCAATACAAGTATACCTATCCCTTAAAGGCTATACTTGATTATCCTCAAAACACCATGTATTTACAATTATATTCGCAACCACATAAGGCGATATAATTGGTCGACCAGTAAATACATGTGATAGATGTAAAATAACAATAGTCTTCCTTCGCACTCATGTCTCTCTCAATTTTAGAACAACTGCTTTTCTAGACACGTCCCATAGGCCATATCTATTCATGACCACCCGTAACATGCTAAAGTAGCAACATTGATCTTTCATTTCGAGAACATAGTCAGAAGTAACATAGGGCACAAATTGAGGTAAATTATAAATTACCTCAAGAGCTCACACGATGAGTAAATAGGGATAATTTTACTCACCTTCCCTTGTCGGTCGAACAATGCACATGTAGTATGAATTACATGCTATAGTGGATTTCTCTTTCTATAAGAGCGTATGTCATTTCTTAAATATATCCACTATACGGATCTTAGCCTAAACATAGTCACGTGCTTCTCACGTACTCATGTTTAGCTCGAGTGCTATATTAGCTCGCTTTCTATAGCGCCCAATTAAGTACTCGCATCCGGCATCTTACAGGCATACATGATTGTGGGACTATCATGTTCGGTCTTATTATAAACAAATCACAGACCTCATCTTGACTCCAATCAAGGCGACATATTTTATGTACCAGACTTGCTCTTCAGCATTTATTTGTACATAACGTCTCATCTCAACGTGCTAACTATAGCACTTGAGGCGACTGCTCGTGTGAGTGAGCCAATTATTACCCGCTGACATACTTTCTAATAATATATGTGTGCTTGTGCTAGTCTCATAATGGATTTGTACTTCTTGATAAAACATCAAGTCATTAATAAACAAACAAGTACAATACATATGTCCATAAATACATAAAACAACGATCCTCTACAATAACACATATCACATTCTACGCAAAACCTAGTGACATCTTGTGGGTCAAGAATATGTCTCTAGGAATAGCCTTCGTAAATGGATCAGCAACCATTCTATTGGTTGAAATGTATTGTAGAATCACTTCTTTTCGCGCTATAATATCTCTCGATGAAGTTATTCTTTATGTCAATGTGCTTCGTCCTTCCATGATACTTGGGATCTTTCACATAGGCAATGGCTGCTTGACTATCGCAATAAACTGTCACCGGTCTTGGAATCTCAGTGACAGTGGCTAAATTTTCAAAGAAATGTTTTAGCCATACTGCTTCTTGCACTGCGGCAGAACACGCAATAAATTCAGCCTCCATAGTAGACAAGGCTGTGCATGTCTGTTTCTTGCTATTCTAAGAAATTGCACCTCTATTGAGCAAGAATGCATATCCAGAAGTCGATTTACGCTCATCTAGGTCTCCACCCCAATCAGCATCTGAATAACCTAATAGGCGTAAATCATTCCCTTGGTAACAAAGTCGATAGTCCATGGTGCCCTTCAAGTATCTCAGGATCCTCTTCACTGCTTTCCAGTGTACTTGACCGGGATTTGATTGAAATCGGCTCACCAATCCCACGGCATAACATATGTCGGGTCGAGTACACATCATAGCATACATCAAACTTCCGATCGCACTAGCGTAAGGAACAGTTTCCATCATTTTAATTTCTTCTGGAGTCTTAGGACACATCTGAGTACTTAGGCCTTCACCTTGCATGACAGGGGTATAAATAGGATTACAGTGCTGCATATTGAAACGATCAAGAATCTTCATAATAGAAGACTCTTGTGATAAAGTAAGGAGTTTCCTTGATCGATCTCTTTCGATCTTAACTTCTAATATATAAGCAGCTTCTCCCACGTCCTTCATTTCAAAATTGGAGGACAACCATTCTTTTATGGTGATTACCATAACCTTGTCATTTCCAGCCAACAGAATATCGTCCACATAAAGTGATAAAATCACAAATTTATCTTCGGACCGCTTGACATATACACAGTGATCTTCTTCGATTATCGTGAAACCAAAAGTTGTTATGGCTCGATGAAAACGAAGATACCACCGTCTAGATGATTGCTTAAGACCATATATTGAGCGATGAAGTTTGCAAACTTTATGCTCTTGACCTTTAGCTATGAAACCTATTGGTTGTTTCATATAAATTTCCTCATCTAGTTCTCCATTGAGAAATGCCGTCTTTACATCCATTTGATGTAATTCAAGGTCCAAATGTGCAACGATGGCTAGAATAAGGCGTATTGAGGCAAACCTACAACTGGTGAAAATGTTTCCTCGTAGTCTATACCCTCTTGTTGAGTATAACCTTTCGCCACAAGACGAGCCTTATACCTTTCAATGGATCCATCCGCCCTTTGCTTAATCTTAAAGACCCTTTTGTTTCCAATGGCCTTACGATTGGGTGGTAGATCAACCAAGTCCTAGACATGATTTGTCCTCATTGACTCCATCTCGTCTTCCAAAGCTTTTTTCCATTCTTCCTTATCAAAGGATGAGAGAGCCTCTTGAACAGTCTTAGGCTCGGCATCATCTTTATAAGCAATCATAAATGCTTTCCCTTCAATCTCAAAACGACGACGAGGAATACTTTTACGATTACTTTTACGCAACTGAATTTATCTTGAATTCAATTCGCCAGACGATGCAACACTCCCACTAGGTCTTTTATGTTGAGGTAAATTTTCATTTCCCTCCATAACATTAGTGGGTGTATTATTAGGATCTTCCATCTCATATAATTGGAAATCCTTATCAATCTCACATCTACTAGGAAAATCGTTCTCCAAGAACGTGACATCTCGTGACTCCTTTTCGGTCACACTCCCATCAGCTTGTTCATCTATGAACACATACCTTTTGGAGTGTTCAGAATATCTTATAAAGATACATTTCTTCCCTCTATGGCCTAATTTGCTATATTTATGGGAAGATTCATGAACATAAGCTGCACATCCCCATGGACGTAGACTACTTAAGTCTGGTTTTCTACTAGTCCATAATTCATAAGGGGTGGAAGTGACCGATTTTGAGGGCACTCGGTTAAGTACATAGGCAGAGTCAATAATGCATCTCCCCAAAAAGAGATAGGTAAATTTGCTTGCGCCATCATAGACCTAACCATTTCCAATAGGGTTCTATTCCTTCTCTCAGCTACCCCATTTTGTTGTGGAGTACTAGGAATAGTCAATTGTCGTACAATTCCCTTTTCATCACAAAGAACCTTGAATTGCTCCGATAGATACTCACGTCTGCGATCGGTTCTCAATGCCTTTATCGTTTTGTTCAACTGATTCTCTACCATCGTTATATATCGTCTAAAGCAGTCTAATGCTTCTGACTTATGGGAGATCAGAAAGATATAATCGAAACGTGTGAAGTCATCTATGAAAGTAATGAAATATGAGGCTCCATGCCTCGCCCTCACATTCAAAGGACCACAAATGTCGAATGTATGAGTTGCAATGGAAATTCAGCTCTAGTCCATTTACCGAATGGTTTTCTAGTTGCTTTTCCCGCTAGACAATGTTCACATACGGGTAGATCAACATTAGTGAGTGACCCTAAAAGGCCTTCTCTAGCTAATCTTTGCATTCTTTGCAACCCAATGTGACATAATCTAGCATGCCAAGTATTTGCATCAATCTCAACATTACTAGAAGATGCAATTAAAGAAAAACAACCATTAACATTAACATTGTAGTGATCATAGTCAATGTCTAACACCATAAAACCATTCGATACATGACCTGAACCATAATAAACCGTTCCATACAAAATGTCAACACAATCACCATGAAAATTTAATACATAACCTAAGCTAAGAAGAACAACTACGGAAACCAAGTTTCGTCGAATATTCGGAGCATAGAGGACATCATGTAGGAATAGGCTTCGACCACCACGTAAAATTAATTTACATGTGCCGAAACCCTTCACTTCAACTCTTGAGTTATTCCCAACATATATCCATCTTCTTCCAGGTTGTATCCGACGATACTCCACAAATGCTTCTCGGTCTCTAGCTACGTGGTCTGTTGCTCCTAAGTCTACAGTCCACATTGGATGAGATTCAGCAAGCATTACAGTACTAGAAACAAAAGCATTACTTAAAGTTATAGAGTAATAGGGTACCTCTTTTGACTCAATGCATTCACGAGCAAAGTGACCCATCTTGCCACAATTGTAGCACTTCATCTTGGCCTTGTCCTTCTTCCCACCACGCTTCTTGCGTTGGAAGGTTTTAGCCCTTTTAGGTGTCTGATCAGTCTTCTTCTCTTTGTTGTTGAATTGGGAATTTCTTTTGCGCTTGAAGCCCGAAGCTTTGCGCGAACTCGATTCAGCAACATAAGCATGAGTAGAGGATCTCGCAGCCTCTAGGCGCTCATCCTCTAATTCCAAATGACACGCTATATCATCAAAAGTGACAATATTCTCATTATGCGTCATATTGATCTTCATATGCTCCCAATTGTCAGGAAGAGACCTTATAACATCATGAACCTGCTATTCATCAGTAAGGGAGTGACCTGCCGACTTCAGCTCACGAATCATATTTGACATCTCCCGAAGATGCTGCCTCATCGTTATATTTGGGCGCTTTCGGTATGTGTCAAACTTGATGGTGAGTCTCCTCAGCTTAGTGGCAGATGTACCCCCAAACTTATCTTTCAAGGCAACCCACATTATATGAGCTTTATCATAACTTTCAAACTCACACATGAGATCATCCTGCATACAGCTCAGCAACGTGATGCGAGCAATGCTATTCTTCTTTTTCCAAGCTTGATAAGCTTCTAGATCTCTCCTGTGTTGAGTTGAAGTTCCATGCTCAGGTTCATCCATGGTGTGGTTGAGGGTTTCCAAAACCTCTTGCTCCTTAAGGATGTACTGAACCTTTTGGTGCCAAATATCATAATTGTCACCGTTCAGCTTCTCACCCTTATTGAGGTCAGCCACAATGGTCTTGGATGCCGATGCCATAATCAATTGCTATAACACATTGACATAATAGACGCAGAATCAATACTAGCACATTTTTCAGAGTAACACACATATTTAACTTGCAGCAAAAACAAACTAAAATAATAATAATTCAATAATAGACACAGAAACAAAAGTTCACTATGTTCCCAATCAACTTCTATGTACGATTGTTCTATTATCATTAATTAGTTTAATTTGAACAAATTTTGAGTTCTAGGTGAGAATTCCTTCGAATTCTACCAACCTATGAACTCCCACTAGGAAAAATAATTACATGACCTCATGTAATGTCTACATTTTTCCATTAACACAAAAATATAGCATGATGTAAACCAATGTACAAATAACAATCATGCAGCAACTCAAATAAAAAAAACCACAATTCAACATGTAATGGATTTTCTACCATTGTTCGAATTTTCTAGCAACTTGAAAATTGCAAGTATATTAAACTATATACATGATATCATCGAACCAAGCTCTACACAGCATATATGACATCATTTGCACACAAGCTAGCTACTGTATTTCCTAAACTACAAGAAAATACAAGCTACAAATGAATAAACTATGCTTTAAACCACAAAAAATACGCGTACATAGGGTTCCCTACACATTTTCATACATTTATAACATCCAAAAATGAAAAATAATTATACCACAGTGTAGAGGACATCCATACGAACCCAACACCACCGACCACGCTCCGATCGGAGCACGCACGCGCCCCCACGCGCCGCCTTAGTGCGCGGCGCGTGTGGCGCACGCGCCAGCGAGCCCAAAGGCTCCTGGCCGGTCCGATCGCTGGCCGGTCCAACCGCTGACCGGTCAACGGTCAACGGGTCGGGTCAACGGTCAACGGGTCGGGTCGAGTCGCCGGCCGGCCAACTACCGCCGGCGGTGACGTCATCGATGATGTCATCCCAACGGTTACCGATCGTTGGATGACGTCATCACGCGCCGGTTCGTCGACCAGCGCATGGCGCGCACCTACCGATTCGCGACCGGCGCGTGTGGCGCACGCGCCGGGCAAAGCGTCAGGCACGTGGCGCCCACGCGCAGCGGCTCGGCCGCGCGTGTGGGCGCGTGCGGCGTCGTACGGCGGCGTTCGACCCATCGCCGGACTCGTCTTGACGAGCTCTTTCACCCCGTATATTCAAAAATTAATTTTGGCCAAAAAATTATTTTGAAAAATGGCCAAAACCGTACGGGTGTACGCGACCCCGAGTCCGTTCTTCGCTTCGGTTCGATTTCGAGTTTTTCAGATGGCAATTTCGACCATTAGACATCCAAGCAGTGTAGATTTCATACTCTTGATCTCAATATCAAAAGGTAAACGAGAAAATTCAATGAAAAACAAGGCAGAAATCACGCCTTGGCTCTGATACCAATGTTGGAATTCTAGTCGGCGGAAGACGACTTACCTGATTCCAATGCGCAAATAGCAAATAGCCCCGGAACGAACGTTGAATTGCGAATCAATCACGAACAACACTACCTCACGTTGGTCTGGATGCGATCACGAGGAAAGCACCTGATTTCCACGGCGTAAATGCAAACTGTTCTTGCAAAATTGAAATGGAATGCCTTCTTATTTGACGATGGAAATGGAGAGAGATTTTGGTGCAAATGATCGACAACCTTCCAACGGTTGTGTTCGGAAAGCTTTTATACGTCTCCCTTCGTGCCCCTCCATTAGTGTCTTTCCAACTTAATGTTTCAACTTGAAACGGTGCGTCCAATCGCACCCCATCATGGACGTACCAGCTAAAGTACAACACCAGGAGATATGGAGAACTGGGAACAAAGGACATACTCGTTCAACTGGAAAGGTTGAGTCCACGCGGTCAAACCATCTGGCCACCATAGCATTAAACACATACTCAGGTCCTGCAAGTGATGATCTGCGGCCAAAGCATTCAGCAGCACATTTCCACCAAACTTGCAAATCTGTCTTCACATCCAACAGATTGGGCGAAGCATCCGGGACCAAGTCCGGCTCAACCCGATACACACCTCGACGTCAACTGCTTTGATGATTCTTTGAACAACTCAACTGATACCAAATTCTTCAATGGGCACAAGAGGGCGTTCCCAATACAAAAATGGTGGTGAAGTTTGTCCTGTTTTGCCCAAACTTTTTTAAAAGGTGAAGCTTGATAGCAAAGTGAAAAGAAGCTGAAGTTCTCGAACAGAATTCCAAATACTCGGTCTTTGTGGAACACGTCCGACGATTAACGAACAACTGTGCATGCTATTATCGCCGGCCTTCCTCACCGTGATTTCCGTGACCCATCATCCATCCGAATTTGGAGACGTCACCCGTGTGACATCGTGAATTAGGTAAGACTCTCGATCAATTTGATTTTCATATATCTTGCTGCCTAATTCGTAATATCGCAATCTTTCTTTGAATGTTTGATTGATATTGCCATATCCAAAAGATCTCTTGATCCCTCATGAATTAGGAAATTTTCCTAATTTCGCAACGTGCGTATGATTGACAGTCCGATTTCACGTTCGAAATACGACTCGCAATCGCACGGAAAAATTGCCAATCCGATCTCACGCTCGAGATACGATTCGCGATTTTATTTGAAATTGGCCAATCCGATCTCATGCGCGAGATACGATTCGTCAATTTATTTCCAAAATGGACATGGATGATATCTTGCCTGATTTGTTGCCGTGCTGTTCTTGATGTCTTATTTTGATTGCTCCCGTAAAAGAAAGGAAAAATCCAAAAAATCTTAGTTAGATTAGGTTCGTTTTAGAATATTCATCATTTTAGGATTATCTTGCATGTTTAGAATAGGAAATTTATTTATTTCGAATTTTTGAAAAAAATGAAAAAAAAAAAAAAAAGGGCATTCATTTAGGATGTTAGTTTTCTTTAATTTGAATTGCATGTTTAATTATTTGGCAATTTTAAATTTCGAATTTCATAAAAGAAAAAGAAAAAAAATTAAAATGAGGGCATTCTTTGCATGTCATTGCATCTTAGGATAAAATTGCACGTTTCATTTTAAGTTTAGATTGCATCTTAAGTTAGAGATTGATAAGTTAAGATAATATCCTAGTTTAAATTAGGATTTAGTCTGACTTGATCCTTAATATAAGCTGGATAAAATCTTAATCTAGATAGTTAATTTTTTGCATTTTTCTTAATTTTGAATTTCATAAAAAATACAAAAAATGTCCTAGGATAAGTTAGTTTTAAACTCTAGGATAGATTGCATGTTTTTTTTAAGGAAACAAAAAGTGTCATGTGCACGTCATATAAGAATTAGATTCGTGAAATGCACGTCATTTAGAGATTGTTATTAGGTCCATTCAATTAGAAATTGCATGTCATTAGAATTAGGTCATTTAATTAATATCGCATTGCATATTGCATAATTTTCATTAATTAAGTGAAAACAAAAAAAATAAATTGCGTGTTAATTAGAAATCATATCTAGGGTTGTTGATGTGAATTCTGATTTAACATTGCAGATGCTTTTGTTGCTTTGAGGTAAGTTTAACAATTTATTCATTGTTTATCTGGGTGTTAAATTGGTGGTTTGCGCACCCGTATGATCGCCTCATATGTTAGGGAAATAGATTTAAAATCAATCCAAGCCGCATTCAAAAATATTTTTTTGGAATATAAAAGAATGGTACCGAAAGGGCATTAGAGAAAATCTAGTGTAACCAAGTTCCCGTACCCATAGTCTCTGGTTCGTAGGAGTAAAGTAAAACTCCCGTTACTTTACTTGGGTTTCTAATCGACCCACCAAAAATAGATTAGTGGCGACTCCTAATTAAAAATCAATTACATGTTAAGAACTTGAACTTAAGTCGCGAATTGGTATGGGCTTGGGAGAGCCCGAGTTAAGTCTAGGCTTAATAATCCATTAGCCAAATCATAGGTGGATCACACCCGAAAAATTGGTCGCGACAAAGCGATTGAACAGGACCAAAGCCATCACAATGTTAGTGAAGGCTATGAAGCGGAAAATGTAGCTCCACTTGGTACGTATTACCAATGCTTTTGTGTGGAGCACCTCATAAATGAAATGGAGTTCAACTGATATCACCCTTAATGCATCCATAGCAGAAACTGCACGGAAATATTCTTGGCTTATTTGACGTTGTCTACGTGTGAAGATGAGATCTGTAAGGAAAACCTTAGAGATTTGAAAGAAGTAGTAAGCATGCTTCACCACAGTGCTCTCGGCAAGCTTTGCATCTTCTTCATCGCGAGAATATCCATCCAACAGATCAATGAATTCAACAATAGAGTCGTTATCTGTATCGTCAAGAGAATCTTGTTGTGAGAGCACCCATTCCTTAAACCTTGGGAGGCTCGAGAGATTAAGTGCCGTATCTTCTCCACAGCTTTTATGACCCCAGCAAGAAAAACCAGCATTGTTGGGAACACTAGCGACCTATTGTAGGGAATTATATGCACGAAGACATGGATGACAGCACCGACTTGGAAGGTGAGACTGAATAGGTGCCGTCGCCAAAGTGTATTATCCTCCAAAGAAAAGGCAGTGATGTTGTCCGAACCGCCAAGATGTAACAAGAGAAATGAGGTCCAAAATGCTCGAAATGCCATATCTACTTCAGCTGCACCATCGGACTTGTTGCTTGGGTCATGAGAGATGAGCTCGATCGCAAATGTAGTTACCCAATTAGCCATTAGATAGGCCATCCACAAGAGGAAAGGGAGGCGGTTGTTCGTTATTTTCTTTCTAAGGGGTGCAAAAAAATGAAGAAAGACTTGAAGCAAGAGGCTCAATATGACAAAACCTCGAATGTTCCATTTATTCCACAAATACGAAATGTAGCTTAATGCCATTACTTGTTCAGTTTGAATTTTGTCAACCTTCTATTATATAATTCCGGGTATAACTTGTATAGGATAAAGATGACAAATGCATTGAAATGATCCCTTGCTTGTTTGTTAGGAAATCAGTATCTATTTAAAACCCCAAAGAGGAAAAGAATCGTGAACCAACCATTTGGTAAATGAACTTAAGCAAGGTATCTCATACATTAAATGGCAGAAGAAAAGCATCTCCTGCATGGAGGACGATGATGCTTTTTGTTTTGTGATGGGTTGATGTTTTATCATCAAAAAGTCCCATCTCAATTTTATGTGCACATCATGCTGTAAGTACCGAAGTTTTGAACCAGAAACTTCAAAGTTTTGGACTAGAAACTTCAATATCCATGATTGGACTGAAGTGTTTAGTGATACCACATCTAATAAGACACTTGATATAATTGATGAGTAAGATACTATCTAACAATTCGTATGAGTATGCCTGCATAGGATGAGTAGGTTATTATCCATATCATGAAAATGAAATCCTCCTAAATCAATTTAAAATTGAGAATCTGATAGGCCAAATTTATGGGTTACGTTAAAAGAGGTAAATCACGTTAGTTGCCTCTTTTCAACCTTTTGAGTATCAAACACTCAACGATAAAGATGATTCAGATTTATAATTATAGATGAGATACTCTCTTCAATATATCCAGTGATTTACATCAATTCAAGAAAAATCATCCTAGTCGAAGAACTCGATAATTCTGCAAAGTATCCATATACACAATATAATCAAGCATTAACGAAATCATATAGCACCCAATGAATTGGCTGAACAGTTACATGTTTGGTTAAGATACGACACAGCATTATCTAGTAATGATTGTAGTTTCACAATTTTAAAAAAAATAAAATTAAATGCGTAAATGTGACATTTTCTGTATATTTGGAAGCATGATGAGAAGGAAATTATGAGGAAACATCCACTAATCTAAATTTTCAAATTTTTATAATTTTCACCCTTTTTTCCTCTCCGTTTTTCCCAATCTCTCAAAGATAGAACTAATAAATTTTCCCCTCTTTCCAATAAAAAATTCAAGATCCTCTTGTAAACTTAAGTGAAACTTATTTGCGTTATGTGAAATTTGTTCATTCAATCAAGTAAGCTATATTGCAGATTATAAATGATCTAGGTTTGAGTTGGACGTCATATTATTGTTTTTAATTTCCATCTTGCTTTAGTTGTAAATCAAATAGATGTCCTTGAGTTTATTAACCAAATTTGTTTTCAGTATAAGTTACATAAGTGCTTGAAAAGAAAGGTATATAACTTAGGGCTACTATTAAAGATATTTTCTTGTGTACCCATTTAAACTCCATAAGAGATAATAGTTGGGGACGATAAATAAGCTAAAGCTTATTGTTGAATCTGTACAGGCAATGACATGTATGAGGTCAATTAGGAAGTGGCAAGAACAAACAAAAGTAATCTCTAAATTTTGACTTTAAATTTCGTCTTTAACTACATAACTTTGTGGTAAATTGATCCTTTTTGGTTTATTTGGCTTAATCACCATGATAAATTGAGCAACTTTCTTGAGGGTCATAAATCATGTAACTCCTAAATAGAAGCAGCTTTAACATCGCATCCTTAAGAATAACTAATTAGCTGCATGTCCAATAGAAATCAATGAATCTGTTTGCTGATAAAACCAAGATACCTGAAAAGGAGAGGGAAGCTAGCCTTTTGGCAATCGATACCTGGAAAGGAGAGGGAAGCTAGCCTTTTGGCAAACTTGAAAGAAATCTGTATTGATTGAAATTGATTCTATTGTAATCAATTTTAAGAGTTGTGATCTTCTTCTTCCTTCTTCTTCTTCTTCTTCTATTTAATCATCTTGTTTTGCTTCGGTTTGGATATCTTAACGCAATCTTCTTCCCTCGTGTAATTTCCACCATATTCTCACAGCCATCCATTATTTTATTAGCACAAGGATTACTTGTGAGCATAAATTACAGATTAAAAATGCATATTGTACCAAAGCGTGTATTAATTATTCTATAGCTAACAATACAATGTTCGTTATTTTCATTTTAAGGGGTGCAAACAGAATAAGAAAAACCTAAAGTGTGAGACTCAATATGATGAAGTCTAGGATGTTACATTTGTTCCCCAGATCCAAAATAGAGCTAAATGCCATGTTTTTGCTTAGTCTAAATTTTATCAATCCTCTCTAGTTTAATTTCTGGTACAACAAAATGTATAGGATGAATAATGGGACTGAGTTGTTCCTTGCTTAATTTTAGAGAACAATATCTATTCCAAAACCCATATGGAATATATATATATATATATATATATATATATATATGTATGTATGTATGTATGTATGTATGTATGTATGTATGTATGTGTTGAGATTGGTCCTTACTTGATTTTTGGAAAATAGTATATATTCCAAAACTAATTGGGAAAAAGAATCGTGAACCAACTATTATGTATGAGTGTGTGGTTGTGATAAGGTTGTTCCTCACTTGATTTTTAGAAAATAATATCTATTCCAAAACCTAATTGGGAAAAAGAATCATGAACCAACTATTGTATATGTGTGTGTGTGTTGAGATTGTTCCTTGCTTGATATTTAGAAAATAGTATCTATTCCTAAATCCAACTGGGAAAAAGAATTGTGAACCAATTGTTACATGTGTGTGTGATGAGATTGTTCCTTGCTTGACTTTTAGAAAATAGCAACTATTCCAAAACCCAATTGGGAAAAAAGAATCGTCAACCAACTATGACATATGTATGTGTGTTGAGATTGTTCCTTGTTTGATTTTTAGAAAATAGTATCTATTCCAAAACCCTACTAGAAGAAAGAATCGTGAATCAACTGTTATAGATGTGTCTGCATGTGATCAAGTAATACACGGTGAGTGTATTACTTTATTTCTCTTTTTGCTCAAAATACTAATGAGAACAGTAGTTTGAATATGCCCAATGTTGTTTCCCTTGATGAACATGTAAAACATGCATTTCTGCTTTCTTTTAACTTAAGACTACTCTGCACAGCGATTCTGCTTTCTTCGTGAATGCCTAGTGTACAAGATTAGAAAGAGTACCTAGACTCAAACTCAGAAAATCCGAAACATGGTTTAAATCTATAAGGCCAAAAAAGCCTACAAGAATCATTGTTGCAAGGTAAGCCAATCTCAATGTTCAACACTCAACCCGTTCTCTACAATTCACCCATGCCACTTACTAGCTTGATGTGCTGGTTGAATTGCGGATAAGCAATATGAAAAGCAATTCACTAAACTTCAGAGGAACACTCAATTGCCAGATCACTTGCTCCGTTCATATAGTTAGAGCATCCGCTACAATGAAAGAATGCAACTCACAGAGACGCCAGAAATGGCCTTTCTAAACTTCCAATTCCTATATTTTCACGGGCAGATATTGTTCCCAACATACGCCAGACTTACAAAGAGAGAATTCGAAAACCAACAAGAAAAGCAAAGAAAACGAAGACCAGAACCACGGACTCCAACAAGGGAAGAACCCAGGCGCGAAAAAGGCCATAACTTGGGGGCCAAATCTTTCTTGTTTTGTCTCTTGAGCTCGGCGAAGGCGTTCGAAAGATTGGATTTTAAGAGCCGAGCGAGGCTCGTGCCGAGGACGTGGTTCAACTGAAGAGTGGATTTGGCCAGCTTGAGGGACTCGACGGCTCGTGTGGCCTCCTTCGACAACACGTTCGACGAAGCGCGCAGGTGACGAAGCTCGTGGTGGCCAGAGGTTGATGGAGACGCGGTCGGGACAGAGCGGAACGGAGACAGAGAAAGCCTCCAGGCTTCCTCTTCGGATTTTGGGTTCCGTCTGTCCTAAGGGGTGAATAGGCCAGTCAAATGATTGGCCGGATTTGGAAATGATTTGATTGAAATTGATTAATTTAATATATTTTAATTCATTTTCATACGGGAAAATCATCTAAAAAGCCTTCAAATTGTTTATCTATTTTTTAATTTTACTAATTGATTTTTTAAATCTTTTCACGCTTTACCAACTAAATCCATCGATCAATTTTGGTTAGAAATTACTTAAACGGATACCGAGTGTCCTATATGAAATAATTTTTATTGATGTAAATAATTTTTAATAATATTTTATTTTTGTTTGTTTGTAATCTTCTCTTCCAGGTCTCGACATCAGGTTAGAGGCAAAGGCTAGCGAGGGCGCTTCACTAGAGGCCAACAAGTTCACGCCTCTGGCTCGTCGCCAATGCTCGACAACTAGCTAAAAGGAGGAAGAAGGGATGGAAAAAAAGAAAATAAAAGGAAAATAAAAAATAAAAAAATTCGAAAAAAATTATATTAGCAAATATACACACGCATTGTATGTGTGGAAAATTTGATATTTACAAGAACGAAGTCATTTTATTGTGAAATATTTGAATAATCAATATTAAAATAAATTGTTGGGAAAAGGGATTTGAGGCCCCTAAAGTAGTAGGATGTCTTCTTTGCCTTATATAATAGTATAGGTCATACAGATACATGTGCATATTTTATCATTTGATGTTACAAAAGCATGCACAAAACGGCCAATGGATTATCTTGTCACGTCAAATAATACGGTACATGCCTTTTCATGTTGTTGTCTTCAAAAAGTAACTTTAGCATGTGCTTGTGTTTGAAACAAATAAGTGCTTACTTGAATTACTTGATGTTTCGATATTTCAAAAAAAAAATAAAGATTCGTAATTTTAATCTGCTATTTATTAAATAAATAAAAAAATTGAATAGTAGAAACTTACTCGCACATATTATTTTGATAATCATCAGCTATTATCTCTTAAATTCATGATTGCATGGAAACACTTACTCTATTAATAACGATCTTTCTTATGTTGATCCGTTGAGAAATATTATTTTTTGGTAGAAGTAAAATTATTCGTTTCCCCTTAAGAGTGCAAGTACGTGAACATAAATTAGGTAGATTGAAATGTATTGGACCAATTTAATTAAGCTTTTACTAAAATCTAGCATAGCATACCATATGATATTAATAGAAAGAGAACTTATGTTCCTCAATGAAAAGTTATTATAATTTATATGTAAATCAAAATGGCATTAAGAACATGACAGTAATAATACTAGCAAAAGAAAAAAAAAATTAATAACGAACGCAATTGATTATTCAGTAAATACAAAACACCCGATAAAAAAATAATAAATACAAAATAATAAGGGCAAAGTAACCTCAATTCGGGTTCTTGATAGGTGAAAGATGATGCTTCTCGAGGATGTCTTCAATGTCGAGAGGCTCGACCCCCGACGGCAATAAGTTCGACAAAGGTATGCCCATGCTTTTTCCATTGCTCGTTTGCTTCTTCTCTGCTAATTTTCTCGTTATGGGTTCGTCAAAAAACTGTTCTTTTTTTTTTTTCCGTTTTTTATTCATCTTTTGCGCAGACGCCAATATACTGTTGAGCCCGTTAATGGGACCTAGCAAACAAGAGAGTTGGCTTGTTTGTATCGGTTGTGTTTGTGGTTGTTGAGAGATTCGGTGCGTGGAATGTTCTTCTGTTTTCTCCAGTTGGTTTGTGGTTTGTGAAATCTTGCTCCTGGTCTCTTGCTGTGTCGCGGTTATGGAGCTAACTATGGAGTAGTTGTCGCTCCTTTTGAGACTCCTTAATGTTGAAGTTTCATTGCCCTAGGTCTTTGTTGAAGGTCAAATGTTGGTGTGGCTCTTGTTACGCGCCAACACCTTGTGACCAAAAAATGTGACGCCAGAAGGGATAAAATAAGGAAAAATGTGATGGGGAGATATCGCTTTAAGAGCTTTCGCAATGTCCTCTTGTCACTCCAAACTTGAGAGAATGATGTTAGCATTCAGGAAGTGGGAGCATTAGGATACCCTGTACAAAGGGTGTTGTTACCTGGGGCATGTTTACATCTTGGGCGCCGATTGTCATATGCTGGGCTAACTTGAGTTGAGCTCATTGCTGCTTTAAGAGTTGACTGGGGATGTTATAGGCCGGAGAATGAGCTATATGGCACATGACATGCAGCTACTGAATTCATTTATTGCTTTGGAATAAGTTTCTAGTTGTTCGAAAGGGCTTGAGTTTTAAATTTAACCATTTGGTAAAACAATGGAAACGTATCAGAATTAGGGACCAGTGAATGGAAGAGGAATTTTACTCCTTTCCCTTAGATAGGCAGTCGTGAATTATCTTTGGACGTGCAAACAATCTTTTAATTTTTTGTTTGTGAGCTCATGGATTATGGTGTCTTTAGTAACTTGGACTGAAGCACAAAGCAAAAGGTTTGACATGTTCATGCATCTAGATGTGAATACTAAATTATCACTACGACTAGGAGCAGAACTTCTAGCTGCCCAATGCTCGCACGGCTGTAAGTCCTCAAACAAGATCGAACGATCTCCTCTTTGGCTGTAAAAGAAGAAGAACAGAAGTTAAGAACTTCATCTTCAAGAGGCCAAGTTTCAAATGAAGATATGTCAAAAGTAAAGTTCAAGCATCGGGAAAGCGAAAGGACAATAAAAGCTAGAGTACTTCTCTCAGCCACCGGAAGTTTTCATCACTAAATGGAACATTGGACTCAAACAACAAAATTACGTCATACATCCCAATAATTTGTTATAAGCGACCATTGATGAAAAGAAGGAATGCATTCTTAGTATAAATGTAGAACATGCATGGAAGAAAAACATCTCTCAAAGAAAGCGAAAAACGAATTGGACCACCGACCAGAAAGTACTGCGGTTAGGGTAGTATGTCCAAAACTCCTACTTAAACAAGCCAAGAGTATAAAGCTCTAGTTCATGTTGCATCAAACATTCATTTTTGAGCAATGATGACAGGCGTTAAAGGAAATTCATCTCCAGACAACATCCAAGAGACATGAGCACTTACATCAAAAGATAATCCCAGAGCTGCTGAAGACAGGAAGGATCAGAGAGAAGCCCATGCAGAAAGAAAGGCATACAGAGAACACAATGCTAGAATGAGCATGGAAGAGTGAAATCCTACGTATTTCTTTTGAATTCTTCTAGGAACTTCTCAGGAGAATCCAAATATTCAACACAATCTCTCTTCACAAACTCCACCAGATCTTTTCTCCGGCCTTCTCTAGATTTCTTATGAGAATCATCAGGGTAAATTCGTTTGAGGTACAACCAGCTGCTTTCATCTTCTCATAAGTCTGCATTCCCTTTTCAATCATGTCCACCCTTAGATATGTTCCAATCCTCTCGGCACAAGCCCTTGAGTCAGGTTCAACCCCTTCTTTCAGAAGTCCTGAGAAAACAACTTCAGTGAGAGCAACCATTTTGTTCTTTCCCAATAGTTGATCATGTCACAACGCAATGCAAGATCCGTCCGTACCATTCCTACTTGCACACGTACTCTAAGACCTATAGCTGGATTCTTTTTAGATGGAATGAGAACAGTAAAATGGAGATATTGAAATAGTGCATCCAGAATTCACACCACCTGTATGTATACAGCGAGGGTATTACTCTGTTTCTCTTTCTTCTCAATATACTAATGAGGACAGTAGTTTGAATATGCCCAACGTTGTTTCCCTTGATGAAACATGCAAAACCTGCATTTCTGCCCAACGCTGTCGTCGTCGTTATTATTATCACTACTACTACTATGTTTTAATATAAAACTAATCTGCACGGTTATATTCTCCTTTCTTTTGAATGCCTAATGTTGAAGATTAAACAGAGTACCCAAACCCGAACTCAGAAAATCCTAAACATGGATAAAATCAAGAAGGCCAGAAAAAGCCTACAAGAATCATTGTTGCAAGGTAAGCCAATCTCATCAATCAACACTCAACCCGATTTCTACGGATCATCCATGCCACTCACTAGCTCCATCTACCAGTTGAATTGCCGATAACCAATGTGAAAAACGAATTCACCAAACCTCAGAGCAACACTCAATTGCCAGATCACTTGCTCTGCTCATACCAGTTAGAGCATCCGCTACAATCAAATGGCCATGCAGGAAACGGACATGCAAAGAAAACAAAGACCCAAGAACCACAGACTCCCAAAATGGCCTTTAAACTTTCAATATCTATTTGGAAGGGCGGAGATTTTTCACATCACACACCAAAGTTACCAAGAGAGAATTCGAAAACCAACAAGAAAAGCAAAAGAAAACAAAGACCCAGAACCACGGGCGCGAAAAAGGCGATACCTTGAGGGCCAAATCGACCTCGTTCTGCCTCTTGAGCTCGGCGAAGGTGTTCAAGAGATCGGATTTCAAGAGCCGAGCGAGGGTCGTACTCAGGACGTGGTCCAACCGAGGAGTGGATTTGGCCAGCTTGAGGGACTGGACGGCGCGAATGGCCTCCGTGGACAACACGTCCGACCTCCACAGCGGCCTCCTCGTACTGTTGCGAAGCCCGCAGGTGACGAGGCTCGCGGTGGCCGGAGGTCGGTGAAGGTGCGGTCGGACAGAGCGGTTTGGGTTTTGGGCTCTGTCTGTCAATTCGCAATAATTCTAGAATCGAATGCAAGACACTCATATATTTTGAAAGGTTTTGTGAGTATTGTGTAATTTGAAGTTCTAGACACATGTATTGCAAAATATAAAAATAAGTAAAAAATAATAAAATAGAAGTCATTTCAATACATTAAAAAAGAGATCACTCTTGGGTATAAAACACTCTGGAGATTTGTATTACTATTCGTAGTGTGAATTCCAGGATTTTCACAATTATAATAAAGAAATCTTTACCAAAAAAATTAAAATAAAGAAAGTATATTAGGATTGATCAAGAAAAAGGGGAATGTAATAAAATTTAAAGAAATATGCTAAAACATTTCGGATTATTCGAAAAGAAATATACTAAAAAAAGTACAAAAATTTTTTGGATCATTTCTCGAATTGTGCGTGTCATCCTTACACAGTGCCATGCTAATCTTCTCTATAACGTTCCAACTTTATCGGATGTCTCCGAAGAGACTTCATCCCGCTTGGACAATATAAACTAAGGTGCAGTGTGTTCAAGGTCGATGTGGTACTCTCCTTGATTTCGACTTATTTTAAGGCTGGCCATCGGGATTCTCGTTGCTTGAATCTTTCTATTCGTACGAGGCTCATATTTACTTCCAAAGTTAGGACATGTGGTCCAAGCAACTTGGCCACTTGAAAAGAACTATAAATGATCTGCTTTTTCCCTCTCCTGCCTACCTTTTCAAAGTTGTTTTATATGAAGTTATCTAATATTATATGCCCCTTTTTAATTTTAAGTATATAACTGACTGATGAGAAATTTGTTTAGATATTGCTGCCTTTTTCATCGATGAGAACCAGAATAAGGCAATTCACGTGTGGAAGAATTGTGCATCTTCTCCAAGAAAGGGTTATCAATGTTCTTGAGACCCTGTCCTTGATAAAGGTTCGAAATGACGAGGTGGTCCGGATTCATATTCAAATAAGTGATCTTGGAAGGGAATCATCCATAAAAAAGCTTTAACAGATCCTGGAAACAAAGCAAAGCGACAACTATCAACACGTATTTTTGTTTTTACCGAGTACCTTTCTTTTGAAGTGTTTCTTCTTCCCCGTAAAATGTGATTGTTATACAGAGAAGAGGAACTCCAACTCACCGATTAGTTTTTACCGCCACATAGGAAACGAAAATGTTCAAGCATTCCATCTAGCCTGGCATAGTTTTCCAAGATTTCATATTACTATTGGAAAGATGGAAGAATTTGGACAACTAAGGTTCCTTAAATCGGACAGCGGAACTTGTGTTGGGGACGTCACCAATTGACTTTCGAACTTAAGTTGAATTTCTCGGGCTTTTCCTCAACCGGATTTTAGGTGGTCAGTAACCATTAAAGAATGTAGTTGTTTTCGAACTTCGTTACAGTGACTTCACAGATGAAGTATGGAGCAGACACAAGGTATGTTATGTGTTTACTTGAAGCCTAATTATCTCATATTGCGGAACCTTTTTTTCCTTTTTTGAGTTTTGTCTCATCTTCTAGTATGTTCTTATGTTTTTTCCTTTAGTTATATGATCCTCTAATACTTGATATTTCACTTCTGCAATACTTTGTTCTGTTTTTGCAGATGGCAAGTTCTGACGCTGAAAAGCTGTTCTGGCATAGCTAAAATTCCAGAATGGAGTACTGAAAGTTGCGCTCAAGTTTGATGGGAACTGACTTTGGAAAACCAAAGTGCTTGACTGACTTGAGTATTGAAAGTTGCAGGCGTCTTAAAGAGTTGCCTGAAGAAATTCGAGGGCTTGTGAATCTTAATCACTTCTCTTTAAAGGGATGTTTTATGGAGAAGAAACTCCTCGACTAATTTGGTAAGTTAGCATCATTGAAAAATGTTTTATGTATGCAACACGGTGATTTGTTGCTTATCAGATTCTATTAGTGGACTAAACTGTTTTTTCAACACTCAGCATAGCACACGCCAATCGCCAAACTTCTGAACTCTATTGAAGGGCTGGTGAAGCTGGAGTTCTAGTCTTTCTTTCTTTCACTAACTTTAGGATACTTTCTAGTTCCATCGGAAAGTCAAAATCATTCCGCATGTTGGAACTGTCCATACTTGGAAACCGATGGGAGTTTCCTGGTAATATTGGAATATTGGAATATTTGGAAGAGCTACATGTCTATAGTTGTCCTGTGTTAGAGGTCAAAATCCCTGCTGAACTCGGGACATGCTCCTTGTTGAGAACCCTAAATTTATCGCATACAGGAACTGTCAATTTGCCAGGTACAATGAATCTGCTTCCTCGCCTGGAAAAAATGAACTTAGAATAGCTTAAGATTGAAGAGTTGCCTGAGCTTCCCAGAGTTTGATGTACTTACAATTCGAATCTACTTCATAGCAGTTGGTTCCTAATCTCTTGAATATGACAAATTTGGTGGAATTGATTCAACATGCTAGCACTGGTAATACAGTAAGGATCAAAGTGAGTGCAGACTTGTGACCTATGGAGGATCGGAAGATTGTCTAAACTGAAAGAAATTGAGTTGTGCCTAGGGAAAATCACCGTGCCCCCATTTAGGCTCGCTTTCTCTTCTAAACGCCAACTTTGTCTGTACTAGACCTTCAATCCTGCACGCAACTTCCATCTTTTCTGGTGGATTCAAACCTTGATAAAGTCAACCCGCCAAGATCAACCTTGTCCAACTTGAAAATTTTTGAAAATATGTCGGCTTTAGAGCTCTCTCCTTCTGGAATGAAAGCGATACAACTGGAGGGACTGCCAAGTTGGAGAAGTTTGGTTATGTGGTGTGAACTGGAGAGATCACCCATTTGATCAAGCCTAAAGAAACTGAAGTATTGGAGGTGAGCTGGTGCTCAAAGCTGGTTGAGATTCAATTTACTGGCAGTGTGCTGGAATCACTGAAGAGATTAGCTATCTATGGCGGTGAGTCTTTAGAATGGTTAGGTTCTCTCTTGGAACTGCAGCCATCGAGTGAGTCAACTGCTTGCGGGCTGAGAATATTCCTTCTATCGACTGTCTTGAAGAATCCAAAAGAGAAGTTTTCCGAGTGCCAAAGGCTACCCAGCATCCAAGTCGTCTGCAAGTTTGAATCATTGGAAAAGTTCCCTCTCTACAGGTGCCACTCTGTTGAACGATCAGTTGATAATTGTCAAAAATTGAAGAGCCTGAGGCATATCAAAATCAACCAGTGCCATAGGGCCTTGATCAGTTAGAGGTTTTGGACAGGATGGAATTTGATTAGTGTAGATCATTGCCAGATGGGTGCCTAATATGTAATTTCAGGTCATATTCGGATTATCAGTTCAGGTCAGAACGAGCCCAATCCTTCATGTTATAGTTCGGGTCGGGAATCATGGAAACCCGACCCGACCTGTTGACACCACAGTGCGCACAAAGCAAACATATTCTGCAGAGAGATTGGTGAGGCCTGTGAGAGGAGTGATACTCGGCCTGTGAGAGGAGTGAT
Source organism: Eucalyptus marginata (assembly GCA_014182565.1). Lineage (NCBI taxonomy): Eukaryota > Viridiplantae > Streptophyta > Magnoliopsida > Myrtales > Myrtaceae > Eucalyptus > Eucalyptus marginata. The sequence goes on from CM024585.1 coordinate 1,089,992, forward strand.
ACTCGACGAGTTGAGAAGGTAATTTTGTCGTTCCTCTTTGTTCTTTTCAGATCCAAATCGCTGGGGAAAAATTGAAATTGGGAAGCTAATCTTTTTCACTTTGGCCTTGATGTGAATTGGGCTTCAGACGGATTTTTCGTGCAGCTTATTGAGTAATCTGATTTTGTTCATTGTATTGCATCTGGGAAAGTGTACGTTGGAAGTGCATGGAATTTCACTGCAGCAAGTGATTCAGGGCCTGAATGTTAACTTCTGCTATCCCTTTTGCTCTACTCCCAGTGCATCCCTTATCTTTATTGTAAAGCTTTTTTTTTTTTTGAATTTCTGTTCCTATCTTTGCATTCATATTGTATAAGTGCGAACGTTGCAAGGATAAACAAAAAATACTTTTTTTTTTTCAATTTCGACATTATTTGTCCATCTTGAACTACTTAGCTTTTTTTCCGACTTCGACTGCATAGCTTTGTGGAAAGTCGATACTTTCCGGTAGTTTTAGCTTTACCGCGGTGAATTGAGCAACTTTCTCGAGGGCGAGAATATAATCATGTAACTCGCTAAATAAAATTAAGAATAATTAATCAGACTGGTTGTCTGATAAAAATTTATTGAATCTAGGTAAAACATGATAATTGGAGACGAAAGTGAAACTGGAAGAAATCTATAACGATGGAAACTGATTTTTATTGTTGTATCAATGATGATAATTTTTTCTGTCTTGTTTTGACCGGACACCGCTTCTTTGCTTCGCTTCTATGTCTTTGACGTAGTGTTCATCCACTGTGTATATTCATTATATTCGCACAGGCCATCTGTTATTTTATTAGCACGGGGATTGCATGTAAACAGAAAATTACCAGATATAAAATTGCATGTCGAACTAAATCATGCATTGATTATTCTGTAGCTGTTGAAAGATAGCTTCCGTCATAAAATATGATAAAAAATATACACTGATTTTATTCATAAAAGATATAAGAAATACGAATTGAGGGAAATAATAATATCGTACGGAATGGTAAAATTCACTAGTGAAGGCTTGGGATTTAGAAGATTAATGATTCACCATCATGATAGTGAATCATCGCCCTCGGTAAATATAAGACGGGGCCCATTCAGGTCTGTGAACCAAACCGAAATGAATCATCAACAACCAAACAAAGGTTAGAAGCTCTCCACCTTTGCTCAGCACCTGCGCATGTGCCTCTCCCTTAACATGACTGGCTGCATATGATAGTATCTCAACCCACACTCCGCTCATCACCTCCCACTTCCCTTCCCTGAACTCTTCTAATTCTCTGGCCAATTTGGCCCCCATGATGACCAAGTGATTCTCATGTAAGTTAAAGCTCGAATATTGGTGATATGAAAAAATTGCCTCGCATAAGCTCTTCACATTCTCGGTATGGAAGCTGTTCCGTAGAACCCATAATATCTCCGCCAATTTAATTTGGGCAATGCCGGCCACAGCGGACACCAAATTAGGCTGATTAAATAAAAGATATAACATATAATCGGAGAGAATCTTGCTGAATTCCCTTTTCTCATTTCTTTCGTCATTTCCGGATGTGGGATCCTCTCTGTTATACCAGATTTCGGTAGCAAGATGCCACTGTATAACACTCTCGTAGTAATTAACATCGGTGACACTAGACATAGCTATACTCAGTCCGATCCTCCCCTGGATATTCTGGTTATTCTGGGGAAACTCATTATCTGTAGCCTCGTGTATGCTCTCCGTGTCAGAATCATTGAGGCTACGAAGACGGGCCTCACTCAGGAGAATCCTGAGAAACCAATTACCTCTAGCCTCATATATCTCCTTCGTCCTTTCTATCTCCCCCGTCTCATCAGTTCTCAGCTCATCAGTTCCATAAATCAGCTGAGTTATCTCCGTCGTTCTTTCTCTCTCTCTCTCCTCTCTTCTTTTTCTCTCCTCACTCCGATCCGGCTCCTCTCTCCTTTTTCTCTCCTCACTCCGATCCGAATCAAGTGTGTAGATGAATTTACATCTCACCTCCTCAAAGATAAAAATCCATAACTTCAAAATAAATGGATTCGTTGACACGTACCTCGCATTCAGAATCACCGATCTGTTTCCATCCATTTTCCTCAGACCACAGCCTCCAGCGATTGAATCAACAGCTTGATGGAAAAAAGAGATGGTCTTCTCAGCCATATAAAATGGAAAACTGCAGATATTAGAAAAGGCAATGTTTCCCCGGTGCCAGTTGCGCTTATACATCTTTGTCGGATTCTTCTCCAAACCCTCGGATAAAAGGTTGCAAGCACAAATAGATTCTGACCACCTTCGAAATAATAATGGAGTATCTAAGACCGCATAAGTAACCTTGTTGTTAGGCTCTGCTTCACATTTGGCGGGCTTCCGTAGGTCATCGGATAGCAGGCGGTAGAGAAATGAATTTAGTTTAGATGATCCTGTTTTGTGCCGCTGGATTTTGGCAGTAGTCCAATCAGAGAAAACGAGCATGAGCACAGCTATCACATCAAGAGCAATCCCTCCAAAAAGAAGTAAATACGTAATTTTCACATCGAGTTTAGGGAGCTGATGCTTTTTCAAGCGATTGAACAAGACAAAAGCCATCACAACGTCAATGAAGGCTATGAAGCGGAAAAGGTAGCTCCACTTGGAACGTATTGTCAATGCTTTTGTGTGGAGCACCTCATAAATGAAATGGAGTTCGACTGATATTACCCTCAACGCATCCACCGCAGACACTTTGTGGAAATATTTTCTGCTTATTTTACGTTGTCTATATGTGAAGATGAGATCTGTGAGGAAGACTTTAGAGATTCGAAAGAAGTAATAAGCATGTTTCACTACAATGCTCTCGGCAAGCTTTGCTTCTTCTTCACCATCAGAATATTTATCCGGTGGACTAATGAGTTTGACATCAAACTTGTCAAATTCATCACCAAAGGGCCCATACTGTGAGAGCATCCCTTCCCTAAGCCTTTGGAGGCTTGAGAGATTAAGTGCTAGTGTCCTCTCCACATTTTTTATGACCCCGGCAAGAAAAATCAGCATTGTTGGGAGCACCAGAGACTTGTCGCTGGGAAATATTTGCACAAAGACATAGATGACGGCACTGACTTGGAAGGTGAGACTGAGCAAGTGCCGTCGCCAAAGCAAACTGTCCTCTAGAGAAAAGGCAGTGATGGTGTCCGGACCGCCAAGATGTAACAAGAGAAATGAGGCCCAAAATGCTCGAAGTGCTCTATCTACTTCAGCTACATGAGCAAATGAATTGCCTTGGTTGTGAGAGATGAGCCCGATCCCAAATGCGGCTATCCAATCAGCCATCAAATACGCTAGCCACAAGAGGAAAATGATGTGATTATTTGATGTTTTCTTTCTAAGGGGTGCAAATATAATGAGAAAGACCTGAAGCAAGAGACTTAGTATGACGAAGCCTCGGATGTTCCATTTGTTCCACATATATAAAATGGAGCTAGATGCCATATTTTTTGTTTAGGTTGAATTTGATCGATCCTCTCTAATATAACTTCGAGTACAACATGTATAGGACAAGTAATGGCAAATACATTGAGATGATCCCTTGCTTGTTTGTCAGAAATAAGTATATATTCAAAAGCTCAATGAGGAAAAAGAATCGTGAACCGATATTCGGCTAATAAATACAAGCAAAGTATCTCATGCATTAAATGACAGAAGAAAAACATCTCTTACATGAACCATGATGCTTGTTGCTTTGTATTGGGTCGATGTTTTGTTGTCAAAACAGTCCTATCAATTTTATTTGCACATCCACTTATAATTATCTAGGTATCGAATTATGAAACTTTAGTATTCATTATTAGTTTATTGAATTCTTTAGTGATACCACATCTAAGAAGACAATTGATATTATTGATCAATAAGATACTATCTAACAAGTCATACACGTGTGCTTGTATAATATGAGTAGGATATCCTCTATATTAGGAAAATTAAATCCTCCTAAACCAACTTAAAATCGAGAACTTATCCTGCCGAATTTATAATTATGCGTGGGTTACGTTCAATGGAGGTAATCATGCTAGTTGCATCACTTCACCCTTTTGAGTACCAAAAGCTTAATGAATAAGATGGTTCAAATTTATAATATCATACATGTTCGTCTCTTTTACGTCCAGTAATGAAAAACTAACAAATCCACGTCGTTTAATTAAGTCATATCCACTATCCAGTAATGACTGTAATTTGACAATTTAAAAAATTTGAATACGTGTACGTGATAATTTCCCAATATTTGGAAGCATGATGGGGGAGGACAATAAAAAGGAAATATCCACTAATTTAAATTTTATATTTTTAAAATTTTCACCTTTTTTTCCCTCCGTTTTCCTAATCTTTCAAAGATAGAACTAATTAATTTCATTATCTATATTTCAATAAAAAATTCAAGATCCTGCTGCAAACCATGTGCAATGATTTTGATAGAAGTGGGCAGAAGTGGTGCGTCGTTTCATGGCTGGGGCAGAACTTCGAGCTGCCCGTGCCTGCATAGCTGAAAGTCCTCAGACAGGATCACTCGATCTCCCCGTCGGCTGGAAAAGAATAAATATAGAGGTTAAGAAGTTCGTCTTCAAGATGCCAAGTTTCATGTGAAGATATGTCAAAAGTAAAGTTCGAGCTTCAACAAAGGGAGAGTACAATAAAAGCTAGAGCTGTTAAAACAACATTTCCCTCAGCCTCCATAAGTTTTCACGAAAAACAACTAGTATGAAAAGAAGGAATAAATTCTTAGTATAAATGCAGAACACGCATGGAAGCAAGAGAGAATTGCCAAAAAAAAAAGTCCGAAACTTATTACAATCATGCCAATTCAATTCTAAACTTTTTTTTTTTTTATATCTATTTAGTCTTGAACCTTTTGCAATTGTGCTAATTTAATCCAGTCAGCTAAATTTGGCCAACCAACGCTGACGTGAGAAAAAGAAAAGGAAACAAAAAATTTAATAAAAAATTCGAAAAAAATTAAAAGTTGCCACGTCAATGCTGGCATGCCAAATTTGGCTGAGTGGAGTGATTTGGCATAATTGCAAAATATTTAGGATTAAATTAACCAAAAAAATTTAATATCGAGTCAACATAATATAATAAGTTTAGGATTTTTTTGATAATTTATGCGCAAAATGACTCTGGGAAGAAAGCGAAGAATAAACTGGACGATTGACAGAACGTGCTGCAGTTTGGGGTTAGCATGTCCAGAACTCCTACTCGAACAATCCGAGAGTATAAAGCTCTAGCTCACGTCGCGTCGAACACTCAATTTTTGAGCAATGACATACTGGTTTTAATGAAAATTCATTTCCAGATAACATCCAAGAGACACAAGCAATTCATATCTGAACATAAAGCGGCTAAATACAGGAAAGATTAGAGAGAGAGGACCCCGCAGAAAAAAGAGAGGTATAAGAGAAAATAACACTAGAGTGAGTGAAGTATTTTAATCGTAACATTTGAACTTAAGTGAAATTTGTTTATTCAATCAAGTGAGCTCTATTGCAAATTATAAATGATCTATATAAGTATATTAGGATTTTCAAGAGAGAGGGCGAAAAAATCAGTAAAGACTACATCTTTACTCAATTGGATTATTTTTTGAATCACGAAATATTAAATGATATCCCTAATATTTAATAATATCTCTAACGATATTCTCTAACAAGGAAATCTCTCATCTCTATAAATATACCTCATCACTTTCCCTTAAGCTAAGCATCCGGCTTGTATATGAATGGTGCAACTTTCTTTGAAAGTCTGTGGTCAGACGCTATGTAAACCAAACCTTACACTAAACAAACTGAATTTGACAAGCGCTAAAGCAACACATGCTTAGAAAATTGACATATCTTTCTCATACAACCTTGATAGAATAGTGTGGAAACCCAACTCGAATTGTGGCAAACTAAACTGCATCAACCCCACAATGCTCATCTATGGCTACTTGATGAAGGTGTGCTCGACTTCGACGCTCACAGCTACCTAGATACCTTATGACACCACCCCACAACGCTCATCTTTGGTTGTTCAATGAAGGTGTGCTTGACTCCAATGCTTATAGCTACCTAGATATTTGACAGTGACTTCGCTCGTTAATGTTGCTTGTAATTAGAAGATAGTACCGCAACGAATAATGTCCATAGTAGCATTGTTGAGTGTCGAAAATATCAGGAAGTCACTGAAGATGAGGCAACTAAAGACGGCATAAAGGAAGAGAAAGATAAGATTAATTCCTTTTCTTTTGGTGGCTCTAACATCATGTAAATGTTATAGGATCTTCAAGAGAGAGGGAGAGAATAAAAAAAAGACTACATCTTTACTCAGTTGTTTTTTTTTTTTTAATCATGAAATATCAAATAATATCCCTAATACATAATAATATTTCTAACGATATTATCTAACAAGAAAATCTCTAATATGCATAAGTATACTTCATCAATTTACTTATAAATTGGGTGTCATATTATTGTTGTTATTTTCCATCTTATTTTAATTGTAAATCAACTAGATGTCCTTGACTTTATTAACATAATTTGTTTTCAATCTAAGTTTCGCAAGTGTTTGAAAAGAAATTATATGATTCAGGAATACTTTTAAAGATACTTTATTGTGCTCATTTAAATTCCACAAGAGATAATAGTTTGAGGATAATAAATAAGCTAAAGCTTATTGTTCAATCTGTACACGCAATGACATTTGTGAGGTCAATTGGGACGTGGCAAGGACAAACAAAAGTATTCTCTCAATTTCTACTTTATATTTGGTCATTAACTACAAAACTTTGTGGTAAATCGATCCTTCTTTTTTTTTAAAAAAAAAAAAAAAAAAAACTTAATCACCGTGATAAATTGAGCAACTTTTTTGAGAACCTCAAATCATGTAACTCCTAAATAGAAGAGGATGTAACATTGCACCCCTAAGATTAATTAATTAATTGGCCGTCCAATAGAAATCGATGAATCTGGTTGCTGATGAAACCACGATACTTGGAAAGGAGAGGGAAGCTAGCCTTCTGGCAAACTTGAAAGAAGTCTGTAATGATTGAAATTGATTTTCTTGGAATCAATTAGAAATGTTGTGATCGTTTTTTTCATCCTGATTTGCTTCGCTTGGATATCTTAACGTAATCTTCTTCCCTAGTGTAATTTCCACCATATCCTCACAATGGGACAAATAGTATTATATATGTGTGTTGAGATTGTTAGATAATAGTATCTATTCCAAAACCTGATAGGCAAAGGAATCGTGGACCAACTATTATATATGTATATGCATGTTGAGATTGTTTCTTGCTTGAGTCTTAGAAAATAGTATCTATTCCAAAACCTAGCTAGGAAAAAGAATAGTTAACCAACTATAATATAAGTGTGCACGTGTTGAGATTATTCCTTGCTTGACTCTTAGAAAATAGTATCTATTCCAAAACCCAATTGGGAAAAGAATCGTCAACCAACTACTATATATGCGTGTGTTGAGATTGTTCCTTGCTTCGGTTTTATAAAATAGTATCTACTCCAAAACCCAATTGGTAAAAAGAATCGTTAACCAACTATTATATGTGTGTGTGTCAAGATTCTTCCATGCTTGATTTTTAGAAAATAGTATTCCAAAACCCAATTGGAAATCGTTAATCAACTATTATATATGTGTGTGAGTTGAGATTGTTCCTTGCTTGATTTTTATAAATAGTATCCATTCCAAAACCCATTTGAGAATAATCGTGAACCAGCCATTTGGCGAATGAACATAAGCAATATATTGGCGGAAGAAAAGTATCTCATGCGCAAATGATGTTTATTGCTTTATGTTGGGTTGATGTTTTATTGTCGAATCAATCGTATCTCAATTCAATTTGCACATTTACCTGTAACAACCTATGTTTCAAAGCATGGAATTTTAGTATCCATGAGTAGTTTATTGAAGTGTTTAGCGACACCACATCCCACCATAAAATTAACAACTTGACGGCCAAATTAATATTCATGCTTGGGTTAGCTCAAAGGAGGTAATCGCGCCGGTTATCTCTCCTCACCCTTTCACGTATCAAAAAGCTTAACGAATAAGATAGTTTAAATTTATAATATCATCCAGCTCACTCCCTTGAACATATCTAGTGATTATACGTCAATCAAAGAAAAATCAACCTATAGTCGAAAAACTCAATAAATCAGCAAAATACCAGATGAACGTTCAAATCAAGAATTAACAAAATCACACGGCACCCAACGAATCGGTTGAATGGTTACACGTTTGGTTGAGATAGGGCAGAGTTATATCTTGTTTCACAATTTAAATAATTTGAAGGCGTATCTATATCACAGTAAAAGAAAATATTCAAGATCCTGCTGTAAACTATGTGCAACGATTTTGACAGAAGTCTCCAAAAGTGGCGCGTGTTTTCATTGCTGGAGCAGGACTTGTAGCTGCCCATGCTTGCACAGCTGTGAGTCCTAGATCAACCGATCCCATCTTTGGCCGTAAAAGAACAAGAAGAGAAGTTAAGAACCTCGTCATCAAGAGGTCAAGTTTCACATGAAGATATGTCAAGAGTAAAGTTCAAGCATCTAGAAAGCGAAAGGATAGCAAAAGCTAGAGCTATTGCAATAATACTTGTCCCAGTCTCAAGGAGTTTTCGCCAGTGAATGAAACACTGGACTCAAACAACAGAATTACGGTGTAAATCCCAGGAATTTATTATAAGGGACTATTAATGTAAAGAAGGAATGCATTCTTATTATAAATGCAGAACATGCGTGGAAGCAAAACAACTCTCGAAGGAAAGCGAAGAACAAATTGAACCACTGACCAGAAAATACTGTGGTTAGTGGTAGCATGTGCAAAACTCCTACTTGGACAAGCCGAAAAAATAAAGATTTAGTTTGTGTTGCGTCAATCATTCATTTTTGAGCACTGATGACTGCCCTTAAAGAAAATTCATCTCCAGATATCATCCAAGAGACATGAGCATTTGTATCAAAGGATAGTCCCAAAGCTGCTTAAAACAAGAAGGATCAGAGAGAAGCCCACGCAGAAAGATAGGCATATAGAGAACATAATGCTAGAATGATTATGGAAGAGTGAATTCCAGCAAATTTTCTGTTGACATCTTCTATGAACTTTATAGGAGAGTCCAAGTATACAACGCAATCTCTCTTCACGAACTCTACCAAATCTCTTTCTTCGGCCTTCTCCAGATTTCTTATGAGAATCATCAGGGTAAATTCATTTGGGGTACAGCCAGCCGCTTTCATCTTCTCATAATTCTGCGTTGCCTTTTCAATCATGTCCGCTCTTAGATATGCTCCAATCATCTCAGCACAAGCCCTTGTGTCAGGTTCAATCCCTTATTTCAGAAGTCCGGAGAAAACAACTTCAGCAAGAGCAACCATTTTGTTCTTTCTAAATAGTTGGGTCATGTCGCAACGCAATGCAAGATCAGTTTCGCACCATCCCTCCCTGCACACATACTCGGAGACCTATAGCTGGAGTCTTTTCAGATAGAATTAGAACAATAAAAAGGAAATATTGAAATAGTGCATCCAGAATTCATTTGGGGTACGACCAGCTGCTTTCATCTTCTCATAAGCCTGCATTGCCCTTTTGATCATGTCCGCTCTTAGATGTGCTCCAATCATCTCCGCGCAAGCCCTTGTGTCAGGTTCGATACCTTCATTCAGAATTCTGGAGAAAACAACTTCAGCAAGAGCAACCATTTGTTTTTACCCAACAGTTGGATCATTTCGCAACGCAATGCAAGATCAGTTTCGTATCCTTGCACATGTACTCAAAGACCCATAGCTGGAATCGTTTTAGATAGAATGAGGACAGTAAAAATTAAATATTGAAATAGTGCATCCAGAATTCACACCGCCCGTATGTACAGAGTGAGGGTTTTACTTTATTTCTCTTTTTGCTCAAAATACTAATGAGAGCAGTAGTTTGAATATGCCCAATTTGTTTCCCTTGATGAAACATGCAAAAACTGCATTTCTGCTTTCTTTTAATTTAGGACTAATCTGCACAGTGATTCTGCTTTCTTTATGAATGCCTAGTGTAGAAGATTAAAAGGAGTACCCAAACCCAAACTAAGAAAATCCTTGAAATGGTTAAAATCTACAAGGCCAAAAAAGCCTACAAAAAATCATTTTTGCAAGGTAAGCCTAACTCATCAGTCAACACTCAACTTGTTTTCTACAAATCACCCATGCCACTCACTAGCTCGATGTACCGGTTGAATCACGGATAACCAATACGAAAAACAAATTCACTAAACTTCAGAGCAACGCTCAATGTCACGCCCCGAACCCCGAGCGTGTACCCATCCCTCTCTGGTCGATAAAATTTTGCGACTTCCCAAGAGTAGCCGCCGACCCTTTTTACTTTATTGCACATGCGGAAGCGAAAAAGAATCCCCTGACAGTAACCATCTCGGGATAGAAAAGCAGAACAACAATTTCACAAACAAACATGCCTTTATAAACATATGCTGAGTTAAGTACAAGAGTTTATGGTCAAAAAACTACAAAAGACTATTCTCCAAAAAGAAGCGGTCCTATCCGACCCATACTTTAGATCCTCCTCTCTGCTCTAGGTCCTCCACTCGATGACCCTGAAAGTGGTTATACAATAACCAGTGAGACAATGTCTCAGCAAGTCTAAGCTCTAAACTACGACTAGGAGGAAAAGACGCTAAGAAGCGTCCTAAGCACGCAATCGCACAATCAAGGAGACTTACCTCGTCTCAGTTCCACCCTGCAGGTCAGCACAGTTCATATCATAAATTAGAGCATCACTCAAGCTCAATTAATTGGAACACAATACTCAATTCATCACGCGTTCCTAGATTGATCTCGGCATATAGCACGGCCTACTCTCTGTTCGGCGGTCTTCTGGCATTGCCAGGCATCGTCTCACCCCGTTGAGCACGGCACGTCACTACGTCGACGGCTTTCCCGAAGGAGCATAGGGTCCAGAATCTACTGCGACCGGCTTCCCTTTGTCAAGGGGTATCCCAAATAGGGATAACGTCCAGCTCAACAGCCCGGGACGATTTCTCTTTATCATCACAGGATCACTCAAATATGGCCTAGGGCACCGTGCATTGCACTCGAATGCTTCAATTAAAATGGTGAACCTGACCTTTTTCTTCGTATTAGAAATCCGCATGAAAATAGACGTGTGTGGGTACACGGTCAACTCGACCTAGAAAAATTGACATTCTTCTTTTTTAAAATCCCACTATTTTATATAATATATAAAACCATTTTCGGTGTTAAAATCCGACACCCGGAATTTTCTGAGTAAATATTGAAAATTCACAATTTTTGGAATTAAATACCAAAAATCCAATTATCACTCAATTTGCATAATTTAACACTCAATTGCAGAAATTAACCACACCATTGCAATCAGCACGAAATTCCGGTCACCGGCCATCCCGGCCTAATTTCCGGAAAAATAATTAATAAATAATTAATTTCGAAAATTAATTAATTAATTCAATTTAATTTCTAAAAATACTAACCTAGGCCAAAATTATTAAATTAAATACCAATACGGACCTGGAAAATTCCCGAACCCTTCTAGATAAATAATACAATTTAATTGGGCCTTAGCTAAACCATTCTAACCACCTAACATGCTCAATTAAATAATTAAATCATTAATTTAATCTAACTAACCACCTAATTCCTAATTAAATAAATCTAAACACCACTTAGCATCAATGCCTACTAAGAAGAGTTTAGAGAATAAACTCACCGGTGTATCGCGAAAACCGGTTCACCGCGACGACGACGCGACGGCGGCCGAAATCTTAATTTTCGGCCGTGTCGACGAACTTTCGGACCGGGCCTAAAACGGGCCTCACAAATCTCAGCCCAACTGAGATTGTTTTCAACTTGGGCTGCTGGTCGCGGGCTTGGGTCTTCTTCGCGGGCCCAAGATGGGCTTGAAACTTGGGCTAAAATCCAATGGGCTGAGCTGCACTTGAACGGGCCGAAACCAACTTGCTGGAAATGGGCTGAACTAAATGGCTTCTGCTGGGCCTGAATTTCTGTTGGCTTCAAATGGGCTGAGCTTGATGGACTTTGCTGGGCTTCACGGGCTCGCTAGCTGAGATGGACCAAAATCTGGGCTGGACTGCCGAGATTCGCTGGACAATTGCGAGCTGCTGGAGAAGGCCCGCGGACGAAGCAACGTGGAGACGCTGGTCGCTGGGTTGCTCGGTGGGCTGCAGCGAAGACGAAGCTGACTTCGTGCGGCTGGCGTTGCGGACGAAGGAAACGTGAGAGATGTTCGGACGTGGCAGCTGCAGCTTCGGTTGGCGAGATGCTGCGGTCAACCGTTGGGCTTTCGTGGAGGCATGTGTTGACCGGCGAGGACGAGAAGCAACTCCAGTGGACGCGTGGGACTTCGTTCGGCTCAAATGGGAAAAAAAAGAAATAAGGGCGGTCAACAAAAGGGGATTTTGGTGGGGGTGTTGACCGAAGAAGTGTGTTGGCGTGAGTGGAGGACAAAGCTGTGGGTTTACGGTGAAATGCTGAGTGGGCGAAGGAGAGAAGAAGGGAAAACAAAGCTGAAATTGCAGGAGATGAAAAAAACAACAAAAGCCAACAGGGGAGAGGTTTTATCGAATGAGATGTGCGAAGGAGATGAAAGAGGGGGCGTGCGTGAGAGGCTGCTGAAGGTGGAGGCAAAGTCAACAAATCTCATCCATTCCATTAATTGTTGGTCCCCCCTCAAGCCCACATGAATATCCTAATATTTCCCCCTATTACTTTCTTGTTTAATTTCCACCAATAATCCAATTTGTTGCCAAAAATTTCTTTCTTCTTCTAGATCCGAATTTCATTGGATTTTGAGCTTCGATTTCATCAACAATTTCCCAAGTGCAACGTCTAATTTTGATGTAGAAAAAGCCCACATAATTTCTACAAGTCCCCATTGTCAAATAACTCGGTCTGCAAATTGAAAATCTCTTCAATTCAGCCAATCCGAACTTCCATTTATTTTCCGCGACGTCCGAATCGGATTTCCGTAAAAATCTCGGAATCTCTCAAAATTTCTCGGAGGATGAGTCGACGTCCCTAATATAGCTCGTGACACCACATAACTTTTAATTTCTGAAATCGGGTTCAAATAAGCGGTTAATTTCAATCTGGCGCGCTTTTAGCGTGACCTAGTCTACCGGGTAGTTTTTAGGAATTTTTGGTGCAATTGACCCGTGATCGATTTATCTCGAGTCACATAGTGCATCTTCGACACATTGATGACTTTCGGTTGTCGTGAAAATCTCAAGGTTTCAAATACGGACACAGGGTACCCAAAACGTCAGAAAATCAATTTAGTGCCGATTGGTGAGAATTTTGAAATCAAGTGGAATCACCCACATTCTGATCACATATCTCAGCCAAATTGACCTATCTCTGATCTCTGATCGATTCTGACAGTGCCGCAATGACCCTTGCAGATCGACACGGTCGAGCAGTCGATTCCTGGTCGAATTCTCAAGCCCATTGCATTTAGATCCCTTAATTGATTCCCCAAATAGACCAGTTATCTCATGAGTGGCCCGATTTATTTAATCAAAACAAAGAAAATAGCACTCATAACCTCGAGCACGCGCGTCAACGATAAAAGCAGGACCGATTTATTTAATCGAAAACAACTTATGGGAAATCACTCATGCATATAACAATTTCACACATCATTCATCAATTCGGATCGAGTCATCGATCAACCGACCTAGTCGATTACATGTCACGAAGCACACGTGCATTCTCTAAGCGCACTAGTTCACCAAAGTGATGCATCAAATCACCGAGCCCACGTGTCTCTTCCAAGATGCCTCACTTAATTCCCCAGGCCCACGTGCATTCTCTAAGGCACTCGTTCACCAAAGTGATGCATCAATTCCGAGCCCACGTGCCCTTTTACGATGCTTGGGCCACGTGCATTCTCTAAGGCACTCGTTCACCAAAGTGATGCATCAATTCACCGAGCCCACGTGCCCTTTTTACGATGCTTGGGCCACGTGCATTCTAAGCGCACTCGTTCACCAAAGTGACGCATCAAGTCACCGGCCCACGTGCCCTTTGGGATGCCACTCTCAAGATTTAGTGGCTTTACGGTCCCACCCGACCCTCTCAAGATCTAGTGGCTTTACGGTCCCACCCGACCCTCTCAACTATGGCCAACGATATTGCACCTTGTAATTAAATTCCTCAATTTCATAATATCTTGGCCTAATTTGTTGATATCAAAGATACTCGATAAAATATCGTGTGTGGAGGTACACAATCGGCCTTAATAAAATACAATATTTTTCTTTCAGAAAATCCCACTATTTAATGGTTCACCAAAATATTTTTGGCGCGGTTAGCTTAACCGACGTCCGGTTATTTTTCAATTAATTACTGAAATTAATAAATTTTGGGACAAATACCCAAAATTACAAATCACATTCAATTCACGCGGATACCCATGCATTTACACATCCATTCACTTCATAAAATCAACACACATGAATTTAGACAACTTTTCGCATTCTGGATGAACAGTGTTTCGTGAACAGTAACTCGTGAACAGTGTTTCGTGAACAGTGTCTTGTGAACAGCAATTCGTGAATAGTGTCGCGTGAACAGTAAATTTCCAGAATTCAATAAACAATAAGTTATATTCAAAAATCATTAAAACAATGATTAAATTAAGGAAACCAATCAATTAAGATAAACACGCTTAATTAACCACATAAACCACATTAAGCAAATAAAACAAGATTAAGCTAAACTAATCTAATCCATCCATCTAACCACCTATCTTGGGGCTAATACAACTTAATTAAATCACATAAACTAGAATTAAATCTAACTAAACCAACCCTAAGCAAGTTTAGGCACTAATCGAAGGATTAGGAGCTAAACTCACCCGTTAAGCGGGCCGGAGACACCGACGCGGCGGCGACGACGGTGGCTACGCACCGAAACCTCTACCACAACGATCCAAGGCGGTCCCAAGCTCAACACAGCAACCACAGCTCGGACTCCCACTGAAAACACTGAAAAACAGCCCTGCCGGAGGAGAAACTGAGTTGAACGGCTTGGCCGGAGCTCCGGCGAGGGGGGTGGTCGGCAACTGGCGGCACCAGGGGGTCTTGGGGTCTTGCTGGAGGTTGGGATGAGCAAAGGAAGGTCTGGAATGGGAGAAAAATGGCCGAAAACGCGAAACAGTGCAGGCTGCAGGCGGACCGACGGACCGGCGAGCGGTAACTTCAAAACGGTGTACCGGACGAACGGCAGCTCCGTTCGGGGCGAGGTTGGGTTTCTTAGAACGGTCTGGATGTCCTCTTCGCAACGATATGTGGTGCGTTCGCTGATTCAACCGGGAAGATCACTTTTGACTCGATTCTTCACCGAAGGGTCAGCTGGAGCAGAAACTGGAAGAGAGGGAGAACGAGGGAGAGAGATGGTCGACCGGTTTGGGGCTGAAGAGGAAGAGAGAGAGAGTGATGGGAGAGCTGCCATCAAGGCCTCATTAAGGCCATTCAATGCTTGCTCCACTTCCCCATGCACATCACCTCCTCTTTCTCTCTCTTGCTTTGCCCTTATCCACAAGCTTTTAGGGGCAATTTGGTCATTTCCACCTTGCACAAATTACCAATCTATCCTTGGGCTGAAATTGGTGGATGGGCCTAAGAAATGGGCTTGGCCATGAATAGGAGTGGGCTTGGGAATTTATTGGGCTTTGAAATGGTTAAGGCTTGGCCCATGGGCTTAGAAGATGAATAGTTGGTTTGGCCCAATAGGCTCATTTGCTTGACTTAGGCCCATTTGGTGGCCGTCCCAACTTGGGCCTAAGGCCCACACTAGCTTGGCCCGGCCCACGTCCTCACGAGCTCGCTTCCTCGGTCCGAAAATCCCTTTTTCAATTGCTCGCTTAAGCGGCTCGTCGACATGTCCAGTAGCCTCATCCAAAGTCCGTCCAGGACATTCCCGATAATTCGAAGTCCAGTCCTAAGTTCTCTTGCCATGTCAATTTCGCCCTAATACCATTTTGGTTATAACTCAGACTGACGGGCGGCTCAGAGGATTCACGCGTAACCGACTCGTGCCAAACCACGTTCAAGACATCTCGGCGCATGGACGCCCTTGACTGCATGAAATTACGGAGGATAGATTCTTATTTCAAAGTACACGATTACTGAGGATCGACATAGGGTCATTCGTGGATTCGATAACGAAACGGAATCACCCGTCGTTCCATTATGTTCGTCCGCGAATCGACTTCTAGTCGTCCTTAGAATCGGCCCGCCTTTATCTACGGGATCGTCCTCACGCAAGTCTCACGGTCAAGTCGTTTTCCCGGTGTCGAGTCCTTTAGTCGTACGAGTTCGTCCTCAATAGCCTTTCCCTTCAAGGTCGGTATCTCAAGAGTGATCAATTCCGAGTGAGATCAACCAACAATGCATTGACGAAATTCACATCCATTCATTCCTCAAAGGGCTCGAATTTCGGGGATGTCACAACTCTTCCCTCTTATAAAAATTTCGTCCTCGAAATTTAAACCTTCCCAACTCCTTAATCACAAAGGTGGGGGCACGGTCATCTCATCGAATCTTCTCTTTCCCGGGTTGCTCTTTCTGTACTGAGGTGCTGTCAGATCATTTCCAATCTTGTCCCAAACATTTTTGTTTCCAAAAGGTTAAGCACTTGTCCATTTTTGCAAAAAAAATTTGGTTCTTTTTCTTCTTTTTCTTTCCTTCTTTTTTTTTTTTTTCCACTAAGCGGCTAACTGCCGCGTCGGGGATTCGAACTCCCGACTTCGGACCGTTTCGCTTCTTTCCCGGGTACCACTCGGCTAAAGGTGCCGGCGGTGTCTCGAATTGCTTCCTTTATTCATTTAAAGCCAAAATCCTCCTTTGAACCCGACTTTCAATGAATTCCGATTTAAATGCCGTTTCATCTTCCCTTCCTTAACAGATCGAGACGTCCTTACCAAGGGCGACACTCAAGGAAAATACACTTCCCCACTTAAAATTCCAAAGGTCTGAGACACTAATCTAGGAAACTTTTCTGGCGGTACTGAGCGGTCTCAAAACTATTTCTGATAACTGCGACTGAATCACTGATTTCTTAACCAGCTCTGAACCTGCGATTTTCCGATCTCTGACCTCATCACAACAACCGAAGTTCGTACACTCGCCCGCACCGACTAGAAAGAAACCATCGACGATTCGCTAAAAACCGAGATCCCTCGGGTCTAGATCCGATACAACTCGGGCCTTGTCACCCTAAGCAAACGAATTATTCGATGCACAAACACCTCTACAAGCCTAATCAATTCAAGATCCTCCTGCACAGCCACAAGGTGGGCTGATTTCGTCCATCTGTCAATCGATCACTACCCAAAATGAAATTATTACCACACTAACCCCTTAGAAGACCTATCACAACTTCCATTGTGACGAGTTCCCACTTCCTCACGGAGATATCGAGAGATTACAAAGGTCCTCTCAAATTGCAAAACCTTGCTTTCACTTGATAGCACATTTGACACTTGCAACCTGTCAGTGATATCCGTCTTCATACCGGTCTACTAATCTTGTTGACGCAAATTCTGACCCATCTTCGTACTGTTTGGACAAGGCTGAAGCTGCTACGACGAGTTTCCAATAAAATCTCTTCTTTAAACTCTGTATCTTCAGGTACACACAATCGTCCACAAGGTTTTAGTGTTCCCTCCTCAGTGGCTTGCAAATCAGCCTTTCTCTTTTCTGTATCTTTTTGCAGGATCTTCTAGATCTCAAGATCTGTCAACTGCAACATCTTGATTCTTAGCTGTACTTCCGGTTCAATTCTGAGGGTGGCCATAAAACAAGGCGGCCTTCCTCAAATTTGAAACCGAATCTTCAACTCCTTCAAGTAAAAATCCATTCCGAATCACCATCGCGCAATCGATGACTTTCGATTCATCGCATCTATAATTTTACTAGCTTTTCCAGGGTGATACATAAGGTTGCAATCATAGTCTTTGAAAAGTTCCATGCGTGATTCAAGTCCGATTCATACTTTCTCAAATGACCTTGACGGCGTCGAATGACTTCTCGGTAATCCCATCACAAGACCATCGTGATGTGTTCCCACTTCCACTCGGGAACTCCAAAGGTTGTCAAAAGTCTTCCAGAATTAGACGGAATCGTCAACATTGGTGCGGTAGTCGCCTTCCGCTTAAGCTCTTAGAAACTACGCTCGCACCTATACGTCCCAAAGACACTTCCCCCCGCCTTCTTCGGCAATCTAGTCGAGACATAGCTATTGCTGAAAACCTTCCCACAAACCTGTCTGTAAAAACCTGTCAACCCCAAGAAAATTATGGTCTCTGCCACTGTCATCAGTCTTGATCAATTGATCATGGCTTCAGTCTTGGTCGGGTTCACAGAAATCCCGTCTATGTTCTTGCAACGTCTGAAGCACTGTCCTTAAACGTTTTTCATATTCCTCTGGACTTCTAGAGTACACCGGATGTCGTCGATGAACACTATCACGACTCGATCTTCCTTTCTAGGAGCAAACCGAATGATTCCTCAGAAACGTGTTAGAAAACTTCCGTACCACGGCAATATTCTCCACTTTCGGTTCCTTAACTATCATACCCACTACAGTGGCCAAATAACCTCGGCAACCCACCTCCAGTCACCGAGTTGTCTTAAATTACGACATTAAAATAAACGAGGATCCTTCTCGATTTTCGACAAACTCGAAACTTTCTCAAGCAATTGGTCAAACTGGATTACTGCATATCAATAATTCATCACAACAAGATGCTCCTTGAGCCAATCTTTTCCATTTACAATCTCAAAGTTAAACATGAGCAGAAAACTTGACCAAGTACCACTCTAACCGGTGATTCTCCTTTTTACAACTCCATTTCAACAAACTGAAATTCTACAAACTCAACCAAAATTCCAAGGTGCCATTCTGATAAAATTATCCCAAAACATTCTTCTCCTTATTGGCCCCTTTCCAAATCGACGATTATCTCGGTTAGGCACGAACCGCGAACCAGATGCGGTCGTCCTCTCAATCATGTTCTTTTCTATCATCTGTGCCCCCTCGTACATCTCATCAAAGCTCTTTAAATTCAAGAGTACCAGCTAGTCTTTCGACTCCGGCTTCAAGCCATCCCTAAACTGATTCGCCTTATCCACAGGGTCCTCTACCAACCTCAGCGCATACTTGGCCAACTCGGCGAACTTCGCCTCATATTGATCCACAAACATCTGATTCCGGCGAAACTGTCGGAACTCTATCATCTTGGACTTTCTCATACCGTCCGAGAAGTACCTCCTCTTGAAAGCCTCTCAAAAGACACCCCATGTCCGAGCCGTGCCTTTAGGGAACACTCTTCCTTGAGTTACTTCCCACCACATACCGGCATTACCTTGAAGCTAATAAGCCGCTAGAGGTACTCGATCTTCCTCTCGAACACCTCAACACCGTGAAGATCTTCTCAATATCTCTTATCCAAAGGTCACAACCTCGGGTCGCCCACACTATGAATCTCGGTGGCTTAAGTCTCGGAACGCTCTACCCGGCTTGTGCATCGGTCTCCTTCGATCACAATCCCGGGTTGGACTCCAATAGGTGCAACCGTAGCGGCGGCAACCGTAGCTTGATTCGAACTTGCTGCCCCATCAAAAATCCCAAAGACTCAGCGCCGCACGATCCTATCTAATCTAGGATCGTCAAGTCTTGCTACACCAAGCACCAGCCTAAAGTGGTACTCTCACACACACGCTGGCCAAAGCCTGCGCTCTACCTCGGGTACCGACCCTAGTCGGCATCCTATCCCGAGTGGCAGACGCAACAGACCTCCTCCAAGGAGTCCTCATATCCGGATCACTCATTCTACAGGATCTCCATAGAACGTGCTTTCCAATTCCTCACCGAATTAGGAAAACTGAGTGACCCTACACCAAACAAACTACCAAACAGCTAGCCAATCACAAGCGTCTGCATAAGGAAAAAGCCTTTCCTACTCACTATCCCGATAACCATCGCACCTTATCACCCAAATACTAACCATGCTCGATACCACTTAAACGGGGATGTCACGCCCGAACCTCGAGCACGCGCACATCCCTCGGTGGTCGATAGAATTTTGCGACGTTCCTGTGACTCGTCGCCGACCCTTTTCATTTTATTGCACATGCGGAAGCGAATTCACTAATCCCCGACAACAACATATATGGGATAGAAAAGCAGGACAACCAATTTCAAATCAAATACACTTTTATAAACACTTCAAGCTTATACTGAAGGTCTATGTCATAAAGAACTACCGAGCCACTTAATGCTCCCGACCCTTCGCTTCAAGCTCCGGGTTCTTCACACAAGGGACCTGAAAATGGTTATTCAATAACCAAGTGAGATATAAATCTCGGCGAGTTCCACCCTAAGCCCCGGTTAGTACACCAACTCAACTTAGGGTATCTATCCGAACTACCCCACCACAAGCAACAACCAACAACCAAGCAACCAACAAACAACGGTCGATTCGCATACAACCTTACCTCGTATGCCATACCGCACGTTATAATTCAGCACGATACACGCAATGCACATGGCCATTAGATGATACATTTCATCAATCACATACGAGTCGCATCACAAGCGATCTCACCTAGCCATTGCCACACCCTGCACGTTATCGATTCATGCGTGCATACCATAAATGATGTGATTCACTCATGCATATAACAATTTCACACATCAATTCATCAATTCAGATCGAGTCATCGATCAACCGACCTAGTCGATTACATGTCACAGAGCACACGTGCATTCTCTAAGGCACTAGTTCACCAAAGTGATGCATCAAATCACCGAGCCCACGTGTCTCTTCCAAGATGCCTCACTTAATTCCCTGGGCCCACGTGCATTCTCTAAGGCACTCGTTCACCAAAGTGATGCATCAATTCACCGAGCCCACGTGCCCTTTTTACGATGCTTGGGCCACGTGCATTCTCTAAGGCACTCGTTCACCAAAGTGATGCATCAATTCACCGAGCCCACGTGCCCTTTTTACGATGCTTGGGCCACGTGCATTCTCTAAGCGCACTCGTTCACCAAAGTGATGCATCAAGTCACCGAGCCCACGTGCCCTTTAGATGCCACTCTCAAGATTTAGTGGCTTTACGGTCCCACCCGACCCTCTCAAGATCTAGTGGCTTTACGGTCCCACCCGACCCTCTCAACTATGGCCAACGATATTGCACCTTGTAATTAAATTCCTCAATTTCATAATATCTTGGCCTAATTTGTTGATATCAAAGATACTCGATAAAATATCGTGTGTGGGTACACAATCGGCCTTAGCCAAAATACAATATTTTTCTTTCAGAAAATCCCACTATTTAATGGTTCACCAAAATATTTTTGGCGCAGTTAACCGACGCCCGGTTATTTTTCAATTAATTACTGAAATTAATAAATTTTGGGACAAATACCCAAAATTACAAATCACATTCAATTCACGCGGATACCCATGCATTTACACATCCATTCACTTCATAAAATCAACACACATGAATTTAGACAACTTTTCGCATTACGGATGAACAGTGTTTCGTGAACAAAGAACTCGTGAACGGTGTTTCGTGAACAGTAATTCGTGCATAGTGTCGCGTGAACAGTAAATTTCCAGAATTCAATAAACAATAAGTTATATTCAAAAATCATTAAAACAATGATTAAATTAAGGAAACCAATCAATTAAGATAAACACGCTTAATTAACCACATAAACCACATTAAGCAAATAAAACAAGATTAAGCTAAACTAATCTAATCCATCCATCTAACCACCTATCTTGGGGCTAATACAACTTAATTAAATCACATAAACTAGAATTAAATCTAACTAAACCAACCCTAAGCAAGTTTAGGCACTAATCGAAGGATTAGGAGCTAAACTCACCCGTTAAGCGGGCCGGAGACACCGACGCGGCGGCGACGACGGTGGCTACGCACCGAAACCTCTACCACAACGATCCAAGGCGGTCCCAAGCTCAACACAGCAACCACAGCTCGGACTCCCACTGAAAACACTGAAAAACAGCCCTGCCGGAGGAGAAACTGAGTTGAACGGCTTGGCCGGAGCTCCGGCGAGGGGGGTGGTCGGCAACTGGCGGCACCAGGGGGTCTTGGGGTCTTGCTGGAGGTTGGGATGAGCAAAGGAAGGTCTGGAATGGGAGAAAAATGGCCGAAAACGCGAAACAGTGCAGGCTGCAGGCGGACCGACGGACCGGCGAGCGGTAACTTCAAAACGGTGTACCGGACGAACGGCAGCTCCGTTCGGGGCGAGGTTGGGTTTCTTAGAACGGTCTGGATGTCCTCTTCGCAACGATATGTGGTGCGTTCGCTGATTCAACCGGGAAGATCACTTTTGACTCGATTCTTCACCGAAGGGTCAGCTGGAGCAGAAACTGGAAGAGAGGGAGAACGAGGGAGAGAGATGGTCGACCGGTTTGGGGCTGAAGAGGAAGAGAGAGAGTGATGGGAGAGCTGCCATCAAGGCCTCATTAAGGCCATTCAATGCTTGCTCCACTTCCCCATGCACATCACCTCCTCTTTCTCTCTCTTGCTTTGCCCTTATCCACAAGCTTTTAGGGGCAATTTGGTCATTTCCACCTTGCACAAATTACCAATCTATCCTTGGGCTGAAATTGGTGGATGGGCCTAAGAAATGGGCTTGGCCATGAATAGGAGTGGGCTTGGGAATTTATTGGGCTTTGAAATGGTTAAGGCTTGGCCCATGGGCTTAGAAGATGAATAGTTGGTTTGGCCCAATAGGCTCATTTGCTTGACTTAGGCCCATTTGGTGGCCGTCCCAACTTGGGCCTAAGGCCCACACTAGCTTGGCCCGGCCCACGTCCTCACGAGCTCGCTTCCTCGGTCCGAAAATCCCTTTTTCAATTGCTCGGCTTAACTGGCTCTGTCGACTGTCTGAAGTAGCCTCATCCAAAGTCCGTCCCGGACATTCCCGATAATTCGAAGTCCAGTCCTAAGTTCTCTTGCCATGTCAATTTCGCCCTAATACCATTTTGGTTATAACTCAGACTGACGGGCGGCTCAGAGGATTCACGCGTAACCGACTCGTGCCAAACCACGTTCAAGACATCTCGGCGCATGGACGCCCTTGACGCATGAAATTACGGAGGATAGATTCTTATTTCAAAGTACACGATTGCGAGGATCGACATAGGGTCATTCGTGGATTCGATAACAAACGGAATCACCCGTCGTTCCATTATGTTCGTCCGCGAATCGACTTCTAGTCGTCCTTAGAATCGGCCGCCTATCTACAGGATCGTCCTCACGCAAGTCTCACGGTCAAGTCGTTTTCCCAGGTCGAGTCCTTTAGTCGTACGAGTTCTGTCCTCAATAGCCTTTCCCTTCAAGGTCAGTATCTCAAGAGTGATCAATTCCGAGTGAGATCAACCAACAAATTGACGAAATTCACATCCATTCATTCCTCAAAAGGCTCGAATTTCGGGATGTCACACTTGCTCGCTCATACAGTTAGAGCATCTGCTACAATAAAATAATGTAACTTTCAGACGCCAAAAATGCCCTTCTAGACTTCCAATTTCTACTTAGAATGGTAGAGATTTTCACATCATGAAATCGATTCAGTTATAATCAATTTGAAGAATTGTACTTCGACCATTCCATCATCTTCTCCTTCTTGAATTTTTGTTATTATATCTATTATAATCATTCTTTCTATCTTGTTCTGACCGGACAACGCTTCTTTACTTCGCTTCAATATCTTGATGCAATTCTTCATCCATCGTGCACTATCCACTATATTCGCACAGGGATTACACGTAAGCAGAAAAAGGAAAATACAAAATTGCACGGTGTACTAAACCGTGTGAATATATTATTCTATAGCTTTCGAAAGATAGCTTCCATCATAAAAATATAATGGAAATATACACCAATTTTATTCGTAAACATATAAGAAATATGAATTAATTGAATTACTAATGCCTGTAACCATAATACAGGCCCCATTCAGGTCTGTAGAAACACCCGAAATGAATCATCAATAGCCAAACAAAGGCAAGAAGCTCTCCACCTCTGCTCAGCACCTGCACATGCGTTTCTCCCTTGATATGAGTTGCTGCATATGATAGCATCTCGACCCACACCCCGATCATGCCACGTCAGCTGATTGACACCCAGAAAAATCCAGCTAAAATTAGTCGAAAAGAACTGAAATGGCACAAAGTGAAAAGTTTTAGGATTAAATTGATACCTATAAAAATGTTTAGGACTAAATTGGCACAAATGTAAAATGTTTAGAACTTTTTTGACACTTTTCCGTTCTTTTCGAAATATATGGTTCATCAACAAGCTAAAAATTTGTTTCTAAATGTAAAATCATGCATTCTTGTATATTTTAAGGAATCGCTTAAATTTAACTAACTTTTTGAAAACAATATCCTTTTCAAGATTGTCTTTTTTTCCTTTTTAATATAATAATATACGTATATCTAATAACTTTTTTATTTTTATTTTGTATTAGCCAAAATTTTCCATTGAGAACTTCCATATTAAGTTCATTAGTCATTATTCACTTAACCAAATAGCTATACTTCAAATTATAAATAACATGGAGATACATAAAATTTTTCAATAATTTTTCCATCGTAATATTTTAACTTATGTGAAATTTATTCATTTAATGGAGTAAGATCTTGCAAATAATAATCGGTCAACTTATGAATTCGATATGATATTATTGTTTTTGCTTTTCATTTTACTTTAATTATAAGTCAAATAGATGTCCTAAGTCCTTGAGATTATTTTCATAGTCTGTCTTCGATATAAGTTACATAAGTGATCCAAAAACAAAAAGAAGAAGATAAGTTACATGAATTGGGAGCACTTTTGAAGTTTTTTTTACCCTTTTAGACTCCATAAAGAGATAATACTATGGGAATGATGAATAAGCTACAGCTTATTATTAAATGCGTGCCACGCAAGTCAAGTGCGACGTTGCAAGGACAAACAAAAAATATATTTTCAATTTCGACTATATTTTTCATCTTGATAACTTTTTCGACTTTAACCGCATCACTTGATGGTAAATCGATTCTTTCTGATGGTTATAACCGGAAAGTTGAAGCTACCCTATCGACAAAACTGCAGGAAATCTTGCAACGAAGGAAATCGATTCAGTTATAATCAATTTGAAGATTTGTACTTCGACTATTCCATCATCTTCTCCTTCTTGAATTTTTGTTATTACATCTATTATAATCATTCTTTCTATCCTGTTCTGACCGGACAACGCTTCTTTGCTTCGCCTCAATATCTTGATGCAATTCTTCATCCATTGTGCACTATCCACTATATTCGCACAGGGATTACACGCAAACAGAAAACGAAAAATACAAAATTGCACGGTGTACTAAACCGTGTGAATATATTATTCTACAGCTTTCGAAAGATAGCTTCCATCATAAAAATATAATGAAAATATACACCAATTTTATTGGTAAATATATAAGAAAAATGAATTAATTGAATTACTAATGCCTGTAACCATAATACGGGCCCCATTCAGGTCTGTAGAAACAACCGAAATGAATCATCAACAACCAAACAAAGGCAAGAAGCTCTCCACCTCTGCTCAGCACCTGCACATGCGTCTCTCCCTTGATATGAGTTGCTGCATATGATAGCATCTCGACCCACACCCCGCTCATCACCTCCCACTTCCTTTCCTTGAACTCTTTTTCTATACGTTGTGCCCAAAAGATCCCCCATCGAGCAACGATTTCGTAGGTTCAGCGTAGGCCGATCGTTTGAAAATTTCCTTGCATAAGCTCTCCACATTCTTGGTAGAAGCAGTGATGCAGCCCTGTAGCTCCCACAACGTCCTCGCCAATGTAATTTGGGCAATGCCGGCCACGGCGGACACCACGTTAGGTTGATTAAGTAAAAGATGTAACATGCAGTCGGAGAGGATCTTGCTGAATTCCCTTTCTTCTTTTTTCGGTTGTGGGGTTCTCTATGTTATACAGGATTTCGGTAGCAATATGCCACGTTATAATACTGTCCTCGTAATCAGAAAAGCCCCTCAAACTAAATTTAAAATCGAGGTCATTGTTCTTTGACAGGGGACGGTAGCACTAAGAAATAGATCACCTTTAGCCGCATATATCTTCTTTGTATTAATTGCATTCTCATCCTCCGTCAAATCATTTCTACTCGTGTCTTCAGATTTACGTCTCACCTCCTTAAAGATAAAGATCCATAACCTCATAATAAATGGATTCGTTGACACGTACTCTGTGTTCGCAATCATCAATCTTTTCCCATCCATGCTCCTTGGACCATAGCTTCTAGTGATTGTATCAACAGCTTGATGGAAACAAGAGGCAACCTTCTTGGTCATATAAAGTGCAAAACTGCAGATATTAGAAAAGGTGATGTTTCCCCAGTGCCAATCGCGCTTATACATCTTTCTTGGACTCTCCTTCAAACTCTCAGATAAAAGATTGCAAGCAGAAATGGATTTTGACCACATTCGAAATAATAATGGTGTATTTAAGACCACATAAGTAACCTTGTCGTTAGGCTTTACTTCGCATGTGGCAAATTGAGGCTTCCTTAGGTCATATGCGGCGGATACCAAGTTGTAGAGAAATGAATCTAGGTTGTACGATCCTATTTTGTACCACTTGACTCAGCAACAGTCCAGTCGAGAAAACGAGCATGAGCATAGCTATAACATCAAGAGTAATTCCTCCGAAAAGAAGGATATGAGTAATTTTCACATCAAGTTTAGGAAGCTGTTGCTCCTTCAAGCGTGTTGACACCTAAATTTTGGCGGCCCGTTTATTTATTTATTGCATAGAAAATTAGGGGTTAATTTTATCCCTAAAAAAAAATATTAATTGTATAGCATATAGTTTTATGAGCATTTTTTTTATTTGCATTGGACCGGCGATAGATGGGTTCGACTTGATGATTCTGAGCTTAAATTTAACTAGTTGAGCTAAGCTCACGGTGATGAAAATTCGGCTGAACTTGTTGCTCATGAAAGCCCATTATTCCTTTAATGAGGTTGAAATCTATGTATGCTCTCCACGTGCGATACTTCAAGTTAGGAAATATGAGGAGCAATATTATGATGATCTTGAGAATTCGTATGTGTTCACGTGGTTGAATGAAAAAAAAAAAAAGGAAATAAAAGGTCGGCTAGAGAAAGTGGGTCGTCTGGAAAGTATAAGGAAATAACCAAGTGGGGAAAGAAAATAGAAAAGTATTGTTGATTTGGTGAGTCACAAGGAAACAAAATAAAAGGGGTAGATTGGCAAAGAGCAGGAGGCGTGCGCGTCATGAAAAAATAAAGACGAAACTTGATTCTGACGATTCGAAGTTGGAGCAATATTCGGTCAATAAAGGAAACATGAAATAAAGAAGAATCGGCTTATGCATGCATGATATGCAAGGATCAGAAGAAGGAAAGTGGATGTTGGGCTTTCCTTTTACCAGCCCTAGTCGTTCCCTATAAAAGAAGAGGATCCTTTTGGTCATGAGGGTAGAGGATCGCAGAGAACACACTAGAGAAAACATGTGAGAATAAGAGAGAGATAGAGTGCTCCACCAAGCTTGGTCGAGATTCCCTTGCCATGTGAGTCCCGCCAGCCACATCGCCACGCTCTCATGCTCGCAACGCTGCCCCACACTGCGAGACCACCACCGGGACGAGCTGCTGCACTAGCATCCTCAGCTGCGTCGTGATCCCCTCTGATGAAGCATCCGCGAGCCACAAGTCCCAGCAGTTCAATCCTACAATTTGCTCCACCTTGACGCTCATCCAAGCAACATGTGGCGGTGGGTACATTAAAAAATTTATAAAGATGTGTGCTGATCAAAGAAGCAGAGAACACATCCACACGTATGAAGAAAGGATTCCACCGCACATGAATTGACTCGGCTCTCGATGATCCCGAGTGTGATTTGCAAGTCACGGTGACCATCCCCACTCCCGCCGTCCGACGAGTCCAAATTTGGAAACACATCCGAGCGACATCAAGAGCTAGCTAAGAATTTTGGTTAATTTGGTTCCCATATATTCTGTTGCCATTCCTTGAAATATTCTAATGTTGGTTGAATTCCTTGATATAAAAAAAAAACGACAGCCACAATTGGGAAGGGACGCAAAAAATTTCTTGCTTCTTTTTCTCTTTGTAGGTCAACGGAAGATCAATACAAGGGAACTCGATATCTTGAGAGATGAAGTATAGCAGCGATTTTTGGTTTGGTTTGTCAGTCCTTGCAGCGAAACCAGAATCTCCAGCAATTCCAGGCTGCGAGCACGAGACAACCGACAATGTCCTCAGCCGGTCTCCGAGCACTACTACCGTTCTTGCTCCTGTAACCTGGCTTCAGCAAGTCTGGCATCACTTCTAGCAAAGCTCGGGTGTCCTGCACTCGAGCGCTAAGTACTGACTGATGAGAAATTTGTTTAGATATTGCTGCCTTTTTCATCGATGAGAACCAGAATAAGGCAATTCACGTGTGGAAGAATTGTGCATCTTCTCCAAGAAAGGGTTATCAATGTTCTTGAGACCCTGTCCTTGATAAAGGTTCGAAATGACGAGGTGGTCCGGATGCATATTCAAATAAGTGATCTTGGAAGGGAATCATCCATAAAAAAAGCTTTAACAGATCCTGGAAACAAAGCAAAGCGACAACTATCAACACGTATTTTTGTTTTTACCGAGTACCTTTCTTTTGAAGTGTTTCTTCTTCCCCGTAAAATGTGATTGTTATACAGAGAAGAGGAACTCCAACTCACCGATTAGTTTTTACCGCCACATAGGAAACGAAAATGTTCAAGCATTCCATCTAGCCTGGCATAGTTTTCCAAGATTTCATATTACTATTGGAAAGATGGAAGAATTTGGACAACTAAGGTTCCTTAAATCGGACAGCGGAACTTGTGTTGGGGACGTCACCAATTGACTTTCGAACTTAAGTTGAATTTCTCGGGCTTTTCCTCAACCGGATTTTAGGTGGTCAGTAACCATTAAAGAATGTAGTTGTTTTCGAACTTCGTTACAGTGACTTCACAGATGAAGTATGGAGCAGACACAAGGTATGTTATGTGTTTACTTGAAGCCTAATTATCTCATATTGCGGAACCTTTTTTTTCCTTTTTTGAGTTTTGTCTCATCTTCTAGTATGTTCTTATGTTTTTTCCTTTAGTTATATGATCCTCTAATACTTGATATTTCACTTCTGCAATACTTTGTTCTGTTTTTGCAGATGGCAAGTTCTGACGCTGAAAAGCTGTTCTGGCATAGCTAAAATTCCAGAATGGAGTACTGAAAGTTGCGCTCAAGTTTGATGGGAACTGACTTTGGAAAACCAAAGTGCTTGACTGACTTGAGTATTGAAAGTTGCAGGCGTCTTAAAGAGTTGCCTGAAGAAATTCGAGGGCTTGTGAATCTTAATCACTTCTCTTTAAAGGGATGTTTTATGGAGAAGAAACTCCTCGACTAATTTGGTAAGTTAGCATCATTGAAAAATGTTTTATGTATGCAACACGGTGATTTGTTGCTTATCAGATTCTATTAGTGGACTAAACTGTTTTTTCAACACTCAGCATAGCACACGCCAATCGCCAAACTTCTGAACTCTATTGAAGGGCTGGTGAAGCTGGAGTTCTAGTCTTTCTTTCTTTCACTAACTTTAGGATACTTTCTAGTTCCATCGGAAAGTCAAAATCATTCCGCATGTTGGAACTGTCCATACTTGGAAACCGATGGGAGTTTCCTGGTAATATTGGAATATTGGAATATTTGGAAGAGCTACATGTCTATAGTTGTCCTGTGTTAGAGGTCAAAATCCCTGCTGAACTCGGGACATGCTCCTTGTTGAGAACCCTAAATTTATCGCATACAGGAACTGTCAATTTGCCAGGTACATTAAATCATTAATTTAATCTAACTAACCACCTAATTCCTAATTAAATAAATCTAAACACCACTTAGCATCAATGCCTACTAAGAAGAGTTTAGAGAATAAACTCACCGGTGTATCGCGAAAACCGGTTCACCGCGGCGACGACGCGCGGCGGCCGAAATCTTAATGTTCGGCCGTGTCGACGAACACCGGACCGGGCCTAAAACGGGCTCACAAATCTCAGCCCAAGCGAGATTTGTTTTCAACTTTGGGCTGCTGGTCGCGGGCTTGGGTCTTCTTCGCGGGCCCAAGATGGGCTTGAAACTTGGGCTAAAATCAATGGGCTGAGCTGCACTTGAACGGGCCGAAACCAACTTGCTGGAAATGGGGTGAACTAAATGGCTTCAAGGGGCTTACGATTTCTGTTGGCTTCAAATGGGCTGAGCTTGATGGACTTTCTGGGCTTCACGGGCTCGCTAGCTGAGATGGACCAAAATCTGGGCTGGACTGCCGAGATTCGCTGGACTCTAGCGCCTAAACAATCCCGTCGAACCTAGGATCATTCGGTGCTACCACACTCACGGTACCGACTTGCGGCGGTACTCTCACACTCGCATTGGTCTAAGCCCGCGCTCTACCTCGGGTACCAACTCTTGTCAGCGTCCTACCGAGATATAGGTCCCTATCGACCTCTTCCAAGGAGTTCTCCACTCCCCGGTCACTCATCTCTGAGGCTCTTTATAGACACCTGTTTTCCGATTCCAACATCAGGTTGAAATTTGAGTGACCCCACAAACACACTACCAAACCGCTATCAACCACATGCATTAGCATATTAAAAGTCTATCCTACTAACTATCCCATGACTCATCGCACCTTATCACTCCATACACAAACCATGCTCTGATACCACTTAAACGGGGATGTCATGCCCCGAACCTCGAGCGCGCCAACATCCCACCATGGTCATGCAAATGCGACATTCCTGGTAGTGTCGTCGCCCCATTCATGTATTATTGCGCAAGCGAACGTAATATAAAACCCCGACAATGAAATATGGGATAGACAAGCGGGAAGCAAAACCACAACATAACACTTTCATAATTCAAGGTAATTACAAACGAGGTCTACGGCCAAAAGTCTACAAAAGACCGGCTCTTAAAAGGAAGGCGCCCTACGACCTACAAGTCGGACACGTTCTCCAATCCTTATGACTTCACCTCCGCAACTCCTCAAGGCCAACCAAAGCTATCGCTCGCTCCGTCCCGAGGGCTGAAATTTTAATCCCACAAAGGGATGAGACGATGTCTCGGCAAGTTCAACCCCTAAACCCCTATTAGAAAGAAAATACGCCCCCGGTGGCTAGCCACAACATCAAGAAGACTTACCTCGCACTAGTCTTCATCTGCAGGTTAGCACAGTTTATATAATTCAATCACGTGCAATTATGATAACCAAACAACTGTAGCACAATCACATCATCAGAACAATTCAACCACTTGAATCGTCTCAGTGATCAATCGACTCGGCCGATTACATGTCAGTAAGATCATCATACGGTCATTCTAATTATTCAATCACTGCCTTCACTCGCGACTCTACAGGTAAGTCTAACATTTAGTGGTAATCACGGCCCCACTCGGCAAATTAGAATTAGTGGCATCACGGCCCCACTCGGCACAACCTTTTAAGAGGTGGTAGATCACGGCCCAATGGGCACGACCTCTGCCAGGTGGTAAATCACGGCCCTATTGGGCGCAACCTTTATCAGGTGGCTAATCACGGCCCTATTGGGCGCAACCTTTATCAGGTGGCTAATCCTGGCCCTATTGGGCGCAACCAAATCCATTTCGGTGGCAAATCTCGGTTCAATGGCACAATCATACTTTGGTGACTTTCTAAGTTCACTCATAACCACATCACGGTTATCTTTCCATCAAATTCCGACACTTGGGATTTTATGAAAGAAATCCCTATTTTTCACAATCAACATTCAATTTGCCACAACCAATCATCAATTTCAAATTCTAAATGCCACAGCAGCGTCACAGCACGGAATTCTAAGAAAATAAGGTCCCAAAATAATTTTCGAAATTTATTAAATAATTAAATTTATTAGAAAATTAATTAAATAATAATATCCATATTTTTCACGATCCACACTCAATTTATAATATCCAACCATCAATTTCAAAATCATTACACACGACAAGCCGCGACGAAATTCTGAGAATTTAGGGTCCTAACAAAATTTTCGGAATTTAATAAATAATTAAATTTATTCAGAAAATAATTAAATAATAATATTTTAATAATTTCGAATAATAATATATTATTAAATTATTTAATAATTTCGAGACATTTAAATAAATCAAAAGTAAATTCATTTATGTCAAATCAAGGCTTATTCTAAATAAACCTACTTACCCTTAATTAAGCACGCTTTAAATTAAAACACCACCTTAATCTAATCTACTCTTAAATAACCTAAACTAACAACCTAATAATACTTAACATAAACTAAACCTCCCTAAGCATAATTAACCCTCTAAGCGAGGTTTAGTGTTAAAGCTCACCGGATTAGCGGCCGAGGCGCCAAAAACGACGGGGCGACGCGAGGATCAACTTTCTCAAGTCGGGAAGCAACCGGGGTCGGGAAGCCGGCGCAAAACGAGCCCCAAAGTTCCAGATCAAGGCTGGAACTTCAGCCTTCGTCCATGGCCGAACGGAGGGGAAAATGGTGGCGGCTCGGGCGCGGAACGGCGGAGGAGGGCGGCGGCGAGCTGGCGGCTGGCTGGCGGCGGCTCGGTGGGCCTCCGGCGAGGGCGGCAGCAGCTCGGGCGAGGCGGACGGCGGCGGGAGGCGAGCTGGCGCGACGGGCTGGAGGCGAGGCGGCGCGAGGGCCGCGGCGCGGCGACGGACGGCGACGGGCGGTCCGGCGCGATGGCGACCGGCGACCGGCTGCGGCTGCGACGGCGAGCGGCGAAGGGCGGCGTCCGGTCGGCTGGCTGGTCGCACGCAGCTCCTCCCCCTCCTTTCTCTCTCCTCCCTTCTTCAAGACAACTCTCCTTGATTCAAGGAAGAAGATGGAGTTGCTTCCATCCCCACCCTCCACTTGTCCAAATCTTGGCCATTCTTGCCCCACCCATGACATCAGCTTGTGATGTCACATTCCACTAAGTTCAAATCCTCCACAACCATCTTCAATAGGCCCAATTTCATTTCCGCTAGGATACAAAATCTCGTACATTGATTTCTTCAATTCCATTCAATTCTCTTCCGTGAGCAATTAAAACCATAAAATTAATATATGTTCTCATAAGGTATGTGACACCCCAGGACTTCCAATTTCTTAATTTAGTCAAAATTTCACGGTTAATTTTACTCTGGCACGATATTAGCGCTTCCCTGACCTACCGAGTAGCTTTTAGAAATTTTTATGCATTCGACATGTGGTTAATCAATCTCAAGCCACAATGTACATCTTTGAAACATTGACGACTTTCGGTTGTCGGGGTAATCTCAATGTTTCAAATACAAACACAGGGTACCCAATCGATAGAAAAGTCGGTCCAGTGCCAATCGACAAGAATTGTGCGATCTGGTGGAATCACCCACACCTGATCACATGCCTCTGTCGAGTCGACCTATCTCCGATCTCTAATCGATTTTTAATTGTGCCGTAATGACCATTGCAGATTAACTCGGTGGAAAGGTCGTTTCCTGATCAAATTCTCGAGTCCGATGCATTAGAATTTCTTAACGGCTTTACCTGATAGACTAGTTTTCACATGAGTGGCCAACTCAAGGAAAGGAACTATATGCGTGCCAACGAAATGCCCGTCTCAATTTATTGAAAATAGAATTGGAAAATCGGGATGTCACAAGTTGCATCCCCTCACCCTTTCGAGTGTGAAAAGGTTAAAGAATAAGATGGTTCAAATTTATAATATTAGACATGCTACTCTCTTCCACATGTCCAGTAATCAAGAACTAACAAAACCACATCCCACCCAACAAATTGACTGCAGTGTTATACGTTTAATTAAGATACGATAGTCATATCCGGTAATGATTGTAATTTCACAGATTAAAATTTTTGAATTAGTGTACATGATATTTTCCCTATATTTGGAACGGGGGAGGAAAATACAAAGGAAATATGCACTAATTTAAATTTTATAGTCTTAAAATTTTCCCCTTTTCTCCCCCTCCGTTTTCCTAATCTCTCAAAGATAGAACTGATTAATTTCACTGTCTATAAATAAATAAAAATTCAAGATCCTGCTACAAACCATGGGCAATGATTTCGATAGAAGTGGGCAAAAGTGGTGCGTCGTTTCATGGCTGGACAGAACTTCGAGCTGCCCGTGCCTGCATAGCTGAAAGTCCTCAAACAGGGTCACTCGATCTCCCCTTCGGCTGGAAAAGAATAAGTATAGAGGTTAAGAAGTTCGTCTTCAAGATGCTAAGTGTAAAGTGAAGATATGTCAAAAGTAAAGTTTAGGCATAAACAAAGGGAAGGACAATAAAAGCTAGACCCGTCACAATAATATTTCTCTCAGCCTCCATAAGTTTTCATGATAAGCAACTGGTAGTGAAAAGAAGGAATACGTTCTTAGTATAAACGCAGAACACACATGGAAGCAAAACAATTCTTAGTATGAAGGCTAGGCCGCCATGGCCTCAACAACCACGGCTGAAGATCGCCATGGCCTTGCCAGTCGCCGGCAAGGCCACCTTTGCCTGCAGCAAGGCCGTGGTCAAGGTTGGTGAGGTTTGACGAGGGCAGTGATCCTTGCTAGAGCCTTGCCAGCCACTACGGGGAAAATAAGCCGAAGTGGAAGAAGAGAAAAAAGAAAAGGAAAAAAAAATAATTCGAAGAAATAAAATATTATTAAAAAATTGTCACGTGAATCTTTGGCGGGCCAAATTTGGCCTAATGAATTGAATTGGCACAATTGTAAAATGTTTAAGATTGAATTGGCTAAAAAAAGTTTAAGATTAAATAGGCACAATTATAATAGGTTTATAATTTTTTTGGTAAATTTCTTGCGAAACAACTCTCGAAAGAAAGTGAAGAATAAAGTGGATGATTGACAGAAGGTGCTGCAGTTAGGGGTTAGCATGTTCAGAACTCCTACTTGAACAATACGCGGGTATAAAGCTCTAGTTCACGTCGCGTCGAACACTCAATTTTTGAGCAATGACTACTGGCTTTAAGGAAAATTCAATTTAGATAACATCAAAGAGACACGAGCAATTCATATCTGATCATAAAGCTGCTAAATACAGGAAGGATCAGAGAGAGGGCCATGCAGAAACAAAGATGTAAGATAAAATAACACTAGAGTGAGTGAAGTATGTTAATCGTAATATTTGAACTTAAGTGATATTCATTTGTGTTAAGTGAAATTTGTTCATTCAATCAAGTAAGCTCTGTTGCAACTTATAAATGATCTATGTAAATATTATAGGATCTTCAAGAGAGAAGGGAGAAAAATCAGTAAAGACTATATCTTTACTCAATTGGCTATTTTTTTTAATTCCCTAAATATTAAATAATATCCATAATATTTAACAATATCTCTAACAATATTCTACATCAAGGAAATCTCTAATCTCCATAAATATACTTCATCACTCCCCCCTCAAGTTAAGCATGCAGCTTGCATATGATTGGTGCAACTTTCTTTGAAAGTCTGTGATCAGACACTGTGTAAATCGGACCTTACACTAAACAAATCAGATTTGACAAGCGCTAAAGCAACACATGATTAGAAAGTTGACATATCTTTCTCATACAATGTTGATAGAATTGTGTGAAAGCCCAACTTGAATTGCGGCAAACTAAACCACATCACCCCACAGTGCTCATCTTTGGCTACTTGATGAAGGTGTGTTTGACTCCGGCGTTCACAGCTACCTGGATACTTGATGACACCACCCCACGATGCTCATCTTTGGTTGTTCAATGAAGGTGTGCTTGACTCCGATGCTCACAGCTACCTAGATATTTGACGACGACTTCACTCGTCAATGGTGGTCATTATTAGAAGAGAGTACTGCAACAAATAACATCCATAGTAGTGTTGTTGAGTGCCGACAATATCAGAAAGTTATTGAACACGAGATGACTAAAGACAGCATAAAAACAGAAAAAGCTAAGGTTTGATTTAATTGCTTTTCTCTCGGTGGCTCTGATATCACGTAAATATTATAGGATCTTCAAGAGAGAGGGAGAGAGAATCAATAAAGACTATATCTTTACTCAATTGGTTTTTTTTTTTTTAAATCACGAAATATCAAATAATATCCATAATATCTAATAATATATCTAATAATATTTTCTAACAAGGAAATCTCTAATCTCCATAAATATACTTCATCAATCTACTTATTAATTGGATGACATATTATTGTTGTTATTTACCATCTTTATTTAATTGTAAATCAAATGGATGTCCTTGACTTTATTAACATAATTTGTTTTCAATATATAACTTACATAAGTGTTTGAAACAAAAGTTATATGATTCAGGAATAATTTTAAAGATTGTGCTCATTTGAACTCCACTAGAGATAACAGTTTGTGGATGATCAATAAGCTAAAGCTTGTTGTTGAATCTGTACACGCAATGACATTTGTGAGGTCAATTGGGATGCGGCAAGGACAAACAAAAGTATTCTCTAAATTTCGACTTTAAGTTTCGTCATTAACTACCTAGCTTTGTGATAAATTGATCCTTTTTTGGTATTTTTGGCTTGACCACCATGATAAATTGAGCAACTTCCTTGAGGGTCATAAATCATGTAACTCTTAAATAGAAAAAGCTTTAACATTGCACCCTTAAGAATAACTAATTAAATGCCTGTCCGATAGAAATCAATGAATCTGGTTGCCGATAAAACCAAGATACTTGGAAAGGATAGGGAAGCTAGCCTTTTAGCAAACCTGAAAGAAATCTGTAATGATTGAAATTGATTCTCCTGTAATCAATTAGAAGAGTTGTGATCATTTTTTTTCTTTATCTTGTTTTGCTTCGCTTGGATATCTTAACGGATTTTCCCCCCTCGTGCGATTTCCACCGTATTCTCACAGCCATCCATTATTTTATTGGCATAAGGATTAAAATTGCATATTGTAACAAAGCGTGTATTAATTATTCTATAGTTAACAATGCAATTTTCGTTGTTTTTTTTAAGGGGTGCAAACATAATAAAAAAGACCTAAAGCGTGAGACTCAATATGACAAAGTCTAGGATGTTCTATTTATTCCCCAAATCCAAAATAGAGCTAAATGCCATATTTTTGCTTAGTTTAAATTTTATTGATCCTCTCTAATATAATTTCTGGTACAACAAAATTTATAGGATGAATAATGGGATCGAGATTATTCCTTGCTTAATTTTAGAGAATAGTCTATTCCAAAACCCAACTGGAAAAAAAGCCACAAGCCAACTATTTTATATATACATACATATATATATATATATATATGTTGAGATTGTTCCTTGCTTGATTTTTAGAAAATAGTATCTATTCCAAAACCTAACTAGGAAAAAGAATTGTGAACCAACTATTATATGTGCATGTGATAAGATTGTTCCTTGCTTGATTTTTAGAAAATAGTATACGTGACATCCTGAAATTCGAGCCTTATAAGGGATGAATGAATGTGAATTTCGTCAATGCATTGTTGGTTAATCTCACTCGGAATTGATCACTCCTAAGATATTGACCTTGAGGGGAAAGGCTAATGAGGACAGAACTCGTGCGACTAAAGAACTTGACCTGGGAAAACGGCTTAACCGTGAGACTGCGTGAGGACGATCCCCGTAGATAGGCGAGGCCGATTCTACGGACGACTAGAAGTCGATTCGCGGACAGAACATAATGGAACGACGGGTGATTCCGTTTACCGTTATCGAACCTGCGAACGACCCTATGTCGATCCTTAGTGATCGTGTACTTTGAAATAAGAATCTATCCTCCGTAATTTCATGCAGTCAAGGACGTCCATGCGTCGAGATGTCTTGAACGTGGTTTGGCACACGAGTCGGTTACGCGTGAATCCCTCGAGCCGCCCGTCGCCCGAGTTATAACCAAAATGGCATTAGGGCGAAATTGACATGGCAAGAGAACTTAGGACTGGACTTCGAATTATCGGGAATGTCCGGGACGGACTTTGGATGAAGCTACTTCAGACAGTCGACAGAGACAGTGAAGCCGAGCAATTGTAAAAGGGATTCGGACCGAGAAAGCGAGCCCGTGAGGACATGGGCCGGGCCAAGTCAGTGTGGGCCTTAGGCCCAAGTTGGGACAGCCACCAAATGGGCCTAAGACAATCAAATGAGCCATTGGGCCAAACCAAGTATTCATATTCTAAGCCCATGGGCCAATTCTTAGCCTTTTCAAAGCCCAATAAATTCCCAAGCCCACTCCTATTCATGGCCAAGCCCATTTCTTAGGCCCATCCACCAATTTCAGCCCAAGGATATATTGGTAATTTGTGCAAGGTGGAAATGACCAAATTGCCCCTAAAAGCTTGTGGATAAGGGCAAAGCAAGAGAGAGAAAGAGGAGGTGATGTGCATGGGGAAGTGGAGCAAGCATTGAATGGCCTTAATGAGGCCTTGATGGCAGCTCTCCCATCACTCTCTCTCCTCCTCTTCAGCCCCAAACCGGTCGACCATCTCTCTCCCTCGTTCTCCCTCTCTTCCAGGCCAAGCTCCAGCTGACCCTTCGGTGAAGAATTGAGTCAAAAGTGGTCTTCCAGGTTGAATCAGAGAACGAGCCACCTATCACCGTGACCGGGAGAGACATGCCGTTCCAACGAGTCTGATTTCGTCTCGAACGGAGCCGCCTTCCGTCCTGTACGGCCGTCACAATCCGCCGGTCGCCGGTCCGTCGGTCCGCCTGCAGCCTGCACTGTTTCGCGTTTTTGGGCATTTTTCTCCCATTCCAACCGTTCCTTTGCCCATTCCATCCACCCACAAGATCCCCAAGACCCCCGGGAGCCTCCGGTTGTCGACCAATCCCCTCGCCGGAGCTCCGGCCAAGCCGTTCAACTCGGTTTCGCCTCGGCAGGCTGTTTTTCGGTGTTTTCGGTGGGAGTCCGAGCCGTGGTTGCTGTGTTGAGCTTGGGACCGCCTTGGATCGTCGTGGTAGAGGTTCCGGTGCGTAGCCACCGTTGTCGCCGCCGCGTCGGTGTCTCCGGCCCGCTTAACGGGTGAGTTTAGCTCCTAATCCTTCGATTAGTGCCTAAACTTGCTTAGGGTTGGTTTAGTTAGATTTAATTCTAGTTTATGTGATTTAATTAAGTTGTATTAGCCCTAAGATAGGTGGTTAGATGGATGGATTAGATTAGTTTAGCTTAATCTTGCTTTATTTGCTTAATTGTGCTTATGTGTTTAATTAAGCTTGTTTTGCTTAATTAATTGTTTGATTGTTTTAATTAATGATTTTAATGATTTCTGAGTTTAATTTATCATTTATTTAAATTCTGGAATTTACTGTTCACTCGACACTATTCACGGTTTGCTTGTTCACGAGGCACCTTGTTCACGTACCGTTCACAAAACACTTGTTCACGAGTTACTTGTTCATCCGTAATGCGAAAAGTTGTCTAAATTCATGTGTGTTGATTTTATGAAGTGAATGGATGTGTAAATACATGGGCATCCGCATGAATTGAATGTGATTTGTAATTTTGGGTATTTATCCCAAAATTTATTAATTTCAGTAATTAATTGAAAAATAACCGGGCATCGGTTGACAATGCCAAAAATGTTTTGGTAGACTACAGAAAATGGTGGGATTTATAGAAAAGGAAACTAATCTATTTTGGCTAAGGCCGATTGTGTACCCACACACGTTATTTTATCGAGTATCTTTGATATCAACAAATTAGGCCAAGATATTATGAAATTGAGGAATTTAATTACAAGGTGCAATATCGTTGGCCATAGTTGAGAGGGCCGAGTGGGGCCGTGATGCCACTACATATAACATTGCCGAGTGGGGCCGTGATGCCACTACATAAAACATTGCTTAGGGTGGGGCCGTGATGCCACTACATATAACATTGCCGAGTGGGGCCGTGATGCCACTACATATAACATTGCCGAGTGGGGCCGTGATGCCACTACATATAACATTGCCGAGTGGGGCCGTGATGCCACTACATAAAACATTGCCGAGTGGGGCCGTGATGCCACTACATATAACATTGCCGAGTGGGGCCGAGATGCCACTACATATAACATTGCCGAGTGGGGCCGAGATGCCACTACATATAACATTGCCGAGTGGAGCCGTGATGCCACTACATATAGACTTGTCTGTAAGGCCATGATTGAGAGTTGAGAATGAATAGTCAGAATGATCGTGTGATGATTTCGA
Source organism: Eucalyptus marginata (assembly GCA_014182565.1). Taxonomy (NCBI): domain Eukaryota; kingdom Viridiplantae; phylum Streptophyta; class Magnoliopsida; order Myrtales; family Myrtaceae; genus Eucalyptus; species Eucalyptus marginata. The sequence continues at coordinate 1,130,416 of CM024585.1, forward strand.
TGACATGTAATCGACTGGGTCGGTTGATCGATGACTCGATCTGAATTAATGAATTGATGTGTGAAATTGTTATATGCATTAATTATATGCATGAGTGAATCACATCGTTTATGGTATGCACACATGAATCGATAATGTGCAGGGTGTGGCAATGGCCAGGTGAGATCGCTTATGATGCGACTCGTGTGTGATTGATGAACTGCATCATCTAACGGCCATGTGCATTGCCTGTATCGTGCTGAATTATAACGTGCAGGGTATGGTATACCAGGTAAGGTTGTATGCGAATCGACTGTTGGTTGTTGCTTGTGGTGGGGTAGTTCTGGATAGATACCCTGGGTTGAGTTGGTGTACTAACCGGGGCTCAGGGGTGGAACTCGCTGAGATTTATATCTCACCTGGTTATTGAATAACCATTTTCAGGTCCCTAGTGTGAAGAGCCGGGAGCTTGAAGCGGAAGGTCGGGAGCATGGAAAGATGGCTCGTAGCTTCATGACATAGACCTTCGTATAAGCTTGAAGTGTTTATAAAAGTGTATTTGATTTGAAATTGTTGTCCTGCTTTTCTATCCCATGTTTGTTGAGGTCAGGGGATTAGTAATTCGCTTCCGCATGTGCAATAAAAAAATAAAGGGTCGGCGACGAGTCCTGGGAATGTCGCAAAATTCTATCGACCACCGAGGGATGTGTACGTGCTCGAGGTTCGGGACGTGACAGTATCTATTCCAAAACCAAATTGGGAAAAGGAATCATGAACCAACTATTCTATATGTGTGCGTGTGTGTTGAGATTGTTCCTTGCTTGATTTTTAGAATATAGTATCTATTCCTAAACCCAACTAGGAAAAAGAATGGTGAACCGTTTGTTATATATGTGTGTGCATGTGATGAGATTGTTCCTTGCTTGACCTTCGGAAAATAGTATCTATTCCAAAACCCAGTTGGGAAAAAGAACCATGAACCAACTATGATATATGTGTATTGAGACTATTCCTTGTTTGATTTTTAGAAAATAGTACCTATTCCAAAACGCTACTGGGAGAAAGAATTGTGAACCAATTGTTATAGGTGTGTGCGCGTGTGATGAGATTGTTCCTTACTTGATTATTAGAAAATAGTGTCTATTCCAAAACCTAATTGGGAAAAAGAATCGTGAACCAACTATTATATATGTGTGTTTTGAGATTGTTCCTTGCTTGATTTTTAGAAAGTAGTATTTATTCCAAAACCTAACTAGGAAAAAGAATCTCTAACCAACTATTCGGTGAATGAACACAAGTAAGGCATCTTATACATTAAATGGCAAAAGAAAAGTATCTTATGCACAAACTTATGCACGAATGATGTTTATTGCTTTGTGCTGAGTTGATGTTTTATTGTCAAATTGATCATATCTCAATTCGACTTGCACATTCACCTGTAATTACTGCGTTTCAAGCTAGGAAACTTCAATACCCATGATTAGTTTATTTAAGTGTTTAGAGATTCCACATCTAAAAAGACAATAGATATTATTATTCAATAAGATACTATTTAAGAAGTCATGTGCGTGCGCTTAGACAGGTTAGGAAAATAAGATCCTCTTAAACCACCTTAAAATGAGAGCTACATTCAAAGGAGGTAATCACGCTACTTGTGTCTCCTCACCCTTTAGCGTGTCAAAAGCTTAACGAATAAGGCGGCTCAAATTAATAATATCATACAAGTTACTCTCTTCAACATATCTAGTGATTATACATCAATCCAAGAAAAATCAACCTAGCCGAAGAACTCAATAAATTTGCAATATACCAGATAAACATTCAAATCAAGAATTAACAAAATCACATAGCACCCAACGAATTGATTGATAGTTACACGTTCGGTTAAAATAGGACAGAGTTATATCTAGTAATGATTGAACTTTCACAATTTAACTAATTCGAATGCGTATCTATATCACAATAGAAGAAAATATTCAAGATCCTGCTGTGAACCATGGGCAACGATTTTGACAGAAGTCGTTCAAAAGTGGCGCCTGTTTTCATTGCTGGAGCGGGACTTGTAGCTGCCCATGCTTGCATAGCCGTGACTCCTAGGTCAATCGATCTCCTATTCGGCTGTAAAAGAACAAGAAGAGAAGTTGAGAACCTCATCTTCAAGAGGCAAAGTTTCCCATGAAGATATGTCAAAAGTAAAGTTAAGCATCTAGAAAGCGAAAGGATAGTAAAAGCTAGAGCTGTCGCAATAATACTTCTCCCTGCCTCAGGAAATTTTCGTTAGTGAATGGAACACTGGACTCAAACAACAGAATTACATTGTAAAGAATTCATTATAAGCAACTAGTAATGTAAAGAAGGAATGCATTCTTATTATAAATGCAGAACATGCATAGAAGCAAAACAACTTTCGGAAGAAAGCGAAGAACAAATTGAACCACTGGCCAGAAAATACTGTGGTTAGGGGTAGCATGTGCAGAACTCCTACCTGGACAAGCCAAGAATATAAAGATTTAGTTTATGTTGTGTCAAACTTTCATTTTTGAGCAATGATGACTGCCCTTAAAGAAAATTCATCTCCAGATATCATCTAAGAGACGTGAGCATTTGTATCAAAAGATAATCTTAAAGCTGCTTAAAACAGGAAGGATCAGAGAGAAGTCCATGCAGAAGGATATGCATATAGAGAACATAATGCTAGAATGAGTATGGAAGAGTGAATTCCTACAAATTTTCTGTTGACATCTTCTAAGAACTTTTAGGAGAATCCAACTATTCAACGCAATCTCTCAAATATTCAATGCAATCTCTCTTCACAAACTCTACCAGATCTCTTTCTCTGGCCTTCTCTAGATTTCTTATGAGAATCATCAGGGTAAATTCATTTGGGGTACGGCCAGCCGCTTTCATCTTCTCATACGTATGCATTGCCTTTTCAATCATGTTCACTCTTAGATATACTCCAACCATCTCGGCATAAGCCCTTGTGTCAGGTTCAATCCCTTATTTCAGAAGTCCAGAGAAAACAACTTCAGCAAGAGCAACCATTTTGTTCTTTCCCAACAGTTGGATCATTTCGCAACGCAATGCAAGATCAGTTCCATAACATTCCTCCTTGCACATGTAGTCGAAGACCTATAGCTGGAATCCTTTTAGATAGAATGAGAACAGTAAAAAGAGAATATTGAAATAGTGCATCCACAATTCACACCACCCCTATGTACATGGTGAGTGGATTACTTTAATTCTCTTTTTGCTCAAAATATTAATGAGAACAGTAGTTTGAATATGCCCTATGCTGTTTCCCTTGATGAACATGTAAAACCTGCATTTCTGCTTTCTTTTAATTTAAGACTAATCTGCACAGTGGTTCTGCTTTCTTTATGAATGCCTAGTGTAGAAGATTAAAAGGAATACCCAAACCCAAACTAAGAAAATCCTAAACATGGTTAAAATCTATAAGGCCAAAAAAGCCTACAAGAATCATTGTTACAAGGTAAGCCAATCTCATTGGTCAACACTCAACCCATTCTGCTAGTGATGTACCGGTCGAATCGCCAATAACCAATACGAAAAACGAATTCACCGAACTTCAGAGCAACACTCAGTTGCCAGATCACTTGCTCTGCTCATACCAGTTAAAGCATCCGCTACAATCAAAGAATGTAACTCACACATACACCAAAAATGGCCTTCTAAACTTCCAACTCCTATTTTAACGGGCAGATACTGTTCACACCACACGCCAAAGTTACAAAGAGAGAATTCGAAAACCAACGAGAAAAGCCAAGAATATAAAGACCCAGAACCACAAACTCTAACAAGGGAAGACCCCCGGGGCGAAAAAGGCGATACCTTGAGGACCAAGTCGACCTCGTTCAGTCTCCTGAGCTCAGCGAAGGCGTTCGAGAGATGGGATTACAAAAGCCGAGCGAGGATCGTGCCGAGGGCGTGGTTCAACCGAAGAGTGGATTTGGCCAGCTTGAGGGACTGGATGGCTCGTCTGGCCTCCGTCGACAACACGTTCGACCTCCACAGTGGCCTTCTCGTACTGTTGCGAAGCCCGCAGGTGACGATGCTCGTGGCGGGCGCTTGGTGGAGACGCGGTCGGACAGAGCGAAACGGAGACAGAGAAGCCTCCATGCCTCTACTTCGGATTTTGGGTTCCGTCGGTCCTAGGGGGTGAATAGGCTTATGAAACGAGTGCGTCTGATCGGATCGGATCGAAAACAACGATCGTATACAACTTGATGAATTTAATCCATTTTCATTTAATCTTATTCTAATTTTATTAATTTAATCTCTAACCTTTAATTTTATTAATTAAATCATAATTTTTTTCACTTTTTGTCAATTTAGTTTGTCTAAGCAATTTTAGTTGGAAATCACCGAGGAGGACATCGAACATTTTATTTGATAAGATTGGCATTGACTTGAATAATTTTTTATAATATTTAAATATTTTTATTTCATTATTATTATTATTTTTCTTCCTTTTTCGCCTCATTTAATCAATTGTTGGGCATCTGCGACTAGCTAGAGACGTGACCATGCCAGCCTCTAGCAAAGCTTGCCCTTGCTAGTTATTAGCGAGGGTGTCGCCATTGCCAGGTGAGATTAGTTTTGCGCTGCCATGACGAGGCCAACCTTGCCTAATGATGGTGAGATCAAGCCTCACTAGTGGTTAGCGAGGGTGGGCTTCACTAGAGGTCAGTGAGGTCCTCTTGTCGGTTCTTGCTTTGGCTTGTTGTCAAGGCTTTAGCGACTAGCTAGAGGAAAAAAAAAAAAAAAAAAGAAAAATAATAATTCAAAAAATAATAATATTTTATTAAAAATTATTTAGATTAACACTAACCATACCATATAAAATGCTGAGTATCTACCTTAGTGAAATTAGCTACTCAGTTGACATAATAGGAAAAAAAAATTAGTATTGAATTGATAAATTAAAATGTTCATAATTGAATTAGGAAAAATGTTAAGAGTCGCCTTCTAATATATTCCAACAGTAGAAGGTGATTCTTTTTTAATCATAGTAGAATTAGTTCCTTCTCCGTGTCCCTTCCTTCACGCCAGTCGAAACGTCTCCTTGTGTCTGCTCTGGTATGGCTCTCTCTCTATCTCGTTCGTTCTTTCGGGTGTGAATCTCATATAACCTCAATTCGGGTTCTTGATAGGTGAAAGATGATGCTTCTCGAGGATGTCTTCAATGTCGAGAGGCTTGACCCCCAACGGCAATAAGTTCGACAAAGGTATGCCCATGCTTTTTCTATTGCTCGTTTGCTTCTCCTCTGCTAATTTTCTTGTTATGGGTTCGTCAAAAAACTGTTCTTTTTTTCCGTTTTTCGTTCATCTCTCGCGCAGACGCCAATTTACTGTTGAGCCTATTAATGGGACCTAGCAAAAAGGAGAGTTGGTTTGTTTGTATCGGTTGTGTTTGTGCTTGTTGAGAGATTCGTTGCGTGGAATGTTCTTCTTTTTTCTCCAATTGGTTTGTGGTTTGTGAAATCTTGCTCCTGGTCCCTTGCTGTGTCGCGGTTATGGAGCTAAGTATGGAGTAGTTGTCGCTCCTTTTGAGACTCCTTAATCTTGAAGTCTCATTGCCCTAGGTCGGTCAAATGTTGGTGTGGCTCTTGTTGCGTGCGAACACCTTGTGACCAAAAAATGTGACGCCGGAAGGGATAAAAACAAGGAAAAATGTGAAGGGGAGAGATCGCGTAAAGAGCTTTCGCAATGTCCTCTGGTCACTCCAAACTTGAGAGAATGATGTTAGCATTCGGGAAGGGGAGTGTTAGAATACCCTATACGAAGGATGTTGTTACCTGGGGCATGTTTACTTTCTTGTGTGCCAATTGTTATATGCTGGGCTAACTTAAGTTGAGCTCGTTGCTGCTTTAAGAATTGACTGGGGATGTAATAGGCTGGAGAATGAGCTATATGGTACTTGACATGCACCTACTGAATTCATTTATTGCTTTGGAAGAAGTTTCTAATTGTTCGAAAGGGCTTGAGTTTTAAATTTAACCATTTGGTAAAACAATGGAAACGTACCAGAATTAGGGACCAGTGAATGGAAGAGGAATTTTACTCCTTTCCCTTAGATAGGCAGTCGTGAATTATCTTTGGACGTGCAAACAATCTTTTAATTTTTTGTTTGTGAGCTCATGGATTATGGTGTCTTTAGTAACTTGGACTGAAGCACAAAGCAAAAGGTTTGACATGTTCATGCATCTAGATGTGAATACTAAGAGTGCGTTTGGTAACGTTTCGTTTAAAAATTGTTAGGAAACAAAAATAAAAAAAAGTGTTCGTTCGGGGAACAATTTTTGAACAAAAAACGCGTTTGGTAAACTTGTTCCGGAATAAAAAATGAACGAAAACACGTTTGGTAAATTTGTATTCTTTTTTTATTTCTTTTAATTTTTTTATATTTTTATTTTCTTTTTCTTTTTTTCTTTCTTTTTTCGTTTTTCCTTTTTTTTCTTCTTTTTGGCCGGTCGCCGGCCTTGGCCATGGCCGGCGGCCGGCCGACGAGGGCGGCGGCCTCGCCCGGCCACGGTGAGGCTCGGCGGCCCCCGGCGAGGCCAAGCCTCGCCGTGGTGGGGCGAGGCTCGGCCTCGCCGGTGGCCGGGCGAGCTCAGCTCGGCCTCGCCGGTGGTGGGCGAGCTCGGGCTCGCCGGATCCGGGCAAGCCCAAGCTCGCCCGGCCAAGGCGGGCGAGCCTCGCCTTGGGCCGCGGCGACGCTCGGCCTCGCCCTCAGGGGGCCGACGCCCGGCAAGGTCGCCGGCCCTCGACGGCGTCGTCGCCGGCCCTCTTTGGCGTGTCGCTAGCCATGGCCGAGGCCGAGAACCGGCCAAAGAAAAAGAGAAAAAAAAAAAAAAAAAGAGAAGAGAGAAAATCTGTTTTTAATTTTTATTCCGAAACAAGAAACAAGTTTTTCTTGTTTCTTTTTTTCCAAAAGTGTTAGAACAAAAAAAATAGATTTGGAACAAAAACGCAAACAAACACGTTTGTGTTCTTTTTTTCCCCTGGAACAAAAAAAAACACAATCTGTTTATAAACAAAAAAAAGAAGTGTTAACAAACACCCCCTAAATTATCACTACGACTAGGAGCAGAACTTCTAGCTGCCCAATGCTCGCACGGCTGTAAGTCCTCAAACAAGATCGAACGATCTCCTCTTTGGCTGTAAAAGAAGAAGAACAGAAGTTAAGAACTTCATCTTCAAGAGGCCAAGTTTCAAATGAAGATATGTCAAAAGTAAAGTTCAAGCATCGGGAAAGCGAAAGGACAATAAAAGCTAGAGTACTTCTCTCAGCCACCGGAAGTTTTCATCACTAAATGGAACATTGGACTCAAACAACAAAATTACGTCATACATCCCAATAATTTGTTATAAGCGACCATTGATGAAAAGAAGGAATGCATTCTTAGTATAAATGTAGAACATGCATGGAAGCAAAACATCTCTCAAAGAAAGCGAAAAACGAATTGGACCACCGACCAGAAAGTACTGCGGTTAGGGGTAGTATGTCCAAAACTCCTACTTAAACAAGCCAAGAGTATAAAGCTCTAGTTCATGTTGCATCAAACATTCATTTTTGAGCAATGATGACAGGCGTTAAAGGAAATTCATCTCCAGACAACATCCAAGAGACATGAGCACTTACATCAAAAGATAATTGTTGACACCTAAATTTTGGCAATTTAATTAATTTATTTATTGCATAGGAAATTAGGAGGTTAATTTTATTAATTGCATAGCGTATAGATTTAGGTTATATTTATTTTTATTTTTTATTTGCATTTTTGCTTTTTATTGAATCGGTGGCGGATAGATTCAAATTGGTTGGCGCTCTTATTTTTAAATGATCGTTAATTATCTTTGTGAGGTCGAAATTCGAAATTTTTCCGAGATATGATATTGCGAGTTGGTTTTGAAAGATTTGATTTTAGAAAAATTTTATCATTATCTCGAGTTCTTATCAGTATGGGATGAATTTTGTGAAAAAGATTTGCGAAGGTTGATTCGAGGAAAATTTTGAAAATCCAATTCCTCTCCCTATAAAAGGCCATGTGTGCGAGAGGTCCGGAGTGGGGTTCTTTTGGAAAAAAAAAAAACTCTGAAAAGTAAAGAGAGAAGGGAGAATAGGTTTTTTCGGTCTGGGGGGCTCTCTCTCTCTCTCTCTCTCCGTTGAAAAAGGGCAGCAAAAAAAAAGCTTCGGCAGAAAAGAGCAAAAGGGGGGCAGAAATTCTGAAGACAGCAGAGGTGAGAGGACATGCGCATGTGAAAGAAAAAAAAGGAAAAAAACAAAAAGAAACAAAAACCCAAAAGTTTCTGTTCATCTTCCACGAAGGGTTGCTGTGACCGTCTCTAGGGCGGCCGATCTCCTCGCCGGTGCACGCCACAGCCAAGCTTGAGTTACTCCAAGCGTTGAGGCTGCGACGCCCTTGTTCCTTCGCCGCGACGCACGTGGCCCCGACGATAACAGGTGCAGATCCCGCAAGCGTCGCAGACCGCCTTCGCCACCGCTCCGCCCCCGACGTGCAGCCCGCGCCTCAGCCCGCGCCTCCGCCCGCGACTCATCGCTCCAGCAGCCAAGCTCGACGCCCCCACATCTCCGAAGCCCGGCCCCACCGAGTGCCGTCAGAGGAGTTCGATCGCCCACCACCGCGCCAGGCGACCCACGACCTCCGAGCACCCCTCCGCGAGCCCGGGCCGCTCCGTTCGTTTTCGATTTCTAGGGTTTTTGCAGATCTCTGCCTGCGAACTAGCTGCGCCCCTGCCTCCGCTCCGGACGCCGCTGATCTTCGACACCCCCAGCCCGACGCCGCTCCTCAGCAGCCGCGCCTGAGTGACCGCCTGCAGCTGTTCGTTGCTGCCGGAGATCCGAGCCTCCTCGCCGCGCGCCTGCTGTGCCCTCGCCGGAGTCCCTTGCCGGTCCACCTTCGCCGGAGCTCCGAACCTAGCAGCTGCTCAGATTTGCTTGAAAAGAAAAGAAAAGAAAAAACAAAAGAAAAAGAAAAGCAAATTAGGTAGTTTTTCTCTCTTTTACTTTACTTTTATTTTTTATTTTATTTGTTCTTTTTTAGTATAATTATTCCTTAAAGTAAGGATGATTGATATTCCAAACATGAAATAGTCCTCAAATTAGGAATTGTCGGTCCGATTTTCGCGCCCGAAATCCGACTCGCAATCACTTCGCAAAATCGACAATCCGATCTCACGCCCGAGATTCGATTTGCGATTTAATTTTAAAATCGACAACCCGATTTCATGCGCGAAATATGGTTCGCCAATTTTCGAATATCAATTTTATCTTGGTTGATTTGATGTCATCGTCTCTAAGTCAATTTTATTTTTGTAAAAGAAAACATCAAAAAAATTTTGAATTAGGATTAGGTTTGTTTTTTTATCTTGCATGATTAGATAGGAATTTTATTTTGAGTTATGAAAAAGAAAAAGAAAAAGTGCACTCATTTAGGATGTTAGTTTTTTTTTCCATTATCTGAATTGCATGTTTAATTTTAATTTCGAATTTCATAAAAATTAGGAATTAAGGCGCATTATTGCGCGTCGTGGCATATTAGAATAAATTGCATGTTTTATTTTAAGTTTAGATTGATTTTTTGCATCTTAGGTTAGAGCTTGCTAGGTTAAGATCATATCTTAGTTTAAATTAGGATTCACTCTGACATGATCCTTAATATAAGCTAGATAGAATCCTAATCTAGATAGTTGTTTTGCATTTTCCTTAATTTCGAATTTCATAAAATTTGTCTTAGGATAAATTAGTTTCAATTTCTAGAATATATTGCATTTTTAGAATAGAAAATTCATGTGCATGTCATATAGAATTAGACCCACTAAATGCACGTCATTTAGGGTTTATTATTAGGTTTATTTAATTAGAAATTGCATGTCATTAGAATTAGGTCATTTTGGTTAATTTAGATTGCAATATAGATTGCATATTTAATTATTGCATGTTCATTAAGAAATCATTAGTTTCTTTTTACTCATTCATATAGTTTAAGACATTTTGTCATGCCATATCATTTCATATTAGATTATAAGCATTGCATTGCATATGACTATATTCTCGTAAAAAAGCGAAAACAAAAATTGAGTGATTGTTTGTTAATTAGAAATCATATCTAAGATTCGCGTGTGAATTTCGATCTAACAAACGCAGATCTTTCGTTGCTTTGAGGTAAGTCCGCATTATTTTTTTTTTTTCTTGAGTGTTAAATTGGTGGTTTCTTGCACTCGTAATATAACCTCATATATTAGGAAAGTGAAATTAATTATTTACTACAAACATTTTTTCAAAAAAAAGAAAAGGTACCAAAAGGGCGTTAGAGAAATCTAACGTAACCAAGTCCCCGTACCCAAAATCTCTGGTTCCTTCTGGTTCGTAGGAGTAAGATAATCCTCCCGTTATTTTACTTAGGTGTCTAATCGACCTACCCTAAACCGATTAGTGACGACTCTAGATAATAAGCTTTTGCATGTTAAAATCCTAAAGTCGCGATTTGATATGGGCTTGGGAGGCCCGAGCTAGCCCAGGCAAAGCGCAGTATTCATCAACCAGTTTTAGAAAACCCGAAAATTGGGTCGCGACAATAATCCCAGAGCTGCTGAAGACAGGAAGGATCAGAGAGAAGCCCATGCAGAAAGAAAGGCATACAGAGAACATAATGCTAGAATGAGCATGGAAGAGTGAAATCCTACGTATTTCTTTTGAATTCTTCTAGGAACTTCTCAGGAGAATCCAAATATTCAACACAATCTCTCTTCACAAACTCCACCAGATCTTTTTCTCCGGCCTTCTCTAGATTTCTTATGAGAATCATCAGGGTAAATTCGTTTGAGGTACAACCAGCTGCTTTCATCTTCTCATAAGTCTGCATTCCCTTTTCAATCATGTCCACCCTTAGATATGTTCCAATCCTCTCGGCATAAGCCCTTGAGTCAGGTTCAACCCCTTCTTTCAGAAGTCCTGAGAAAACAACTTCAGCGAGAGCAACCATTTTGTTCTTTCCCAATAGTTGGATCATGTCGCAATGCAATGCAAGATCCGTCCGTACCATTCCTCGTTGCTCACGTACTCTAAGACCTATAGCTGGAATCTTTTTAGATGGAATGAGAACAGTAAAATGGAGATATTGAAATAGTGCATCCAGAATTCACACCACCTGCATGTATACATCGAGGGTATTACTTTGTTTCTCTTTCTTCTCAATATACTAATGAGGACAGTAGTTTGAATATTCTCAATATACTAATGAGGACAGTAGTTTGAATATGCCCAACGTTGTTTCCCTTGATGAAACATGCAAAACCTGCATTTCTGCCCAATGTCGTGGTCGTCATTGATGTCGTTATAATTATCATTATCACTACAACTACTATGTTTTAATATAAAACTAATCTGCACGGTTATATTCTCCTTTCTTTGTGAATGCCTAATGTTGAAGATTAAACAGAGTACCCAAACCCGAACTCAGAAAATCCTAAACATGGATAAAATCAAGAAGGCCAGAAAAAGCCTACAAGAATCATTGTTGCAAGGTAAGCCAATCTCATCAATCAACACTCAACCCGATTTCTACGGATCATCCATGCCACTCACTAGCTCCATCTACCAGTTGAATTGCCGATAACCAATGTGAAAAACGAATTCACCAAACCTCAGAGCAACACTCAATTGCCAGATCACTTGCTCTGCTCATACCAGTTAGAGCATCCGCTACAATCAAAATGGCCATGCAGGAAACGGACATGCAAAGAAAACAAAGACCCAAGAACCACAGACTCCCAAAATGGCCTTTTAAACTTTCAATATCTATTTGGAAGGGCGGAGATTTTTCACATCACACACCAAAGTTACCAAGAGAGAATGCGAAAACCAACAAGAAAAGCAAAGAAAACAAAGACCCAGAACCACGGGCGCGAAAAAGGCGATACCTTGAGGGCCAAATCGACCTCGTTCTGCCTCTTGAGCTCGGCGAAGGTGTTCAAGAGATCGGATTTCAAGAGCCGAGCGAGGGTCGTACTCAGGACGTGGTCCAACCGAGGAGTGGATTTGGCCAGCTTGAGGGACTGGACGGCGCGAATGGCCTCCGTGGACAACACGTCCGACCTCCACAGCGGCCTCCTCGTACTGTTGCGAAGCCCGCAGGTGACGAGGCTCGCGGTGGCCGGAGGTCGGTGAAGGTGCGGTCGGACAGAGCGGTTTGGGTTTTGGGCTCTGTCTGTCAATTCGTAATAATTCTAGAATCGAATGCAAGACACTCATATATTTTGAAAGGTTTTGTGAGTATTGTGTAATTTGAAGTTCTAGACACATGTATTGCAAAATATAAAAATAAGTAAAAAAAAATAATAAAATAGAAGTCATTTCAATACATTAAAAAAGAGATCACTCTTGGGTATAAAACACTCTGGAGATTTGTATTACTATTCGTAGTGTGAATTCCAGGATTTTCACAATTATAATAAAGAAATCTTTACCAAAAAAATTAAAATAAAGAAAGTATATTAGGATTGATCAAGAAAAAGGTGAATGTAATAAAATTTAAAGAAATATGCTAAAAACATTTCGGATTATTCGAAAAAGAAATATACTAAAAAAGTACAAAAAAATTTTGGATCATTTCTCGAATTGTGCGTGTCATCCTTACACAGGGCCATGCTAATCTTCTCTGTAACGTTCCAACTTTATCGGATGTCTCCGAAGAGACTTCATCCCACTTGGACAATATAAACTAAGGTGCAGTGTGTTCAAGGTCGATGTGGTACTCTCCTTGATTTCGACTTATTTTAAGGCTGGCCATCGGGATTCTCGTTGCTTGAATCTTTCTATTCGTACGAGGCTCATATTTACTTCCAAAGTTAGGACATGTGGTCCAAGCAACTTGGCCACTTGAAAAAGAACTATAAATGATCTGCTTTTTCCCTCTCCTGCCTACCTTTTCAAAAGTTGTTTTATCTGAAGTTATCTAATATTATATGCCCCTTTTTAATTTTAAGTATATAATGCAAGACTTAAGTATTCTGCTTTTGCGACCTTTTTCCTTTCATTGTAATGTGAATAATGTAGTGTCTTATGTACCTTGTTGTCTTTGGGGTTTATCTGGATAGAATCATGTTCTGCTGTTATCTCCAACCTTAGTGTGCAGCAGTATCTGCAATGTCGACGGGCTTTGTTGAGCAGAAGTTGAGTATTGTCGTGGTTGAGGCTTGTCGAAAGGCTCTTCAAGAAGCTGATGAACTAGGGAGATGGAACCTGATAAGGATGACGGGTAAGCTCTTCTCACTTTTTTCTTTTCATAGAACATGTTCTTGAAAGAAGCTTTACCTAACTGTCGGAAAAAAATTGTAGTGATCAGGGTTTCTATCGTGTGGTATCTGTGAAGTTCTCGTGTTTTGCTTAGTTTCTGCTGTTTTAACATTTTTTTCCCTAGTCTTTTACTTGGAAAAGGAATAGTTAAAAAAGTGAGTGCAAACATGAACGGATGTATTATGATCTTTTCCCACCAAAACTGGTTTGCAATTAATCGTGACAGCCAAGGAGGATTGATCAAAGTGGTCGTTGGGTGGTTTTGAATAAGCTAAAGACAATACACTAGTCTGTGACTGAACATTAATCGAAATGGATGACGGAGTGGCAGATATTTTAGATAACGAAGCAAGTGGCTTCTGGCTAGCTGTAGCTCATGGAATGGGAGGCATAGGAAAAACAACTCCTGTCAATCTCGTCTTTAATCAACTATCACCTCACTTTGGAATGTGCAGCAGTTTCTCTTATGATATCCAAGAAAAAGTCATCAAGAGAAGAAGGAATAGTCAAATTGCTGAAAATGTTATCGTTGGATATTGTAAATCTTCTGCAGCTAATAACATTGATAATGTTGATTATGGAGAGCAGAGGATTGGACAAACACTCCACAAAAGGAAGGTCCCATTGTCCTTGATGATGTAGACAAGAGTGAACAAGTCTAGAAGATAGATAGTGAGTGTGCCTTGTGGTTCAGGTTCTAGAGTTATTATCACTAGGAAAAATGTTTTGCATAATAAAGAATTAATGTATGATGTTCTAGGTTATGAAATGGAGGAAATGAGTTTCCATCATGGACTGCGACTTTTCAGTAGGCATGCCTTTAAGAGAGACACTCCTTTAGATGACTACCACATCCTTTTGAGAGAGTCGTCTCCACGACTTGACGACTTCCTTTGGCTCTTGAAGTGTTAGGTTTGTTCCTTCATCGGAAAAGGAAAGAGGTATGAAAAGAGACAAGACAAATTAAGTAAGTCCCCTCACAAGGATACCGCAAGAAAGATGAAGATTAGTTGTGCCTTAAGTACTGACTGATGACAAATTTGTTTAGATATTGCTGCCTTTTCCGTCGATGAGAACCAGAATAAGGCAATTCACATGTGGAAGAATTGTGCATTTTCTCCAAGAAAGGGTTATCAATGTTCTTGAGACCCTGTCCTTGATAAAGGTTCGAAATGACGATGCATGATCAACTAAGTGATCTTGGGAGGGAATCATCCATAAAAAAGCTTTAACAGATCCTGGAAACAAAGCAAAGCGACAACTATCAACACGTATTCTTGTTTTTACCGAGTACCTTTCTTTTGAGGTGTTTCTTCTTCCCCGTAAAATGTGATTGTTATACAGAGAAGAGGAACTCCAACTCACCGATTAGTTTTTACCGCCACATAGGAAACGAAAATGTTCAAGCATTCCATCTAGCCTGGCATAGTTTTCCAAGATTTCATATTACTATTGGAAAGATGGAAGAATTTGGACGACTAAGGTTCCTTAAATCGGACAGCGGAACTTGTTTTGGGGACGTCACCAATTGACTTTCGAACTTAAGTTGAATTTCTCGGGCTTTTCCTCAACCGGATTTTAGGTGGTCAGTAACCATTAAAGAATGTAGTCGTTTTCGAACTTCGTTACAGTGACTTCACAGATGAAGTATGGAGCAGACACAAGGTATGTTATGTGTTTACTTGAAGCCTAATTATCTCATATTGCGGAACCTTTTTTCCCTCTTTTGAGTTTTGTCTCATCTTCTAGTATGTTCTTATATTTTTTCCTTCAGTTATATGATCCTCTAATACTTGATATTTCACTTCTGCAATACTTTGTTCTGCTTTTGCAGATGGCAAGTTCTGACGCTGAAAAGCTGTTCTGGCATAGCTAAAATTCCAGAATGGAGTACTGAAAGTTGCACTCAAGTTTGATGGGAACTGACTTTGGAAAACCAAAGTGCTTGACTGACTTGAGTATTGAAAGTTGCAGGCGTCTTAAAGAGTTGCCTGAAGAAATTTGAGGGCTCGTGAATCTTAATCACTTCTCTTTAAAGGGATGTTTTATGGAGAAGAAACTCCTCGACTAATTTGGTAAGTTAGCATCATTGAAAAATGTTTTATGTATGCAACACGGTGATTCGTTGCTTATCAGATTCTATTAGTGGACTAAACTGTTTTTTCAACACTCAGCATAGCACACGCCAATCACCAAACTTCTGAACTCTATTGAAGGGCTGGTGAAGCTGGAGTTCTAGTTCCATCGGAAAGTCAAAATCATTCCGCATGTTGGAACTGTCCATACTTGGAAACCGATGGAAGTTTCCTGGTAATATTGGAATATTGGAATATTTGGAAGAGCTACATGTCTATAGTTGTCCTGTGTTAGAGGTCGAAATCCCTGCCGAACTCGGGACATGCTCCTTGTTGAGAACCCTAAATTTATCGCATACAGGAACTGTCAATTTGCCAGGTACAATGAATCTGCTTCCTTGCCTGGAAAAAATGAACTGAGAATAGCGTGATATTGAAGAGTTGCCAGAGCTTTGCGGAGTTTGATGTACTTACAATTCGAATCTACTTAGTAGCAGTTGGTTCCTAATCTCTCGAATATGACAAATTTGATGGAATTGATTCAACATGCTAGAACTGGTAATATAGTAAGGATCAAAGTGAGTGCAGACTTGTGACCTATGGAGGATTGGGAGATTGTCTAAACTGAAAGAAATTGAGTTGTGCCTAGGGAAAATCACCGTGCCCCCATCTAGGCTCGCTCTCTCTTCTAAACGCTAACTTTGTCTGTACTAGACCTTCAATCCTGCACGCAACTTCCATCTTTTCTGGTGGATTCAAACCTTGGTAAAGTCAACCCGCCAAGATCAACCTTGTCCAACTTGAAATTTTTTGAAAATATGTCGGCTTTAGAGCTCTCTCCTTCTGGAATGAAAGCCATACAACTGGAGGGACTGCCAAGTTGGAGAAGTTTGGTCATGAGGTGTGAACTGGAGAGATCACCCATTTGATCAAGCCTAAAGAAACTGGAAGTACTGGAGGTGAGCTGGTGCTCAAAGCTGGTTGAGATTCAATTTACTGGCAGCGTGCTGGAATCACTGAAGAGATTAGCTATCTATGGCCGTGAGTCTTTAGAATGGTTAGGTTCTCTCTTGGAACTGCAGCCATCTAGTGAGTCAACTGCTTGCGGGCTGAGAATATTCCTTCTATCGACCGTCTTAAAGAATCCAAAAGAGAAGTTTTCCGAGTGTCAAAGGCTACCCAGCATCCAAGTCGTCTGCAAGTTGGAATCATTGGAAAAGTTCTCTCTCTACAGGTGCCACTCTGTTGAACGATCAGTTGATAATTGTCAAAAATTGAAGAGCCTGAGGCATATCAAAATCAACCAGTGCTATAGGGCCTTGATCAGTTAGAGGTTTTGGACAGGATGGAATTTGATTAGTGAAGATCAATGGAAAGGTTGATGGATATCCCGACCACAAAAGGTTGCCACTTGGGTGCCTAATATGTATTTTCAGGTCATATGCGGATCATCTGTTCAGGTCAGAACGAGCCCAATCCTTCATGTTTCAGTTTGGGGCGGGAATCACAGAAACCCGACCCGGCCTGTTGACACCACAGTGCGCACAGAGCAAACATATTCTGCAGAGAGATATGCAGTGAGAGATTGGTGAGGCCAGTGAGGGGCGATACTCGACGAGTTGATGTGAGGCCAGTGAGAGGAGTGATACTCGACGAGTTGAGAAGGTAATTTTGTCGTTCCTCTTTGTTCTTTTCAGATCCAAATCGCTGGGGAAAATTTGAAATTGGGAAGCTAATCTTTTTCACTTTGGCCTTGATGTGAATCTGGGTTTCAGACGGATTTTTCGCGCAGCTTATTGAGTAATCTGATTTTGTGCATTGTATTGCATCTGGGAAAGTGTACGTTGGAAGTGCATGGAATTTCACTGCAGCAAGTGATTTAGGGCCTGAATGTTAGCTTCTGCTATCCCTTTTGCTCTACTCCCTGTGCATCCCTTATCTTTAATTTCTGTTCCTATCTTTGCATTCATATTGTATAAGTGCGAACGTTGCAAGGATAAACAAAAAATACATTTTTTTTCAATTTCGACATTATTTTCCATCTCGAACTACATAATTTTTTCTGACTTCGACTGCATAGCTTTGTGGTAAATCGATCCTTCCCAGTAGTTTTAGCTTTACCGCGGTGAATTGAGCAACTTTCTCGAGGGCTAGAATATAATCATGTAACTCGCTAAATAAAATTAAGAATAATTAATCAGACTGGTTGTCTGATAAAAATTTATTGAATCTAGTCGCTGATAAAACATGATAAGTGGAGAGGAAAGTGAAGCTAGAAGAAATCTGTAACGATGGAAACTGATTTTTATTGTTGTATCTATGATGATAATTTTTTCTGTCTTGTTTTGACCGAATACCGCTTCTTTGCTTCGCTTTTATGTCTTTGACGCAGTCTTCATCCATTATGTATATTATTCAGTATTCACTAGATTCGCACAGGCCATC
The DNA here is from genome assembly GCA_014182565.1 of Eucalyptus marginata. Classification (NCBI taxonomy): domain Eukaryota; kingdom Viridiplantae; phylum Streptophyta; class Magnoliopsida; order Myrtales; family Myrtaceae; genus Eucalyptus; species Eucalyptus marginata. The sequence continues at coordinate 1,148,257 of CM024585.1, forward strand.
GGTTATTTTATTAGCGAGGGGATTGCATGTAAACAGAAATCACCAAATATAAAATTGCACGTCGAACTAAATCATGCATTGATTATTCTGTAGCTATTGAAAGATAGCTTCCATCATAAAATATGATAAAAAAATATACACCGATTTTATTCATAAAAGATATAAGAAATACGAATTGAGGGAATTAATAATATCATACGGAATGATAAAATTCACTGCTTGGGATTTAGAAGATTAATGATTCACCATCATGATAGTGAATCATCACTCTCGGAAAATATAAGTCGGGGTCCATTCAGGTCTGTGAACCAAACCGAAATGAATCATCAACAACCAAACAAAGGTTAGAAGCTCTCCACCTTTGCTCAGCACCTGCGCATGTGCCTCTCCCTTAATATGACCTGCTGCATATGACAGCATCTCCACCCACACTCCACTCATCACCTCCCACTTCACTACCCCGAACACTTCCAATTCTCTGGCCAATTTGATCCCCATGGAGATCAAGCGACCCCCATAGAAGTCAACGATCTGATCTGGGTCATGTGAAAAAATTGCCTCGCATAAGCTCTTCACATTCTTGGTAGGGAAGCCGTTCCGTAGCAATAACAATATCCCCGCCAATTTAATTTGGGCAATGCCGGCCACATCGGACACCAAATTAGGCTGATTAAATAAAAGATATAACATATAATCGGAGAGAATCTTGCTGAATTCCCTTTTCTCATTTCTTTCATCATTTCCGGATGTGGGATCCTCTCTGTTATACAAGATTTCGGTAGCAAGATGCCACGAGATAACACTCTCGTAGTAATTAACATCAGTGACACTAGACATAGTTATATTCAGTCCGATCCTCCCCTGGATATTCTGGTTATTCTGGGGAAACTCATTATCTGTAGCCTCGTGTATGCTCTCCGTGTCAGAATCATTGAGGCTACGAAAGCGGGCCTCACTCGGGAGAATCCTGAGAAACCAATTACCTCTAGCCTCATATATCTCCTCCGTCCTTTTTCTCGCCTCACTCAGATCCGGATCAAATGCGTAGATGGATTTACGTCTCACCTCCTCAAAGATAACAATCCATAACTTCAAAATAAATGGATTCCTTGACACGTACCTAGTATTCGCAATCACCGATATTTTTCCATCCATTTTCATCAGACCACAGCCTCCAGAGATTGAAATAACAGCTTGATGGAAACAAGAGATGGTTTTATCAGCCATATAAAATGGAAAGCTGCAGATATTAGAAAAGGCGATGTTTCCCCATTGCCAGTCGCGCTTATACATCTCTCTCGGACTCTTCTCGAAAATCTCAGACAAAAGGTTGCAAGCATAAATAGATTCTGACCACCTTCGAAATAATAATGGAGTATCTAAGACCGCATAAGTAACCTTGTTGTTACGCTCTGCTTCACATTTGGTGAATCGGGGCTTCTGTAGGTCATTTGCAGTGGATAGTAGGCGGTAGAGAAATGAATTTAGTTTAGATGATCCTGTTTCGTGCCACTGGATTTTGGCAATAGTCCAGTTAGAGAAAACAAGCATGAGCACAGCTATCACATCAAGAGCAATCCCTCCAAAAAGAAGTAAATACGTAATTTTCACATCTAGTTTAGGGAGCTGATGCTTTGTTGAGCGATTGAACAAGACGAAAGCCATCGCAACGTCAATGAAGGCTATGAAGCGGAAAACATAGCTCCACTTGGAACGTATTGTCAATGCTTTTGTGTGGAGCACCTCATAAATGAAATGGAGTTCGACTGATATTACCCTCAATGCATCCACCGCAGACACTTTGTGGAAATATTTTATGCTTCTTTCACGCTGTCTCCATGTGAAGATTAGATCTGTGAGGAAGACTTTAGAGATTTGAAAGAAGTAATAAGCATGTTTCACTACAATGCTCTCGGGAAGCCTTGCTTCTTCACCATGAGAATATCCATCCAGTGGACTAATGAGTTTGGCAGCAAACTCGTCACCTTTATCAGCAATAGACTCTTCCTGTGAGAGCATCTGTTCCTTAAGCCTTGGGAGGCTCGAGAGATTAAGTGCCAATGTCCTCTCCACATTTTTTATGACCCCGGCAAGAAAAACCAGCATTGTTGGGAACACCAGCGACTTGTCACTGGGAAATATCTGCACAAAGACAAAGATGACGGCACTAGCTTGGAATATGAGACTGAGCAGGTGCCGTCGCCAAAGAGAACTGTCCTCTAGAGAAAAGGCAGTGATGGTGTCCGGACCGCCAAGATGTAACAAGAGAAATGAGGCCCAAAATGCTCGAAGTGCTTTGTCTACTTCAGCTACATGAGGGGATGAGTTGCCTTGGTTGTGAGAGATGAGCCCGATCCCAAATGCAGCTATCCAATCGGCCATCAAATACGCTAGCCACAAGAGGAAAATGATGTGTTTATTTGTTGTTTTTTTTCTAAGGGATGCAAATAGAATGAGAAAGATCTGAAGGAAGAGGCTAAGTATGACGAAGCTTCGGATGTTCCATTTGCTCCATAGATACAAAATGGAGCTAAATGCCATTTTTTGTTTAGGTTGACATTTATCTATCCTCTCTTTTATAACTCGAGTACAACATATATAGGACAAATAATGACAAATACATTGAGATGATCCCTTGCTTGTTTGTGAGAAATAAGTACATATTCAAAAACCCAATGAGAGAAAAGAATCATGAACCGACCATTCAGCTAACAAACACAAGCAATGTATCTCATACATTAAATGACAAAAGAAAAACATCTCTTGCATGAATGATGATGCTTGTTGCTTTGTGTTGGGTTGATGTTTTATCATAAATAGTCTTATCAATTTTATTTGGACATCCACTTGTAATTATTTGGGTTTCGAATTATGAAACTTCAATAGTCATGATTAGTTTATTGAATTCTTTAGTGATACCACATCTAAGAAAATTGATATTATTGATCAATAAGATACTATCTAACAAGTCATATGTGTGTGCTTGAATAAGGTGAGTAGGATATCCTTTATATTAGGAAAATTAAATCCTCTTCATCTAACTTAAAATTGAGAACTTATCCAGCCGAATTAATAATTATGTGTGGGTTTCGTTCAGTGGAGGTAACCATGCTAGTTGCATCCCCTCACCCTTTCGAGTATCAAAAGCTTAAAGAATAAGATGGTTCAAATTTATAATATCACACATGGTACTCTCTTCCACATGTCCAGTAATCAAGAACTAACAAAATCACATTGCACCCAACAAATTGGCTGAATAGTTATACGATTAATTAATATATGATAGAGTCATATCCAGTAATGATTTTAATTTGACAATTTAAACATTTTTGAATTCGTGTACGTGATATTTTCCCTATATTTGGAAGCATGACAGGGGAGGAAAATACAAAGGAAAAATCCACTAATTTAATATTATAGTCTTAAAATTTTCACCTTTTTTCCCCTCTATTTTCCTAATCTCTGAAAGATAGAACTCTTAATTTCACTGTCTATATTTCAATAAAAAATTCATGATCCTGCTGCAAACCATGTGCAATGATTTCGATAAAAGTAGGAAAAGTGGTGCGTCGTTTCGTGGCTGGAGCAGAACTTCGAGTTGCCCGTGCCTGCATAGCTGAAAGTCCTCAAACAGAATCATTCGATCTCCCCTTCGGCAGGAAAAAATTCGTATAGAGGTTAAGAAGTTCGTCTTCAAGATGCCAAGATTCACGTGAAGATACGTCAAAAGTAAAGTTCGAGCTTCAACAAAGGGAAAGGACAATAAGCGAGACCCGTTAAAACAATATTTCTCTCAGCCTCCATAAGTTTTCTTGATAAGCAACTAGTAATGAAAAGTCAGACCAAAAAAAAAAAAAAAAACTAGTAATGAAAAGAAGGAATATATTCTTAGGATAAACGCAGAACACGCAAGGAAGCAAAACAATTCTTTGTATAAAGACCGGGCCCGCGATGGCCTCAACAGCCGAGGCCGAAGATCGCCATGGCCTCGCTAGCAGCGGCGAGGCCGCCTTCACCCACAGCCACCGCATGGTGAGGGTGGGTGAGGTTTGGTGACTTGAGGACCGCTTGGAGCCTCGCTAGCCACTGCAGGGGAAAAGAAGCCAAAGAGGAAGAAGAGAAAAAGAAAAGGAAAAAAAGTTAATAAAAAATTCGAAAAAATAAAATATTATTAAAAAATTATCACATCAACGCTGGTGGGCGAAATTTGGGTGGGTGGATTAAATTAACATGAAGGTTTATGACTAAATTGACAAAAAAAAGATTAAATTAACATAAGATAAAATAACACTAGAGTGAGTGAAGTATTTTAACTGTAATATTCGAACTTAAGTGAAATTTATTTGTGTTAAGTGAAATTTGTTCATTCAATCAAATAAGCTCTATTGCAAATTATAAATTATCTACGTAAATATTATAGGATCTTCAAGAGAGAAGGGAGAAAAAAAAATCAGTAAAGACTACATCTTTACTCGGTTGACTTTTTTCTTTTTAATTCACGAAATATTAAATAATATCCATGATATCTAATAATATCTCTAACAATATTCTACAACAAAAAAATCTCTAATCTCCATAAATGTACTTCATCACTCCCCCCTCAAGTTGAGCATGGAGCTTGCATATGATTGGTGCAACGTTCTTCGAATTATGTAATGTGTAAATTGGACCTTACACTAAACAAACTGGATTTGACAAGCGCTAAAACAACACATGCTTAGAAAGTTAACATATTTTTCTCATACAACCTTGATAGAATTGTGTGGAAACCCATCTTGAATTGCAGCAAACTAAACCACATCACCCCCACAATGTTCATCTTTTGCTACTTGATGAAGGTGTGCTTGACTACGGCACTCACAGCTACCTAAATACTTGACGACACCACCCCACCCTGCTCATCTTTGGTTGTTGAATGAAGGTGTGCTTGACTCCGGTGCTCACAGCTACCTAGATATTTAACGACGACTTCGCTCGTCAATGTTGGTCATAATTAAAGAGAGTACTACAACAAATAACATCCATAGTAGTGTTGTTGAGTGCCGACAATATCAGAAAGTTATTGAACACGAGACGACTAAAGACAGCATAAAAACAAAAAAAGCTAAGGTTTGATTTAATTGCTTTTCTCTCGGTGGCTCTAATATCATGTAAATATTATAGGATCTTTAAGAGAGAGGGAGACATAATCAATAAAGACTACATCTTTACTTAATTGGTTTTTTTTTTTTAAATCACGAAATATCAAATAATATCCCTAATATCAAATAATATATCTAATAGTATATTCTAACAAGGAAATCTCTAATCTCCATAAATATACTTCATCAATCTACTTATTAATTGGATGACATATTATTGTTGTTATTGACCATCTTATTTTAAATGTAAATCAAGTAGATGTCCTCGACTTTATTAACATAATTTGTTTCAATATAAGTTACATAATTGTTTGAAACGAAAGTTATATGGTTCAGGAGTAATTTTAAAGATTGTGCTCATTTAAACTCCACAAGAGATAATAGTTTGTGGATGATAAATAAGCTAAAGCTTGTTGTTGAATCTGTACACGCAATGACATTTGTGAGGTCAATTGGGATGTGGCAAGGACAAACAAAAGTATTCTCTAAATTTCGACTTTAAATTTCGTCATTAACTACCTAACTTTGTGATAAATTGATCCTTTTTTGGTATTTTTGGCTTGACCGCCATGATAAATTGAGCGACTTCCTTGAGGGTCACAAATCATGTAACTCCTAAATAGAAGAAGCTTTAACATTGCACCCTTAAGAATAAGTAATTAACTGCTTGTCCAATAGAAATCAATGAATATGGTTGCTGATAAAACCAAGATACTTGGAAAGGAGCGGGAAGCTTGCCTTTTGGCAAACCTGAAAGAAATCTGTAATGATTGAAATTGATTGAAATTGATTCTCTTGTAATCAATTAGAAGAGTTGTGATAATTTTTTTTTCTTTATCTTGCTTCGCTTGGATATCTTAACGCAATCTTCTTCCCTCGTGTAATTTCCACCGTATTCTCATAGCCATCCATTATTTTATTGGCATAACGATTAAAATTGCATATTATACCAAAGCGTGTATTAATTATTATAGTTAACAATGCGATGTTCGTTGTTTTGTTTTTTTGTTTTTTAAGTGGTGCAAAATTAATAAGAAAGACTTGAAGGATGAGACTCAATATGATGCAGTCTAGGATGTTCCATTTGTTCCCCAAATCCAAAATAGAGCTAAATGCCATGTTTTTGCTTAGTTTAAATTTTTTCGATCCTCTCTAATATAATTTCTAGTACAACAAAATGTATAAGATGAATAATGGGACTAAGTTGGTCCTTGCTTAATTTTAGAGAACAGTCTATTCCAAAACCCAACTGGGAAAAGCAGCCGCAAGCCAACTATTATATATATATTGAGATTGTTCTTTACTTGATTTTTAGAAAATAGTATTTATTCCAAAACCTAACTAGGAAAAAGAATTGTGAACCAACTATTATATGTGCGTGTGATAAGATTGTACCTTGCTTGATTTTTAGAAAATAGTATCTATTCCAAAACCAATTTGGGAAAAAGAATTATGAACTAACTATTATTTATGTGTGCGTGTGTGTGTTGAGATTGTTCCTTGCTTGAATTTTAGAATATAGTATCTATTCCTAAACCCTGGGAAAAAGAATGGTGAACCATCTATTATATATGTGTGTGCATGTGATGAGATTGTTCTTTGCTTGACCTTCAGAAAAAAAAGAGTATATATTCCAAAACCCAATTGGGAAATAGAATCATGAACCAACTATGATATATGTGTGTTGAGATTGTTCCTTGTTTGATTTTTAGAAAATAGTATATATTCCAAAACCCTACTGGAAGAAAGAATCGTGAACCAACTGTTATAGATGTTTGTGCGTGTGATGAGAATGTTCCTTACTTGATTATTAGAAAATAGTATTTATTCCAAAACCCAATTGGGAAAAAGAATCGTGAACCAACTATTATATATGCGTGTTGTGAGATTGTTCCTTGATTTTTAGAAAGTAGTATCAATTTCAAAACCTAACTGGGAAAAAGAATTGTTGACCAACCATTCGGTGAATGAACACAAGTAAGGCATCTCATGCATTAAATGACAAAAGAAAAGTATCTTATGCACGGATGATGTTTATTGCTTTGTGTTTTTTTTTTTTTTTGGTCGGTAATGATAATTACTTTCATTCATGAAATACGAGACTTACAAGAAGATAATAGGTAAGATTCCGAGCATAAAAGCTCCGAAAGAGCTGGAGGAGGAAACGATCGCCAATTTTGAGATAGTAAATTGGTTCTGTGCATTTTCGCAAGCATGTCGGTTGCTTTGTTGGCTTCTCGTGGGCAGTAGACCAGCTTCATCGATGTTGAACAAGATATTATGCTTTTACATTGCTCAATAATGGGCTTCACCTTCCAAGGAGTCTCGGCCCGGCCCAAGATGCTTTGCTGTGCGGTTAGACAGTCAGTTTCGCATTCCACTTCTCTTCGTTGTACTTGGCCAAGTTCGACTTCTCCCACGTGCATCACTTCTCTGAACTGCAGAAACTCCAACCCGTGCAAAATCGCTAGGGTTTTGATTTGAAGAGGGGAAGAAGCGCGGACCTGTCGCGCGAAGCCATCGATCACTTGCCCAGTGTGATTCCGCAAGATTCCGACAACTGATCCGACCTGTTCGCCTTGGATCCATGAGCCGTCTACATTTAGCTTTAACAGTCCTTCCTCCGATAGTCTCCATCGTCTCAGTAAGTGCAGGTCTGGATGTTTCGTAGCCGCTTTGTTATTCTACCATCTGTTGAAATTTTGGAGATGTGCTTGTGCCAGGTCGACAATGGTGCTCGGATCTGGTTTCTGTGCTCTGAAAATCGAGTTGTTGCGGGCTTTCCATACAAACCAGAGTACCGTCGCAACCAACTCCTTCTCGGGTAGAGCCCTTTTGCCTTCGAAGCTTTCCATCAGCCATTTATCAAAACGGGAGATGCTGTTAGGTTCACACGTGAGTCTAACCCGTGGGTCTGTCCATATTTGCTTTGTCCATTTGCAGAGAAGAAACAGGTGCTCGGTGGTCTCCAGATGATTGTTGCAGAGCGTGCAAATGGGATCAGGTAATACCTTTCGTTTATATAGATTATCTCTTGTCGGGATTGCATTATGACAAACACTCCATATAAATATGCGCATCTTTGGGGGGATAGCTAAATTCTAGAGTTTCGTCCACAAGGTTCGGGAGGGCTGAAATGAAGTTGATGCACTGTGTTGTTCTATTTCTGTGGTGTATGCGCATACTTTGTTGTAGCCGCTTTTCACCGTGTACTTTCCCGACCTGTTGCCTTGCCATACTAGAGTATCTTCCTCCTGGTTTGGACTTATAGGGATAGAAAGAATTTCATTTGCTATTCTGTTTTCAAAGAGGTGCTTCACCTCTGTTTCTTTCCATCCCCTGTTTTCATCGCTTATTAATTCATATACTATTGTGGGGTCGTTTCTATTTGCCGGGCCACCTATTACACCAGATTCTAGCCATTTATCCTCCCGTATTCTGATTTGCTTGCCATCACCTACTCGCCATTGTACCTCCTTTTCAATAGCTTCTCTCCCCACCAGAATGCTTTGCCAACCCCATGATGGACGCTGCCCTTTTCCTGCCTTCCACATATCTCCGTTTGGAAAATAAACACCTTTAAGAATTTTGCTCCATAAGGCTGTGGAGGATTGAGATAACCTCCAGGCTTGTTTTCCCAGCATTACTTTGTTGAAATGTATTAAATCTCTGAATCCAAGCCCCCCTTCATCCTTTCTTCTTTTCAAAACTTCCAATTTCTTCCAATGCAATCCTCTGCTTGTTTCATTTTGCTTCCACCAGAAGGAGGTGATTCTTCTTTCAATTGATTTACATATTGAGATAGGAATTTTAAATATCGACATGGCATATTGAGGAAGTGCTTGGACTACACTTTTTATCAGCGTTTCTTTACCTGCTTTGGACAGAAGTTTTTCTTTCCAGCCCTCCATCTTCATGTTTACTCTAGCTAGAATCCAGGCGAACATCTCTTTTTTTGACCGGCCCCAATCCGTCGGGATGCCAAGATATTTCCCTGTCTTGTCTATGATTGGGACTCTGGGTTCTTGTGCCAAATTCCTCTGCAGATTCGAAGGGCAGCCTCTACTGAAACTTACTCCTGACTTGTTTAGGTTTATTGTTTGACCCGTGGCAAAACAATACTGGTTTAGGATAGCTGCTAGGTTTTGACACTCTGATATTGTCCCATCCAAGCAGAAGATAGAGTCATCAGCGAAAAGTAGATGTGATAGAGTAGGGCAATGTGAATTCAGAGTAATCCCTTTTAGACTCCCATCTGCCAGCCTTATTCATCAACCATGATAGGACATTCGACACAAGAATAAACAGATAAGGTGATAGAGAATCACCTTGCCTTAATTCCCTTGATGGTGTGAAGTATTGTATAGGCTCCCCATTTACTTTCACACTGAAAGTTACAGTTGAAACACATTGCATTATCATCCCTACCCACCTTATATTAAATCCCATTTGTAGCAAACATTCCTTCAAAAAGTCCCACTCCACTCTGTCATATGCTTTTTGCATATCTAATTTCAAAATGGCTTGAAACTTCTTTGTTCTCTTCTTAATTCTGAGCTGATGGATGACTTCCTGAACTATGAAAATGTTGTCTTGAATCTGCCTCCCTTGTACAAAAGCACTTTGTTCGGAAGTAATAATTTATGGGACCATCTCTTTAATCTATTCGCCAGCACTTTAGCCATGATTTTGTAGCTAAAATTACATAGGCTAATAGGTCTGAATTGGGTTATGCTTTCTGGGTTTTTAACTTTCGGGATGAGAGAAATATGCGTTTGGTTTAGGGAAGGGTCGAAGGTACCTGTCTCAAAGAAACTCTGTACTAGCTGAAAAACTTCATTCTTTAGTTCCTCCCAATAATGCTGATAAAATTGCCTGTTTAATCCATCGGGACCCGGAGCTTTGAGTGCACCCAATTGGAACACTGCTTCTTCGACTTCTTCAATTATTACATTTTCCATCAGTTGTGTGTTCATTGCCTCATTTACTGGACTGGGACACTGATCTAGGATCGACTGGAAGTTCCTTGGGCCCACAATTTCATAAAGTGTTTGATAAAATTCCATGATTTTTTGCTTACGCATATACGGCTCCCTACACCAAGTGTATTCGTTTATCTTCAGCATGGTTATTCTGTTTCTCTGCCTTCTCTGCACTGTGGTGGCATGGAAATATTTCGTGTTTTTGTCTCCCCATCTAAGCCAATTGATGCGCGCCCTAAGCCCCCAATACTTTTTCTCCTGTCGCCATAATTTTTCAATTTGATCCACAACCTGCTAGTATTCCTCCTTGCTGTAACTTTCTGGATGTCTATTTGTTAGGGCTGTTAACTTCCATTTTAACTCTTTTATGCGAGTGGCTGCATTCGGGAACTTGTTTTTGCTCCAATTTTCGAGTTGTTGAGACGCACATGCACTTTAGCCGAGAAGCTATTTTCGTTACCGAGATTTCCTGCCCATGTTTGCTTTATGATCTCCCTGCATTCTGCTTCTTCCAACCAATAAGCTTCAAATTTGAATTGTCTTTTTCTTTTCTGTCTTTCAGGGTGCAACAGGAGAAGGAGTGGGCTGTGGTCTGAACCAACAGCTGGTAGAGCGTGAACTTCAGCATCTGGGAAGGTTACTCGCCAGTCCATGGTACATAGAGGTCGATCTAATCTCTTTTTAACCAAATCATCTCCGTCTCTGTTGTTAGCCCATGTATAGGCACATCCTTTACTGTCGATGTCCATTAGGGAGCAGTCATTCAGGAAGTCACGGAAAGCTGCCATTCGATAGCAATCTGCTGCCCTTTTTCCTACCTTCTCCCAAGCATATAAGATTTCATTAAAATCCCCCAAACAAATCCATGGAAGTATGTTTTGTGCCTGGATTTCCTTTAATTGATGCCATAAGAGTAGTCTCTTCCCGTAATTGGTAGGAGCATAGATAAAAGCTATATGCATATTACAGCATTTTGTCGCATCATAACATTCAACATCAATGAAGGATTTGTTACTGGAAATCACTCGTATCACCACCTCTTCATTCCACATTAGTACTAATCTTCTTGCAATCCCTTCCGGATTCTCTATAATGTTATTTGGGAATTTTAAGCGTTTGATAACGCCTTCAACCATCAACCCCTTGTTCTTTGTCTCCATTAAGAAAACCATGGTAGGCCTTTCGAGAGCTACTAAGGCTCTCAGCTCTTGGAACGTCAGGGGGTTGCCCAGCCCCTGACAGTTCCAGCTAATGATCTTCATGATATCTTCAGTGGCTTATTAGGGCTATCCACCAAAGCCCAATCATTTCCCTCCTTTACTATCTGAACAGGGGTTTCCAGCAGCTCCATATCATCGATGAGTACAAGGGCATTTTCTATTGATCTTCTCTGTTTTTTAGTTTTCTGGATTTTCAGATCTTTCTTTATGTTGCCGTCTTCTGGCCGAAAGTTTACTTTAGAAAGATCAACGTACATAATCTGTTTCCCTTTATCTTTTTTGCTTTGATCTATTGCTAATCCTTCTTGGAGGTAATCAGAAGAATAGCAATCTAGTCTTTTCTTATCACGAGTAGCAGCAGCCCGTATCTCCGATTCACTTCTCACTTCCCTTTCCATATCTTTTTCTGCAGGTGTTTCCGGGACAACTTCTTCAACTTCTGAACTTGTTTCTAATTTGCCATAGAAGGCTTCCCAATGAGGGCTGTGATCACGTACTTCCGCCTTTAACCAAGGTCCGTACTTTCCTGCCTTATTTTCTGCCCATTTAGTTGAATCATAGGGGATTTCCTCATAATTAGTGGCGTAATGACTAATTCTTCCACATGAGTGGCAATAATGTGGGAGTTGTTCATACTTAAATTCCACCCATAGTTTTTTGTTCCCGATGTCCAATATAGCTCCAGATTTTAAGGGTAATTTCAAATCCAATTCGATTCTCACCTTTCCTGCTTTGTTTGGGCCATTTCCTTTAGCTTCCATATGTATTTCTCCTACTTTTCCAACTCTTCCAGCCAAATCAGCAACCACATCCTCTCTAAACCAACCTGGAGGTATCTCTCCCATTTGAACCCAAAAGGCACAGCAAGAAAACTCATAACAGTGCTCTGGTATTTCTGGTTCGCATTGCTTCAGCACTAAAAGGTTACTTGCGAAAGACCATGGACCTGTTTTTAGAATTCTATCTTTATCCTCTTCAGATTGAAAAACGAAGGAGAATAACCCTGGCTCTTTTTGCAGACAAGCAACTGATTCTGTTTTCCATGCCTTCTTCATCGTATTAGTAAAGGCTTGGAAATTAACATTAGGTCTAGAGAACAACTTGCCAAAGAGTATAATATTGCATTCTTGCCTTTTAGTAAGAGGAATTTCTGTAGAGACCTCTACCACATCACTTTCTGACCAAAGAGAACCTAGGCTTTTGCACAATGCTGCTAATCATACAGTATTCTCGTTCTCACCTTCCATTGTCCGTTGTGCAGGGGTCGCGCTACTCTTTGACTAATTTCCGCAAAAGGCAAAGGTTGGATATGTCGATTTTGCTGGAGCTATATGTTTTGGGGAATAACGTTTTGGGGTTAGATTGAAGGGGGCTCTATAGAACTGGTATGGGAGGACAGAAAATGGCGAAGATATCAACTATGGGGAGGAATGTGCAGCATACTGTGCATTGATAGAGGAGAAAGCAGGACTGTGATGGGTCGTTGGTGGGGTTTTGGATTTCGGGAGGAAAAACTCAGAAAAGGGGAGGGTTAGGGTTCGGAAATCAACTTACTAGATCTAAAATGCACTCAAAGCCATTTGTAGAGAGCAACGATTCCATAATCATGGTGGTTTCATGAGTCGATTTGTGGTGGCAGCCATTGAAGACATGGAGGAAAGCTCTACCCTAAAGGAGAAAGAAAAGCTCTTCCGAGAGAAGAGAGCATGTATCAAGGATCTAGGTTTATTGCTTTGTGTTGAGTTGATGTTTTATTGTCAAATCGATCATATCTCAATTCGATTTGCACATTCACCTATAACTACTGAGTTTCAAGCTAGGAAACTTCAATATCCATGATTAATTTATTTAAGTGTTTAGAGATTCCACCTCTAGATATTATTATTCAGTGAGGTACTGTTTAATAAGTCATGTGCGCGCGCTTAGACAGGATGAGTAGTTATCCTCCATTAGGAAAATAAGATCCTCTTAAACCACCTTAAAATGAGGGTTACATTCAAAGGAGGTAATCACGCTAGTTGTCTCTCCTCACCCTTTAGCGTGTCAAAAGCTTAACGAATAAGGCTGCTCAAATTAATAATATCATACAAGTTACTCTCTTCAACATATCTAATGATTATACATTAATCCAAGAAAAATCAACCTAGTTGAAGAACTCAATAAATTTGCAATATACCTGATGAACATTCAAATTGAGAATTAACAAAATCACATAGCACCCAACGAATTGATTGAATAGTTATACGTTTGGTTAAGGTAGGACGGAGTTATATCTAGTAATCATTGTACTTTCACAATTTAAATAATTTGAATGCCCATCTATATCACAACAAAAGAAAATATTCAAGATCCTGTTGTGAACCATGGGCAACGATTTTGACAGAAGTCGTTCAAAAGTGACGCCTGTTTTCATTGCTGGAGCAGCACTTGTAGCTGCCCATGCTTGCATAGCTTTGAGTCCTAAACCAACCGATCTACGCTTCGGCTGTAAAACAACAAAAGAGAAGTTGAGAACCTCATCTTCAAGAGGCCAAGTTTCCCATGAAGATATGTCAAAAGTAAAGTTCAAGCATCTAGAAAGCTAAAGGATAGTGAAAGCTAGAGCCATTACAATAATACTTCTCCCAGCCTCAAGAAATTTTTGTTAGTGAATGGAACACTGGACTCAAACAACAGAATTATGTTGTAAATCCCAAGAATTTATTACAAGTGATTATTAATGCAAAGAAGGAATGCATTCTTATTATAAATGCAGAACATGCATGGAAGCAAGACAACTCTCGAAAGAAAGCGAAGAACAAATTGAACCACTGACCAGAAAATACTGTGGTTAGGGTAGCATGTGCAGAACTCCTACTTGGAGAAGCCAAGAATATAAAGATTTAGTTAATGTTGCGTCAAACATTCTTTTTTTGAGCAATGATGACTGCCCTTAAAAAGAATTCATCTCCAGATATCATCCAAGAGACATGAGCATTTGTATCAAAAGATAATCCCAAAGCTGCTTAAAACAGGAAGGATCAGAGAGAAGCCCATGCAGAAGGATATGCATATAGAGAACATAATGCTAGAATGAGTATGGAAGAGTGAATTCCTACAAATTTTCTGTTGACATCTTCTAAGAACTTTTTAGGAGAATCCAAATATTCAACACAATCTCTTTTCACAAACTCTACCGGATCTCTTTCTCTGGCCTTCTCTAGAATTCTTATGAGAATCATCAGGGTAAATTCATTTCAGGTACGGCCAGCTGCTTTCATCTTCTCATAAGTCTGCATTGCCTTTCCAATCATGTCCGCTCTAAGATATGCTCCAATCATCTCCGCATAAGGCCTTGTGTCAGGTTCAGTCCCTTCTTTCAGAAGTCCAGAGAAAACAACTTCAGCAAGAGCAACCCTTTGTTCTTTCCCAACAGTTGGATCATTTCGCAATGTAACACAAGATCAGTTTCATACCATTCCTCCTTGCACATGTACTCGAAGACCTATAACTGGAATCCTTTTAGATAGAATGAGAACAGTAAAAAGGAAATATTGAAATAGTGCATCCAGAATTCACACCACGGTGAGTGTATTACTTTATTTTTCTTTTTGCTCAAAATACTAATGGGAACAGTAATTTGAATATGCCCAATGTTGCTTCCCTTGATGAACAAGTAAAACTTGCATTTCTACTTTCTTTTAATTTAAGACTAATCTGCACAGTGGTTCTGCTTTCTTTATGAATGCCTAGTGTAGACTATTAAAAGGAGTACCAAAACCCAAACTAAGAAAATCCTAAACATGGTTAAAATCTATAAGGCCAAAAAAGCCTACAAGAGTCATTGTTACAAGGTAACCCAATCTCATTGGTCAGCACTCAACCCGTTCTCTACAATTCACCCATGCCACTCACTAGCTTGATGTACCGGTTGAATCGCCAATACACTCAGTTGCCAGATCACTTGCTCTGCTCATACCAGTTAAAGCATCCGCTACAATCAAAGAATGTAACTCACACAGACACCAAAAATGACCTTCTAAACTACCAACTCCTATTTTCACGGGCAGATATTGTTCACACCACACGCCAAACTTACAAAGAGAGAATTCGAAAACCAACGAGAAAAGCCAAGAATATAAAGACCCATAACCACAAACTCCAACAAGGGAAGACCCCCGGGGCGAAAAAGGCGATACCGTGAGGGCCAAGTCGACCTCGTTCAGTCTCTTGAGCTCAGCGAAGGCGTTCGAGAGATGGGATTACAAGAGCCGAGCGAGGATCGTGCCGAGGGCGTGGTTCAACCGAAGAGTGGATTTGGCCAGCATGAGGGACTGGACGGCTCGTGTGGCCTCCGTCGACAACACGTTCGACCTCCACAGTGGCCTTCTCGTACTGTTGCGAAGCCCGCAGGTGACGATGCTCGTGGCGGGCGCTTGGTGGAGACGCCGTCGGACAGAGCGAAACGGAGATTGAGAAGCCTCCATGCGTCCATGCCTCCACTTCGGATTTTGGGTTCGGTATGTGCTAAATGGTGAATAGGCGTATGAAACGAGTGGGTATTATCGGATCGGATCGAAAAAGATCGCATACAGCTTGATGAATTTAATCCATTTTCATTTGGAAAAGTTATCTAAAAAGTCCTAATCTTATTCTAATTTCATCAATTTAATCTCTAACCTTTTAATTTTATTGATTCCTTTTAATTTTATTAATTAAATCATAAATTTTTTAATATTTGTCAATTTAGTTTGTCTAAGCAATTTTAGTTGAAAATCACTTATGAAGGCGTCAAGCATTTTACTTGAAAATATTAATGTTAACATGGATAATTTTTAATAATATTTAATTTTTTTATTATTTTTTCCTTCTTTTCTTCCTCCTTTAATCAATTGTTGGGCATCTGTGACTAGCTAGAGACGTGACAACGCCAACCTCTAGTAAAGCTTGCCCTCGCCGGTCATTAGTGAGGGTGAGTGTCGCCATTGCCAGGTATGATAAGCTTCACGCTGCCATGATGGGGCCAACCTTGCCTAATGACGGTGAGATCAAGCCTCGCTAGTGGTGAGTGAGGGTGGGCTTCACTAGAGGTCAGCGAGGTCCTCTTGTCAGTTCTTGCTTTGGCCTGTCGTTGAGGCTTTTGCTTGACCAACTAGAGGAAAAAGAAAAGAAAAAAAAAAAAGAAAAAAGGAAATAATTCAAAAAATCAAAAAATGATAATATTTAATTAAAACTTGTTTAGATTAACACCAACCATACCATATAAAATGCTGAGTATTTACCTTAGCGAAATTAGCTACTCAGTTGACATAACCTAAAAAAATTTAGTACTGAATTGATAAATTAAAATGTTCATAATTGAATTAGGAAAAATGTTAAGAGTCACCTTCTGATATATTCCAACCGTAGAAGGTGATTCTTTTTTAATCATAGTAGAATTAGTTCCTTCTCCGTGTCCCTTCCTTCACGCCAGTCGAAACGTCTCCGTTTGTCTGCTCTGGTATGGCTCTCTCTCTCTCTCTCTCTATCTCGTTCGTTCTTTCGGGTGTGAATCTCATATAACCTCAATTCGAGTTCTTGATAGGTGAAAGATGATGCTTCTCGAGGATGTCTTCAATGTCGAGAGGCTCGACCCCCGACGGCAATAAGTTCGATAACGGTATGCCCATGCTTTTTCCATTGCTCGTTTGCTTCTTCTCTGCTAATTTTCTCGTTATGGGTTCGTCAAAAAACTGTTCTTTTTTTTTTTATCTGTTTTTCATTCATCTTTCGTGCAGACGCCAATTTACTGTCGAGCCTGTTAATGGGACCTAGCAAACAAGAGAGTTGGTTTGTTTGTATCGGTTGTGTTTGTGCTTGTTGAGAGATTGGGTGTGTGGAATGTTCTTTTTTCTACAATTGGATTGTGGTTTGTGAAATCTTGCTCCTGGTTTCTTGCTGTGTGGCGGTTATGGAGCTAACTATGGAATAGTTTTCGCTCCTTTTGAGACTGCTTAATCTTGAAGTTTCATTGCCCTAGGTCTTTGTTGGCGGTCAAATGTTGGTGTGACCAAAAAATGTGACGTCGGAAGGGATAAAAAAAAGAAAAATGTGATGGGGAGAGATCGTTTGAAGAGCTTTCGCAATGTCCTCTGGTCACTCCAAACTTGAGAGAATAATGTTAGCATTCGGGAAGGGGAGTGTTAGAATACCCTATACAAAGGGTGTTGTTACCTGGGGCATGTTTACATCTTGTGCGCCGATAGTCATATGCTGGGCTAACTTAAGTTGAGCTCATTGCTACTTTAAGAGTTGACTGGGGATGTGATAGGCCGGAGAATGAGCTATATGGCACATGACATGCACCTACTGAATTCATTTATTGCTTTGGAAGAAGTTTCTAGTTGTTTGAAATGGCTTGAGTTTTAAATTTAACCATTTGGTAAAACAATGGAAACGAATCAGAATTAGGGACCAGTGAATGGAAGAGGAATTTTACTCCTTTCCTCAGATAGGCAGTCGTGAAATTGGGCGGACATCCTTAGGATTCTCATTCTGTGAGGTGCCCTAAGATAAGAATTATCTTCTGACGTGCAAACAATCTTTTAATTTTTTGTTTGTGAGCTCATGGATTACGGTGTCTAGTGTGCCCTAATGAAGTTAAGTAGTCGAATTATGTGGTTCCTGCTGTCTTCAGCTACATTATTTCGTGGATATTTCTTACTCACAGTCTACTTTCTTTCTTTTGTAACTTGGACTGAAGCACAAAGCAAAAGATTTGACATGTTCATGCATCTAGATGTGAATACTGAATTATACCCAATGAAAGAGGGATGAAAGTTCACCATGGCGTTACCTACTACATTAAATTTGGATGGAATGCCTGATACAGGATATCATACCCTGGGATGATCTGCTTGCTTTTGTTCACAATCTACCGCCATTAACAATCTCTTGCCTATTTTAATGGCAGTAGATTGTTGTTATCTTGTCTCTCCATAACTTGATGCTTGTCTATATCCTTCGTCACCTTTTCTCTATGCTCTCTTAATTGTAAGCCTGAGTTGTTTTGAGTAGAATCATCAATCTGCTTGGAGGTCTGGATGCTCCAAAATTGTTGTAGATAACAAAGAGGAAAATTTTCTCTTTTCTGAACCCATCAAGTTGGT
Organism: Eucalyptus marginata; assembly: GCA_014182565.1. Lineage (NCBI taxonomy): Eukaryota > Viridiplantae > Streptophyta > Magnoliopsida > Myrtales > Myrtaceae > Eucalyptus > Eucalyptus marginata. The sequence goes on from CM024585.1 coordinate 1,166,727, forward strand.
TTTTCCGTAACCAGTGATTAGCATTTTGAACTATAGAGATATATATCTCTTGCTGTCTTTGGATTCTCCAATCTAGTATTATTAGTAGTTAAATGTCATTTGCTAGAAAGCCAGCAATTTACTCCCTTTAAGCCACAGTTAACATCTGACTTTTAGCTTCATATAGAAGAATCTTTGAAACTTCATCTTTTCTTTTTCTAAACCTTGTAACTTTTATGGACATTTATGTTATGGAAGGATTCTCTTTTTAACTCTATAAATAACTCCATTGATGCAGTGTCATGGTTTTTCTTATTAATGTCATGTCTTCAACTAGCAAGATGTCTATCTACTTTATGCCATGTCATTTGCTTTTAACAGGAACTGGAGCCTTTTTCTTACCAGCTTAGAGCTCGGGGAGTAAATAACAAGTGAAAGCATGTTTTTTCATAACAGCCTCCTGTTTCATTTGTACCTCTTATCTTCATCTGTTGCTTCTACTTTCCCTCTACATGCCAGTATAACTTATTCATGCACTGATCACTATCCAGAGTCTCGACTCTTGGTAATGATTTCAACCCTCGCCTCAAGTTACTCAAAGTCTTCAAATGAAGTCTATACTTTTATCTGCATTAACAGGTTAATTTAAAGACCTTTAGCTATAGGGCCATCTAGTCACTACTGATGCAGTGGATATTTTAACCTACTACTATATCGGGACCTCATGCTTACATGTCTAGTCTTGTGGTTTTCGCATTTTCTATTCAAATATGAACGAATGTATTATGATCTTTTTTCTTACTTAAATCGGTTTGCAATTAACTGTGACAGCCAAGGAGGACTAATCAAACTGGTCATTGGGGTGGTAATGAATGAGCCAAAGATAATACATAAGTCCGTGACTGAACATTTGGTCAGAATGGATAATGCAGTGGCAGATCTGGGAAAGTTATCAGCTATCGAAGCAAGTGGTGTGTGGCTGGTTATAATTCATGGAATGGGGGGCATAGGTAAAACAACTCTTGCCAAGGTCGTCTTCAATCAACTATCACCTCGCTTTTGAGTGTGCAGCAGTTTCCTTGAAGACATCCAAGAAAAAGTTATCAAGAGATGAAGGAATGGGGGGCGTAGGCAAGACAACTCTTGCTAAGGTCGTCTTGAATCAACTATCGCCTCACTTTGGAATGTGCAGTAGTTTCCTTGAAGATATCCAAGAAAAAGTTATCAAGAGATGAAGAAATAGTCAAGTTGCAAAAAAGATTATCATAGGATATCGTAAATTTTTCTTTGGTGAACAACATTGATGACGTTGATTATGGAGAGCAGAGGATTGAAGAAACACTATGCAAAAAGAAGGTCTTCGATGATCTGGACAAGAGTGACCAAGTCCAGAAGTTTTTGGACAAGTGAACCTTGTGGTTCAGGTTCTAAAGTTATCACCACAACTAGGAATAATTTTTTTTTTTTGCATAATAAATAATTAATGTATGGGTTATCAAAGTCCTCAAGAGCATGTCTTTGATAAAGGTTCGAAATGACAAGGTGTTCTGGATGTGTGATCAACTAAGAGATATTGATAGGAAAATCGTCCATCAAAATGGTGTGAGGCATTTCTTCTTCTCTGTTACTTTTTGTTTGTTATGTCTCATCATTTAGTATGTTTTTTATCATCTCTGGTTATATTATCCTCTAATACTTGATGTTTCATTCTGCAATGGGATTCTTAGGCTTTTGCAGCACAAACTAAAAGTCATGACGCTGCAAAACTGTACTGGCATAACTAAAACGCCAGGCTTTTCTAGTTGCTTGACTCTAGAGAGGATGGCTCCTGCAGAATGCTCAAGTTTGGCGGAAATTGACAGCTCCAATGGAAAACTGAAATGCTTTTGATTGACTTGAGTATTAAAAGATGCGGGCGTCTTATTGAGTTTGCCTGAAGAAAATGGGGGCTGGTGAATCTTAAACACTTTGAACGCATGTTTTGTGGTGAGGAAACTCCCGGGCTCATTTGGAAACTTGGCATCATTGACAGAGTTTTATGCATGGAACACAGCGATTGGTTGCTTACCGGATTCCATGGGCTGGTGAAGCTGTAGTAATATTGTCTTTCTTTCACTAATTTACTTCTATGTTTTGGTCATCCGATATGTGGACGGCAATTTTGAAAGTTGCTTTTATATGTACCAGCAAATGTGCACACTCATGGCAGGTGGGTGATTTTTATTTTATTTTATTTTATGTTATTCTAGTTTAGTGAAATCCATTTGCTAGGAAATAATTAAATAATTAACCAGGAGATATATTATTGGTAAACTACACAATCTAAAGAAATTGTATACAAAGTTGCCCATGGATACAACATTTATAAAATAAAACACTCGAAGATATTTGAGGAAAAACAAAGAAAAAAAGATTTAAGGTCCCTAAAATTACGAAGCATTTTTCGTACTTTTATCATTTGATGTTAAAAGAACATGCATAAAACGACCAATGAATTGTTCTGTTGCGTCAAATAATGCGGTGCATGCTTTTGCATTGTTGTCTTCAACAATTAAATTTGGCATGTACCTAAATTATGTTAACTTGAATAACTCGGGGTCTAAATCTTTTGAAAGAAAAAAAATCATGGTCCTTGAGTTTTATATATCAAATAAAGAAAAATCAAATAGTAAAGACTTCGTCTAACATTTTTTTTTTTTTTTATATAACCATAAGCTATTACCTCTTAAATTTATGATTGCATTGAAGTAACTCCATTGATGGTCATCTTTCCTGTGTTTTTTAAAATATTATTATCTTGAAATAGTTTAGGGCACTATTGAAAATATTTGTACCTTTCTATCTCCATCTGAAAAATTGGAGGTTCTATGGGTGTTTCAAGTTTCAAGTAAATTAAATCAACTTGAAACTCCAATTGGCTAAAGAAGAAATCACAATAAAGTGTTTATTCATTTTTTTTCGTATACTCACTAAGTAAACTTCACTATTCAGATTTAGTCTCTTGCTTCGCATTCTTTCTCCTTTTTTTCCAAGAGTGACGAATTCAGTCTAGATTGAACTAAAAGTATATTACCGAAAAGTGTTTTTCCAATTTTCAACTGTATGATTCTTTAAAAAAGATATGATCAATCATCAATATAAATATTATGTATTATTTTAGGAAAATGAATTCCTCCTCCTTATAAAGTGAAAACACTTTCCCTTTTCACCTTCTTCTGTCTGACCTTTCACTTTTCCTCTCCAGACTCTCTCGCTCTCTCCCTTCGATCTTTCTTCCTCGGCTCTTCTTCAACGACGCCCATCTTCTTCGCCATTGAAGGTCCAGATCTTCTTCGCCATTGAAGGTCTGGCACTTCTTCAACGACGCTCAACACGGTTTCAGGTTCTTTCGCTTTTTCTGAGGTACGCTGCTGTTCGCTCTCCCTTCGCTTTTTCGCTCGCCCTTCTTCTTCGGCTCTTCTTCACCGACGCTCATCTTCTTTACCATCGCCGTCCCCTTCCCTTCCCCCGCCGATTTCTTCGAAATTCCGCGCGTCGTTCCGAGAATCGTCCCCTTCCCCTCGTCGAAATCTCTCTTCCGTCCCGAAGTCTCGATTTTTCTTCTCGTCTTCTCGTTCGAATCGAATCGATTTGGGGGTGGTCCGCCACAATGCGAGGGAGCGCGACGCCGCCCCTCCCGAGAACCCGGAGCCCCCGAGCCCGACCCGCGATTCCGCCACCGGCCAGGGCGGGGGCGGCGGTCGCGGCGGCGGTTCGGACGACGATTTGTGCTTTGACGTGTCCAGGGAGAACCTGGAGTACCCGCTGCTGTCCCCGGCCTTGAACGGTTCCGCCTCTTCGATTTTTGAAATTTTTAGTAGGGTATTCCGGTTGAATTTCGCTCTTCTTCGTGCCGCCTCTTCGATTCCAGCCCTGCTTGATCTTTCGGTGGCGATCTGTTCTAGAGTCCTTGCGCTTTTTATGGGTGATCGGCTGTGGAGACTGAGCTATTTCTGGATCCAGGAGTGATCTGGAGATGCCAAAAAAAAAAAAAAAAAACGATCATCACGATTTCCTTTTGAGTTCGACGTGATTGTTTCTCGGCCTTTTGGTTCCATCGCTTCTGCGATCGCTATTCCTATTAGCTAATTCACTTGATGAATGGCCCCAAATGTAACCGGAAATCATGCCCATTTTCAGGGGGAAAAAAAAACTAGTACGAATTCAGGTTTCCTTTTCATTTTACAGGTTCAAATTCTATTTACTAAATTGATCGAGAAAATCCGTTTATTAAGTAACATGGACTCAACAAATTAATTTGGAAGTAAAAGGCACGTTACTATTAATTGTTAGATCAAATATTATTCAATCATTTTTTAAATACAATTCAAATATCAGAAAATATTTTATCAAACAAAAAAAATTTAACTGTTTTTCTGAAAAATGATTCCTCGAAAAACATTTTTCAAAAGCATTTTTCGTGAAACAAATATATCTTAAGTTTTTCCATCAAGAAAAATCGAAAAGGGGTCCAAGTGAATCACTTCTCGGTCTTCATTTAAAATGTTGATCGAGATAGCTTTTGCCCAATAGAACCTAGCCTTAGGAGAGGGGTCATCCTCGCCAATTTAGTTTTTAAAGGTATCGTGGCGCTATAATTAAAAATACCATTATTTCTAGCATATAGAAGTTTCAAATGAGAATTCCCCACCTTCAACTTCATTTTGAACTATTAATTTATGTAATAATTATAAGTAACCAATTAGGTGATACGACAAAACCTATAAATCATTTTTTTTACCTTAAAAGTGCATATAACGACCATCATGAACATGATTAGTCTGGAAAGTAAAAAGCAAACTACATTTCAGCTTTACTATAATCAAGCATAGAATATTTTTTAATATTAAGAGAACTTATAATCCCCGAGAGAAAATATATCATAGTTTTTTTTTTTAAAGAAATATGACCATGGCATTGATTATATTCTAGCAAAAACAAAAGAAAAGAAAAAGCCCAACCTACATAGTACATAATTGATTCTCCATTAGATAGAAAACAAAAGGCGAAAGAAGCCCTCGTCTCCTCCGGTTGCCGACCTCTCTCTGTCTCGCTCTCCTTCACACCAGTCGACAACTTCTTCGCCTCCCTGCTCTGGTATGGCGCTCTCTCTCTCTCTCTCCTTTACTCCAATTTCAAGGCCGTTTTTGCTCTTTTGGGTTTTGCTAATACCAACAGATGCCCGATGATCCCTCTCGGTTTTGCCTTCAATGGCCTCCTCTGTAATCGCTCCCTTGTTTACTCATCTCAGTCCAAACTGCACTCAAAACTTCGTTTGATTTGACTGCTTCTCATCATGTGCGCCCCCCCTTTGACTGGTTCTCCCTCCCTTCCCTCCCTGTATTTACTGCCGTGCATGCGTTTCCATCTTGACCCGCGTCGTTTTTCGGTTTCGTCTTCCCCGTCCGGACATCTTTTGCTCGTTCTTTCGTGGGTGAATCTGATGTGGGCTGTCGACCTCGATTCGAGTTCTTGATAGGTGAAGGATGATAATTCTCGAGGATGTCTTCAAGGTCGAGAGGCTCGACCCCGACGGCAAGAAGTTCGACAAAGGTATGCCTTTGCCTCTTCGATTGCTCGCTTGCTTCTTCTCCGCTAATTTTCTCGTTCTGGGTTCGTCGAAAAACTGTTTCTTTTTGCCCCTTTTTCGTTCTTCTTTCGCGCAGACGCCAATCTACTGTTGAGCCTGTTAATGGGACCTAGTTAACAAGAGAGTTGGTTTGTTTGTATCGTTTGAGTTTGTGCCTGTTGAGAGATTCGGTGCGTGGAATCTTTTTTTTTCCTTTTCTCTTTTCAATAGCTTTGCGGTTTGTGAAGTTTTGCTCATGGTTTCTTGCTGTTTCGCTGTAATTAAGCTAACTATGGTGTGGATTTCACTGCTACTGAGGCCCCTTGATCTCGGGTTTTCGTTGCCCTAGGTCTTTGTTGGCGGTCAACATGTAAATGTTGTGCCGGTTGCCCTGTGAACGCCTTGTGATCAAGAAATATGATGCTGGAAGGGATGAAGATTAGGAAAATTATGATGGGGAGATATTGCTTAAAGATCTTTTCCATTGTCGTCTTGTTGCTCCAAACTTAGAGTTCTTGTGCGCCGATTGCTATATGCTGGGCTAACTTAAGTTGAGCTAGTTGCTACTTTAAAAGAATTGATTGGGGATGTGATAAGCCAGATAATGAGCTATACTGCACATGACATGCGCCTATTGATTTTATTTATTGGTGCGAAAAGTTTCTAGTTGTTCAAAATAGCTTGATTTTTAATTTATCCATTTGGTAAAACAATGGGATGCATTGGAATTAGGGAGCAGTGAATGGAAGTGGACTGTTTTCTTACGTAGGCAATGGTGAAATTGGGCGGACATCCTTCTTGCTGCTTGTATTCTTTCTCTGTGAGGTGCCCTAAGATAAGAATTATATTTCGACTCGCAAATGAAGCTTTTAGTTTGTTGTTTAATTGAATAAGGAGCTATCTTTTGAAGTTGTGAACTCATGGATTATGGTGTCTGGTGTGCCCTAATGATGTTAAGTAGTCAATTTATATGGTTCATGCCTCTGAGGTTTTTTACAGTATTTCGTGGATATTTCTTACTCACGGTTTGCTTTCTTTCTTTAGTAACTCGGATTGAAGCACGGAGTGAAAGATTTGACATGTTCATGCATCTAGATGTGAATACTGAAGTATACCCAATGAAAGAAGGACAAAAGTTCACCATGGCGTTGGCTAGTACATTAAATCCAGATGGAACACCTGATACAGGATATTACACCCCAGTATGATCTTCCTGCTTTTGTTCACTATCTCTTGCCTATTTTGTTGGTCTGTGGATTTGCTTCTTTTACTCCATAACTTGATGCTTGTCTATCTCACTCATCACCTTTGGTGATGCCAATAATGTGAATAATTGGGCTGCTGTTCTAGGGTTTTCCAAACTCTCTCAATCATAATCCTGAGCTGTTTTTGAGTAGAATCAGCAATTCACTTGGTGGTCTGGAGTCTCCAGAATTGTTGTAGATAACAAAAAGGAAAATTCTCTCTTTTCTGAACTCATCCAGTTGATTTTGCCGTTACCAGTATATATATCTCTTGGTGGTCTCTGTGTTCTCCAATTTAGTATTGATGTTATTGGGTGCCATTTGCTCAAGAAAGCCGGCAATTTACTTCAAACCTTGGGATAATTTGCTTTGAACTCATAAACCTTTCTTTTTCCTTGGGATTTCATACTTTTCTTGGCATTTCATACTCTTATATTAGCTTTGAGTCTCTGACTAGTGATAACTATTGTCAGGGTAATAGAAAATCCCTTGCTGACAAGTACGAATATGTCATGCATGGGAAGCTATACAAGATATCTGAGGATGACCCTGGAAGAGCTTCTAAAGGTTCAGGAAAAGGAGTCAAAGCGTAAGTTCTCATTAATTATACTTGCAATTTTGAGTCATACTTGTTCCATCTCCGTTTCATTACTTTGGTATGCCACAGTTAGAATCTAACTTTTCGCTTCATATAGAAGTCTTTGAACCTTTATCTTTTCTTTTAACCTTGAACATTGATGGAACATTTATGCTGTGGGAGGCTTTTTGTTTTTAACTCTATAAAGAACTCCGTTGATATAATGTCATGGTTTTTTGTGGTGATGTCATGTCTTCAGTTTGTCAATGTACTTTATGTTGTGTCATTTGCTTCCTAGTGGACCTTGAGCCTATTTCGTTGATATAATGTCATGGTTTTTGTGATGATGTCATGTCTTCAGTTTGTCGATGTACTTTATGTCGTGTCATTTGCTTCCTACTGGACCTTGAGCCTATTTCTTACCAGCTTAGAGCTTGGAGAGTAAATTAGCAAGTGAAAGCATTTTTTTTTCATGACAACTTCCAATTTCATTTTTACCTCATATCTTAGTCTGGTGCTTCTGCTTTCCTTTTACATGCCCTCACCTCAAGTTATTCAAAATCTTCAATTGACGGCAACAATTTTTTTTCTGCATTAGCATGTTAACTTAACAACCTGTAATCATAGAGCCATCTAATCATACACTAGAGCTAAGCTTTCAAAACTACCGATGCAGTGGATATTTTGATGTGCCACTGCATCAGGACCTCATGTGTACATTGGGATGCTAATGCGGGAGATTTCACTTTGGGACCTCATGTTTAGTCTCGTGGTTGTCTGCTGACCATGTGGGATGCTAATGCACAATATTGTGCATTTAGGAATCTTCAATTGACCTGGTTAGCAAATAATTAGGTGTTTTTTTTTGGATTTACTGATGCTGAAGTTTTCTTGGCTTCAGGGAGATATATGTTTCATTTGGAGGACTTCTCATGATGCTGAAAGGCGACCCTTCTAATCTCCATCAGTTCGATCTTGACCAAAGGCTGTTCCTTTGTATCAGGAAGCTCTGAGATTTTAGCTGCCTGTATCATCTGATTTCTCTCGTTAACTATATCGAGTGGTAACTAATTTAGCAGGCCCTGAAGGGACGACGTTCTCCTCTGTATGTCGTGCCAACTGTTGCTTCGTGCTTTCGCTGGGGCAAAGGCACTTGATCCTGTTGGTACTTTTGCCGAGGACTATACTCATAAAAACATTTGTCAGTGTTCAATTTGTTGCCATCGTTTAGTCCCGACGGTTTAGTTTGATCGAATCGAGATACTCGATTGCAATTTTCTTCATGAACTCGCAAGCCCTCATTTTCTTTGCACTTTTGCATCCAAATCCGTTGAAGAATTACATGATTGAAGTGATAATATGGTGCAAATGATTAGTGTTGCCACTTCATTCAGCAATTTTAGTTCGCGATATCTCAATCTGAAAGTCACAACTCTCTATTTCTCATCTGTTGTGCGCTTTACTGATATAATGAATCCACCTGAAAACCACTCGCCGGTTCATCAGCGTTCTACCCGTGCAACTTGCTTTCACTTAATGGTCTGCTCCGGCTAGTAAGTGAGATTATCTCCTGGAGTGACCTCGAGTTGGTTACAGTATTTGGTGTAATACTGAACCCGAGCCTGAACGGAGGCTGGGTTCTTGCCACTGCACTCGAGCATGCCGTTCATCGCTCTGACGGTGGCTCTGAGCCCTTGGTCCATGACCGGCTGGACGAAGTTCATCCAGTACCACAAAGAAGCCTTGGAGGAGATCAGCGGGCCGGTGGACACGGTCTCGGGGGAGTTGAGCCCATCGAACCCGATGCTCTCTCCGGCCAGCCCATAGTTGAAGTTCCAAGAGAGCTGGAGGGGGCCGTGGCCGTAGTACCCCTTGTGCGGGTTGCATGCGTACTGGGTGGCTGTCTCATCGCAGAAGTCTATGGATGCTCCATCTATCTCGTTTATGCAGCACATATCTGCACGACCGCAAGCAGCAATTTCTTCGCTTTAGATCAGTCGCAAATTAGTCTTGCATTCAATCACGTTCTTCAAGAGAGGCAACTCACATCCAGTCTCAAAAGTGACATGACCGAAAAATGCGGCGATCTCACGTATCGAATCGTCGACGCTCTCGACTCTGCCGAACAGAGGATAGCTCCCCACGGCCTCCAGAAACGTTCCTCTCGAGTAGAAGCCCTTCCCTTTGCAGCTCTCCGCGGCCCGCCCGATTATCCCACGAAGAAGGCCTCCATCACCACGTCCGCCGCCGACACATTGCTTGCCAGCAGCGGCGTGCTGCATGGGCCCGCCTGGCAGCCGATCCTGCAGTAGGCGTCCCCCGTGCCGCAGTAGCCCCACCGGCTGCAGCACAGGTCGGGCGTGCACCGGCAGTGTTGGGCCGAGGTGGTGTCGGGCAGAGCGGAGACGATGATCACGGCGAGCACGGCAGCGGGCAGGAGGAGCTTATTGAGTTGGAGGGTTGTCATCTTGTTGTTGAAGGGAGGAATGATAGATTGAATTGTGGTTTTGATGAGGTGAGGCTTGGATATTTATAGTGATGAACGAGAGGAACAATGTTGATGGATTATTGCAAGAGCTCCAAAGGCGGCAAATTTGGAACATGCAAAATGGGAAGAGGATTAAATCAAGACAGTTTGAAAACGATGACTGCGGTGATGGTGTTGAAGTTGGGTTTTGGACCGGAGGGCATTAATCTAGAGATAAAAGAGTGGCCACACACAAACCACTATGCACATACATAACTGCAATTCCCAACTTAAATTACGACAGCCAAATTAGTCCTAAATCTTTCAATGATATCAATTTGATCATAAATCTATTGTATGACGACTAGTTTAGTTTTAAATATTTCCATTGTGCCAAGTTGGTCTTAAACCTTTTAATAATTTGCCAAGTTAGTCATTCCGCGTAATTTTGGTCAAAAATCGCCGAATGACCATATTGGCAAATCCTTAAAAATTTGAGGACTAATTTGATAAGTTATTAAAAAGTTTGTTCGGTTGAATTTGTGGACGCATCCCGTCTCATTTTGTGTGAGCCGACGCATGTGAGTTCATTTTTTTAATGGCAAGTGGTATCCACCGTACATTTTCAAATTGGACTTTTGCCACGGTCTTTGTTTGGTTGGCACTCCGATGGATCGCAACCGGAGGTTGGACTGTCCATCCTAGGGGCCGGAATGTTGGCGACCAGTCACCTCGTTCATCAACCATCCTGAACACATATGTTCCGCTGTTTATCTTAATCGAAACCCGACTACATCGCTTTGGTGTTTGTAGCTTTACCGGCAACTCACATCGATGTGGTATTCCACGAATATACAACGGCACCTTGACGAAGTGTTAGTTTCAACAAGCTGCAATCGCCTTCTCTTGGGCCAGCAAAAGATCTGCTGCGTCAATTTAGAAATTTCGCCTCGGTCGAAATGAAAGAATTTAGAGGGATGCTGAAATTTAGATGGAATCGACGCTCCTCCAGTCAAGTTCGCGCCCTAATTCGAAATTAATTTATCCACTTCATGCCCTTTTCAAATAAGATTTGCTCTGAGCCCTCTTTTTATGAAATGACTTCACTTCAAATCCTTATCACTTCAAATCCTTATTTGAAACTTCCGTTTTAATTAATTGCGTTTGTCTTAAGCTTAGTTGTGTCCATGTCATAATCGAACAAAATATAGAGTACCTAAATAAGCAGACGATATATGAATGTCCATGAATTGAACAAAATATTGAACTTGCTACTTTATTTCCATCTTTCTCCATGAAGTCCTCATCTTCTTTCCGTTTTTTCATTTGTTGTGCGCATTATTGATACAATGAATACACCCGAAAACTACTTCTAATTGGCGTTCCACATGCACAACTTGATTTGCACGAACAGTCTACTCCGGCTAGCAAGTGAGATTATCTCCGGAAGCAACCCCGAGTTGGCTGCAGTACTCGGTGTAGTACTGGACCCGGGCCTGGACAGTGGCGGGGTTCCCGCCGTCGCACTCCTTGGCGCCGTTGATGGCTCTGATGGTGGCTCCGAACCCTTGGTTTATGACCGGTCGGACGGAGTTCATCCAGTACCACAGAGCAGTCTTGAAGGAGATCAGCGGATTGGTGGCCACGGTCTCGGGGGAGTTGAGCCCGTCAAACCTGATGCTCTTCCCAGCTGCGCCGTAGTTGGGGTTCCCGGTGAGCTGGATCGGGCCGCGGCCGTAGTACCCCTTGTTCGGGTTGCATGGGTATTGAGTGTTCTTCTCATCACAGTAGTCCTTTGAAGCTCCATCTTTCTCGTTTATGTAGCAAAAATCTGCACATCCACAAGCAGCAATTTTCTGATCACGTTCTGCTCGTAATTTGATTCATTAAGTGATTAAGAGGGATAACTTACGTCCAGTTTCATGAGTGACATGAGCGAAAAATGCAGCAATCTCCCGTTTCGAATCGTCGACGCTTCCAACCGTGCCGAACTGAGGGTAACTCCCGGCAGCCTCAAGGAACGTTCCTCGCGAGTAGAAGCCCTTCCCTTCGCAGCTTTCGGCAGCCTGCCCGATTATCCCGTTGAAGAAGGCCTCTGTCACCACATCCGCCACCACTACGTTGTTCGTCGGCGGTGGCGGCGTTTTGCATGGGCCTTCCTGGCAACCCCTCCCGCAGTAGTCATCCCCCTTGCCGCAGTGGCCCCACTGGCTGCAGCAAAGGCCAGCCGCACACCCGCAGTTCTGGGCAGAGGTGGCGTCCGGCAGGGCAGAGACGACGATCCCGGCGACCGCGACCGCGGTCAGGAGGAGCTTCCTGAGCTTGAGGGTGGTCATCTTTTTGAAGAGAGGAATGATGATGGCTCGAAAGTGTATTTTTGACAAGGTAAGGCTGGGATTATTTATAGCGATGGATGAAGGCAATTTGCAACTTGCATGAGCTTCCAGTTCAGGAAAATTGGACCATGCAAAACGGAAAAAGAATAAAAATCTAGATATTTGGAAGTGAGGGACTTTGATGCTGGCGTTGAATTTCTGAGTGTTTGACTGGGGGCCTGGACTTGAATCAGTCAAACTTGCGTTTTTCGTTCTACAAAATGCTTGACTTGCTAGAACTAGTTCAATTATTATCCTTTTAATCAGCCAAAGGGGCATTCCGCTAATCGCACCTTGCGTAATTAATCACTACAAAAAATAAAATAAAAGGGGATTCCTCGCATCTTCTTGAGCCGGGTTTGGAGGGGTCGATTGTCGGTAGGCTGAATGCGCAGTGGCTGGTCAGATCGGATCGTCATCTTGGCCTTTACACGGCGATCGTGCTACTTAAATTAGGCTGTGAGAAAGGAGGATCATTAAGTTAATCAGATTGGAATGCTTCAAGGGTTTCAGAAGGTCAAACCGCAATATTTAATGAGCTGGACTCATTTTCAAACGTGGGCAATCGAATTCAAGAGAGACTATTTTTGCTCTAGAAATAATTTCTTTTTAGAAATAATTCTTTTCTATTTCTACTCCCTAAAAAATTTTTGAGTAAAATATTGTGTTTAGTAATTATACAAAATTTTTTATTATTGGAATAGAAAAAAAAAATAAGAATACATTTGGTATGATCTATAAATTTTTGTATTTTTTGTTTATTCTTCTTGATGGTAGGTGGCGATTGGTGGGTGGGCCATGGTGGGCGGGGACAGTCGGTGGGCGGCGGCAATTGGCGGCGGTGGTCGACTAGCAACCGTGGCGGGCGGTGGGCGGTGGCTTGGATGGCAACGGATCCAAGGGCAACGGCCACGGCAAGGAAGAAGAAAAATAGAAAAGAAAAAAAAATTGCTTATTTCTAGAAATTATTCACGGAAACACTTCTTGCTTCTATTCAAAATCTATTTCCTCACCACTTTTCTATTTCGGGGAATAAAAATATTAATTGACATCATCAAATGGATTTATGTTTTTTTTTCCTATTTCCGGGGAGTAAAAGAACAGAAAAACCAAGGAACTGAAACATTCCCATGCAATGAAGGGTGCGTTTAGTAACGTTTCTATTCTGGAGAATAATTTTTTTCTTAGAAACATTTTTTTTTTTGTTTCTATTCCTAGAAATAGTTTCTGAATATTTGAACACGTTTGATAACTACATAAAATTTCTATTGCTGATAGAGAAATGCTTTTGGTACGACCTCATATATTTTTATGACTTATAATTTATTTTAATTTATTCATAAATTAATTAAATTTTTTTTTTTTTCTTTTATTCTCCCTCCAATCGATTGCTAGCCGGCAACCAGACAAGGGTCGACAAGGTCGGCCTCAGGGGAGGCTCGCCAACCACTGGCGAGGTCAAGCCTTGCCATGGCTGGGTGAGTTTCGACCTCGCCCTCGCGATGGCCAAGCGAGGCTTGACCTCGCCATATCTAGGTGAGGTTGAGCCTCACCCAGCCTCGGTGAGGCTCGAGGGGGCCTCACTGGTGGCCAACAAGGCTCGGCCTCACCCAAATCTAGGCAAGGTTGAGCCTCGCCCACCCATGGCGAGTTTCGGGGGAGTCTCCCTAGCCACGGGAGGCTTAGGGGCCTCACCGGTGGCAGGCAAGTTCGGGGTGACCTCGTCGGGGCCGTCGAGGCTCCAACGAGGTCGCCGGCCGGTGTTGAGGCCAACGACCGGCTGGGGAAAGAAGGAAGGAAGAGAAAGGAAAAAAAAGAAAAAGAAACTTGATTCTTATTTCTTGAGTTATTCCCAAGGGCAAAAAGTAATTTTTATTTCTATTTTAAATCTATTTCAAAAACAAAAAACTTATCAAACGTGTTTCTATTTTATTTTACTCTCAAGAATAAAAGAACAAAAATATCTATTCTCGAGTTACCAAACGCAACTGAAGCTTCCCAAGTTTTCGTCCCAGGCTTAAGTTCTAGGAAAACCTCTCTGCAAAAATCCAAAGTTAACCACGATGCCATTCATCCCTTCGTTTCGGGATTCACTCTGACCAATTCTCAGAGCTGTCATTTTCGTAACGAAGCTGTCGTTGACTTGTGTTCGGTCTTTTCCGCGTCATTGAAAATGACCTCCAGCCATGTATGAACTTCGAAGAGTGTAAGGAGTCAAACTCAAAAGTTATAATCCAAAATGCCGTACAGGTAGCTGTGATTGCGCATGCTTGCTTGTGTTTTCTTTGGTGAAAGGAACAACCACAACGCAATATCAAAAAGTGGCTATGGAACCGTAAATGTAATTTACAGAACACGGTAAAGCTAAAGCCATGACGCAACAAGAACTAAAACCCGAAAGCCACTTTGAGAAAAAAAAGAAAAGAAAAAGGAATGAGAAAACAAGAACCCAAACAAAGCATAAGCTCCCACTATCATGTAATTACAACAGAATTTTCTCCAGTACTTCATGGCAATCCCCCTAAAACTAGAGACCAGACCAATCATTATATGTTACATTCCATGTTTGCCATTTTATGAGCTCAGGATGATTAACAGAGGCACTCTTCATTCCCAAGCGACGCACCCGGTGTCACTGCCTCCTGCTCCCCAGCCACAAGAAATGAGGTCCAATTAGAAAAGGGTTAAAAAACGAATCGAAAAAGATGACATCGATTGGCGTGAAATTGAAAATCTTAAAAACAACGACCTCGATTGGCGTGAGATTGAAAATCTTAAAAACGAGGACCGGCCGAGGGTCCAATTAGAAAATGTACAATGGATACCACTTGCCATTAAAAAAATGCAACTCACATGCATTGATTCGCCTTCAACCAAACAATCCAAAGAAAAACTATAAAATACTTTCCTCCTACCATCGTTGTTGTCACTGCCATTGATGTGGTATTCCATGATTGATAACCGCACCTTGACAAAGTGTTAGTTTCAACAAGCTACAATTGCCTTCTCTTGGGCAAGCGACAGATCTACTGCGTCAATTAGGAATTTCGCCTTGGTCGAAATGAAAGAAATTAGAGGGATGCTGAAATTTAGATGGAATCGACGCTCCTCCAGCCGAGTTCGAGCCCTAATTCGAGACTAATTTATCCACTTAACATCCTTTTAAATAAGATTTGTACTTAACACTCTTTTCATAAAATGACTTCACTTCGGACCCTCATTTAAAACTCCCGTTTTAATTAATTGTGTTTGCCTTAAGCTAAGTTGTGTCTGTGTCATAATCGAATAAAATATAGAGTACCCGAATAAGTGTATGAATTTCTCATGAACTGAACAATATATTGAACTTGCTACTTATTTCCATTTTTCTCGATGAAGTCCTCATTTCCTTTCCATTTTTCATGTGTTGTGCGCATTATTGATAGGATGAATACACCAGAAAACTACTTCTAATTGGCGTTCTACATGCACAACTTGATTTCACGTACGGTCTCCTCCGGCTAGCAAGTGAGATTGTCTCCGGGAGCGACCCCGAGTTGGTCGCAGTACTCGGTGTAATACTGAACCCAGGCCTGGACGGTGGCGGGGTTCCCGCCATCACACTCGAGGGCGCAGTTGATGGCTCTGATGGTGGCTCCAAACCCTTGGTCTGTGATCAGTTGGACGAAGTTCATCCAGTACCACAGAGCGGTCTTGAAGGAGATCAGCGGATCGGTGGCCACGGTCTCGGGGGAGTTGAGCCCGTCAAACCCAATGCTCTCCCCGGCCGTGCCGTAGTTGTAGTTCCAGGAAAGCTGGATTGGGCCACGGCCGTAGTACCCCTTGTTCGGGTTGCATGGATACTGGGTGTTCGTCTCATCACAGTAGTCCTTTGAAGCTCCATCTATCTCGTTTATGTAGCAAAAATCTGCACATCCACAGGCAGCAATTCTCTGATCACGTTCTACTCATAATTTGATTCATTAAGTGATTAAGAGAGATAACTTACGTCCAGTTTCATGAGTGACGTGAGCGAAAAATGCAGCGATCTCCCGCTTCGAATCATCGACGCTTCCGACCCTGCCGAACTGAGGGTAACTCCCCGTGGCCTCGAGGAACGTTCCTCTCAAGTAGAAGCCCTTCCCTTCGCAGCTCTCCGCGGCCGGCCCGATTATCCTATCGAAGAAGGCCTCCGTCACCACGTCCGCCACCGACACATTGCTTGCCAGCGGCGGCGTGCTACATGGGCCCGCCTGGCAGCCGATCCCGCAGTAGGTGTCCCCCATGCAGTAGTAGGCTAGTAGCCCCACCGGTTGCAGCACAGGTCGCGCGGACCAGCAGTGTTGGGCCAAGGTGTTGTCGGTTAGAGCGGAGACAATGATCACGGCGAGCACGGCGGGCAGGCAGGAGGAGCTTGTTGAGTTGGAAGGTTGTCATCTTGTTGAAGGGAGGAATGACAGATTGAATTGTGGTTTTGATGAGGTGAGGCTTGGATATTCATAGTGATGAACGAGAGGAACAATGTTGATGCAAGAACAAAGCAAAATGGGCAAAAAGAGGATAAAAATAAAGACAGTTTGAAAACGATGACTGCGATGATGGTGTTGACGTGGGTTTTGGAACGGAGGGCATTAATCTAGAGATAAAAAAGTGGCCACACACAAATCACCATGCACATTGCACCCCGACTTAAATTACGACGGCCAAATTAATCCTAGACCTTTAATGATGTCAATTTGATCATAAATCTATTGTACAATAGCTAGTTTAGTTCTAAACCTTTCCATTGTACCAAGTTAGTCTTAAACCTTATAATAATTTACCAAGTTAGTCATTTTGCATAATTTTGGCCGGAAATTCCCAAAGGACCACATTGGCAAATCCTTAAAAATTTGAGGACTAATTTGACAAGTTACTAAAAAGTTTAGAACTGACTTGACCGTCGTAAAATAGATTTAAGATTTTTTGAACAATTGGCCCATTTTAACTATCATCCCTCTAATCAGCCAAAGAGGGTTACATTGCTTTTGCAGAATTTGATATCTGAGCAAGTGCATTTCACCAATCACACCATGTGGAATTACTACTCGGTTATTTGCTCTTGAGTTGGCTATGAAGGGATCAATCACCCACAGGAATAATCAAATGGGATTTCCGGCTTCTATTCCGTTGATACAAGGGAATTACAATTATAAGGATTGAAAGTTCGTGTCTCTTTATAAGGTGCTCCGAAGTGGCGGACCTATGGTGGCGGGTGGTGGTCGCCGGCCCCCTAGGTCCAATAATAATTCCATGTATAGGTAAGAAAAGATTTACATTATAAGGGTTCGAGTGAACCGGCCAGCTCTAACCCTAAATTTTCGGTCCGAAGTAATGTTATGCGCTTGAGAGTAACGTCTTCTTGTGAACCGCATTCTTTTTGTTTTGCTCTTGACATGGGCATCTGAGCATAGTTCCTCTTTGCTCTTAACCATAAATTTTTTTCACTATATTTGTCCTTTTATTCTGGATTGCTTCTTTGCTCCCAGTTGGATTTTGTCCCCTCTCTCATGTAGATCTAACAAGGTTAGCATCAATTACTTCGACCGCTTGTACATAGTTGAATGAACGTGAAATGCATGCAAGTGACATTTCATTTTGCTAGTTAAGTTTATAAGCCGATGTCATTTATTTAATGATAATGATCAATTAGGCAAGCATATAATGAGATGTCGATTTTGATTCCATAGACAATTTCAAAGTTGCAAAATGCATTAGAAGTCAAAACCCTCTTGCTCAAAAGGAGATTTCTATTTGGACTCGAGTTTGTATGAACAAAATTTGTCGTAATTATTGATCGTGTGGGTACCACGTGACCAAATTGTGAAGTGAATCCAGACAAGTCTTTTCTACCAAAGCATAAAGTGTATTTCACAATTTTTTTTTTAAAAAAAAAATGTAGAGTATTAGACTTGAACCTATCACCAAACTTGTAATTAAGGGCATACTTCAAATAAGGCCATGAATTGGGACAATTTTCTCAAAAGAAGATTCATAGTAGATCTCGTCTGGAGTAAGACCTTAAAATGGCTAATTTAGTCTCAAATAAGACTTAGAGCTCGTTAAAAAATGCCTCGAGCTCACTGGATAAAATCAGAAGAAGAAAAAAAATAAACTTCTACCAATTTCTAAATTTTAATATTCATAGGTCTTTCTAGAGTTTTGATTGATCGATGAGTCTTTACCATTTTAATTTTAGGATAATTACAGAAAAAGCCCTTATATCGTCCCTAAATTATTAATTTGTTCAACATGATTCCTAAACTTAAGCTCAATAAGTAATGCCATTCTTGAATTTTTAATTTGTTTTAGTCATAAGTCAGCCGATTTGTCTTTTAATCCGAGAATTTGTCTTTTAATCCGAGAAGTTTGAACTTGAACAAAATATATATACATAACATTGTACGTGAACTATTTATGTAAGATATTAAACTCAAATCCCGGTAGAGCAATCGAAAGGATACTTATCCTTGTATGTGATTGTTGTAGCCATTGCTAGTCTTCGATGTCTCTCTCTCTTTATGAAAAGAAAGGGATCTCAGGCAGGGGGTCTCGACAGTAAGACAAAAGAGCGACAATGACTAAGGAGAGGTTCAGGCTGTGCAACAACGGAATCGGAGGAGGATTCCAATGTCACACACACTCAATATCAGTATTTACTAACAATTTATGGAGAAATGCAAATCTAGTTTTTCCATCATCGGACCAAAACCAAGATCATGGACAGCAATAGCCGCGACCAAGTGTTGGCGGGACATTCATACAACAATTCACACGGCTAGTTCACGTCGGTCGGCATGCGTAAGAATGAAAATTTCACTTAACGATCATGCCCATTTTAGGAAACCCGCCTCTGAGTAATCCTAAGTAATCCATCAAAAGGATAGCACTCGGTGCAAAACGGCCGCGACAACGAGGATCAATCATCCTCGGCTCCACGAGGGCTAGCCCGGTGCGTGACCGGTAAAGCTACAAACACCAAAGCGATGTAGTCGGGGCTCAATTCGAATAAACAGCGGAACATATGTGTTCCGGACGGTTCATGAATGAAGTGACCGGTCGCCAACATTCTGGCCCCTAGGACGGACGGTCCAACCTCCGATTGCATTCGTCCGAAGCGCCGACCCAGCATGCCCAAGAGATCATGGTTAGAACTTCGGTGAAGGCGACCGTCGAGAAATGAGGTCCAATTAGAAAAGTGAAAGAAGGAATAAAAAGAAAAAGATGACATCGATTGGCACGAGTACGAAAATCTTAAAAACAAAGACTGGAGCGACAGTGCAATTAGAAAATGCACAGTGGATACCACTTGTCATTAAAAAAAATAGAACTCACATGCATCGACTCGCATAAAATGAGACAAAATGCGTCCGCAAATTCAACCAATCAATCCAAAGCAATGCTAGAAAAAAGACTTTCCTCCTACCATCACTGTCATCGCTACCATCGGTGTGGTATTCCATGATTATATGCCCACACCTTGTCAAGGTGTTAGTTTCAATAGGCTGCAATTGCCTCCTCTTGGGCGAGCGAAAGATCAGTCTCGTCAATTTAGGAAACTCACCTCGGTCGAAATGATAGAACTCGGAGGGACATTAAAATTTACATGGAATAGACATTTCTCCGGCCAAGTTCGGACTTTTACTCAAGACTAACTTGTTCATTTCATACCCTTATTTGAAATAGAATTTACTCTCGACTCTCTTTTCATAAAACGACTCCACTTCACATGCTCTTATTTGAAACTTCCCTTTTAATTAATTGCGATTCCCTTAAGCTTAGATGGGTCCATGTCATCATCGAACAAAATACTTAATACCTAAATAAGCAGATGATATATGAATGTCTTGTGAATTGAAAAAAATCTAGAACTTGCTATTTTATTTCCATTTTTCTCCATGAAGTCCTCATCTTCTCTCCATTTTTCAAGTGCTGTGCGCATTATTGATAAAATGAATACACATGAAAACTACTTCTAATTGGTGTTCCGCATGAACAACTTGATTTCACGTACAGTCTACTCTGGCTAGCAAGTGAGATTATCTCCAGGAGCGACCCCGAGTTGGTTGCAGTACTCGGTGTAGTACTGAACCCGAGCCTGGACGGTGGTGGGGTTCTTGCCGTCGCACTCGATGGCGCCGTTGATGGCTCTGATGGTGGCTCCGAACCCTTGGTTTATGACCGGTCGGACGAAGTTCATCCAGTACCACAGAGCGGTCTTGAAGGAGATCAGCGGGTCGGTGGCCACGGTCTCGGGGGAGTTGAGCCCATCGAACCCGATGCTCTCCCCGGCCAGGCCGTAGTTGAAGTTCCAGGTGAGCTGGATCGGGCCGCGGCCGTAGTAGCCCTTGTTCGGGTTGCATGGGTATTGAGTGTACGTCTCATCACAGTAGTCCTCTGAAGCTCCATCTATCTCGTTTATGTAGCAAAAATCTGCATATCCACAAGCAACAACTCTCTGATCACGTTCTACTCGTAATTTGATTCATTAAGTGATTCAGAGAGATGACTTACGTCCAGTTTCATGAGTGACATGAGCGAAAAATGCGGCGATCTCCCGCTTCGAATCATCGACGCTCCCAACCCTGCCGAACTGAGGATAACTCCCCGCAGCCTCGAGGAACGTTCCTCGCGAATAGAAGCCCTTCCCTTCACAGCTCTCGGCGGCCTGCCCGATTATCCCATTGAAGAAGGCCTCTGTCACCACATCCGCCACCACTACGTCGTTCGCCGGCGGCGGCATGTTGCACGGGCCTTCCCGGCAATTTTCCCCGCAGAAGTCATCCCCCATGCCGCAGTAGCCCCACTGGCTGCAGCACTGGTCGGCCGCGCACCCACAGTTCTGGGCCAAGGTGGTGTCGGGCAGGGCAGAGACGATGATCACAGCGACCGCGACAGCGGTCAGGAGGAGCTTCCTGAGCTTGAGGGTTGTCATCTTTTTGGAAGGGAGGAATGATGATGGCTCGAAAGTGTAGTTTTGATAAGGTGAGGCTGGGATATTTATAGTGACGGATGAGGGCAATTTGCAATTTGCATGAGCTTCAAATTAAGCAATTTTCGACCATGCAAAACAAAAAGAGAATAAAAATCTAGATATTTGGAAAATTAGGACTTTGAAAGTGGCGTTGACTTTTTGAGTGTTTGACCGGGGGCATCATTCTAGATGTAAATGAGTGGCGGGCCTGGACTTGAACCAGTCAAACTTGTGTTTTTGTTTTTCAAAATGCTTAACTCGCTAAAACCAGTTGAATTATTAAACCTTTAATCAGCCAAAGAGGCTTAGATTGCTTTGGCAGAACTTAATATCCGAGCAAGTGCATTTCGCTAATCGCACCTCCTGGAATCACTGCTTCAGTTCCTGTTCTCAAGTCGGGTTTCAAGGGATTGATCGCCCCCGATTGCCGCTAGGCTGAATACGCGGTAGCTGGTCAGATGGGATCGTTATCTCGGCCTTTACACGGCGATCGTGCCACTGAAATTAGACTGTGAGAAAGAAGGATCATTAAGCTAATCAGATAGGAATGCTTCAAGGGTTCCAGAAGGTCAAACCGCAATATTTGATGAGCTTTACTCATTTTCAAACGTGGGCATTCGAATTCTCTCGAGTCCGTTTAATGGATGAAGCTTCCCACATTATCGTCCCAGTCACAAGTTCTGGGAAACATCCTCACTGCAAAAATCCCAAAGTTGACCACAATGCCATTCGTCCCTTTGTTTCTAGATTCATTCTGACCAATTCTCAGAGCCATCACTTCCGTAACGAAGCGGTCGTTGACTTGTGTTCCGTCTTTCCCCGTCGTTGACAATGATCTACAGCCATGTATGAACTCGAAAGAGCGGTCACGCGTTTTTCTTTTCCCATGAAAAGAAGTCAAAAGTAATAATCCAAAATGCCGTACGGGTAGCTGTGATTGTGCATGCTTGCTGTGTTTTCTTTGGTGAAAGGAACAACCACAACACGGTATCAAAAAGTGGCTATGGAACCGTAAATGTAATTTACAGAACACAGTAAAGCTAAAGCCATGACACAGCAAGAACTAAAGCCCGAAAGCCACTTTGTAAAAGAAAGAAAGGGGAAGAGAAAACACGAACCCAAAGCATAAGCTCTCACTAACATTGACTTTCAACAGAATTTTCTACGGTACTTTATGGAAACTAGAGACCAATCATTATGTGTCACATTCCATGTTCGCCATTTTATGAGCTCGGGATAATGAACAGAGGCACCCTTCAGTCCCAAGCGACGCACCCGGTGTCACTGCCTCCTGCTTCTCGGCCACATGAAAGGTATTGAGACTTGATAAAAAATGATGAGAAGAGAACCAAATGAGGGGCCACTTGAATTTGCCCACAACTGAACCACACCAACTTGATCGATCGAGATGGTCAGTAACTTGCATCCAGGAATTCCAATGCGGCCAAACTTTTATCAGACCCATCCAAGCCTTCTCACAGCCTTTCTCATCCTCGTACCCCGACGCTTTGCCACTCCTGCCAACTATAAACGGCTTTGGGGTAGAACTGTAGCTATCTATGTCAAGACAGTGATAAGTTCTAGCTGTAAGAAACTCGCCGGTGGAGGGGCGCTGCACAGCCCCGCCTGGCAGCCGATCCCGCAGTAGGTGTCCCCCGTGCTGCAGTAGCCCCACCAGCTGCAGTGCAGGTCAGGCGCGCACCCACAGTGTTGGGCTGAGGTGGTGTTGGGTAGAGCGGAGGCGATGATCACAGTGACCGCAGCTGCGGGCAGGAGGAGCTTATTGAGTTGGAGGGTTGTCATCTTGTTGTTGAAGAGAGGAATGATAGATTGAGTTGTGGTTTTGATGAGGTGAGGCTTGGATATTTATAGTGATGAACGAGGGGAACAATGTTGATGGAATATTGCATGAGCTCCAAAGTAAATTTGGAACATGCAGAAAGGAAATGGGATAAAAATCACGACAGTTTGAAAACGGTGATTGTGACAATAGTGTTGACGTGGGGTTTTGGACTGGAGGGCATCCATCTAGAGATAAAAAGAGTGGCCACACATAAACCACCATGCACATGAATGACTGCAACTTGAGACATGAATTACGATAGTTAAGTCAATTCTAAACATTTCAATTGTACTAATTTGATCCTAAACCTATTGTACGATAACTAATTTAGTTATAAATATTTTGATAATTTGTTAATTTAGTCATAAACCTTTTAACAATTTGCCATTACAATCATTCCGAGTAATTTTGGCCAGAAATAGCAGGAGGACTACAATGATAAATCCTTAAAAGGTTAAGAAATAAACTAGCTAATCATCAAAATTTCTAATATTAAATTAACACGATTGAAAATTTTGGGACTGCCTTGATTGCCGTAAAATAGATTTGGGACCTTCTGGAAAGTTATCCCGTTCCCGTTCCAACTATCATCCCTCTAATCAGCCAAAGAGGATTGCATTGCTTTTGCAGAATTTGATATCTGAGCAGGTGCATTTCACCCGTCACACCCTATGGAATTACTACGTTGTTCTTTGCTCTTGAGTTGGGTATGAAGGGATCGATCACCCACAGGACTAATCAAATGGGATTTTCAGTTTCTATTTCGTCGATACGAGGGAATTACAATTTTCAGAATTGAAAGTTCGTGTTTCTTTATAAGGTGCTCCGAAGTGGCGGACCAATGGTGGCCGGTGGCGGTCGCTGCCCCCCTAGGTCCAACAATAATTCCACATATATGTAAAAAAAGATTTACATTATTAAGTGTTCAAGTGAACCGGCCCCCTCTAATCTCAAATTTTTCGGTGCGAAGTAATGTTATGCACTTGATAGTTATGTCTTCTTATGAACCACATTCTTTTTGTTTTTCTCTTGACATAGGCATCTCAGCATAGTTCCTCTTTGCTCTTAACCATCAATTTTTTCACCATAATTGTCCTTATATTCTAGATTGCTTCTTTGCTTCCAGTTGGATTTTGTACCCTCTCTCACGTAGGTCTAACAAGGTTAGCATCAATTGCATCGACGGCTCGTATATACTTGAACGAACGTGAAATGCATGCAAGCGACATTTTATTTTACTAGTTAAGTTTATAAGTTGATGTCGTTTATTTAATGATAATGATCAATTAGGCAAGCATATAATGAGATGTCAATTTTGATTCCATAGACAATTTCAAAGTTGCAAAATGCATTAGAAGTTAAAACCCTCTTGCTCAAAAGGAAAGGAGATTTCTATTTGGACTCGGGTCCGTATGAACAAAATTTGTCATAATTATTGATCGTGTGGGTACCACGTGATCAAAATGTGAAGTGAATCCAGACAAGTCTCTTCTACCAAAACATAAAGAGCATTTCACAAATTAAAGAAAAAAAAGTGAGAAAAAAAGAACGTAGAGTTTTAGACTTGAACCCATCACCAAACTTGTAATTAAGGGTATACTTCAAAAGTTCAAATAAGGCCATGAATTGGGACAATTTTCTCAAAAGAAGATTCATAATAGATCTCGTCTAGAATAAGACCTTAAAATGGCTAATCTAGTCTCAAATAAGACTCAAAGCTCGTTAAAAAATGCCCCGAGCTCACTAGATAAAATCAAAAGAAGAAAAAAAAATGAACTTCTACCAATTTCTAAATTTTAATATTTATAGGCCTTTCTAGAGTTTTGATTGATCGATGAGTCTTTACTATTTTAATTTTAGGATAATTACACAAAAAGCTCTATGCCGTCCCTAAATTATTAATTTGTTCAACATGATTTCTAAACTTAAGCTCAATAAGTAATGTCGTTCTTGAACTTTTAATTTGTTTAATATGATCCACAATCAACTTAGATCAACTTAGTTTTGAGTCAGTTGATTTGTCTTTTAATCCGAGAAGTTTGAACTCTAAACAAAATATATATACATAACATCGTACGTGAACTATTTAGGTAAGATATTAAACTCAAATCCCGGTAGAGCAATCGAAAGGATACTTGTCCTTGTATGTGATTGTTGTAGCCATTGCTAGTCTTCGATTTCTCTCTCTCTATGAAAATAAAGGGAGCTCAGGCAGGGGGGTCTCGACAGTCGACAAAAGAGCGACAATGACTAAGGAGAGGTTCAGGCTGTGCACAACGGAATCGGAGGAGGATTCCAATCTCACACACACTCAATATCAGTACTTACTATCAACCTATGGAGAAATGCAAATCTAGTTTTTCCATCATCGGACCAAAACCAAGATCATGGACAGCGATAGCCGCGACCAAGTGTTGGCGGGACATTCATACAACAATTCACACGGCTAGTTAACGTCGGTCGGCATGTGTAAGAATGAAAATTTCATTTAATGATCATGCCCATTTTAGGAAACCCGCCTCTGAGTAATCCCAAGTAATCCATCAAAAGGATAGCACTCAGTGCAAAACGGCCGCGACAACAAGGATCGATCATCCTCGGCTCCATGAGGGCGAGCCCGGCGCGTGACCGGTAAAGCTACAAACACCAAAGCGATGTAGTCGGGTTTCGATTCAGATAAACAGCGGAACATATGTGTTCAGGACGGTCGATGAACGAAGTGACCGGTCGCCAACATTCCGGCCCCTAGGACAGACAGTCCAACCTCCGGTTGCGATCCTCCGGAGCGCCGACCCAGCATGCCCAAGAGTTCATGGCTAGTACTTCGGCGAAGGCGACCATCGAGAAACGAGGTCCAATTAGAAAAGTACCAAAAAAATAAAAAAATAATAAAAAAAGATTTCATCGATTGCCACGAAAATGAAAATCTTAAAAGCAAGGATCAGGGCGACAGTCCAATTAGAAAATGCAGTGTATACCACTTGTCATTAAAAAAAAATGCGACTCACATGCATTGACTTACACAAGATGAGACGAAATGCATCTGCAAATTCAACCAAACAATCCAAAGCAACGCTAGAAAAAACTTTCCTCCTACCATCACTGTCGTCTCTACCAATTACCATCGGTGTGGTATTCCACGATTATATGCCCACACCTTGTCAGTGTGTTAGTTTCAACAGACTGCAATCGCCTTCTCTTGGGTGAGCGAAAGATCAGTCGCGTCAATTTAGGAAACTCACCTTGGTCGAAATGAAAGACATTAGAGGGATGCTAAAATTTAGATGGAATCGATAGTCCTCTAGCTTAGTCTGGGTTCTTACTCAAGAGTAACTTGTTCATTTCACGCCCTTATTTAAAATAAGATTCACTCTCGGCCCTCTTTTCATAAAACAACTCCACTTCATGTCCTTATTTCAATTTAATTATTTGTGTTTCCCTTAAGCTTAGTGTATGTCCATGTCATAATCGAACAAAATATAGAATAACTAAATAAGCAGACAATATATGAATGTCTCATGAATTGAAAAATATATTGAACTTGCTACTTTATTTCCAATTTTCTCCATGAAGTCCTCATCTTCTTTCCATTTTTCATGTGTTGTGCGCATTATTGATAGAAAGAATACACCCGAAAGCTACTTCTAATTGGCGTTCCACATGCACAACTTGATTTCACGTACAGTCTACTCCGGCTAGCAAGTGAGATTATCTCCGGGAGCGACCCCAAGTTGGCTGCAGTACTCGGTGTAGTACTGGACCCGGGCCTGGACGGTGGCGGGGTTCCCGCCGTCACATTCGAGTGCGCCATTGATGGCTCTGATGGTGGCTCCGAACCCTTGGTCTATGACTGGTCGGACGGAGTTCATCCAGTACCACAGAGCGGTCTTGAAGGAGATCAGCGGGTCGGTGGCCACGGTGTCGGGGGAGTTGAGCCCGTCGAACCCGATGCTCTCTCCGGCCGGTCCATAGTTGAAGTTCCAGGAGAGCTGGATCGGGCCGCGGCCGTAGTAACCCTTGTTCGGGCTGCACGGGTACTGGGTGTTTGTCTCATCACAGTAGTCCTTTGAAGCTCCATCTATCTCGTTTATGTAGCAAAAATCTGCACAACCACAAGCAGCAATTTTCTGATCACGTTCTGCTCGTAATTTGATTCATTAAGTGATTAAGAGGGATAACTTACGTCCAGTTTCATGAGTGGCATGAGCGAAAAAGCAGCAATCTCCCGCTTCGAATCGTCGACACTCCCGACCCTGCCGAACTGAGGGTAACTCCCGGCAGCCTCAAGGAACGTTCCTCGCGAGTAGAAGCCCTTCCCTTCGCAGCTCTCGGCGGCCTGCCCAATTATCCCGTCGAAGAAGGCCTCCGTCACCACATCTGCCACGACCACGTCGTTCGTCGGTGGCGGCGCGTAGCATGGGCCTTCCTGGCATCCCGTCCCACAGTAGTCATCCCCCGTGCCGCAGTAGCCATACCGGCTGCAGCACTGGTCGGCTGCGCACCCGCAGTTTTGGGCCGAGGTGGTGTCGGGCAGGGCAGAGATGACGATCCCAGCAACTGCGACGGCGGTCAGGAGGAGCTTCCTGAGCTTGAGAGTTGTCATCTTTTCTGAAGGGAGGAATGATGGTGGCTTGAAAGTGTAGTTTTGATAAGGTGAGGCTGAAATATTTATAGTGATGGATGAGGACAATTTGCAACTTGCATGAGCTTCAAATTCAGCCAATTTGGACCGTGCAACACGGAAAGAGAATAAAAATCTAGATATTTGAAAATGAGGACTTTAATAGTGGCGTTCACTTTTTGAGTGTTTGACTGTGGTGCATCATTCTAGATATAAATGAGGGGCGGGTCCAGACTTGAACCAGTCAAAGTTGTGTTTTTGTTCTTCAAAATGCTTAACTTGCTTAAACTAGTTCAATTACTAAAACCTTTAATCAGCCAGAGAGGCTTAGATTGCCTTGGCAGAATTCAATATCTGACCAAGTGCATTTCGCTAATCGCAACTTGTGGAATCACTACTTCGGATCCTGTTTTCGAATTGGGTTCTGAGGGATCAATCGCCCAGATCGCCGCTAGGGTGAACATGCAGTAGCTGGTCAGGTGGAATCGCTATCTCGTCCTTTACACGGTAATCGTGCTACTGAAATTAGACAGAGAGAAAGGAGGATCGTTAAGCAATCAGATGGGAATAGTTCAGGGGTTTCATAAAGTCAAAACCGCAATCTTTGATGAGCTATACTCATTTTCAAACGTGGGCATTAAAATTCAAGAGAGACCGTTTCATAAAAGAAGCTTCCCACATTGTCGTCCTAGGCTAAAGTCCAAGGAAACATCCTCATTGCAAAAATCCGAAGTTTGACCACCACTTTGTTTCTGGATTCATTCTGACCAATTCTCAGAGCCATCATCATTACCTTTTGGCGATGAAGCGGTTGTTGACCTGTGTTCCGTCTTTCCCCGTCGTTGAAAATGATCTACAACCGTGTATGAACGTGTAAGAGCGTTCACACGTTTTTCTTATTCCATGAAAAGAAGTCAAAAGTTATAATCCGAAATGCTGCACGTGTAGCTTTGATTGCGCATGCTTGCAGTGTCTTCTTTTGGTGAAAGGAACAACCACAACACATTATCAAAAAGTCTGCTATGAAACCGTAAATGTAATTTACAGAACACAGTAAAGCTAAAGCCATCACACGGCAAGAACTAAAACCCGAAAGCCACTTTGGGGGGCAAAAAAAAAAAAAGGAAAGAGGAAATGAGAACCCAAACAAAGCATGAGCCCTCACTATCATGTAATTACAACAGAATTTTCTCCAGTACTTCATGACAATCCCCCCAAAACTAGAGACCAATCATCATATGTTACATTCCATGTTCACCATTTTATGAGCTCAGGATGATTAACAGATGCACCCTTCAATCCCAAGCGACGCACCCGGTGTCACTGCCTCCTGCTTCCCGGCCACATGAAAGGTATTGAGACTCGATCAAAAATGACAAGAAGAGAATCAAATAAGGGGCCACCTGAATTTGCCCATCAACTGAACCACACCAACTTGATTGATCAATGGTCAGTAACTTGCATCCAGGAATTCCAATGTGGCTGAACTTTTATCAGACCCATCTAATCCTTATCACAGCTTTTCTCATCCTCATACCCTGATGCCTTGCCACTCCTGCCAACTATAAACGGCTCTGGGGTAGAACTGTAGCTATCCATGTCAAGACCGTGATAAGTTCTAGCTGCAAGAAACTCAGCCCCAGATTTAGCCGTTCCTTTGACAACAGAATCAGGATGCCTGTCGAGCAGTGAAAGAGCCTTCTCTGTAGCATGAGCCAATGCGAGATATGCGAGATCTTCATTATCTTCCTCGTCAATCCCTAGTGGAGCAAAAAATTGAGCAGAAGAAATAAGTAGCTAACGATCATAACCAGGGGACATTTCTCTGCATGTCAAACATAAATATGTTGAGAAAGAAAAATACCATCCACATTTTGGTCTTCTACATATCCACCCTTAAGGAAGGAAAAACGAGCTTCTTCTGATGGTTTCCTGACTTCTTCTGGGGATGATGTAACCAAATCCCGAAATTCCATAACATACTCTCCTGTCCACTGACTTCCACTAGCGCAGTGAAATAAAGATGCATTAGCAACCATAATTAGCATATATACTGAGGAATAATGACAGAGCCACACATAACTGATGCTTTAGTGAATAATCACTTCGATTTACTTATACTTGGCTCATGTGCAGACAGGAACTCTTTTCGTTTTCCCTTTTTTGGGCTGACCAGAAGGAGCAGACACATAGGTTGATAACTCAATATTTGTACTATAAAGCACTTTTTGGCCATTTATCACATTCTTTCAATCTCATGGCCAGAACCTAGGTAGAAGGCAATGTCAAGAAATGAGAAGAAAAAGGATACCTCAAAAACAGTAAAACTGAGTGGGGGTAGTCACACTTCGCAAAAAAAGAGATGAGACATGGCAAAGAGCCTTCTAAAGTTATCAAAGCCTCTTGATTATGTCAAATTTGACGTGTTTGGATTTTCAGAAAATAAAGTGGAAATGCCTGTGCAAGACACAATGGTAGCACTGTGATTTCACCAACATAAACTTGGATGTTTTTCTATGTATCAGATTCAGAGATTCCCGCTTAGCTTGTTATGATTTGCATGGTTCCTTCTCCTACTTATAACTGACCATGGCTATAGCAAAGCCTTTCCACTATGCAATCTCATGATATAGACCAGGAATTTCGGTCTTCAATGCTCACCTCCTATCCAATTTAATTTTCAAAGTTTATGGGTAATTTACCATGTCAAATTTTCATAAGGATTTAATTTGTTTCTTATAGTGGCAACTAACAATGCTCTTCTTCATTTCCTGTAATTCAATTGCAACAAGAAAACTCAACCATGAACATGCTGATATAAAACCATTCCCTATCATCAGCCAGAGTAAACATAGACATAAGGAGACTGACAAGAAAGACGCTGTCTGGAAACTGTTCCTCAAATCCGAGACCAATTGTCCTCATAACACTGTAACTACTTGAACACACCAACCAGGGGACAAGATGGAGGGCAGAGAGATTGAGAATCTTGGAAGTTTAAAAGCTAGACACAACTAGACAATGACAGCATTTAGATGTCAATCAATTGATACCTCTTGAAAGCTATCATGGCTTCAAACGGTGTGATTACAGGAGCCAAAAACTCTTTGCTGTCCAGCAGAGCCGTCTGGGCACAGGAGACATAGATGAAAACATCGCACTGCAGCAAGAATAAAATAGCCATCAGAGATTCTGAGCTAGTCTTGCCCATGCGGTCAAGAAAAATAATATTTCACGCATCGGAGTGTACCTCAGGGAAGTTAGCAAGCTTTGCAGGATTTGGTCTCCCCATGGCAAGAGTATATGCCTTTTTCCAGCTCCAGTGACCAGCTCTTTCATTTGATGTATCATATGAAGGTAGCCAGCTTCAACACAATTTGAGAGTAAGAGAAATGTCCCAACAAAAGCACAAGCATAATCATCGCAAAGCTTTTCTCCTAGTGGCAGATGTAAGATATGAAACTTTGAAACATAGTGCAAGACAACCAGAGATTAACAACATGTCAAGATAACATCTGAATCTGTCACATCTTTCTTTTCCAGCCACAAATTGATTGCATCTTCATGAGCTCTCTTTTATTAGCCCCTCACATTCAGCAATTCTATCCAAGTATATTTATATTTCTCTTAGATCATCTTGAAAATATACATTGACAATGTCTGATTACAGAATATAATATGGTTATTTCGAATCATCAATAATGTAAACAATGTACATAGCTTATATTAGACCACCCTACCCCCAAAATGAATGCAACTTATAAATCATGAAATACTGGAAAGTGTTAGATTGGGCAGAGATATACGTTTTAAGACTAGTTCAAAGTTGCACAGGACTAACATATTGTTGGCACTTATAAACCTTTCAAAAAGCACATAATCCTTCTGCTCGAAGGACAAGTTTAGTATTTCCAGAAAGAGGAAGACTGGCTACTTAAACACAAGCACTCCACCAGAAATTATGAGCACAACATACCAACACCGAGGGTCCCCACCAAAATCCCAACAATATTAGCATCTTTTGCTTTCTCCACCAGGAAGTATCTGCATGATATTAGAGTGAATTTAATGCTGTGCCGATTCCAGAAACAAATTACAAACTTTCATCATTTCTATCAAGAAGATTAGAAGTAGTAGGGCCCCGGGGGTGAGACAGAAGCAACAATTTCGTTGAAATAATACCTACGCTTAAGTATCCTTCTCTGTTGTGATAAATCTGTCACCAAGCGATCTTCTGTCGCATCATATCTGACTGAAATCAATCATCATCAGTCCAAAATAAAGTTTGCTAAGATGGAAAAGCAAAACAATGATAAGACTTGTCTAAGATGAAACATCTAATTATACACATCTCATCTATCCTTGTTGTTTTGAGGTAAATGGAAGAGTAAATGCAAAACTTCTTTGATCCAGCAGATGTTAATTTTATCCATACTTTCTTTAAAACCTGTATGTAGCTTGCTCCAGCTCAGGCAACAAGTACTTATTAGGATGATTAGACCAATAAAAACATAGATATGATAAGATCAATCAGACAATAAGCCCAGACAGAAGTACTCAGTAAGATGATTAGACCTATATTACTGAAGGTCAACTAAAAAGGCTGAAGTTTAGACAAAATCATAGATATCGATTGTATAGCAAAATGTCCAACATCAGGCATGTGCAATTTTACACCAAGGCACTGAGGTAAGGGATAGAGGACTTTATTGAGGAGGAATGTCAGCAGGAATAAGAAATTTTCAGCACTTGACTGTGGTCATCACAAATTGCCACAGAACGTCCTATGCCACAATACTATTGCCGTCATAACCACATATTGAAACCATAATTACAGCCACCCTTGATCCAGCCCGTCATCTTCATGACTTTGCAACAACCACGAGCAAGATAACAAAGAATAATACAACACAGAATACGATCTCTGCATCAGAAATCGTGGGTCTATACTAGGTTGAAGCTGCAAGTATCAGAGAAAAAGCATTCCATAACATAGATTCTAGGTTTAATTTCACAAAAAATAGATGCCCACAGCTATTAAGTTTTGGTGCTCACCCAATATCATAGAATCACACTCAAGACTTGATATATTCTGTCTCCTGAATGTAGTTTTCTACATGGAAGGCACTCGTTTGGTTAATGAGTTTTCTCATTAGTGAAAGAATTATGGACACATTATACTTTCACTTATTTCACACGCACGAAAATATATAGGCTATCAATCATATTTATCAGAATCAACAACATGCTGATAAATGGTACATCCAGAGAACTTTCTGAGAAGAAAGGCAATAAGCACCACAAATCTAACCTATGAGATGAGTTCAATGGATCCCACTCGCATGGAATCTATCAAAATTTAAAAACTCAAAATTGGATCACATTTGCATAGTTGCAATAGTTAAGAAGACCTATTAACGCACAGTCATACCTCCAGATGACGCTTTACATAGACCAGACTCTTAGTAATGCTATAGTTGCAAGAGCTTGCATAGTTTCTACATGATCTACTGATGTATGATGGAGATTATTGAGGTGGTCAATGAACCAATGGCAAGCATTGGATACAGAACATTTGCTGACTCAGGAAGTTCTTTCCTCCTTAATCTTCTAATTAGAGGTTGGACCCTGTTTCACGTTGACACTGCCCCTCACCCTTGCCCTCACCCTTATCCTCACCCTCATGCTCCCCCAACCCTGGTACCATCCCAACCACAACAAATATAAAGTTCCCACTCCACACACAAGAAATGCATGAGCCAGATGGGGCAGAATGTAAGAAAAGTACAGTGGCATTGAAGAATTTATGTTAAGTATGATCCCACTTAGCTAGACTGTACAAAGAGCAGGTCATTGTCAACAGCTGTATTTGTAAAAGAGTATTATTATCAATTTAATTTTGCAGAAAGTGGCAAAATAAATCACAAACTTATGCAAATTGGATTCAAATGCAGCAAGTAGAGATTCAGGGAATAATCTCTTGAGCAAGGACAGAGTTCATATCAAGCCACATAAAAATAGATTTAAGGAAGGCCTAGCCTCTTCTCCTTGCCAGCTTGAGGACCTTTACAACAAACACTTAAAAGAACACAATATATCTCAAATTTACATACCTATTTCACACCCATTGAATGTCAAAACCAAATTTGCAAATGCAGCATTTTCTGATCCTATCCAAAACATTGAGTATTCCTCCACTTTGCGCCCTTGAGGCACATTCCAGACTAGACCTCCAGTGCTGTGCCTAGTGCCAGTTTGTACACCAGCAGCATCATTGGCATGAGATACACCAACCAGTTCCATGATTCCGCCAGAGTCACCAGACTTTCCAGATGGATCTAGCACTGAACAGACAACATCAGAAAATTGGATTTCCAGTTCGGCTTGGGATTCATAGGATACTAATGCTTCCAACACTGCCTTTTTCAAATCCAGCATAGTATAGGCATATTCCAGCCCAAAAAGAACCTGCAGATGAGAATGAACCATGTGACATCACAAATTCTTGCAAATAGCTAAGCCCCTTCTTTCTTTTTAGGGGGAGGGCAGGGTGCACTTACTCAATATTTTTAAAGATTTCAGGAGTTAATTATCAATATAAAAATGGAGCATCCATTGCTAAAAGCTCAAGGTTAAAAAAGGCCTAAAAGCCAAACCCCCTCCCCCCAATTTTAAGCAAGTCAAACGAACAGCAACCTTAAAATAGCCATAGTTTTGACTCTTGAAACCTCTATATCTAATATAAAATTGAGGGGCTGTCTGCATACACTAAAGCAAAAGCTAAAGGTACTATTTCACTTTGCCGCCAAAAATTATGAGAAAATTGTACGGGAATCTACGTGTCAACATTTTAGTGTTTTAAAAGTTTCTGGAGTTTTGGATTTAAAAAAGTCAAAGGTGAGTTGCAAATTTAGATTAAGCGGGGAAAAAAAAGGGGCTAAAGGGCAACATATTCTTTAGTAATGTCTTTATTTCATCAAGCCATATATGGATATATATTTACAAATCACAGTTGTGCCTAGGCACAGAGAATTATCAGAATGTCCCAATGGAATCGTTAGTCAGGCTGTAATGAAAAGCACATGGGCAGGTATCAAATTACTTATCAAAATCTTGCGGGCAACTAAGTTGTAACATAGAAAAGGAGGGAACTGTCTGTAATTTCCCCAAGTTTTTGAAATAACAAAAGGATAGACTATGTCATTCTGTAATCCAACATGAAGCAGTAAAAAAAATCTCTTACCATAACAGGTTTACCAGCTGTACTAGCAGTGTGCAATAGGTTGTTCACACAATTTGATACATTTATAGGAGCCTTTCCAAAAACAAAGAATGCTGGAAGGGTTGATGTGCTGCAGAGGAAGCAAGAACGAAATCAACATCCAGGGCGATATAGACACATATTAATTGATATCTTCATTGGCTTTCTAAATAATAGGAATTAGGCAAACCAACACAGATGAAACGATATTGCAACCAATCAAATCCATAAACAACTCCAAATGAACCAACAATGCCAGATGAGCAACAACTCAATTAGAATACTCACGGAGTAAGACAAGTATGCCCATAATGTATGACGCAGTCAGCATTAATATGCGAAGCCCCGACCTCGTCCACGCAACAGCTACCAAAGGTGGTGTCTGCCATCACAAATAGTCCGATGTCACCATCTCCTCTGATTTCCTCACCAGAAGATGCTCTCAGAGAAGCAAGTTTCATATGTAAAGCTCTCACCACCTTTGTTGCATCCTTTAACAGGTCATCTGGAAACTGTCCAGAAAAAAACAAGCAAAATCGGACCTTGCAAGAACTACATTCCCTCAATTCATCATATCTTAAACTAGAAATATATTCTTACACAAAAAAGGAATAAATGGATCGACATGGACAACGGAATTGACCATAAGCTCATTAAACCATCAACACAAAAACAACACCCTGTCAACACGGAAACAGATGCATACTCGACATGCCACCATCACTTTCGACCTTACATGCTCCACTATCCGATTACATACACCGCCACGGCAAATAGAGATTTTGCTGCTACGGAACTTCCGCGATCAGGATTCAGTCAAGATCACAAATTTAAATCCCTTTTCTCCCTACTTTTAAGCAGTCACTAAAGAGAAGTGCGCTATTCATATCATCCGGCCATTCGCGAGCTCAAAAGCGTCAGTTCCTGCTTCGCCTTCGAAGACAGGCGACGAAACGAAACGAGAGCAACTTCAGCTCCAAATCAATCTCGTGAGCTATCGATGGAATCGACGGAAGAGGTAGAGGTGGATTCTCACCTGCAAAGCGACTCTGGCGAAGTTCCGGCTCAGGATGAACTCCGCCGTGCGATCGATCTCGTAATACGATTCCAAATCCATGCCGCCGAAGACGCCTTTATAAGAAGCTCCCCGGGGGAAGGAGAGGCGGCAACGACGGCGGCGATGAGCGGAGAAGGAAGCTCTCGTTTCGGCGCCGGCGGCGAATGGTGGTGGCTGTCAACGTCCGTTGTTATATGATTAATGCGCGGGGCCACACAAAGCGGGTCGGGCATCGGACCCGAAGGCCCTTGGCGGGTTGGGTGATGTTTAATTATTATTCACACAAATGATTTATAAATTTTAATTCTGTAATATGAATTCCGAACTATCAATTTGTCAATGTGATTCCTCAACTTTTACCTAACGTGTGATATCATTATTGGAACTTTAATTTATTCCTTTGATTTTTAGTATGTGTCTAACTTAATCCTTGAATTATATTAAAACCTTTAATATTGTTATTTTATTAATTTAAGTTTAGGACATCCAATGATTAGAATTGGGATGATTGTTTTCCGATCTGATTTGATTCCCAATTGGGGACCAAACTGGTTGGATTCTCACTCTATTCCAATGGAATCGATCACTTTTTTTCCTCATTACTTGAAATCGGATCAAGATAATATTTAGTTCATAATTTATTAATTTTTTTTTTTTTCAAAGAAACAATACACATGTTTTCTCTTGATAGTAGATTGCCTAGATAATCCAACGGACACTCTCCGAAATCAAATACAATCAACTTATTCAGTCCAATCTAGACAGTTCTCGAGGTTTGATTTAGTCCGATCTGAGTGATTAAGCACACTTATTATGAGAATGAATATGTACAAAAAAATAAGGGATTATATTAAATAAATTAAAAATTTAAAATTATACAGGTTTCATACTTTTATATTCTACAAATAAATTAAAAATTTCACTCCATAGATCATTTCAACCCCTCAATTATAGATCAAATTATATTTAGTTAAAATTTATAAATCATTTATATAATTATGCCATTATTTTTCTCATAATTTGTGACGGGCACTTTTTATTTCCTCGTTTCTTCCTTTTCCGGAAAATCAAAATTTTATCTGAAACTAAGGAAAAAATTAAATATTATCTCGAAAGAGAACGCGTTCGTCCCACCCTCCTCCTCCTCCGCTCCATGTTCTTCGCCTCCTGCAACATTCGAACTTCGGAGAGCGCTCAGTCCGAGACCGAACTCCCTCGATGGCCGCCAAGCTGCAAACTTTCGCCGGTCTTCCTCCGCCCGCGTTGCCGCCCGCCTCCTCCTCCGGCTCCGGCGACGGCCTCTGCATCGTCAAGAGGCCGCCGCTCGCGACCTCCTTCTTCAACGGCGGAGGTGCGTCTTCTCTTCTCCTTGCGCTAAAGTTTTTTCGATACCGCGTTTTCTCCGAGCCGGAGTGCTTGATTGTAGCGAATTTCGATGTTCCCTGGGCGAATGCGAATGAAAGGGCGGTGGGCCTGAAGTGATTGCAGTGTTAGTTATTGGAGATTCCGGGTCGGTAGTGCGGAATGCGATTGAGGGGAAGAGGAAGAGGGAATCGAAGCGCGGTGCCTATTAGGACTGTGTTCGAGCGGAATGATGTTGCTGATGAGAGGAGATGTTGCTGGTGAGTACAGCGATGAGTAAATCGGAGGTAAAGATTGGTTCCCTCGGTGTGTGTTTCGCAAGGACAGTATGAATTCCTGGAAGATTTTTCGGAGAAAAAAGCAAAGGGATGGGGAAAAAGAGAGGCTTTGATAGCAGTCTGAGAACATCGTGAGGCGATAAGTGAAACCGTCTACTTTATCCTCAGGGAGAGAATTTAGGTAGGAGTTGAGCATTGCCAGAGACATTGGAAGATATCTAAGATGGCTTTATGTGTGTGGTGATAGATGCGAGAGACAGTTTATTTGCCTTATGCTTCCATGTCTGCGGTAAATGATAGAACCACTGGACCTCCAATGAAAAAGGATGTGCATTTCCTTGTGAAGATCCATGGAAGAGGTTCTTACCATGAGGCAATGTGTTTGGCCAAGTTTAAGTGGTCTTTAGCATGCTGTTAGATGTTCTCCCTTACAGTTTGTCAATGCACGACCCTCTGTTTGACATCACCCAAATCTCAGATGCTTAAAACTAAAAGGTCTCGATGTTGTACCTTTACTATGCCTATACCAGTGCTGAAAGCGTAATTGTTCATTTGCAATACATATTAGAAAGGGGATACAGGCACGAAAGTCCTAAAACTTATGTATATAGTGCAATTCCACCCTATATCTTTTTGATTGAACAGTTACATACACAGCATAACTGTTCATGCAGTTGGGAAATTAAGAGTTACGAAACTCAGAATTGCTCGTTGCAAAGGATTGGATTGTCAAAGAAGAGGTGGTGGTGCTCTTGGTGCTCGTATGAATCTTTTTGATCGGTTTGCTCGAGTGGTCAAGGTTGAGTTCATGGAACTGTTTACATATGCACACCACAGTATCTTATTTTACTTTCGAATACAGTATATATCCTGATTCACTTCTTCCCAACTGCAGTCTTATGCCAATGCAGTCATAACTTCTTTTGAAGATCCAGAGAAGATTTTAGAGCAGACAGTGCTTGAAATGAATGACGACTTGATAAAAATGAGGCAAGCAACAGCTCAAGTAAGCTTTCCAATTCTTGCTGCATGTTTTCCTTCTCTTTCAGTCCTGTCTTGTTTCACTTCCCCTTATTCACTTCACTTCTTCAATATATAATTCTCTGTCTTCTTAAATGTGGAAAGGTGAGCAACAAGTGATTTGAGCTTGATGAAGGGTAGTATAGTTTGAAAATTCCTACTCCTAGAAGCTTCGAAATGATCTTTGTTATAAAGTTGCCTAGTTTACTAACCATAGTTTTCCTCTTATTACTTTGAAATGTTGTTCTAAATGGATCCCCTTTGTTCCTTACAGGTAATTGCATCTCAAAAGCGGCTGGAGAACAAATATAAAGCCGCAGAGCAGGCCTCGGAGGAGTGGTATATGAGATTAGACTAGTTCCTGCTAATTTTCATGATGTTATTGTTGTACATAACTAATTCTCTGTCTTAGGTATCGCAAGGCTCAACTGGCTCTCCAAAAGGGTGAGGAAGATCTTGCACGTGAGGCTCTTAAAAGAAGAAAATCTTATGCTGTAAGTTGTATTTTCATTTTGCAATGTTTTTTTCATAAGATTCTTCTTTGGAGTGGTGGACGATTACTTAACTAATACCGGTGTTCTCTTATCCTGCTCTTCTTTTATTTTCTTCTGATTATGATGAGATTTCTGGCAAGATTTTCATTTTACTGGAATATAGGGGTATTGACATGGGTGGCCCTTGAACTTTTCTTCATATTCAATGTGTTCCCCGAACTTCTTTTCTTTTTTCCATCTAATTCCTAGACTTTCAAAATCCACTCAATGTAGTCCTTCAATTAAGTGTACCACCATGTCACATGCATTTTTCTAATGTGGATGGTCACATCAACATTTATTGGGCCAAAATAATGATGTGGACTACCATGTCGTTTTCCCAAGTAAGCAATTTTTTTTTTTTCCTCCTTTCATTTTGGGCCAGAATAATGAGAGAGAGAGTCTTGAGGACCACATTGAAAATTGAAATGTTCAGGTCAATGTCATTATCCCTTGAATATACTATGCCGGTACTGTGTTTTTGTATAAGTTATTTTCTATTATTCATAGTGCTTGTCATTCTAAATGTAAAGCAAGGAAATATCAGCCATTACCTTCTCTACAAGGTATCACAGTCACATTTGACTGCTTTATCCTGTGCTCTTTGAGTCTGCACTAATACAATAGCTGGGTTAGACATCTTGACACATAGCTTGCGATAAGCTTCCATGATCTGGCGGGTTTTTGAGTCCTTTTTAGTAAGAAAGAACAATGGATGCAGATAATTTATCCTTCTTTATTTTCTTCTAAATTGCTTAAGCTTTGACTCACATGAAGTCCTTTTTTTTGCTACATATTAGGCAAAGTTCTGATCTTCTGTCTATTACATATAAGGTCTGTCATATACACACATCACTATTCATCCAAGCCTGTCTAATTTTTCATCAAATATTTCTTGTTAATTTTGTTTGGTAGCTACAGAAACCGGTAGAGTTCAATGGTTAGGTTTCTCAATATGGTCAAACATTTACCTTATTGTAATCTTACCTTTTTTATTTTATAACTGAATTCATTACAATGTGATATGTATGAATACATCCTTTTTCTTTAATTCTTGATAATTTCATATTTATTGCCAAATGTTATCCTTACTTTTCAATAAAAACATGCATGGCCCCTT
Organism: Eucalyptus marginata; assembly: GCA_014182565.1. Taxonomy (NCBI): domain Eukaryota; kingdom Viridiplantae; phylum Streptophyta; class Magnoliopsida; order Myrtales; family Myrtaceae; genus Eucalyptus; species Eucalyptus marginata. The sequence goes on from CM024585.1 coordinate 1,207,064, forward strand.
TTTTTTTTGGTCCTGAATACTCATATGATGCAACTTGAGATGATTTTCATTTGCTTATGGCTAGAAGTAGAAATGGTACTTTTGTTGGAGGTATTAGTAAGAGATCGATGGTGTCTAATTTCTTTTTCAACGCAATATATTCTTTTTCAGGACAACGCCAGTGCTTTAAAAGCACAGTATGATCAACAGAAGAATGTGGTCGATAATTTGGTCTCAAATACCAGGGTATGTAAAGTTCTCATCTTGTGAAGGTTACTTCACCCTAAATGAGTGGTGAAGGCATATTTTGGCATTATACTTTTGTAACTCAGTCATCAATTATCTTTAGGTGAGAAATGACCTCTGGTATTCCATTGGGATGGGAAGAGTCCTTTGACAAAATTATGTCTCTATACTAACTTTGAAACAACAGCTTAAAAGGAGGTAGGTTTGAAAAAAAAAAAGTGGAGAAAAGGTCATTTACAGCCCTTTTTAAGCAGTGCAATATGCATTATAGAAACTTGACCTCTCCCTTCAATGTTGCTTGTGATCAATCATTGCTTTCTTTCATGGTTAGCACAAGCAGTTTTTCAAAAGCATAACAAAAACGATGGGCATGGAGTAACTTGTACTGCACTTTAGCCACCAGCTACTTGATCAAAACTTTGTAATAGCTGAATGCACTCATTGAATGAGTGGTTCTAAGTGAAGGTTTGCTTTTTGTACCCTTAAAGGAATCAATGCTAGTAAAGAGTAGCTTAACATGATTGTTTAAAATTACCTAGGTATTGTTATGTATAGGCCTATGGATTTAAAGAGAAAATTGGCCATACTTTTTGCTGGTTATTTTATTTCCTTGAGGAGTATATTCATATAGAGATACTGATTTTGTCACAGTTGCATTCCATGAAATCCATTTTTGTGTAGCTTTTGGAGAGCAAAATACAAGAGGCAAAGTCCAAAAAGGATACTCTGAAAGCCCGTGCTCAGTCTGCGAAGTTTGTCTCTGTCATAATTTCCCATAGCTTTATCCCTTCCTGTTTTGCTCCATCAATCATATGAGATGCTCATCTTTCTGTCTTTTTCTTTTTTTCCCTCTCTTAGGACTGCAACCAAAGTTAACGAAATGTTAGGAAATGTTAACACAAGCAATGCCCTTTCGGCATTTGACAAGATGGAAGAGAAAGGTAAAATTTCTACTGAATCGAATTTATTGTTTGCTTGCTTGATGGGCAGTCTGCATATATTCTTTTTGTGTCAGACGGTAGCTGTTATTCACTTCCATTAGAGTTCTGGACATATATAGATACAGATTTTTCATCTTGTCTGAATTTAAAATTGAGAACTAACCAGAATGACAAACTCAAAATTGTTACTTTCTATTTTTCTTGTACAGATTTTATTGATGAGTATATTATGGAAAAAGAGATAAGGATTTGAATTAAGCTTGTTTTCTTCCTACTAGTGCTCTACATTTCTTGGGCGATCAGTTTCTTTGTACATGTGCATTCATCCTTTGAAGAAGAATGCCATGGTCTAGAGGTGTCTGAAAAGGAAAAGAAAAGGAAAGGAAGCTATCAGTATGAAAATAGACTCAAACTGAGCAAAACCATTGCAAATTCTCTTTTTATTTTTAATTGGGAAGAAAGTGAAAGAGGATTGTGTTTTGTTTAGGTTTCATATTTTCCCTACACTGAAACGAAATTGGTAAAAGAGTCCTGCTTTATCATCTAGGCTGTATTATGTATTAGTCTGTGGGACAGCAATCTTCACATAAAGCTATCAATGTCTTCTCTTTAGGTTTGGGAACATTAGTCATAATCGGTAAAGATAGAACATGCATACTGAATGTTAAACATTTTAGCTGTCCATTTAAAAGTAGAACCTACATTGTGCTTAAGTGGTTCAAACTAAAACAATTGGACTGCCACCTTGTTTTAAGGTTTCCCCTATTTTTCATTTTCTAATGTCGTTTTCTGCTGCCAGAATACACTGAGTTTTGGATTTCTCCTCCAAATTACATCATTCGGGCTATTTTTCATTGGGTGCATGCTAGAGTATATTTAAGGTCATGTAATTTAACATAGTTGTTGCAAGGCAAAAAATTGCTATGCAACTTAACCAGTTGCAATTTGATCCAACTTTCTTGGACTTTTGAACCAAAACTTTGATGAAAGTTAGGTGGCCAATTTCTTATATTCAAAGAAAATTTTATTTGAAATTAAGCATGTAAGTTAAAAGAAAAAGAAACTGGAGGCACTGAGGTTTTGCAAGTGATGGATTCATTTATGATGTATTATATTTTAAGTGAAGAATGATAAAAACAGATAATCTGATGATAACTTGAGATGAGTTTTTATGACAATTCTGAAATTTTCTAAAATTATGTTTTGCTGCCTGTTGAAATGCCACATGTCTACTAGGCAATAAAGTATAATAGCTCAAAATTCTGCATTAACATAGTGTTAGTGAAGTTGTCAGATGAAACTAGCATCTCAAACTTTCCATTTGTTCATTTGATAGTGATGGCAATGGAATCTCAAGCAGAGGCTCTAGGCCAGTTGACAACGGATGATCTTGAAGGAAAGGTAACTGGTTTATCCCTGCAGTCTCGATTCCTTAGGTTTATTTTTACATTTAATCCTCCTCATTAGTAAAATGGTTCCATTTCTTCCCCTATTTAGTTATCTTTGCAGATATTTGGCTCCTTAGAAACTACTAGAGTGAAGCAATTGTCCTTGAGAATAGATCTTGTTAACACTATGATAAAAGGACAATTATAGTCAAACTGACTAAAAATTGGGGAAGCCTGCCTGTAAACTTTGGTATGCTGTGCCAAAAGTTTAAACTCTAACCTGTGGCTGAAAGCCTGAAGTTTATTTTCACTTCTTAGCAGTTGGTACAAGGAGTCCTTTTTGGGCATTTTTAGGTTTCCTTTTCTCATTAAACCTTTTTCATATTAAATGTTCTTTTGCATTCAGTCTCATTATAGCATGTTACTGTGTTTCTCAATTTCCTTGAGAAAAAGCAAAGAACTCATGGCCTGGGGCTTTTCCATTCAAATACAGCAGCTTCAGCTTATTTGAGGTCAACCATGCACATGTTTCAGCTGCTATGCAACCATTTTACATCTAAACATTTCAGGTTCATTATTAAAATGTGGGCGCAAGTAGCACTTCTGATCCCAACAGCATCAGCAGGCAACATTTGACAACATGTCAACCATTTGTGTTTAGACTTGTAAGAAGGTCCAACCTAAAAGTTTAAGCCATTCAGTGGAGGGAGACTACATGAATATAAGGCCGTGATGAACCCCATAGCCAAGTGATGTCGGATACTTTATCATGTTACATTCAAAGCGAATGAATAACAAAACATGGGATTGAAGAACAAGGATAAGACAAAACAAGAACCACGCACGAACAAACCATACCATCTGGGGTATGGACGACTGAAATGTGGCTCTAACCTATGTTAAAAAGTCCATCTTAAAAGCTTTAGCCATTAACAGGAAGTAGAGTGTATGTCATAAGAACTATATAAACCATGTAAGTAAGAGATATGGGATACTTTAACAAGACGATGATGCTTATAAAAAAGATATTGCCTCCAGATTATAACTCAGTATTTTTCCTCTTGGCAGTTTGCATTGCTAGAGGGCTCATCAGTCGATGATGATCTTGAGAGCTTGAAGAAGGAACTCTCTGGTAGCTCAAAGGTAGGTCTTTTACCCCCTAAGAAGATAGTATTGGTCTGGTTTATTATTTCTCCTTGATGTTAAAGTGCGAGATTGTTGTAGTAAATGTCTTTCTCACTTATTTTCCTGCTGGAGGAATAGAGAGACATTGCTTTTATAATTATGATCTGGTTAACACGCATAACAAACTTACTGGGCTATGAGAATTAAATACTGTTATTGTGAAGAGCTGGGAAAAAAAAAGGGAATAAAGAAGAAAAAATGTCGGGCTGTTGGTTGTCTGGACTGAAGCTTTAGAAGTCTTATGGACATAAAAGCTTCCTTTCAATATGCTTGGTGTTTTGTCGAAAGACTATATTTTGTAACTCCCAGTCAGCATGGCTCTTGATTTTTCAACCAGCTTTCTTTTAGGAAAAGAAACTAAGCACTATATTGTCATGATGGCATATACAGCTACTCAATAGCTCAAGTGATCCGTGACACTTATGATAAAACTATTGGAAGTTTAGATGATGAATTGGCATAACCAATTCGTGGTTTAAAAGGTAAATTTTTCCTTCCCGATTGCTCTTCATAGTTTTATGTTTAGGACCTTTGAATACTCCCAAAAACTAATAGTTTCATGTTTAAATACCGATGAAAGAAGTTTCTGCCTTTTCTACCTGTTTCTCTTTGCCAAGGAAGTGGGGAAAGAAAGGAAAATCGGCTATCCATCTTTGGAATATCTCATGAAATGTCTATCTTCAATATGGACGTCTTTAAGTGTTGTGTTTTTCACTCTTTTCCATCAGAAAGGAGAGCTCCCACCAGGCAGAACAGTTCCTGCCAGCGGAAGTAGGTCTCTTCAAGATTCGGACATAGAGAGGGAGCTGAACGAACTAAGACAAAAAGCTAAGGAATTTTGACATTCCTTGTTGAAACTTCAGAAATTCTTTTGCAACCATTGTTCGATATGCTTTCTCCGAATGTAATTTTGTACAGGTAAATTCGAAAAGAAGATCAACAATATTGGCGAAATGCCAAAACTCGAACAGAAATTACTAGTTTCGATTTTAGTATGTACACGGATGGTGCACGCTAACGTATGATAACTAAATTGCAAGAAGTATCTGTTTTTCAAAGAATGAATATGTGAAATAATTTTGAAGAAGATGAAACGACTGATCCATAATGACGGAAGTTGTAAATTTCTTATATCTGACCAACGACAATTATTACTTTTCATATATACTGTCCGACTAAGGAAAATTATCACTGAGTCGATGCTGGCTGAAGCTCAATCATCTGGAAATATGAAAAGATCGAAAGAGATTGCAAGCCATAAATCTTTTTGCAAGTGTTAAAAGCGATAAATGAGGCCATCTGATCGTTCGATTTCCAGAAACACGTGAATAAAATGGGAAAGAGTACAAAACAGAGAGACGTTAACAAGAGTAAACAATGGATTGCCATCTAGGGGTTGGGAAGTCAGGAGGCAGCTCAAAACCGAACTGAATAGCCAGAGACACGGGCATGCAAGAAAAAAAGGACCTGCACAACAATCATTGCAACGAAGAGAGAAAACCCAGACAGCCTACTTCAAAAGATGAAGCTGATTGTAAAACGTCACAGAAGCAATCAAAATGCGCAATGTACAATTTTCTGAGCCCAAGAAAGATGCATCAAAAGACGTAAGCAGTCACTCGGAAGATGAGATGTTCAAAAACTCCAGCTATTGAAATATTGTAATCAAAGGCCGCCTGACTGAAAAATCCCCAGAGGCTTCAAGCATTTGAATCTCACTGGCTAATGTACTTGTATTGACAAAACTTGATGAAAAAACAGCTTTCGCGACCCTTGTGACATCTTCTTCGACCATCCTATACTTCTGCAGCTTTTGTCTTGTCCTTCCTCTCCCTTTTCTTTAGGGAGCAGTCCTGCGTACCCTAATGAAAAAATGGCTTTCACGACCCTTGGCGTGCCTTCTTTGACCCTGCTCCTTCAGCAGCCTTTTTCTTGTCCTTCCTCTCCCTCTTCTTTAAAGCAGTCATGTGTGCCTTGAGAATCGTGGCATAAGAAGCTTGAAAGCGCTGATGATCTTTAGCTCCTACCTATTTATACATTATAATAGGAACAATAACGGCAATATCAGTCATCAACTCCTCACTAGAGATAGAAAGGATAACATGACTCGAACTACTAACTACTCTTCGGAGAACCAAAAGTGTCATCCAAAATCACATAGAACTCAAGGAATACTGGTTTTTGATCCCCCAAAAAAGAGTTGATGGATGGAAATTGAAAGTACTCTTCTAAGAGATCATTGTAAACCATCAAGCATTTACTGCTCTCAACACTCTTTTTGTGTTTATGGTATGATCCTCAGACAGAATTTTGCTCCTATTTCAAGAGGATTAATCACATCCAAAGAATCTTCTATTAGCATTTAGATCTTGAAATAGTTTTGCTGTGTTGTGTGTTGTTTCTTTCCAATTCAGGGGTATTCCCAACAATTTATGACAACTTGCTAACCAGATTTGGTGATCTGAAAAGAAATATACAAGATAGGACAAACTACATAGTATTTGCTTCTTCTGAGTAATCACACTGAGAGGAACAAACAATTGTTATCCCAGGACAAAGGCTTGAAACCACATTACATGCCTAGAAAAGTCCTCCAATCCAATGTAACTTAGTTATTAAGCAGTTCTCAACCAGGTGGTCAAAACGGAGCAGGTGTAGATGCATATGTCTATGTATATCTGTATAAATATAATAAGTAGCACATTCCATACATGATGCAGCCTATCTTTTCTGACCCAGAGAAATGCCAGAGATTGCATTTGGTTTAACTTACAGATTGCACCAAGGAAACAATCATAGAAAGGATCAAATCGCATGCACGTGTACACGCGCATCTCTGTGTGCGTGTGCATGCACGAGAGAGAGAGAGAGAGAGAACATACTGAGGTAGATATAGTCTTTTTGCCGTCAGTTGCACGTATGAGGCATCTGTACTCAATGGGGTCACCAGCAGTTTTCAACTTATTCCTCTGAACCTTAGACTTCAAGGAAGCTAAAAAACGGCAATCGCCACACTCAAATCAGACATCTCCATTGTGCCAATCGCAAGAATAACCGACAAACAAAAAAAAGCGGAATCATCCAAAGTCACAGAAGCAAAATTCATACATCGTTTGAGAGTAACCCAGACAGAGCCCTGCTCCGTGCTTCTCTCGTACATGCTAGTGAGCTCATTCAAGAACGGGTCCGGCTGCAGAAGAACCTAAAGAACAGGTACCAGGCACAAAATTAGAGAACCAAAAAGAAACCCAAAACGAGCATATCACATCACAAAACAGCAGGCGCTGCCAACTCGTACAACCCGACACCCAGCACACACTCCGCAGCAGACCTATGTTTACTAAAAAGATATGCATCGCGACACCTAAGGCACTCAACTGCTCTCCAAAATCAAAACCGATCTATCTCGGAATCATCAGCGATCGATTCAAAAGTTGCCTGTTCAATTGCTTCAGTTCGTGCAATCACAGCGATTCTTTACGCAGCAGACCTATAGAGTCTACTAAAAAGACACGCACTGCGACACCAAAGGCACTCAACTGCTCTCCAAAATCAAAACCAATCTATCTCGGAATCGGTAGCGATCGATTCGAAGTTGCGCGGTCAATCGCTTCAGTTCGCGCAATCGCAGGGATTCTTTACGCAGCAGGCCTATATAGATTCACTAAAAAGACACGCATTGCGACACGGACGGCATTCCACTGCTCCCCGAAACTCATTCGACACGAACTCGAAACCGATCGAGCTGGCGACGGGTAATTCACTCCCGCACAATCGCACGAACTGATGCGATAAAGCACGCCACTTTCGAATCGATCGCTGACAATTCCCAGACAGACCGGTTGCCCACAGCACCAGAATCGGGGCGGCGCATGCCAGAGGACGCGACGAAATTGACGATCGCGATTCGCCGATTCGCGATTCGCGACGGCGGCGGGGCGAATCCCCCGGACAGAGAGAGAGAGAGAGAGAGAGGAGGGAGGCGGGCGGTACCATGGCGGTTGGCGGATGCTCCGGCAAGAGAAAACCCTAACTTCGTCTTCTTCGCCGCCGCGTGCAGGGGCAGCGATTTTGCTTCTCTCTCTCTCTCTCTCTGTCTCGCTCGCTCGTTCCGACTCCGAGTCTTTCTGAGGGGAGACTGGATCGCGTGTATCTAATTTAATCTCATCCGGCGTATTACAGTAAAAGTGTTTTCTTTTTTTTCTTTTCTTCATACTACTCCTTTATTTCATAGAAAATAGATTGTTTCGTAAAAATATTTATTTGTATCTTTGACATCTAATCAATGAAAAATAATTTATTATTGATAAAATTTATGTAGAAATATTTTCATAGACGATGAAAGAAATTCTTGTTCGATTTTTTTTAATAGGCAATGCGAATGATTATTTTTCGAATGATTTATTTTTCATGGAATGAATGCACCCTAAGTGCATTGAATTTTGTTAATTAGAGTCGCTTTCTTTTAAGAGAAAATGAAAGTTCCAAAATAAAATCTCTTTACAATGGACAGTAAAACTAACGTCTAATGAGAAAGTGTTTATATCTATAATTTCATGCATAATTTACTTTTATTCACGATACATAATTTGATATATTTGTAGAGAAATTCTACTCAGATATCTATAGGATAATAACGAGAGTAAAATAGACTTACCTTTACTTCCATTCCATGTAATACAACATGGTGTAGAATGCAATATTATAGTTAAAAGTTATTAAATAGAAACAGTTCCTAATATATTCAATTTTCCATGAAACATGACATAGTAAATGTTTGGTAAGTGTAAAGAGAATTTTTATGTAATGTGAATGAGCCTATAATGTTCGGTTATTTTCCAAACGATATTATCATTTCCAAGCGATATATGTCTTCTTCAATTTCGTTAGTATCGTCACTTTCAAGTTTTTTTTTTTTTTTTTTTTTTTTTTTTTTTTTTTTAATGTCCAAATGATTCCATAGCCCTTTTTCCATGGAAGTTGCATGTGCAAGAGTAGAGAAAGCAAGTGTAATAAACATAAATTATTCTGAAAAAAAAAAAATTACGTACGAAAATTCATGCGAAGCATGGGACTACCATATTAGTTAGTTGGATAATTTTAACTTTTGTGATGAAAAATCACCATAAATTAAGAAAAAAATTAATAAAATCATGAAGTGTACTTACCATATGGCTGTCTGGGTCTTGTTTATGCATTGTTTCTCGTTGCAATTCAAGTTTAGTAAGTTTCAAAGGAAAATATTTTGACTATCTATACCTATGAAATTGTCTTTTCAAATTTCATTTCCATCGCCTTTTTTCTTCCTTCCTTTCTTTTCTTTTTTTTTTCAACTCAGAGTCACCCGACCAATATAATCCAGTCAATTGAGTTATTTTCTCTTTACAATTTTATTTTTTATGAAAAAAAATTTGGACACGACATGCACATGGATCCCGCTAATCACGGCAAATTCTCAATCAAATAAAAAAAATAAAAAAAATAAAAATAAAAAATCCAACGATCAACTCAAAGAGCCGCGCGGCATTCGCCCTTCAACGATAGAGCCACCCACGACCACTCCTCGGCCGCCATCCCGCCTCGACGCCTCCGCCGGCGGCCGCTCCCCGGCAGCCCATCGCAGCCGCGCCGCCGCTCGTGCCGCCATCTCAGGTCATCCCTCCTCTCTCTCTCTCGATGTGGCTGTGACATGCTCTGTGAATCTTTCGTGGTTGGTTGGTTGATGTGTTTGGGAGCTGGATTTGTTGCTTTACTTTCTTCAGTGCAGGCATAGAAAGAAATTTAGTTATGCATTCGTGGGGGTTAGTCGAGCCAAAGGATTCTCGTACCGTGTTATGATAAAGTGGAGGTCTTTGTTGTGCGGAGGGCCTATTGCCTGCGGGGACCGCGGAGGAAAAGCGCTTGCCATTCGTTTGTTATTAGGAGCATCCTGAAAACGTCCAGGTCGGGCGGGCATTTTACCAGAGATTTATATTGTATCAATCTACCCTTGTGGCGCACCGTGGGTTGGATTCGCGGAAGTTTTTTCTTTTCCCTGGGGATGGGGAATGTGGTCGCAGGTCCTGCCCTGCTCCTTGGCTGTCTCTGTGGCGGCAGTGAATTCCGGGTTGGTTCAAAATGGGGTTACGGTTGATGCATTTTGCTCGTTCTTGCATTGTCGGCTCTAATGCTAGTGTGGATGTCTCGGAACATGGGAAGCGGGTACATGGTCTTGTTGTAGTTTTTGGGAATGAATCAAGCCTGTTCATAAGTGATGTATTTATTGGTATTTATGCCGAGTGTGGCGGCATTCTTGGTGCAAAGAATGTGTACAATGGGAATACATGCAGAGAAGAGACATCTTGAGCTTTAGTCGTGGTTGGCACTGATCAGCATGGGAAAGGTGAGGAAGTGTTGGCAATTGTTCGATAAGATGGTTACTGCTAAATGCATTTGCTTTGTGTAGCTGTCTTGGATTAAAGAAGAGAGGTACTCATTTTTTTTTTTTCTCAATTCTATGAACAAGGGCTATGGCATTAATCACTATACTTGCTTATTGGATCTTTTGAGTCATTGGGAACATCTTGACGAGACCAAGAACCTCGTCAATCAGATGCCATTTCAACATGATGGACCTACATGGATAACTTCTCTCAGTGGCTGCAAACAATACGGTTAACCAAAATGGCAATCGGAATTGCCAAACAACTATTAGCCCATAAGGAGAAGATTTTTCAGTTTACGCACTTCTCTCCAATATCTACACTCATGTTTGCAATGTCAATGGGATAAATGTAGCCAAAATGAGAAATATGATGGCATTAATAGAAGTAAGAAAGATGCTTCTATGTGGTTGCATTAGCATTGTATAGGAAAACCAACTATTGTACGTGGGGAGACAACTCATTAATGAAACCTGATGTTTGGATTGCTCAAGAAATTAGATGGATAGAAGAGAAGAAGAGGCTATGTTCTGGACATAGTTCAGTTTTGTAAGATATGGAGCAGCAAGCGAAGGAAAAACAGTTTAGATAATATTATTCAAGTTGTCATTTTTGTTTTCTCATGTTGGGTCATCTTTGCTCGTGACTCTAGTTGTAAAATGAGGCTTAATGGTTTCACTTTACTTCTTAGTATGGTTGGTTTGTAGGATTTATTTACTTTATTGGATGCTCTATTTGGTGTCAATGTTGCCTCTTGTAACATGGATATCTGGCTTAGTCAAGATGGATTTACTTCTCATATCCCAGTATCTTATTCCACTTTCAAATTTATTTAGAATAAAGATAATGAGGAGTGAACGTTGGATGAGAACGATGCTGACTGTTGTGTGTGACTTACCTTTAAAATGAAGAACTATATAAGGCAGAGTTATAAAGGAAAGAACCATATTAGCACAAAATCAGAGAAGACATTTGTCCTTTAAAGTTTTTCCTTGTATGTTCAGAAAAAAAGGAGCAATGAAGAACCATATATGGCAGTGTGTAAAAAAAAGAGCCATATTAACACAAAATCAGATATGCCATCTGTTCTTTAAGGTTTTTCCTCGTATGTTCAATAAAAAGGGAGTGATTTGTAGGGTCAATAGCATTTGCTTCCCTATCTCAATTAGAACTATACAGGCTTTCTCTACTGTGCAGTGCACACATAATACGCTCACCACCAAACTCCGTTTCCATCAAGATGGCTGCTGCTGGGATGGCTCACTGCTCTCTCAAGTACCCAAAACCTTCCTTCTCTCATAAAACCCTACAAAATCCTCACCTAAATCGCCTCTTTAGGACCACCCTTACCTCAAGTATGTAATCTTTGGTCACATTCTACCATCCTCTGCTTTTCTCTGTCATTTTATAAACGAAGCTAAGTTTTCCTTTTCATTTGCAGACCCGCGTTTTGTGGCACAAAATAAAAGAGAATTTGTCACAAAGGCCAGATCTTTATCTAATTCTGAGTTGAATTCCAGGTCTCCAGTGTCCATTAGAAAGAGTGATGAACCAATCATTGTCATTGACAATTATGACAGTTTCACTTACAACCTTTGCCAGGTAATTTTGTTTTTCTCTGGTTTTGCTTGAACAGAGAAAACGATAAACAAAGAAAACAATAAACAATATTTGGTGGCCTCATTTTACGTCAATTGCCAGGTTTCTTATTCACATCTAACATTTTGTTAGAAAAGTTCTTTTTTTCCTTTTCATTGTGAGATTGGGGTGTAGCTTCATTTGAAGGAGCGTAGTTGGTGAAACTGGATGCATGTGTGTGCACGAGTGTGTGCTTGTGTGAGGTAGGGTTTCCAGGCCTTCTGATAGCACCCGATTTCTCTCGTCAACTTGTGAATATGCCTTCTCTCCCATCTCAATCGGGTAATTATCAAAAGAAGAGGCCACTGAGGCTGGGCCCTAAGGGTTTGCTTTCGCTAGGACTCAATTTTACAAGTATGCTTTTTTGCTCGGTAGTTTGATATTGAGTCTTGACTCTTGACCACTTCAGTCATTCTTGGGTGACATTGTGGATACTGGACGGTCTAACTCATCTATTATATGGTTTAGTTGAAGAGACCGAAAATGGCAAAACCTGGAGTTAATTGCAGTTGCTATGTGGAATCTGCATAGATGTTGTTCTTGTCAGTATTGAACTGATGCTAGTATAGTATATGCATATGGTAGTCCATTCTCTAACACATTCTTGAAACTCACATCCGCCTTTTGCTGGGTCAATCATGGCAATAATTTTTGTTAGATAAAAAAAAGATGCTTCACTGAAATGTTTAACATGTTAAAGTAGAGATCTGGAAGCTTTTCCACTTGTAAGGAGATTTTCATGTAATATGAGGTCTGTCCTGAGCAAAAGAAGCATTCTATGAGTCTTAACAATGTGTTGCTATTGAACACAAGCATCAACCTCATATTTCTCTCTCTCTATGTGCACGCACAAAGAATCCATCTGCATAAGCACTTAGCTGTGTTTAGGAGGTCATTCATGCAATTGCAGAGTCTATGAGCTCTGCAGGTGCATGCTTGTGATACAAATGTACAACAATACTTATGACCTTCTGTTGTCATTTTTCAGTATTTGGGAGAGCTGGAATGTAAGGTTGAGGTTTACCGGAATGATGAATTGACCGTGGAGGAATTGAAAAGGTAAGAAATTTCCTTTTCTTCTTTTTAGTCAAGATATAATAGCGTACCACTTTTTATGGCACAACAGGCCTTTCCGATCATTTGATTGATGTGCCTCGCTTGAAAGGAGCGCTCTTTTAACTGATAGCTTCCACGTATTGTAGCAAAAAGCCAAGGGGAGTGCTTATATCCCCAGGACCAGGTTAGAGCTTCTATGATATGATTCCATTTGATCAAAATGCTGGCTATTTCTTGAAGGTAAATCAAAGGGAATATCATACCTATGCCATGGCATTATTGTTGTAGGCACACCCCAGGATTCTGGAATTTCTTTGCAGACTGTTCTTGAACTAGGCCCCGTGGTTCCACTCTTTGGAGTATGCATGGGTCTACAATGCATTGGGGAGGCCTTTGGAGGTGTGTTTTTTGAACAAAAGCATGTGCTTGTGGCATATCTATTGGATCTTTATTTTATAATTGCTTGTTTCATGTAACCAAGAAATATTTCGTGTAGATAAATTCTTATTTTGTGCAGTAAAGCACATTTTTGGAGCCTCTAAAAGCAACTTTTAGTGGCACAAACTATTATTTGTGCAGGATCTTGAATTACCTTGCTTAATTCAATCTCAAGTAAAATTAAACAAGTTATTATGCTGCTTTATGCTTTCTCTGCACAGAATTTGATGTTTGTCACCAGTGTACTGGCCACTACTTTCTTTTGATGGAGAAAATGGTTCTAGGTGGCATCTGAACTTTTTGTTATATTCATTGGAAGCATTTACAATGTGGAATGTGGTGCATCAGGGAAGATTGTGCGTTCTCCTTACGGTGTGGTGCATGGAAAAAGTTCTCTTGTATATTATGACGAGAAGGGAGAAGATGGCTTATTTTTTGGATTATCAAAGTATGTCTGCATTCCTTCTCTATCATTTTTATTCTACAAGTATAGCTGGGGCCTATTCTTCTTTCAAGCTATGAGATGGATATTTGTTGGTCAAATGCAACTCTGTGCATAGTAGAATCAGTGCTTTTTTTTTTTTGGTAAGGGTAGAATCAGTGCTTTTGATGTCCTTTTTTGGCAGAATCACTTTCTTGTCAGTGTTCCAAACTGATATTATACATAAATCTTCATTTTATTCCCAGTTTCCACATAAAGCACAGATTATTCATTTATCGTGTGTAAAACAGCTTCCTTTTGTGTATAGCTAGAATCAGTGCTTTTGTGTAAAACAGCTCTGAGATGGATAGTTGTTGGTCAAATGCAACTCTGTGTATAGCTAGAATCAGTGCTTTTGATGTCCCTTTCTGGCAAAATCAATTTCTTGTCAGTGTTCCAAACTGATGTTATACATAAATCTTCATTTGTTGCCAGTTTCACGGCTTCCTTTTGTGTAGCAACCTGCTCTATTGTGCTTGAGGCCTTGAGCTCGTGTTGACGGAAAGTTGCTCTAATACCACGTTGATGGCATTCTGTACTTGAACTTCTCAATTGCAATGACAGATCCTTGTAATGGTGTATAGCAAGAAAATCCTAGAACCTCTACCCATTCCCCTTGTCTTTTGCAGCCCTTTCACTGCTGGTAGGTACCACAGCCTTGTGATTGAAAAGCAGAGTTTTCCTGGTGAAGTTCTGGAGGTCACGGCATGGACTGAGGATGGACTGATTATGGCTGCTCGTCACAAAATTTACAAGCATCTCCAGGTCTCTCCTCATCTCTCTTTCATTAAAAAGGTTTCTTATTTCTTTCAAAACTCGGATGATGTTCTCTTGGTTCATGCTTATTTGGCCCCACCTTCATAGTAACAACCACTATGTGGGATAAATGATTAATAACTAGTGCAATCTTGTCAGTGTGGGTGGATTTTTGGCATACGTTTGTCAACGATTTATCCTTTTTCTGCATGTATGCGTGCTTGACGGGATTATTAGATGTCCTACTTTACGATCTACATGCACGCTTTGATATTTTTAGGGTAAGTCCTGTGCTTTTAGATAGCGCTCATTAATGCTCATTGCACTGAGGCTTCATAAGTATGTCTCCGCACTCAATTCATGTTTAATGTAAACAGAGATTTTAGTTTTTTGACCACAACATATTGTCAAAGATTAAACATTACGCTTTCTGGATTGTGGTGACTACATCTGATGTCTAGTCTGTGTGCAGCGAGGGGTTGATATTATTCATCTGTGTCATGTAATTTTTGGACATTTCTCTTTTTTTTTAGTTGTGCTGTGTCGTGTTATTCCATTATTAATATGTTGATACATTTCCTAATGTTGCTAGTTACTCTTTACTACAACTGCAAAAACCATATCGAGCTGACATGTGAATTTCAGGGTGTCCAATTTCATCCAGAAAGCATCATAACCGATGAGGGCAAGATGATTGTTCGCAATTTCGTCAGAATAATCGAGACCAAAGAGGCTGAAGCTCAGAAGTAGAGGAGACTCCTGTTGAAGAATGTTGCATTGTTGTTCAATTTAATTGACTCAGAACTGGACATTTTACTCCCTGTATTATCCAACAGGAGGTAGCCTTTGAACCAATTGTGTTTTTTACTTTTGACTTTCTTTTTTAAACCTGCGGCTCTCGTAATTCAAGTTTTATCTATCTTTTTTATCTCTATCCGTGCATAATTCTCGCTCTAAAGTTCTATCGATCAACTTATTGATATTAGTAGTTCATTACTTTAATTGAAAGATGTTCACTTGATACATAGAAAGCACAACGTAATATTGTGAAAGGTATATAATCTCCTATGTAACGACTGAGAAGCTAGTCCCATCATTATCATCAAACTACTAAAATGACCAACCTTTTGGAGAAGTTTACTTGCAATAATCCTTTTAGGCATGGACTGTAAGAGGGTATGCAGACTGCGAAACGTAAACTCTTATACACAAACCAACTTTAATGGTTTCAAATGTATTACTATGCAGATCAATTGTGATCCAGGAGAAGAAAGAGAATACACCAAAGAATGATCCTCCGGACAATCATTACCATCTCACTAGAAGTACAGTTTACCACTAGAATCTTATAAAATAGTCTAACTCAAACTTGTCTGCATTACTATCAACATCCAACGGTAAATTCAAACGATGCGCGAAACATCAGGTGATCTCTCCATTTTCATGAGCAAAGACCGGAAAGACAGTTCAATTACCTGCGAACCAGACACCCCGAGAAAGTTTCTGCATTAACCAGAATCATCCGCATCCACTCGCACCATTGAAGCCTTCTGATACCTTAGTTTTTCGATCTCCCTCCCGAGAAAATCCAAAGTCGTGTCGGTCACATGGTTAGGAGAGACCCCGGCATCGAGCATCATTTTCAAGAACTTATATGCATCCTTCAGACGCCCTGCCTTGCTGTGCACTTCGATGAGTGTGTTAAATGTCACAACGTCAGGGCTAATCCCACTCATCCTCATCTGCTCGAAAAGCTTGCACGCTTCGTCGATCCTACCAGCTTTCCCCAAGGCGTTAATCAGCGTGTTGTACATCACTACATCTAGGTAACCCCCGTGCTTCATTAGCTTGTCCAGGACCACACTCGCTAGGTCCGCTTTCCCCATCTTACCAAGCCCTTGAATGATCACGTTGTATGTCACGATGTCTGCAGGGCAGACCCGCTCGCCCATCTCATTGAGTACGCCCATCGCCTCGTTGAAATAGCCTTTCTTGACAAAGGAGCTCATCATGGAGTTGTACGTGTAGCTTGTCGGGTCAATGCCCAGGTCACTGAACATCTCAAACAACTTGCAGGCCAAGCTCAACTCTCCTTTTGCTAGAAAGATTGATAAGAAGGTATTGACCATGTCCATATCTAACGTGCCTGCCCCTTGGCCTTGAACCCGCAGCCCTTTCGAAAGCGAAAACAACTGAGGGGAGTAATCCCCGGACTTCACTTGACTAGCCAACTGATCCATGTATGGGGATGATGACCAGTCATCAGATTCTGCAGATGAAGCCTTATCATCTCCCGTTCCAGTCTCTTCCGAACCCTCCTTAGGCGATGTCTGCAAGTCAGGAGGAGAACCCACCAAACTTAAAATTTCATGGAAGCCGCCTCTAGACGGGAACATCGGTGTGCAATCCTTTCTTTTGCTCTTATGATGCTTCATTGCGGCTTCCATGTTGGCTTGCCACTTGAGAACACTTGGGACCAGATTTCCGTCCCTAATGTGCTTCAAGAGCATCTCCGTCCCGTCCCACCAACCCTGCTTGTGAAATCCAATCAAGAGGGACGTTATTGTGACCAGGTCCACGACGAAGCCTCTGACTTCCATTTCTTGCACCAGTTTAAGAGCTTCCTCGAGCAGACCTTCCTTACAGAGCTGCACTGCGACAATGCTATAAGTAACGCCGTCCACAAACTGACCCTTTTTCTTCAAGTCGCAGAAGATTGTGTATGCCCCCTCGGCCCTTCCATTCTTGAATAGTCCATCAATGAGGATGTTGTATGTCCAGCAGGTTGCCCTTATTCCATCCTGAACCATCTTATCGAAAAGTTGGCATGCCTCATTCACTCTCTTCGCCTTAAGAAGTCCATCTAGGAGAGAATTGTAAGCAATCACATCCGGTCGAAATCCATTGTACTGCATTTCGTCGAAAATTCTGGCGGCATCATCAATGAGGTACGATTTTGAGCAGCCTTGAATGAGAATTCGATATGTAAAGGCATCGGGGTCATGGCCAGACCCTTTCATTTCCTCCCACACGATCAGCGCATCTCTGACCTTGCCGGCCAAGCAGAGCGCCTGGATCAAGCTATTGTAGGTGCACAAATCGGGCCCAAACGATCCCAAACCCGAACTACTCGCCTTCATCTCCTCGAAAAGGTGCAGAGAAGTCGGCAAATCGCCCCAACACCCGTACGCGTGAATACAAATGTTATAACCCCAAGCATCCAACTCAAACCCATCCTTCCCTCTCAATTTGTCAAACACCTCCCTGAACTCCGCTCTCATATCCGCCTTCCTAAGCGCGACAAGCAGCTCATTGCACGCGACCGTGCTCGGGACCGAAACCGCCCCATCTGAACCGTCCAAGAGCTTATAGAAAATCGACAGTGCCAGCCCTACCTGGCCCTTCCTGACGAGCGCGGCGAGCACCGAAGTATACATATGGGAATTCAGCCTCATGCCGAGCTCTTCCATGTGATCAAGAATCTCGAGCGCGGCATCAAATTTGCCCGACCGGATGAACGCGTCGAGGAGGAGCTTGAAGGTCCAAGAATCGGCGACGACGCCGTCCTCCTTCATCAGGCGGAGCAGGGGAGGGACCTCCTCGAGCTGGCCGGCCCGGCACATGACCCAGAACAGGTGGGAGTACACGCTCGCCGTGTGTTTGCCGAAATGCGCGAGAGAGCGAGACCACGTGAAGAACTCGAGCTTCCTTGATGGGTGGAGAGACCTGTGGGAGAGGATGTGGCGGACGAGGGAGCCGGTGACCGGGACGGCGTCCGGGTCGAGGTTGCGGGTGCCGGACTGCGAGAGGGTCTTGGCGATGGAGGCGACGAGGAGGGTGTCGGCCAGCTGGTGCGGCCGCGAAGAGGGTGGCTTCTTGGAGGCTCTGAGCGCGTGGCGATGATGATGATGCATTGGGATGAATGGCGATGGCGGTGACGACGACTCGCGAGTGCAGTCATCACAAGGAATTCAGTTCGGCTCAGGGTGCGCGAGTGAATTTGAAAGCTGTTGACAGAGCTGAGTGTTCTTGGAAAGAGCTTTTGCTGGAGGGGGAGCTTTTATGGCATATTACCTGCCATTAGACCCGTTAAATGGGTAGGGTCGGGTCGGGTTTGGATCAGATCGAAAATGGGTCGATTTATATTTGATCCATTTAATCCGTTTTGATCCATATCATGTAGTGTAAATCAAGTGATCCATACTCGACTCGACCCATATCCGACCCAACCCGTATTGTTAAAACCTATTAATATTCTAGAAAAACCCACCTCTACTATATGCTAATTGAATTAAAACTTCAAATTAAAATAAAAATAGTAAATAAAATAAAATAAAAAGTAAAAAAAAAAATCCATAAATTGAAATATTTATAAAGAATTAGATCATGCATATGCTTCTCTTATTTGAAGTGAACATACCATTGAGTAATTAAAAACGGTAACATGAAAACTTTTTAACTAAACCTAAAAAAACTCATTTTTATAATTTTTTTTATAAAAAAAAGTATTGTTAAAATACTTTTATGCAATACAAATTTAATGGAAAAATTTTATAATTCTTTCTAAAATATTTTTTAAAAATCAATTTTTAATTTTTTTAAATATAATTTTTAATTTTTTAATTTTTATTTTCTAAAAATATATATATTTTTTTAAATTTTAATAATTATTTTTTTTCTTTTCTTTTTTCTTCTTCTTCGGCCGGCCGCTGGCCACGACGATGGCCTGCGATCGGCCATAGGCGAGATCGAGCTCACTAGTGTCCGGCGAGGCTTGATCTCGCCAATCCTAAGGCCGAGGCCTCGATCGACGCCGGCGAGCTCAAGCCTTGCCCGATCCAACGAGGCCGAGGCTTCGTCAACGTCGGCGAGGCTCGATCTCGCCAATCCGGGCGAGGCCGAGGCCCCGCCCAACGCGGTGGTGAGCTCGAGTCTTGCCGGTTGTTGGCGAGGCCGAGGCCTCGCCCGACGCCAATGAGCTCGAGTCTCACTAGTCGTTGGCGAGGCCAAGGCTCCATCGACATCGGGCGAGGCTTGATCTCACCGATTTGGCGAGGCCGAGGCCCCGCCCGATGTCAACAAACTCGAGTCTCGCTAGATCCGACGAGGCTCGAGCCTTGCCAGTTGTCAACTACCCGGCGAGCTCAAGCCTCGCCTAGCCTGTTGTCGGTTGGCGGCCGATCGTCATCCTGCCGGCCACTGGCTAAGGAAGGAAGAAAAGAAAGAAAAAAGAAAATAAAAGAAAATTGAAATATGAAAAATAATTATAATTTCAATTTTTTATTAAAAAAAACAGTTTTATAAAGTTAAAGAGGGAAAGATTGTGTGAGGCTTGAGTTGAAAATTTAGAAATGGATTCTAACTTCTAATCCACTAGATATTTTAAATGGGTCGAAAATAGGTCACAAGTTTTAACCCATTTTTGACTCATTTAAATCAGACTCACTTTTTTGACCCATTTTTAGTTGAATTTTTAAAAGCTTTTGACCCATATACAACCCATATAACTAAAATATGAGTCCAAAAATGGGTCAATGACCCACTTTGACACCTCTATTCATTGTTCAGAGCCCTTTGCCGATCTTATAAGAATCCTTTGTTTTGTTCCCTATTCTGCTCGTTTCGTACATTTCCCTGAGGATATTTGCAGCTGCATTTCAGTATTTACTACTGTCGGTGTCGCTAGCTTTTAGTGACAGGAATGCTGTTGCTTGCGCCTCCTATGGTGGATGAATATGATTGATTAATGGGTTGTATGAAGCTTCGGAATGTTACGAAATCCTATTTGTTCTTTGATTTTGATTTTTTTAACCTTGATTTCTAACTAGATCGGAGAGAGAATTCCTTTATGAAATTCTGGATGAAGTTATCAAGGCAGGTGCCACAACTCTCAACATACCCAACATTGTGGGTATTATTATGCCCGAAGAGTTTGGTAAACTGATAGCAGACATAAAAGCGAATACACCTGGAATAGAAAATGTTATCATTTCCACACACTGCCAAAATTATCTTGGTCTTTCGACAGCCAACACCATAGCGGTATGTGGAAATTTTCTCTCCCTAGTTTAATGAAAAACTTTTAGTGAGCATTAACTTATATATTAGGACCTCTGAATTCAGGGTGCATGTGCTGGGGCAAGACAAGTGGAAGTGACAATTAATGGCATTGGTGAAAGAGCTGGAAATGCTTCTTTGGAAGAGGTGACTGTCGGCTCTGGCATGTATATAAGGCATGGATATTTGATTTTCAATGAGTGATTGTGTCTATGAGGTGAATGGATCTGTAGGAAGGTAGAATGGTCGTAATCAGGCAGATTTTCTTTGGATTGATGATTCTAGTGCAAATGACACCATGAACGACAAATCTATTTTTGTTATCAACCCAAAATTATTTGATATAATCAGTTTATAAATAAGGACTGTAATAATATTTCCAGTTATTTTATGATGTTTCCTTAATAGAAGAACTCACGGGCGCTTTAATTTTCAGCGTCAATGAAATTATCACGAGTTCTGCTTTTTGATAAGCAATATTTATAGAGAAAAGGAGCTGGGTATTGTATCAGTACATTTGAAGAATGCTGGTAAGGATGCCTAGAAAACAAAAGGGGAAAAAATGGAAGCTATACAAGCATGTGTGCTGTTAATTCTATTTTTCTTGTTCCTTTCTCTTTCTTAAGTTTTTGCAGTTCTGAATGGTTCATGTCATTTCGACTATACTTTTCTCTTAGCATGCATCTTTCACTATTGAATGGGAACTGAATCATGCTGGAATATGTGAAGTTTTAACTCATTCCCGCTGCATAGCAGCAAATGATGATCAATTCTTAGACCGTAAGGTAAGAAAAGCTTGTTTGATGTGATCTGGACACATAGAGGCAATGTTCAGAAGCTCTACCAAGAGACTGAGCTCAATGATTGGATTTAGGGTAAGCCATATGGACAGACCTTAACCTACAAAGGTGTGGTCAGATTTGTAAAGATAAGATTTGAGTATCTGTATCATAGTGAGGACCTACACTAGCTAGAGAGAACCAGCATAATAAGTTCTATGCATGTCATTGGTGCCTGTACTTATGATTTAGTGTCGATGTCTTCCTGTTTGTTTCCTTTTGCTGTTTGGTTGAAAATTGTTTGGAGTCCTTTTCTGTTCTTGTTTTGCTAATCTTCCTTACCTTTTGTCTTTTCTTTAAAAAAAAAAAAAAAAAAAAAACTTATAGGTGGTAATGGCCCTTAAATGCAAAGGGGGGAGCATATTGGGAAGTCTTTACACTGGAATCAATACTCGTCATATTTTCATGACTAGCAAAATGGTATATAATTTTGACTTAATACATTTCTTACCTTAATCAACTGTACTTCTGATATCTGTTCAACAATCAACTGTACTTCTGATATCTGTTCAACAATTTTAGAGATGGAAGGGTACTCGAGCTTGCATGTACAACCTCATAAAGCTATTGTTGGAGCTAATGCCTTCGCTCATGAAAGTGGCATCCATCAGGTTAGTGGCTATGAACTTTGAGTTTGTGGTGTCTTTTCACCTATCTGCTTTCTAGTTGTCGGGCATGTTTACACAGACACTGGGCATCTCTGTAGGAACCTCTGAGGGAGTCAGCTCCATGAAACCCAGCAACTTGTTCAATGCTCCAATATAGGCCCTCACACTTGAAACTGCAATATCCATGCTCGACCCAGTACCACTGGCATTCAAACAATAAATACAATAACTTGAAGTTTATATGAAGTAAAACAACATGGTTTGTAAACATATTAAACACTCCTGTACCTGAAGGTTCGGTGTATAGTCTCCCCAGTTAAAGCATGAGTAGACGTGTGATTGTTTTCGCCACGGATCAAAACTCGGGTTGTGGCTATTGCGTCAATGCCCTCTGTGACGGCGGTCATGGAGTACTCGAGAAGTGTTGCAGGTACCTGTTCAGCATAATGCAAGACCACATCTGTCAGTTCTGAAACTGAAAGTCAACCCTCAAGAAAATTAATTCCAATATTGTCAACTTGATTTGGTACCCATAATCTTTTGCAATGTTAATTTGATAATAAACTAATGATTATACTAAACCCCAAATTTGAAATTACCTACAGAAGCAGCTTTCCATACCTGGTTACGATGACAAAATTCAAATGTGTTCTCCCTATTCATTCCTTATTAAATTAACACTACAAATATCCCACTTCTAAGACAATATACTACAAAAGTAAAATAACATTTGGTAGAGGTATTCTTTAAACTGACTTCTTAATACAATATGAGTGTAATAGGACCAAATCAAAAATTCAAACCTTAACAATTAGGTCAACAGCCTTGTATGCTGAATCCACAGGTCCAGTACCAATAGCACAAGCAATATGCTCTTTCCCATCAGCACTGATAAGTTTCACAGTTGCCGTCGACAGACCAAGAGTTCCACACGTAACCTGCATGGCATTTGCTATGATTTTCTAACCAAACGGATTGGCATTGGAATCACCACGGTATAAGATGGAAAAACTAGGCAAATATACCTGTAAATCATGAAGCTTCCATACAACCGTTGGTTGGAAAACTTCATCAGATACCAGGGCTCTTATGTCAGCATCAGTAACTCTCTGGCACACAGCGCAACAAAGAAAGCAGTCACATAACATGCCATCCTAAGAGCCAAAAAAAGCAAGCATACAAAGCCACAACTCGCAAAGGGGATGAACTTATTATTGTCTTTCCATATGAAAACTTTGCATCACTTATGCAGCTTACAGGTCTTACTACTCAACAGATGTTCAGCCACAGTTATAAAATGCCTGCAACTAGGTGTTAACTACTCAAATGGAATGCCAGATGAGCATTTGATTCTCTTGTTGACGTTGCCCATTCAAGTCTAACTCTGTGTACTAGTACTTTCTTGTCAATGTCCACTGTTCAATTGCTGCTTAATCGTCTCCACAGATTCAAGAGTTCTGCCCTTTGTAAAAGGTGGGGGATGGTCTCTAAGTTCTTTTTGACTTGGTATTCATGCTACCAATGATGTGCATATTAAATCTATGTGCATGTATGCTGAGACAAAAGGAGTACAAAATGGTTCACGTTGCAGTAACATACGGCAGGCCTGAACCAACCATCCAGTGAACTAAACATGGCAAGAAACAGACTTAAGCTATCCATTTTGCTCTGACCACCTTATGGATTCATGAGGACACAAAGAAGATTATAAAAACAAGATAATCGTAAAACTCTCTAAAATAGACCCTTGCAGTGATGGAAGGGATAGGCAGCAGTAGTGCCCACTTTCCTCTTACCCAGAGAAAAAAAAGTTGCAATCATATTTTCTATGATGTTCTGTTTTGCATTATTCCAACCAAGGTTTGAAAAGAGTGACACCATGAATATGTATAACTAATATAAATGCAAGTAACAAATTATCAAATAGTCAAATTATGGAACTATTCTAATCCAGTAAAATCAGAACGTCAAACATACAGCATCTTGCCCACCTTTTTCTGCTCAGCTACTGCCTTAAACCGCCAGAAGATATTGTCCAGTTGTTCACCATCAATATCATAACCAAGCTGAAGAGGGCAGATAGAACATGAGACAATGATTACGATAAGGAAACTCACAACTAGGGCAAACATGAAGTAGTTAAACAAATGCTGCCTACCTCTACAAGTTTCATTTTCAAAGCATGGCGCCCACTGTACCAGATAGATTTGCCAAGAAAGAGAATAAATTTAAGACATATTTGAATATGTAAGAGCGAACTTCAAAACTTCAAACAACCCAAATGCACAAAGGAAGTGACATGATTCTATGAGGGGAAAATAACACAATCACCACAAAAACACCTCACCTCAATTTTCCAAGGACAATGCCCGCTTCATTAGCTCGCTCAAGTCCAATATCGTCAGGAGATATAATTTCATATGTACCTTTGTGTTTCAGCATTCCGTCCTATAGAGAGAGGAAAAAAAAAACACTGTTAGAGGCAATATCATCAATTTTTTCTCAAATATATTTAGTTGTCAATTGGAATGAGAAATCATAACACGAACTAAAATCCCAAGAAATTAGAGTGATTACTTGAGATATTTAAGTTTTATAAATATATATTTTCAGCAGCGACCCAGAAAATGGACACATGTGGCAATTTTCCTTGCGTTTAAGTTTTCTGAAAATTGAAAAGAGTCTTCTTCAAACTAGGAGACAAACAAAATGATATTCTCAATGTTTTCGAATAGGAATAAGAGAAAAACTAAAGACCCGTTTGGTTCTTGAAAGATCTAAAGAAGTTGCAGTTCCTAAGATTCTTACCATGGCTCAATTAATTTCTTCAAAAGTGGTGTTCATTATGCAAACGTTTGGATCAATCTACAGACCATCTATTTCTGATTGGACCATTTACAGCCTCACTGCCGTGTTATTCTTGTTCTATTCCTTCCTAGATTGACAAATCCTCTGTCATCTATTATACATATTTAGACTGTGCACTGCTTATCCACCATTCATAACCACATTAACAACCACTAAACGTCAGTCTCTACAAAACCTAAGATAGATTTCCTAAAAATGCGACCAAACCTTAAATCAGCTCCTTCAAGTTTAGTGGCTAAAGAAAACATCATCTGGAACAGAGAACAAAAGCCAGAAGAATAGTATTTACTGCTTCTAGAATCAATGTCTTGAGGTAAAAATGTCATAGTTAAACTCCGCATCCAGCAGCAAACTAGGCAATAGAATAAAAGAAGATTTGACTGGGCAATGTTAGAAGACCAAAAGATATCAGTTTAAGCTCCTTAGTTTCGGTAGGCACCGCAATTATAATGATGGCAAAAGTTTTCGCACCATATAATAAGTAACCAATAAGGAGATTTATCCCACCAAGGGCATTAACAGTTAGGCATCTAAAATGAATTGCTAGAGAAATTACTAAAGAAATTATTGAAGAAAAGTAAGCAAATAGGTGAAAAGAAGCCACAAACTCAAAGTTCATAGCCACTGACCTGATGGATGCCACTTTCATGGGCAAAGGCATTAGCTCCAACAATAGCTTTATGAGGTTGTACATGCAAGCCGGAGTACTCTTCTACCTATAAAATTGTTGAACAGATATCAGAAGCACAGTTGATTAAGGTAAGAAATGTATTAAGTCAAAATTATATACCATTTTGCTAGTCATGACAATATGTCGAGTATTGATTCCAGTGTAAAGACCTCCCAATATGCTCATCCCTTTGCATTTTAAGGCCATTACCACCTATAATTTTTTTTTTTTATTTATAAGAAAAGACAAAAGGTAAGGAAGATTAGCAAAACAAGAACAGAAAGGACTACAAACAATTTTCAACCAAACAGCAAAAGGAAACAAACAGGAAGACATTGAAACTAAATAATCATAAGTACAAGCACCAATGATATGCATAGAACTTATTATGCTGGTTCTCTCTAGCTAGTATAGGTTCTCACTACAATACAAATACTCAAATCTTATCTTTAGAGATATAACCACACCTTTGTAGGTTAAGGCCGTCCATATGGCTTACCCTAAATCCCATCATTGAGCTCAGTCGCTTGGTAGAGCTTCTGAACGTTGCTTCTATGTGTCCAGATCACATCAAACAAGCTTTTCTCATCTTACAGTCTAAAAATTGATCATTACTTGCTGTGATGCAGTGGAATGAGTTAAGACTTTACATATTCCAGCATGATTCAGTTCCCATTCAATAGTGAAAATGCATGCTAAAGAAAAGTATAGTCGAAATGACATGAACCATTCAGAACTGCAAAAACTAAAGAAAGAGAAAGGAACAAGAAAAATAGAATTAACAGCACACAAGCTTGTACATCTTCCATTTTTCCCCCCTTTTGTTTTCTAGGTATCCTTGCCAGCATACTTCAAATGTACTGATACAATACCCAGCTCCTTTTCTCTATAAATATTACTTATCAAAAAGCAGAACTTGTGATAATTTCATTGATGCTAAAAATTAAAAAGCGCTTGTTAGTTCTTCTATTAATGAAACATCATAAAATAACTGGAAACATTATTACAGTCCTTATATATAAACTAATTATATCGAATAATTTCGGGTTGATAACAAAAATAGATTCGTCGTTCATGGTGTCATTTCCATTAGAATTATCAATCCAAAGAAAATCCGCCTGATTATGACCATCCTACCTTCCTACAGATCCATTCACCTCATATACACAACTACTCACTGAAAATCAAATATCCATGCCTTATATACATGCCAGAGCCGACAGTCACCTCTTCCAAAGAAGCATTTCCAGCTCTTTCACCAATGCCATTAATTGTCACTTCCACTTGTCTTGCCCCAGCACATGCACCCTGAATTCAGAGGTCCTAATATATAAGTTGATGCTCACTAAAAGTTGTTCATTAAACTAGGGAGGGAAAATTTCCACATACCGCTATGGTGTTGGCTGTCGAAAGACCAAGATCATTTTGGCAGTGTGTGGAAATGATAACATTTTCTATTCCAGGTGTATTCGCTTTTATGTCAGCTATCAGTTTACCAAACTCTTCAGGCATAGTAATACCCACAGTGTCGGGTATGTTGAGAGTTGTGGCACCTGCCTTGATAACTTCACCCAGAATTTCATAGAGGAACTCTCTCTCCGATCTATTTAGAAATCAGGCTTAAAAAAGTCAAAATCAAAGAACAAATAGGATTTCGTAACATTCTGAAGCCTTCATATTCATCCACCATAGGGGTGCAAGCAGCAGCATTCCTGTCACTAAAAGCTAGCGACACCAACAGTAGTAATTGCTGAAATGCAGCTGCGAATATCCTCGGGGAAATGTACGAAACGACCACAAGAGGGAACAAAATAGACGATTCTTATAAGATTGGTGAAGGGCTCTGAACATTGGGCGATCTTTACTACAGTAGGTCATGATTGCAAATTCACTGGATACTCACATTATCCGTGAGTATATGCAGCAGTACGCTACTCCCGAATGAAAAAACCATGTCATTGTGCTCTAGATGGAGTAGAAAAGTCACTTATCTATACCCCCATTCACGAATGCAAGAATCCATACATAACACCCAGAAGAAGGAAATAACCAGCCCCTAGTGCACCACTGCCTGTGGCCTTCAAATTGACTGAGAACTACTAACTAGACAGCAACAAATCAAATGATTAACAAACTTGACGCTACCAGGAAGTTCGAGAATTAGAAAGATCCTTTTCAAGTTTTAATTTGTTCATTTGAAATCTGGGTTCTTCTACTTCATTTTTATTTACTTATTTTTTTATTATTTTTCCCTCTCTGTTTTTTGATTTCTTTTTTTATTCCCTTCCATCGTTCCTTAAGTCCCATAGGTTTAATGTTGTAGAATCTGACCCGTTTTCTCATTGGGCGAAGGGTACGAAAGATTGATAAGTCAGATCACAAAGGCCACGCAAAGACAGGAACTTCGGAAACAACCTGCCAGCATCCTCGGGGCTGAACTCAACATCATCGCAGCCCAAGCTCCGGGCGAAGGCCACCATCCTCCTGGCAATGTCGGTCACCTCCTGCTTGCTCCTCTTCAGCTTGTACTGCATGTGGATCGCACTGGTGGCGATGAACGTGTGGATCCTGGGCCGCCTGGCGAAGCGGACAGCGTCCCAGGCGGCCCGAATGTCCTTCTCGTTGCACCGGGAGAGGCCGCAGATGACGGGGACGTAGCCGTGGGGGTCGACGGCGTTGCCGACCTCGAGGGCGATGGCCTTGACGGCCTCGAAGTCGCCCGGGGAGGCGGCTGGGAACCCGGCCTCGATGATGTCGACGCCGAGCTTGGCGAGCTGGCGGGCGATGTCGAGCTTCTCCTTGGAGGTCATGGTGGCGCCGGGGGACTGCTCGCCGTCGCGGAGGGTGGTGTCGAAGATGCGGACGTAGTTGGGGTCGGGGATGCGGTTGGGGATGTACTCGGGGCGGGGAGGAGGAGCGGTGGTGGGGCCCTCCGGCTGGGGAGGAGGAGCGACGGAGCATCTGATCACGGAGGAGGAGGCCCGTTGCGGGGGAGGACGGGAGGCGATGCGGGGGAACGAGACGGCGGCGGGACACTTCGGGGTCCGGCGAGAGGAGGAGGAGGAGGAGGAGGGGCGGAGCTTGGGAGCGGCGGTGGCGGCGGTGGCGGCGGAGGAGGAGGAGAAACTAGGGATGATGAAAGTGGCAGCCATGGCCATGGGGAGGAGGAGGAGACGAAAATGGAGACTGAGATTTGGGGAGTGAGTTAAGAAGAAGAAGAAGAAAGGGTTTCAATGCAATTGCTTAAAAGCTTGAAGTGGCGAGGGTTGGGGCTTGAGGGCAGAGT
Source organism: Eucalyptus marginata (assembly GCA_014182565.1). NCBI lineage: Eukaryota > Viridiplantae > Streptophyta > Magnoliopsida > Myrtales > Myrtaceae > Eucalyptus > Eucalyptus marginata. The sequence goes on from CM024585.1 coordinate 1,235,922, forward strand.
CACATGAGAGAGAGAGAAAAGATTTGACAGTGAATATGTGAGCAGTGGCAGAGGTAAGTGATGGCTGTACGATGGCGGCGAGAAAATATTGGGTGGTCTGGGACCGCTACGTCAGCATGATCCCGGATCATTTACACAGCACCACGTGTGAGGGAGAGGGACAAAAGAGAGAAAGAGGAGAGAGAGCGTTAGAGAGGTGGGCTCGGTTCCGGTCCTTTGTCCCCCTCCCCTCACATGTGGCGTCGCGTGAGTGGTCCAGGACCACGCTGACGTGGCGATCCCGGACCACCCAATATTTTCTCGATGGCGGCGGTGTGTGAAGGCCAGCAATGGTGGAGGCATATTGTCCAGAGGCTAGTTTGAGCAGGCTAAAGGAAAGAGATGGGTGTAGGACTCATGAGGCTCCTTTTGTCACCTCATTCTTTAGGATTTGTATGGAGCTAATTTGGGGTAGAATTAGCATGACCCATTCTAGTAAGCAATATATTGACAAATTTTAGGCTATGTATTCACATTTGATAAGTTAATGCATACCAATACCTTTACAAAGGAAGTGACACAATCACCACAAAAACACCTCACCTCAAATTTTCAAGGACAATGCCTACTTCATTGGTTCGCTCAAGTCCAATATCGTCGGGAGATATAATTTCATAGGTAACTTTGTGTCTCAGCATTCCGTCCTATTAGAAAAAAAAAAAAAAAAACACTGTCAAATGCAATATCATAGTTGTCATCAATTTTTTCTTAAATATATTTAGTTGTCAATTAGAATGAGAAATCAAAACACGAACTAAAATCCCAAGAAATTAATGTGATTACTTGAGATATTTAAGTTTTATACTTATATTTTCAGCACCAACCAAGAAAATGGATACGTGTGGCAATTTTCTTTGCTTTAAAGTTTTTTGAAAATTGAAAAGAGTCTTCTTCAAACTAGGAGACAAACAAAATGATACTCTCAATGTTTTCAAAGAGGAATATGAAGAAAACTGAAGACCTGTTTGGTTCTTGAAAGATTTTAAGAGGTTACGGTCTCTAAAATTCTTACCATGGCTCAATTAATCTCTTCAAAAGTAGTGTTCATTATGCAAATGTTTGGGTCAATCTACAGACCATCTATTTCTGATTGGACCATTTATAGCCTCACAGCCGTGGTATCCTTATTCTATTCCTTCCAAGATTGACAAGTCCTCCACCATCTATTATATGTGTTTAGATTGTGTGCTGCGCCTCCAAGCATATCCACCATTCACAACCACATCAACAACCACCAAATGTCAGTCTCTACAAACCTAATATAGATCTCCTAAAAATGCTACCAAAGCTTAAATCAGCTCCTTCAAGTTTAGTGGCTAAAGAAAACATCATCTGGAACAGAATAAAAGCTAGAAGAGTAATATTAACTACTTCTAGAATCAATGTCTTGAGGTAAAAATGTCATAATTAAACTCTACATCTAGCAGTAAACTAGGCAATAGAATAAAAGAAAATTTGACTGGGCAACGTTAGAAGACCATAAAATATAAGTTTAAGCTCCTTAGTTTCGGCAAAGTTCGCAATTAAAATGATGGCAAAAGTTTTTGCACCATATAATAAGTAACCAATAAAGAGATTTATCCCACCAAGAGCATTAACAATTAGGCATCTAAAATGAATTGCCAGAGAAATTACTAAAGAAATTATTCAAGAAAAGCAAGCAAATAAGTGAAAAGAAGCCACAGACTCAAAGTTCATAGCCATTGACTTGATGGATGCCATTTTCATGAGCAAAGGCATTAGCTCCAACAATAGCTTTTTGAGATTGTACATGCAAGCTTGAGTACTCCTCTACCTATAAAATTGTTGAACTGATATCAGAAATACCCTCCACAACGGCGAGCAGTCCCCCGGCGCCACCATGACCTCCAAGGAGAAGCTTGACATCGCCCGCCAGCTCGCCAAGTTCAACGTCGACATCATCGAGGGTAGGTTCCCCGCCGCCTCCCGGGACAACTTTGACGCTGTCGAGGCCATCGCCCTCAACGTCGGCAACACCATCGACCCCCACAGCCTAAGAAGCATCGACACTCTCCGGAAGCCTTCGTATCGTGTCCGAAACTCTGACACGTGTTCGACACACTCCGACACATTCTAACACACAGTCAACGAGTGTCGAGAAATCCGACACGTGGTCAACTCTTCCCGACACGCGAGTCTGAAATTCCGACATGCGATTCCGACACGCGCGAGGTCAATTTTAAAAATTTTCAATACTTGAGGGGTCAAAGTATAAATATATGAAAAAATAATGAGAATAACAAAATTAAAGAGGAAAGAAGAAAATTCTTACTCTCAAGTTTCTCAATTATAAGTTTTGACATTTTCGTGAGTGACAATGAAACACCCTCTTCTCGCGGGGTTGCTCCGCCACCTCCGCAAACTTAAAGTTGTATTTTTTTTTTTTTTTTGCTTCTTTCCGCCTCTCGCAAGCGTCGCCTATGAGTTATCTCTTTTGGTCTATGTCATTAGCTTGTGAGTTATCTCTTACATTTTGCATGCGCGAATTTAATTATTTCCTTTTACTTTTGAGTTCTTGTCCTAGATTTTCACTTTTCTCGAACCTTGTTTTGCAAAAGAGCTTCAAGCAAGTCTATATCATGAATAGGACTATAAGAAATATTACTAATTTCCGATAAGTGTAAGAAAACATGACATGTTCTTCAAACTTACTCTTTTGTGTTTGCAATTTTTGAATTTCTTATTCAATCTCTGTCAAATTAAAATAATGAATGATATTAACAAATGTTAAATTAATATTTTTAGTATAAATTAATTCTATACTCTTTTTATTATTTATTTTTGTATTTATATTTAAATATATAACGTGTCGAAACATGTGAAATTATCTATTTTTTGAAAAATGACGTATCGGCGTGTCGTGTCGTGTCGCGTGTCACGTATCCGTGTCGGTGCTACATAGCCCACAGCTACGTCCCCGTCATCTGCAGCCTCTCCCGCTGCAACGAAAAGGACATCCGAGCCGCTTGGGACGCCGTCCGGTTCGCCAAGTGCCTCAGGATCCACACGTTCATTGCCACCATCGGGATCCACATGGAGTATAAGTTGTAGAAGAGCGTGATCAACATTGCCAGGAGGATGGTGGCATTCGCCCGGAGCTTGCGACGATGTCGAGTTCAGCCCCGAGGATGTTGGCAGGTTTGTTACGAAGTTCCTGTCTTTGCATGGCCTTTGTGGTCTGATTGGTTCCTGGTGGCAGTCAAGTCTGTTAATCATCTGATTTGTCATTGTCTAGTTGGTAGTTCGCGATCAAATTGTAGGCCATGGGTAGTAGTGTAGTTGGGGCAGGTTATTTCCTTCTTCTAGGGGTTATGTATGGTTTCTTGCATTCGTGAATGGGTAAAGATTACTTGACTTTTGCACTCCATCTAGAACACAATGACATGCTTTTGTACTCTCCATTTTCGTCTCCTCCTCCTCCGCCTAGATGGAGTACAAAAGTCAAAGTGGCATCCATCGGAGGAGACGAAAATGAGAGTGAGATTTGGGGAGTCAGTGAGTCAGTGAGTGAAGGAGAGAAAGGGTTTTAGTTTTAATGCAGAGTGGGGAGTTCGCCCGCCACCCCCTACCGTGCAAGGCCGACGTGGCCCTTCGTATATCCTGAGTTTGACTTTTTGCTCATCATCATCAATAACCTTGCTCAAAACATCAATTTTTTAATTTTTTTTTGTACTTTTTAAATTTCACACGGCTTTTCGAAGGAACATTTTCTCCCTCGTACCATGAGCAAGCATGATTCCAAAATATAATCTGCAATCTTAGAACTAAACATTCGACCAAAAAAAAAAAAAAATCTTAGAACTAAACCGATAGAAACTTATCGGCTTCCTGATTTCAACATGTGCAAGCTAGATTCCATGTTCCAAAAATTAAAAAGCATGTTTTGATGGTGGGTTTCACTGGAAACCTATATTCTAGAATTTTGAATAAGTTTTTGTGTTTTTCTTGATTTATATATTTACACAATCCTGCGGTATTTTATAATGTTTGATGACGAGTATATTTGAATTTCCATTTTATGACTAAGACTTTTAATTATTAATGTTTCAAATTTTTCATGTGTTTTAAAAAAAAATTATGGTGAGTGAATTATAACAACAAGTAGTGGTTATTAAAGATTATAATTCACTGTAATTGTATTAATAGCATAACCTAAGTAGATCTTGAAATCGATTCTGAAACTTATGATATGATAGATTCGAGGTTACAAGATATGAAGGTTAGGTTTCAGGTTCCGAAAAATGAGGAACACATTTCAATGGATAGGTTCCAAATATTAGGTGAAACCTGTGTGGAATTTGATAATGTTCTTCCTTACCTCATATGTACAAAATCACTTGAAAAAAAATCAAATTACCTTACCCATTTCTATTGCTAGAAAATTTTAGGAGATGAAAAGAGGGATGTTTTTGGTGAAGAAGGACAGAAGACTTTACGTGATGTGGAATGGACATTGGCAAATAACATAAAAGCAAAAGATGCACGGAGGTTAATGTCATATATCATCCAACTTTAGATTGACATGAATTTCCGTGTGAATTTGTCGTATCAATTGAGTTAATGTCATATATCATCCAACTTTAAATTTTAACGGAGGTTAACGAAAGATAAATAGTCATAGGTATATCAAGGTTTTTCTATGACTCAATAATTAATTTGAGATAAATTTATCATTATTGTGACAATTTAGATTTTTTTTAATCTTTTTGTGATATTAACCATTGCAAATAAGGACTTTGATTACCTGGTGGCCTCTGGACACTCCTCGCTGCCTCACCTAGTCAACGCTCGGCAATGGTTGCCATTAGGGGTGAGCAGCGGTCTAGGGTCGACCCTGGACCGACCCTGGACCGGCCCAACCCTGTCGGTCCTGGTCCGGTTCCCAAGGGGACTAGGTCGGTCCTCGGTCTGAGAATTTCGGGACCAACTTGTCTGTGGTTGGTCCTTGGTCCTAAGAGTTTTGGATCGGTCCAACCCCGGACCAACCCCGTATATATATTATATTACATTATATTATTTATAATTCTTTTATATATTCAAACCTAAGTAAAATGTCTATTATAAAACCTAAGAGTTACGGTGAGATGTTCTATCAATAGCACTAATAGTAATTTCAATTTAAAACTTTTGTTGAGTATTAATTATGTGTCATTTGTTTTGTTTTGTGTGTTTAGAAGTTCAAGTAAATTAACAAAATGTGAAGTTATATAGTCATGGTTTATATTAAGTATTTTGAACTTTTTATGGTTTAATTGTATTTTACTAATGAATTTCAGCTGCACTTTACTTTTCAATTTATGTCAAATGGTAGAAGTTTTTGAAGAGTAGAGTAGTACTGCGATTCTTACGGTGATTTAGTCAAGTGGTGCAAAGCTCATTTTTTGGTTGAGTGGACTACATGATCAAATGCTAGTCAAGTGGTGTGAAGCTCATTTTTTGGTTGAGTGGACTCTACATGATCAAATGCAGGAAAACGCTTTTGCATATGATATTATAAATAGTAAAGATAGATGATTACAAGAACTTTCCATCTTGTCTCATATTTCGATGAGCGGTTAGCAAGTGTGAAATTTCTATTATTGTATTATCTTAAATTTGCTGAATATGTATTGGTATTTATAGTTTAGTTGCACAATGTTGCATTGTCGATGAATGTGTAATTTGAATTTGTAGGTTTGCTTTTTAGGAAGTATAAAAAACAAGATAAAAAATTATCGATCGCTCGGAACCCATTGGGTCGGTCAATGGTCAACCTCAATAGGGCCGGTCGCGGTCCTAAAATTGAGGGCAGCTTTCTCGGTCCTAAAATGGGTTGGTCACAGGGTTAGGGGGTGGCTCGGACCAACCCCGGACCACGCTCACCCCTAGTTGCCATCGCCGCTTCAGCTTTCCCAGTTCACGCGACCTTCGTGTCGTTGCGCCTGGGGTTTGGCGACCTTAGAGCCCTCTTCTAGGCTTGACGGCCAATTACCTTCTAGCATTCTTGACTAACTGGGCCCTCAGGGGTTGTTGAGCCGTCATCGTGGACGAGGAGAACCAACCCCTCGAGTGGGCAATTCAAGGGGACGAGCATACCATAACAAGTAGAAATAGAGGAACAGAACTGGAACTCATTTCAGTTCGTGCTCTTTACGTTACGGGGATTAGGGATGAGCGCGGTTCCCGGTTCCAAGGGGACCGGTTCCGGTTCCCGGTTCCTTTTTTCTGGGAACCGGAACCGGAACCGGAACCGGTCCCCTTGGAACCGGTCACGGAACCGGAACCGGTCACGGAACCTATCCACCCTAGATCTAGTCCACTTCTCTCTCTCTGTTCTTTTTTTTCTTTTTTTCATCTGGGTGTTTTTCCTTTTGTTGAATTATTTATCTTTTTGATTGGCTCTGCTTGGGAACTCAAGCTCGACAGTTGATCTGAGGGATCTTGCCAAGTGATGGGTGTGGCCTGAGTTTGGCCGGAACGTCGTGGGCCGTTGCTCTGTTTTAGCCGGAACGTCATGGGCCGGGCAAGCCACGGCGGTTCATGGGGTTGAGGGTGTTTTTGAGGGATCGTTGTGGTGGGGGATCGATGGAGTGGGGTTGCGTCGAAACGCGAAATTCGAGTTGAGGGAGCGAGGGATCTAGCGATTCGTGGCGAAATTCTGATTTGACTTATATCGACTGGGTTTTCGTCGATTGTTTATTCGAGGTCCCGGGAGCAGTTTTTCGGTTAGTGCCGAGTGTGAGTTGGAGACGGAGGGCGCGAGTGGCGCTATGACGAGGTTGATGAGAGTTGAGTTGCTGTTCGCTGGATTGGTTGTTTATGTCTACCTCCTGGATCATTTTTGGCATCGAGTGATTATTTTTTGTTTCGTCGATCTTAGTATTGCTTTCGGTCTGGCTACTGCATTGGGTAATTCCTCGAGTGTTCTTGTTGTGGTTTTCTCTGGAGTTGGTGCTAGCGATGTGTTCCGGTCCTTGATTTTGTTTGTTTGGTGGCATTTGCATGTGTTCTATTGATTGATCATCTTTGTGGTCATGCTTATTCACAACTTCAGGCATCAGTCAACCGGTGCTTTATGGAGACCAAAAAAAAAAAAAAAAATAGTGCTTTATGTATTTGTAATCAAGTCTGATATTGTCTTTTCCATTTTGGGTTTTAAAGAGTTTGATACGCCCATCATATTCATTTGATATATAGTATGCGCGTATGTTATAGTTCAAATTTGAAAATAAAAATAAAAAAGAAAAAAAAGAACCTGTTGGAATTGGAACCGACCCGGGAACCTCGTGGGACGGGGCAGAGGTTCGGGTTTTGCTTCGACGGGTAGGTTCCAGGGTTCCAAAAAATGAAGGAACTGTGCAGAGGGTAGGTTCCGGGTTCAGGACGGAACCGAACCGAACTCCTGGAAACCGCTCACCCCTAACGGGGATCGCAAAAGACCCTATACAAATCACCAAGAAGAAGATTATTCAGAAGTCTAGCTCAAAAGCATATGTGTACTAAGATTATTCAGAAAAAAGAAAAAAGAAAGAAAATCCCCTGAATTCATCGTAAATACGTCGAACGACAAAAACAGGACGACGCGGACCATGTGGGAACCGACGCAAGAATAGAGAGAGAGAGAGACTCACGACTAAACCTCAGCGATGGGGTTAGCGTTCGCGTTCCATGGAAGAAGACACGCACGATCAGACGCGACGCGACGGGATGCGGATCGATCGGGGAAGAGAAATGGAAGAATGTGGGGGGTGGTTGGTGTGGTTGTTGAAGAAAGGGAAGAGATCGAAGAACGGGGTGGGAGGATGAGAACCGAATTGGGGGCGAAATGCATGCGAATCTGAGAGATTTCAAAAGCCGAAGAGAGAGAGAGACGTACCGAATTTTGGGGGAAGAGTCTACCTGGATCCCTCTGTAGTCGTATTATATACTCGTCATCAAATATTATAAAATACCGCAGGATTGCGTAAAAATTTAAATCAAGAAAAATACAAAAAGTTATTCAAATTCTAGATTATAGGTTTCGAGTGAAACCCACCATCAAAACAAGCTTTCTAAATTTTGGAACATGGAATCTAGTTTGCATATATTGAAATTAGGAAGCGGATAAGTTTCTATCTGTTTAGTTCTAAGATTGCAGATCATATTTCGGAATCTTGCTCATAGTACGAGGGAGAAAATGTTCCTTCGAAAACCGTGTGAAATTCAAAAAGTAAAAAAAAAAATGATGTTTTGAGCAAGGTTGTTGATGATGATGAGCAAAAAGTCAAACTCAAGATATACAAAGGACCACGTCGGCCTTGCACGGTAGGGGGTGGCGGGCGAATTCCCCACTGCATTAAAACTAAAACCCTCTCTCCTTCACTCACTGACTCCCCAAATCTCACTCTCATTTTCGTCTCCTCCTCCGATAGATGCCACTTTGACTTTTGTACTCCATCTAGGCGGAGGAGGAGGAGACGAAAATGGAGAGTACAAAAGCATGTCATTGTGTTCTAGATGGAGTGCAAAAGTCAGGTAATCTATACCCATTCACGAATGCAAGAAACCATACATAACACCTAGAAGAAGGAAATAACCTGCCCCAACTACGCCACTACCCGTGGCCTACAAATTGATCACGAACTACCAACTAGACAATGACAAATCAGATGATTAACAGACTTGACTGCCACCAGGAACCAATCAGACCATAAAGGCCATGCAAAGACAGGAACTTTGTAACAAACCTGCCAGCATCCTCGGGGCTGAACTCGACATCGTCACACCCCAAGCTTCGGGCGAATGCCACCATCCTCCTGGCAGTGTTGATCACGCTCTTCTACAGCTTATACTCCATGTGGATCCCGATGGTGGCGATGAACGTGTGGATCCTGAGGCGCTTGGCGAACCGGACGGCGTCCCAGGCAGCCCAAATGTCCTTCTCGTTGTAGCGGGAGAGGCTGCAGATGACGGGACGTAGCCATGGGCTATGTAGCACGGACACGGACACGTGACACGCGATACGACACAACACGACACGCCGACACGTCATTTCTAAAAAATAGAGAATTTCGACATATTTTAACATGTTATATATTAAATATATATTTTTAAATATAAATGCAAAAATAAATAATAAAAAGAGTATAGAATTAATTTATACTAAAAATATTAATTCAACATTTGTTAATATCATTCATTATTTTAATTTGACAGAGATTGAATAAGAAATTCAAAAATTGCAAACACAAAAGAGTAAGTTTGAAGGAACATGTCATGTTTTCTTACACTTATCGGAAATTTGTGATATTTCTTTTAGTCCTAGATAGAGTTCGGAGTTCATGATATAGACTTGCTTGAAGCTCCTTTGCAAAACAAGGTTCGAGAAAAGTGAAAATCTAGGACAAGAACTCAAAAGAAAAGGAAATAACTAAATTCGCCATGCAAAATGTAAGAAATAACTCACAAACTAATGACATAGACCAAAAGAGATAACTCACAGGCAACGCTTGCGAGAGGCGGAAAGAAGCAAAAAAAAAAAAAAATTACAACTTTAAGTTTGCGGAGGCGGCGGAGCAACCCCTGCGAGAAGAATGGCGTTTCATTATCACTCACGGGAATGTCAAAACTTATAATTGAGAAACTTGAGAGTAAGAATTTTCTTCTTTCCTCTTTATTTTTGTTATTTTCATTATTTTTTCATATATTTATACTTTGACCCCTCAAGTATTGAAAATTTTTAAAATTGACCTCATGCGTGTTGGAATCGCATGTCGGAATTTTGGACTCGCGTGTCGGAGAGTGTCGGGAAGAGTTGACCACGTGTCGGATTTCCCGACACTCGTTGACTATGTGTTGGAATGTGTCGGAGCGTGTCGGACACGTGTCAGAGTGTCGGACACGACACGAAGGCTTCCGGAGAGTGTCGATGCTTCTTAGGCTGTGGGGGTCGATGGTGTTGCCAACCTTGAGGGCGATGGCCTTGATAGCGTCAAAGTTGTCCCGGGAGGCGGCGGGGAACTTGGCCTTGATAATGTCGACGTTGAACTTGGCGAGCTGGCGGGCGATGTCAAGCTTCTCCTTGGAGGTCATGGTGGCGCCGGGGGATTGCTCGCCGTTGTGGAAGGTACTTTTGATATCGGTTCAACAATTTTATAGGTAGAGGAGTACTCGAGCTTGCATGTACAACCTCAAAAAGCTATTGTTGGAGCTAATGCCTTTGCTCATGAAAATGGCATCCATCAGGTCAGTGGCTATGAACTTTGAGTCTGTGGCTTCTTTTAACCTATTTGCTTGCTTTTCTTGAATAATTTCTTTAGTAATTTTTCTGGCAATTCATTTTAGATGCCTAACTATTAATGCTCTTGGTGGGATAAATCTCTTTATTGGTTACTTATTATATGGTGCGAAAACTTTTCCCATCATTTTAATTGCGAACTCTGCCGAAACTAAGGAGCTTAAACTGATATCTTATGGTCTTCTAACATTGCCCAGTCAAAATTTCTTTTATTCTATTGCCTAGTTTACTGCTAGATGTAGAGTTTAATTATGACATTTTTACTTCAAGACATTGATTCTAGAAGCAATTAATATTACTCTTCTAGCTTTTGTTTTGCTCCGATGATGTTTTCTTTAGCCACTAAACTTGAAGGAGCTGATTTAAGCTTTGGTAGCATTTTTAGGAGATCTATATTAGGTTTTGTAGAGACTGACGTTTGGTGGTTGTTGATGTGGTTGTGAATGGTGGATATGCTTGGAGGCGCAGCACACAATCTAAACACGTATAATAGATGACGGAGGGTTCGTCAATCTTGGAAGGAATATAACAAGGATACCACGGCCGTGAGGCTGTAAATGGTCCAATCAGAAATAGATGGTATGTAGATTGATCCAAACATTTGCATAATGAACACCACTTTCGAAGAGATTAATTGAGCCACTATAAGAATTTTAGAGACCGTAACCTCTTTAGATCTTTCAAGAACCAAATAGCTCTTTAGTTTTCTTCATATTCCTCTTTGAAAACATTGAGAGTATCATTTTGTTTGTCTCCTAATTTGAAGAAGACTCTTTTCAATTTTCAAAAAACTTTAAGGCAAAGAAAATTGCCACACGTATCCATTTTCTTGGTCGCTGCTGAAAATATAAGTATAAAACTTAAATATCTCAAGTAATCACATTAATTTCTTGGGATTTTAGTTCGTGTTTTGATTTCTCATTCTAATTGACAACTAAATATATTTAAGAAAAAAATGATGGCAACTATGATATTGCCTTTGACAGTGTTTTTTTTTCCCCTTCTCTATAGGACGGAATGTTGAGACACAAAATTACATATGAAATTATATCTTCTGACGATATTGGACTTGAGCGAACCAATGAAGCAGGCATTATCCTTGGAAAATTGAGGTGAGGTGTTTTTGTGGTGATTGTGTCAGTTCCTTTGTAAAGGTATTGGTATGCATTAACATAAAATTCGACAATATATTGCTTACTAGAATGGGTCATGCTAATTCTACCCCCAAATTAGCTCCATACAAATCCTAAAAAAATTAGGTGACAAAAGTAGCCTCATGAGTCCTGCACCATCTCATTCCCTTAGCATGCTCAAACTAGCCTCTGAACCACATGCCCCCACCATTGCTGGCCTTCACACACTGCCGCCATGACACAGCCATCACTTACCTCTGTCACTGCCCACATTTTCACAGTCAAATCTTCTCTCTCTCTCTCTCATGTGACTCTGCCCTCAAGCACCGACCCTCGCCACTCCAAGCTTTTAAGCAATTGCATTGAAACCCTTTCTTCTTCTTCTTCTTCTTAACTCACTCCCCAAATCTCAGTCTCCATTTTCGTCTCCTCTTCCTCCCCATGGCCATGGCTGCCACTTTCATCATCCCTAGTTTCTCCTCCTCCGCTCCCAAGCTCCGCCCCTCCTCCTCCTCCTCTCGCCGGACCCCGAAGTGTCCCGCCGCCGTCTTGTTCCCCCGCATCGCCTCCCGTCCTCCCCCGCAACGGGCCTCCTCCTCCGTGATCAGATGCTCCGCCGCTCCTCCTCCCCAGCCGGAGGGCCCCACCACCGCTCCTCCTCCCCTCCCCGAGTACATCCCCAACCGCATCCCCGACCCCAAGTACGTCCGCATCTTCGACACCACCCTCCGCGACGGTGAGCAGTCCCCCGGCGCCACCATGACCTCCAAGGAGAAGCTCGACATCGCCCGCCAGCTCGCCAAGCTCGGCGTCGACATCATCGAGGCCGGGTTCCCCGCCGCCTCCCCGGACGACTTCGAGGCCGTCAAGGCCATCGCCCTCGAGGTCGGCAACGCCGTCGACCCCCACGGCTACGTCCCCGTCATCTGCGGCCTCTCCCGGTGCAACGAGAAGGACATTCGGGCCGCCTGGGACGCCGTCCGCTTCGCCAGGCGGCCAGGATCCACACGTTCATCGCCACCAGCGCGATCCACATGCAGTACAAGCTGAAGAAGAGCAAGCAGGAGGTGACCGACATTGCCAGGAGGATGGTGGCCTTCGCCCGGAGCTTGGGCTGCGACGATGTCGAGTTCAGTCCCGAGGATGCTGGCAGGTTGTTTCTGCAGTTCCTGTCTTTGCGTGGCCTTTGTGATCTGACTTGCTTCCTGGTAGTGTCGAGTTTGTTGATCATCTGATTTGTTGCTGTCTAGTTAGTAGTTCCCTTCAATTTGAAGGCCACAGGCAGTGGTGCAGTAGGGGCAGGTTATTTCCTTCTTCTAGGTGTTATGTATGGATTCTTGCATTCGTGAATGGGGGTATAGATAAGTAAGTTTTCTACACCATCTAGAGCACAATGACATCGTTTTTTCATTCGGGAGTAGCGTACTGCTACATATACTCACGGATAATGTGAGTATCCAGTGAATTTGCAATCGTGACCTACTATAGTAAAGATCGCTCAATGTTCAGAGCCCTTCACCAATCTTATAAGAATCGTCTGTTTTGTTTCCTCTTGTGGTCGTTTCGTACATTTCCCTGGGGATATTCGCAGCTGCATTTCAGCATTTACTACTGTCGGTGTAATGCTGCTGCTTGCACCCCTATAGTGGATGAATATGATTGATTAATGGGTAGTATGAAGCTCTTTGATATTGATTTTTTTAACCCTGATTTCTAACTAGATCGGAGAGAGGGTTCCTCTATGAAATTCTGGGTGAAGTTATCAAGGCAGGTGCCACAACTCTCAACATACCCGACACTGTGGGTATTACTATGCCTGAAGAGTTTGGTAAACTGATAGCTGACATAAAAGCGAATACACCTGGAATAGAAAATGTTATCATTTCCACACACTGCCAAAATGATCTTGGTCTTTCGACAGCCAACACCATAGCGGTATGTGGAAATTTTCCCTCCCTAGTTTAATGAACAACTTTTAGTGAGCATCAACTTATAGGACCTCTGAATTCAGGGTGCATGTGCTGGTGTATGTGCTGGGGCAAGACAAGTGGAAGTGACAATTAATGGCATTGGTGAAAGAGCTGGAAATGCTTCTTAGGAAGAGGTGACTGTCAGCTCTGGCATGTATATAAGGCATGGATATTTGATTTTCAGTGAGTAGTTGTGTATATGAGGTGAATGGATCTGTAGGAAGGTAGGATGGTCGTAATCAGGCGGATTTTCTTTGGATTGATGATTCTAATGGAAATGACACCATGAACGACGAATCTATTTTTGTTATCAACCCGAAATTATTTGATATAATCAATTTATATATAAGGACTGTAATAATGTTTCCAGTTATTTTATGATGTTTCATTAATAGAAGAACTAACAGGCGCTTTTTAATTTTTAGCGTCAATGAAATTATCACAAGTTCTGCTTTTTGATAAGCAATATTTATAGAGAAAAGGAGCTGGGTATTGTATCAGTACATTTGACGTATGCTGGCAAGGATACCTAGAAAACAAAAGGAGAAAAAAAAATGGAAGATGTACAAGCTTGTGTGCTGTTAATTCTATTTTTCTTGTTCCTTTCTCTTTCTTTAGTTTTTGCAGTTCTGAATGGTTCATGTCATTTCGACTATACTTTTCTCTTAGCATGCATTTTTCACTATTGAATGGGAACTGAATCATGCTGGAATATGTAAAGTTTTAACTTGTTCCGCTGCATCACAGCAAGTAATGATCAATTCTTAGACTGTAAGATGAGAAAAGCTTGTTTGATGTGATCTGGACACATAGAAGCAACGTTCAGAAGCTCTACCAAGCGACTGAGCTCAATGATGGGATTTAGGGTAAGCCATATGGATGGCCTTAAGCTACAAAGGTTTGGTTAGATCTCTAAAGATAAGATTTGAGTATTTGTATTGTTGTGAGGACCTATACTAGCTAGAGAGAACCAGCATGATAAGTTCTATGCATGTCATTGGTTCTTGTACTTATGATTATTTAGTTTCAATGTCTTCCTGTTTGTTTCCTTTTGCTGTTTGGTTGAAAATTGTTTGGAGTCCTTTTCTGTTCTTGTTTTGCTAATCTTCCTTACCTTTTGTCTTTTCTTATAAATAAAAAACTTATAGGTGGTAATGGCCTTAAAATGCAAAGGGGGGAGCATATTGGGAGGTCTTTACACTGGAATCAATACTCGTCATATTGTCATGACTAGCAAAATGGTATATAATTTTGACTTAATACATTTCTTACCTTAATCAACTGTTCCTCTGGATATTTGTTCAACAATTTTATAGGTAGAAGAGTACTCGGGCTTGCATGTACAACCTCATAATGCTATTGTTGGAGCTAATGCCTTTGCCCATGAAAGTGGCATCCATCAGGTCAGTGGCTATGAACTTTGAGTTTGTGGCTTCTTTTCACCTATTTGCTTACTTTTCTTCAATAATTTCTTTAGTAATTTCTCTAGCAATTCATTTTAGATGCCTAACTGTTAATGCCCTTGGTGGGATAAATCTCCTTATTGGTTACTTATTATATGGTGCGAAAACTTTTGCCATCATTATAATTGTGGTGCCTGCCAAAACTAAGGAGCTTAAACTGATATCTTTTGGTCTTCTAACGTTGCCCAGTCAAATCTTCTTTTATTCTATTGACTGGTTTGCTGCTGGATGCAGAGTTTAACTATGACATTTTTACCTCAAGACATTGATTCTAGCAGCAGTAAATACTATTCTTCTGGCTTTTGTTCTCTGTTCCAGATGATGTTTTCTTTAGCCACCAAACTTGAAGGAGCTGATTTAAGCTTTGGTGGCATTTTTAGGAGATCTATCTTAGGTTTTGTAGAGACTGACGTTTAGTGGTTGTTAATGTGGTTATGAATGGTGGATAAGCAGTGCACAGTCTAAATATGTATAATAGATGACAGAGGATTTGTCAATCTAGGAAGGAATAGAACAAGAATAACACGGCAGTGAGGCTGTAAATGGTCCAATCAGAAATAGATGGTCTGTAGATTGACCCAAACGTTTGCATAATGAACACCACTTTTGAAGAAATTAATTGAGCCATGGTAAGAATCTTAGGAACTGCAACTTCTTTAGATCTTTCAAGAACCAAACAGGTCTTCAGTTTTTCTCTTATTCCTAATCGAAAACATTGAGAATATCATTTTGTTTGTCTCCTAGTTTGAAGAAGACTCTTTTCAATTTTCAGAAAACTTTAAAGCAAGGAAAATTGCCAGATGTGTCCATTTTCTGGGTTGCTGCTGAAAATATAAGTATAACACTTGAATATCTCAAGTAATCACACTAGTTTCTTGGGTTTTAGTTCATGTTTTGATTTCTCATTCCAATTGACAACTAAATATATTTGAGAAAAAATTGATGATATTGCCTCTAACAGTGTTTTTTTTTCCCCTCTCTATAGGACAGAATGCTGAAACACAAAGGTACATATGAAATTATATCTCCTGACGATATTGGACTTGAGCGAACTAATGAAGCAGGCATGGTCCTTGGAAAATTGAGGTGAGGTCTTTTTGTGGTGATTGTGTTAGTTCCTTTGTAAAGGTTTTGGTATGCTTTAACTTATCAAATGTAAATACATAGTGTAAAATTTGTCAATATATTGCTTACATGAAAGGGTCACGATAATTCCACCCCCAAATTAGGTCCATACAAGCCCTAAAAAATTAGGTGACAAAAGTTGCCCTGTGAGTCCTGCACCCATCTGTGTCGCTTAACATGCTCAAACTAGCCTCTTGACCAAATGGCACCACCATTGCTGGCCTTCATGCACTGCCGCCATCATACAGTCGTCACTTTCCTCTGCTGCCACTCACGTATTCACTGTCAAATCTGTTCTCTCTCTCTCTCTCTCTCTCTCTCTCTCTCATGTGCACGTGTGACTGCCCTCAACCGTGCCCTTGACCACCAACCCTTGCTGCTTCAAGCTTTAAGCACATTCTGCCATGATCACTTGGATCGAGGCTGTTTGAGGTGTTCAACCTTAGATTGACCTGGGACTGATGTTGTGAGGTCTTGGCAAACCGAGCTCATGGAGGTGTGGGCAGAGAGGGAGAATGGAGGACAGTGAGAGATCAGGCATCAATAGCAATCTACAAATTGAAATCAATGGAAACCGGAACAGGGGCAACTAACGACTTGTAGCTTGGTCTGGCAGCAATGGTGTTGGTCTGGCTGAGTTGGCCAGCGAAGCAGTCGCTCTGGATTTGCATGTGCACTGGTGCGGTGCAGCTTTGGTGTCTGGGAAGATGAGGAATTTAGTTGAGACTTTGAGAGTTGGTGATGGATGATACTGAAAGAAACTCGTTGGTGAAGTGATCATGATTGCCACGAGGATCTAGATGGTGATGAGTGGGTCTGTGTCCGTTGTTATTGTGATAAATGTAATTTGTTTGTGTGGAAAGTGGACTTGCAGATGATCTGGGTTTGCAAAAGATAGTTCTTGAAGGGGACTGTAAAGTTTTGTCGTGGATCTAGGATGAGCGAAACAGATTAGATAAAAATCAATGACCTCCTGCACTTAGATCTCCTTGAAATGGTTCAAGTGTGTCGTAAAACCATTCACGCACCAATCTGGCCATCATTAGTTCAAACTCTAGTCTGAATAGAAAAAATGGTAGAAAAGTATATGCCAGAAGCCATAGCCAACAGATATTTATGGCACATGCATACCCAAAGAGAAATTGATGAACAGGGGAGAAGCTGGAGGGCAAAGGAAGTAGATGGACGATATCAAGGTGTGGGTACTTTTGTGATTTTACCTTATTAGGGTATGGATGGAGCCAACATAGGTTTGGAATTATCCTGGCTCTGTCAAAAGTGGATGGTAAATGGCAACATTTTCTGAAATTAGCAGCCCCTTGCAATATTGTACTTGATAAAGTTAATGCTTCAGGGAAGATCACAAAACTAGAAAAGACCAGATTTCATCTTATATGGCACGACTAGTGAGGGCAGTCTATTTTGTAAATTATCAGTGAATAACTTGGATAAAGGGTGTTAATTGAAATTTGATGTTTCTAATCTGTCACTTAGTTTTTGAATTATCTGTGAATTAATTGGATAAAGGGCGTTAATTGATAAGTATGTCGATGAATTGGTGGGAAAATGTGTCATTAACAATGTTGTCCATTTATGTGTAACTGTTATTTTCCCCTCACAGAATTATTTCACTTCCTTTGTGCATTTGGGTTGTTTGACGTTTTGAAGTTCGCTCTTACATATTCAAATATGTCTTAAATTTATTCTCTTTCTTGGCAAATCTATCTGGTACAGTGGGCGCCATGCTTTGAAAATGAAACTTTTAGAGGTAGGCAGCATTTGTTTAACTACTTCATGTTTGCCTAGTTGTGAGTTTCCTTATCGTGATCATTGTCTCATGTTCTATCTGCCCTCTTCAGCTTGGTTATGATATTGATGGTGAACAACTGGACAATATCTTCTGGCAGTTTAAGGCAGTAGCTGAGCAGAAAAAGGTGGCAAGATGCTGTATGTTTGACCTTCTGATTTTACTGGATTAGAATAGTTCCATAATTTGACTATTTGATGAAGACTTGATCCGTTGCTTCGTTGGAGACGGGCAATTGAGGCTTCAATGTCCCGCTGTCTAGGGGTGAGCGCGGTTCCCGGGTAGAACCGGGAACCGGAGAACTGAACCGGAGGTTCCGATTCGGTTCCCGGCTCTAAAAGGACCGGTTCCGGTTCCCGGTTCCTTTTTTCCGGGAACCGGCGATTCCGGAACCGGAACCGGAACCGGAACCGAAACTGGAATCGGAACCGGAACCAGAAAAGGAGCCCCAAATAGTCCTGATCCAGAGGAAGCTGCTGGAAACCAACCCTGGTAAGACGAAGTTGCCATTGCTTATATGTTTCGGGCCTCTCAACCCTTTCCATACCCTCACATGCCACAATATTCATTATCTCTCGTCCATAGAAATCTCTCTCCAGAACCGACCTCTGTACATTGTCATGAACTATGGTAGTGTCAAACATATCATAAATCACAGAGAGGTGAAAAAGAGCCTCGCGGAATCTTGTTATGAAAAATGGTGCGCTGTAGGATCCATTTCTTGTACCATGAATAAAGATTTGAGGTTTCATACTCCTGATGAGGTTTAATACCATATCCCGCTGACAGTTCATCTCAACTGTCTCGTCGTAAAGATTCTCAAATTGATCAAGACAATTTACGGCAACCACCTTGTCACTTCGAATCTTGAGATCTGCAACTTTGATACATTCCCAGCTCGTTGATGCTACCGCTTGGAATTCAAAAGGTATATTAAAGCGCTCACAATACTTGGCCAAACGGTGACCTGTTTGCTCAATTTTTTCGGTGGGACAAAATCCAGGTTGTGGAAGTTCTATTCTTGTGATTCGCAGCTTTGGAACCCCTCCAGTTCTCTTTGAAAGCTCTTGGATAAGGATTGGCCATTGGAAACCATAATTAATACCAAAGTCTATGATATGGAGCACTTTTGCTGTTTCTGCTGATTTCAAAATCATGTAGTTTGAGAAGAGGATTTGGAATTTTAGGAATGGACAGGCCGAATATTGAAGTTGGTATGCTTTCAACTTATCAGCTACTGATCTCTTCTGCATAACTGAATAGTAAAATGCTTGACTTCTACCAGCACTGCCTGCAAGGCGTGCTTCCAGAGCATCGGCAAAGTAATGGGCTACCCTTTGGGAACCATTACCGGAGGGGGATGAATCTTGTCTTATTTGCTTCAGCAGTCCACGAGCGGTCTTGAAGTCATTAGTAGAGAGAGCTCGTGCACAAAGAATCAGAAGACTCCTCAAATCCAATGTGCTGTCGTTTCCCTTCTTATTACTATGATCCCCAGTACCATTAGGATCTTGAGGATCCTTGATTTCACTTAACTTCTCCGATTTGCACTCTAATGATAGAAGCCCCCCATTTTTGTTGCTGGCAACAACTTTTCAAGCAAATTTGAGAACTCAGGGTCTTCGTTGTACGAAGCCAACTACTTGTTGGCCGGCCCTTCTTCGGACCTTGCATAGTGGCTTTCATGATTCTTTCTCCCCCTGGACCCATTCTCTGACTGATGGCTCCCTTTGATGCCAATTTCTTCCTTGTCTCTGATGGTTGGAGCCAATCCATCTTTCTCCTGACCGATAGTTATATGAATGCCACTAGGGATGAACTTCATGGCCTCCTCTAACCCTTTATTAAATTGCACGACAGACTCATTGTTGTTGAAGATTGGACTAATTAAGACCTCACTTGGAACCGAGTAACAAAAGTTATCCCCATACTTAGGCAAGCTGTCTACAGAATTGACGGAGGACTGAAATTTGCAATCCACGTTTGACTGCAAGACCATGTCACCAAGACTTTTGGCATGAATGGAAGCATAATTGTTTCCTTTCGGGTTGTCATGTGAATTAGGATCCAGAGGATGGCAAGAGTTGGAGTTGGTGATGTTAGTGCCGTTACTGCCTTGATCACTTCTTCTTCCCCAAGGATTCCAGCTTGAGCTGTTAATGAGACGATTTAAGCTTTAGTGCACATATATTGACATATGTGGGCACAATAATTATAGTTAATCAAGCATCTTCTTTCCTCTTTGGAAACTTCTTATTGGTTTTTATTATGTATGTCCAAATTCTTGGCACTGGTATATTTGCTAAGATGTGGGAAGTTACCGTAGAGTATGCGCGTACGTTATAATAATAATTAAAAAAAAGAAAAGAAAAAGGAACCTGGAACCGACCTTGGAACCTGTGACAGGGTAGGTTCTAGGTTCTTGGTTCTGACGGGTAGGTTTCAAGTTCCAAAAAATGAGGAACCTGTACCCGAAGGTAGGTTCCAGGTTCTAGACGGAATTGAACCGGAACCTGAAACCGCTCACCCCTACCGCTGTCCATTGCCAGACTGAGAAGTCCAATTCAGGTCGGGGTTATCAGGAAGAGCAAAGATGTTGGGTGGATCCACATGCTCCGAAGATTGTGCCTCAATTAGGTCCTCCGTCTTATGAATGTGCATAACCAACTTTGGATACGTTAGCGTGGGTCAAGAATGATTCTTGGTTTGAAAGTAACCAGTTCATGCATGATTAAGTGCACCCATAATTCATTCTTGAAGAGATCTTGTAAAATCTTCATCATATCCCGAATCTTGGTGGCATGTTCATCTTTCGCCAAGACAGTGGGTGCTGAGCTATACTCCAAGATTCAAGATTCTGTCTCCCAGCATTGTGGGAGCCCCTCGGTTTGCCGTGAAAACCTCCCCTGATTGACAGCCGCCGCCGAACGTGAAATTACCGGCCGCCGACATCCAATGTGGATGGACATGTATAGCTCAACACCCATTGTCTTGGCGGAAGATGAACATGCCACCAAGATTCAGGATATGATGAAGACTTTACAAGATCTCTCCAAGAAAGAATTATGGGTGCGCTGAATCATGCATCAACTGGTTACTTTCAAATCAAGAATCATTCTTGATTACAGACGCCGACGTATCTAGAGTTGGCTACGCACATTCATGAGACGGAGGACCTGATTGAGGAGCAATCTTGTGGAGCCTGTGGATCCACCCAACATCTTTGCTATTCCTGATAACCCCGACCTGAAAGTCTTCGTCATACCAATCTAGTTCTATCTTATGTAGAAATTTGGACAATCAAACATAGCCTAAGTCTTCGGAAGATAGGTTAGGGTCGCTAGGCTATGAATCAATCACGGCATTCATTCAGAAAAGCTTTGGATCATGTTGATTCATCGGGTCGTGACACGATGCTCTATATTTCTGGGTTAAGATAGTAACAAAGGGATGATTTCTGAATTTAAGGCTGTATTTTTATTTTTGTCATGATACTTGTGAGAGATAAATTCTACTTTTCGTCTATTTTCATGCTTTTTTTTAATCAAGTCATTTGACTTTTAATTTGTCTAATTAGATCCTACTTTTACAAATCTTCTAATCAAAACAAAAATAAGCATGTCACAGTACGTTCGGCTGGACTTGACTTGCATCATGATGTGCAGAACTTTTGGCTATGGAATAACATGTTAATTAACACATTGTTGTGCTTGTGATATGTTATAATCTAAAGATGCAAATCAAAACTGAAGACTTTGGATTTAATTTGCCATCCTCTTTTACCTCCTAAAATTGAGAGGATGGCTACACAAACCCGAATTCCTCGCCTTCATCTCCTCGAAAAGGTGCAGAGAAGTCGGCAAATCACCCCAACACCCGAACGTGTGAATACAAATGTTATAACCCCAAGCATCCAACTCAAACCCATCCTTCCCTCTCAATTTGTCAAAAACCTCCCTGAACTCCGCTCTCATATCCGCCTTCCTAAGCGCGACAAGCAGCTCATTGCACGCGACCGTGCTCGGCACTGAAACCGCTCCATCTGAACCGTCCAAGAGCTTATAGAAAATCGACAGTGCCAGCCTTACCTGGTCCTTCCTGACGAGTGCGGTGAGCACCGAAGTATACATATGGGAATTCAGCCTCATGCCGAGCTCTTCCATGTGATCAAGAATCGGCGACGACGCCGTCCTCCTTCATCAGGCGAAGCAGGGGAGGGACCTGCTCGAGCTGGTTGGCCCCGCACAAGACCCAGAACAGGTGGGAGTACACGTTCGCCGAGAGTTTGCCAAAATGCGCGAGAAAGCAAGACCACGTGAAGAACTCGAGCTTTCATAATGGGGGGAGGGACCTGTGGGAGAGGATCTGGCGGAGGAGGGAGCCGGTAACTGGGACGACGTCCGGGTCGAGATTGCTGGTCCCGGACTGCAAGAGGGTCTTGGCGACGGAGGCGATGAGGAGGGTGTCCGTCAGCTGGTGCGGCCGTGAAGACGGTTGCTTCTTGGAGGCTTTGAGTGCATGACGATGGTCATGCATTGGGAAGAATGGCGATGGCCACGGTGACGACGACTCGCAAGTGTGGTCATCACAAGGAATTCAGTTCGGCTCAGGACGGCGCGCGAGTGAATTTGAACGCTGTTGAGAAAGCCGAGCGTTCTTGGCAAGAGCTTTTGTTGAAGGGGAGGAGCTTTTACGGCAAATTTTGCCTGCCATGCTGACGAAAAACTCCACGAACGATGCGATAACATACGAAACAAAATGGATTTTCACAGAGAGAAAGATCGAGTTAGAATCTTTATTTTTCTCATTCACGACTACATTTAGATTTTGCTTGAAATTTAACGACCATATAAAAAAGTAATACTAATTTCGAGAGAAATTACTACTGCATAAAGTAATAGACTTACCTAGAAAGTGAATTATGTAATATTTGTTACTTCAAAAGTAATTCACACTCTCATGAGAGAAGTTATTCGCTCACAATCATAACTATTATATTTGCGATAATTTGAGATTGATTTACTAGGTGCTTGCACTAGTGACGTTATGACATGTATAGCCAAAATTTTAAGATGACTTTAGGCTAATTATGACGAATAAAAGGTAAATTACCGCCATAAAATGAAACACTATTTTTTTGACCTCTGAAGCAAATATTGACCCACGGAATGAAACTTCAAAGGCAAATTACTTCCTATAAGACAGGTTATTAACTAAGTCAGAAATACCACTGTTGAGGTTGATTAGGACAATTTGAGGTTAATCACTGAATTCCTGCATTCTGTAGTTTGGAAAATTATAAATAGACAACTGCCCCTAAAAATAAAATGATTTACATACTTTAAGAAACAGCTCTCTCTAATCTCATCTCCAGTGAAATCTAAGAGGCGACAGCACATCACCTTTAAGGTAAAATACTGACTTGTCAAAGAGGTAAAAAAGGATGACATAAAAATAGTCTCTGGATAGTTATAGCACACCAAGTAAGTATGCATCAGAATGCTTCAAGAATGGCTACATCACCGCTAAAGATGCACCTGGGATGGGGGTAAAATCTGTTTTTGCTTGAAGAGAATCGCAGGGGGAACTCGGGCCGTAGCTTTATCAATGCAACAACTGTCTGTGAATTTCTGTGAGACCTGTATCATTGACACTCTGAAAATTTGGTAGTACTTATGATGACGATGATCAACGTACAATCTGTTGGATCACAGTCTCTGTCCCATCTATGAAGCCTAGCAGTTGAGAAGAGAAGCAATATCTTTCCAATAGGTAGCAATTCTACTTCCCTGCAATGTTCCGTATCGCCACTCAAATGACATCTTCAGGTGTTTTCCCCATACTTGGCTGCTCACTTGAAAAATTGCAAAAAATTCACGAGCCACTCAGCCACTGATATGAAAAAAAATTCGATTCATGCTTTCCTCATTTTAAATGGATGCCCTTCATGTGTAATTTTCTTGATTCTCCTAAGAATGCTGAGCATCATAATCAAGACCCTGCCTGGCTTGCTTCATTCCAGCAGTTGCACAACTGCACTGAAACTGAAGGTTTCGCCTGGTTCAAAACTGTCTTCTAGGTCCTCAAAACTCTGCTCAACCGTTAAATCTTTTCCGACTTTTAAGCCATTCTGCAAAAGAAAAACGTAATTAGAAGATTTTCATAAAAGTTCTCCATGCAGAGCTGTGACAAGTGAGAAATGGATACTCCAAAAGAAGGAAATGTCGTCTTTTTATGTGATACTCCCTTGCACAAGCAACAATGAGTGATGGGCTTAAATGCTACTTCCCCGAATTGTTTTGTCCACTTTTCTCTAAATGCAACTAGAAAGAAAAGATTATCTAGAGTACAGACCTCCCTATGAATTTGACCTTATCTCCCCACGTGTAGTGTGAAAAATAACATCTTCACTTAAGTAAGAAGAAATAATTTCTTTCCTTGCTCTCCCATTTGGTGAAACACAGGGGAAACAGAAGTGCCAGCAAACACCTATGTATCGTGGGATGCATGAAAGTGTCTTCATGTTGCGTTACACATGGTGATGACTAAATCACCACCCTGCTATATATAATGCCCATCTCTTGATTGTGGTTGATTGGCTGAATGAGAGAGAGAGAGAGAGAGAGAGAGAGAGAGAGAGAGAGAGAGAGAGAGAGAGAGAGAGAGAGAGAGAGAGAGAGACCATGAATAGAGAGAACAGAGGATGATTTAACCGAGGTTGACAAGGAGGAAAGATTTGAATCTTGGCTTAACTTTGATGTATATGTTCTATTCGTAAATTGGATTGGTTATGTTAATATGTATTCATTGTGTATGATATTGAATATGGGATATGTGGCCGAGTGACATCATGTGCATCAAAAAGGGACTGACGTTTGTGCACATTGGGAACTAAGCATCACTCTAGACAAAGGACTTTGCCCTGGGAGCCACCTCTTGAACCTTGGCTATAGGGCAAATGTTGCATAGTGAGAGCCACCTCTTGAAATCATGAAGCCAGCTCTTGAATATTGATGGGATTAGCCATTTGACACGCATCATTTGATAACATCTTGTTAGAAAAATCCTCTTAAGGTATTTTGAAGTCGACAAAACATTTCCATCAGTCTAGTCTGAAGACTTGTAGACTCTACTGGCAAAGTCTGAAGACCAAAGTCTGAAGACCTCCAAACTCAAGTTTCAAAGACTACTCTCATGGACAGTTTCCAAATCGACAAAGTTAAAACTTCTATTCTGATTCTATCTAGTATGGTTTTGACTCTCACGGTTAAAGAATATCTCACGACTGGAATTAGCACTTCAAGATCTTCTATTCGTATTCGAATAATCGAGATTTTCTAGATCCGCATTTTATACTTGGAAGGTTCTACTTATGGAAACCAAGATCTTGATTGTATGGGCGAGTAGGATTGATGGGCTATCGTCATTTTCCTTGAGGAGCTCGAGATCTCACTAAATTGATTTTGTCCAACGGGTTGATTGGAAGAACTTCTTTGGAAGGTGCCAACGGTAATGAAGGCATGAAGAAGTATTTAAGGGAGACGCTCAAGTTGTTCAAGTGTGCCGATAGAAGAATTCCAAAGTCCGAATCTCCTTGTTATTTTGTGATCTTATTCTTCGAGCTATACTTGTAATCAAAAGAGAGCGAAGTGTGGTGAGATCTTGAGGAAGTGTAGTAGAGTCTCTACCTTTGTGGAATAAGGGCGTGAGACTGTAAATTCTCTTTTTGATTCTTAGTGAAATCCAGCTAGTCGGCTGTCCGTGCGGGAGAGTGGACGTAGGCTTGGTCTAAGCCGAATCACTATAAATCTGGAGTTTTGATTCTCTATCCCTAATCCTTTTACTTTACATTGCTTTCACTTACATCGATTATTGTTTTCAAATCCTTAGTCCATCATCAAATAAATTGTTTATACATTCTGTTACTTTTTATAAAATCATCTTAATCACCTATTCACCCCCCTCTAGGTGCTCGTACTAGTTCTAACAATTGGTATCAGAGCTTGTGTACTCGTTTATTAGAAGTGTTTTTACTTCTGAGTTAAAGATCTATGGCTAGTATGTTGCCTACAGGGTTGGTTGAAGGTCAAAGCAACACCAGACCTCCATACTTTGATGGAAAAGACTACAACATATGGAAAAACAAGATGAAAGCATTCCTAAGATCGAAAGATCCCTTGGAATGGGAAGTGGTAGACAAAGGAATCATTCCTACTGCTGCATCAGAGTCAGAGAGAGGAAAAGAAGTTGCTACTCCTATCAAGATGACTCAAGAAGAAATAACCAAGAGACAGACTCTTGACGTTAAAGCCATTTATTCATTATATTGTGCTTTATCCCCTACTGAGTATAACATAATATCCTCTTGTGATACAGCAAAAGAAGTCTAGGATAGGCTTCACATCATCACCTATGAAGGAACTGATCGAGTGAAAGAGACAAGGATCAACATTCTTTTGGGACAATATGAAGTTTTCAAGATGAGATCAGGAGAATCAATAACTGACATGTTTAGCCGTTTTACTGAAATTGTGAATGGTCTTGAATATCAGGGACATCCAATCTCAGGACATATGAAGGTCAACAAACTGCTACGTGAACTTTCTAAAGACTGGAATTATATAAAGACTTCAATAAGGGAAACACAAAGGATTGCACCACTCTCTGTAGACGAATTGATTGGAACGTTTCAGTCTTACGAAGTAGAGCACACCAATGAAGAAGAAGATTCAAAAGGTAAGAAATCTATTGCCTTAAAGTCTAATGACTATTCTGATGCTACAGACTTTGAAGAAGATCTAGATGATGAAGAACTGGCACTCATGATAAAGAGATTCAGAAAGTTGAACAAAAAGGGCAGAAAATTCAATTGGAAGAAGCAAAGCTCACAAAGGTTTCAGAACAAATCAACTGAGGAAGATGATTCCAACAAAGAAGTGACTTGCTTTGAATGCAAAAAAAAGGGACACATCAGACCCAACTGTCCTCTATTAAGGAAAAGGAAAGGAAAGGCTGAGAAATACAAAAAGATACTCAAAGTAGAGACTTGGAGTGATACTGAATTTGAAGAAAGTGATGATGATTATGCCAATATTTGTTTAATGGCAAAATCTGATTTAGACTCAGACCTTGAGATAGATACAGACTCAGACAGTGAGCTTAAGGTTAGTAATCTAAAAATTCCCGTCAAAGTTTCGAGATATATTGACGAACTTTGTCTTAGTCTAAAAACCTCTCTTAAGAGGATCTCCGAATTAAAAATGGAGAATTCTACATTGAAGCAACATGAGAAACTTTGGAAAGAAAAGTTTGAAAAGTTGGATAAGAACTTTACTATCTTGAAAGAAAACTCAGATTCTGTTTCCAAAGAAAATAATCATTTGAAAAATGATATTTCAAACATATCAAAAAGATTTTCAAATGGTTCTGAAAAATTGGATAAGATTCTTTCGATACAAAGACCCTACTTTGATAAGTTAGGTCTCGGTATAACTTCTGAAACTATTTCACTAATTGATTTCCCAAATGTGAAGGAAATAATCAAACAAAGACCAACAAAAGTTGTTTATAAAAATCATTTCCAGAAAGTCTTTGTAAAACCTGTTGGCCGAAATGCTCTAAAATGTTCAAAGTGTCAAAGCTCATAACATTTTGAGAAAGAATGTCCTTTGGTTTGGAGACCTGTTAAAAGGAATTGGGCAAAGACTGTTTATTGCTCTAACTCTTCTGGACCTAAAATGATGTAGGTATCAAAGAAAGCTTGACTTCTTTTTAATTGCAGGTCACTATCAAAATGAATATTAAATGGTATCTAAATAGTGGCTGCTCAAGACATATGACAGGAGACTCAGGTTGCTTCATAAAACTTGTCCAGATAGATGGAGGAAAAGTTTCTTTTGGTGGTAACAACAAAGGAAGGATTATTGGTCGCGGAACAGTAAAAATTGAAAGTTTATCAATCAACAATGTCTCCTTAGTGGAAGGATTGAATTACAATTTGCTTAGCATAAGCCAATTATGCGATACTGGATTCAAGATCAATTTCCAAGAAGGAACGTGCTCATGAATCAATAAAGACTTCACTCAATCTTTTACTGGACGTAGATATGGAAATATCTATATTCTGGATGTGAATCAAGAAAGATCACAGTGCTTAATATCAGTACAAGATGAAGCTAATCTATGGCACAGAAAGCTTGGCCATACCAACATAAAGCTAATTGCCAAAATCTCTTCCAAGAAGCTTGTTCGAGGATTACCTATTCTCAATTACTTAAAGTCTAATCTATGCACACCATGCGTACTGGGTAAACAGGTTAGAAATTCTTTTAAACCAATAAATAAAGTTTCCACTAATCGTGTACTGCAGCTTCTGCATATGGATCTATTTGGACCTACAAGAACACAAAGCATTGGTGGAAAAATGTTCTGCCTAGTAATAGTGAATGATTATTCACGATTTACTTAGGTCTACTTTCTTGCAAGTAAGTCTGAGACTTTCTATCACTTTTCAAAATTTGCTAAGAAGGTGCAGAATGAAAAAGGTCACACTATTTCAAGCATTCGTACAGACCATGGAGGTGAGTTTGAAAATCAAGACTTTGCTAAATTTTGTGATGAATCTGGTTTTCAGCATAAATTCTCCTCTCCATACACACTAGAACAGAATGGGGTTGTGGAAAGGAAGAATAGGTCTTCACAAGAAATGGCAAGGACTCTTTTAATTGAAAGTAATATTTCTTCACGGTTTTGGGCTGAAGTTGTTTCAACTGCTTGCTATATTATTAACATAGTGTTTTTAAGGCCAATTCTTGAGAAAACTCCTTATGAAATTTTTAAAGGTAAGAAACCAATTGTTTCATATTTTCAAGTATTTGGTTGTAAATGCTTTATCCTAAAGAATGCAAATGATCGAGTTGGTAAGTTTGAAGAAAAATCGGATGAAGGATTTTTCTTAGTTACTCAACCGCAAGCAAAGCCTACGAGTATTTAACAAGAAGACTCGGACCGTGGAAGAATCAATGAATGTCAAATTTCAAGACTCTCCACAAATTCAACCAATTCAGATTGAAGAATCAGAATCTGCTCTAGACTCTACGAGGTCTACCTCCCTTGAAGCAGAAACAGAACAACAAGTTGTTGATGAAGAATCAACTCAAGAAAAAGATCAACAACCTATCAGACTATCCAGTAACTAGAAGCACAAGTCTAGTCATCCCGAAGAACTCATTATTGGTAACGTTAATGAGGGAATTCGAACAAGGTCCAAAAGGCGAGAAGAGTCTAGTCTTGTGGCGCTTATTTCCGAAATAGAACCCAAAAATATTGAAGAAGCCTTAGCCGATGAAAGCTGGATTGAAGCAATGCAAGAAGAACTCAGACAATTCAGCATTAATGATGTTTAGGAATTAACTCCTAAACCAAAAGGTAAATCTATTATTGGAGTTAAATGGGTTTTCAGAAACAAAGTCAATGAAAAAGGCAAAGTGACAAGAAACAAAGCAAGACTCATGGCTAAAGGATACACGCAAAAAGAAGGGATAGATTATGATGAGACTTACGCTCCTGTAGCAAGGTTAGAAGCAATCAAATTATTACTTGCTTTTGCATGTTATAAGAATTTCAGGTTATTCCAAATGGACGCCAAAAGCGCATTCCTAAATGGATTTATCCAAGAAGAAGTCTATGTGGAACAACCTATGGATTTGAAGACTCAAAAAAACCAGACTCGGTGTTCGGGCGAAGAAGGCTTTATATGGATTAAAATAAGCTCCTCGAGCTTGGTATGAAAGGCTAAGTAACTTTTTAATTCAAAATGGTTTCACTAAAGGAAAGGTAGATACTACTTTATTCATTAAAAAATGAAGGTAAAAGCTTTTTACTTGTTCAAATTTATGTCGATGATATTATATTTGGATCATCTAATGAAACTTTGTGCAAGAAATTTTCTAAGTCTATGCAGGATGAATTCGAGATGAGCATGATGGGTGAACTATCATTCTTCCTTGATCTACAAGTGAAACAACTGAAAGAATGAATCTTTATTCATCAAGAAAAATATGCAAAAGAACTTGTTAAAAAGTTCGGGTTGGAGAATTGCAAAAAGACTGACATACCTATGTCAAATTCTTTGAAGATAGACAAGGATGAAGGAGGAAAGAAAGTCGACCAAAAACTATACAGGAGTATCATTGGTTCACTTCTTTATCTTACTGCATCTAGACCTGACATATTATTTAGTGTTTGCATATGTGCTAGGTTTCAATCGGATCCTAAAGAATCTCATTTAAGTGCTACTATTTGTATCATTAAATATGTTGCAACTACTGCTAAGCTTGGTCTATGGTATCCCAAAGAAGGAGATTTTACTCTTCTTGGATATTCAGACGCAGATTTTGCAGGTTGCAGAATTGATAGAAAAAGCACGTCTGGCACTTGTCAATTACTCGGTAACAGGGCAGTATCTTAGTTTTCAAGGAAGCAAAGTACCGTAGCTCTTTCAACGGTGAAGCAGAATATGTAGCTCTTGGAAGTTCTTTGTTCTCAAATACTTTGGATAAAACAACAACTACAAGACTTTGGTATCGAAGACTCTTGTACCGAGATCAAATGTGACAATACCAAAGTGCAATCAATCTTACAAAGAATCCTATTCTTCACTCAAGAGCAAAACACATTGAGATTCGACATCATTTCATAAGAGATCATGTTCAGAATAGAGAAGTCTTGATACAATTTATCGACTCAAAGAATCAACTAGTAGACATCTTCACAAAGCCGCTTGAGAAAAGTTTATTTGAGTCTATTCGTTCAAGACTCAACATTTTATCTCCTGAAGACTGTTGAAGCTCAGACTCAGAATCTAAATATGAAAAGCATCAAACTCAAAATTTCAGACTTAGAAGACCAAACGTTACGACTGTAAATTATTTCAATTACAGTACATTTATCTACTTAAACCGATATCTCGAAAAGGTAAGACCGCTTGTTAATCTCTAATTAATATTATTAAGGCAGTTATTTCTTTAAAAATGGTGGTTATCAATTTGTTTAAAAATGCAGTTATTTTGAAAAGGCATTTTTATTTTTTCCTTTTTTTTGTGATGTTTCACATACCCCGTATCGATTGCCTTTTATACAGTTACTCTTCCTCTTCTCATTTTACCTAAAACCCTAGAGCACAAATTTTCACTCTCTGAGATTTTCTTTTGAAAGTTCATCTCTTCAAGCTTTCACCTTTCTTGCGAAACAAGTGTGAAAGTTCTCCCGAAGACATTGACAATGACGCATCAAAGAAAGTCTTCCAGAATAGCAAGCAGGGGACCATAAGGCTTGCGTGAGGGGCCTACGCACTTCGATCTTATTGAAGAATGAGACTCTCCAAGTGGACAGGTGCATCAACATTCTCAACAGTGCACTTCTCCTGATAGATCACATGATCGTAACCCTCAACATGCAGAGGAAAACATCATTGAAGATGTAGAACCAGTAAGGTCTCTTAAGCCAGCATTTGTTTATAGGCTTTACTTTGCTCTGAAAGAAGGGGATTCTGCAATGACTTTTATTGACGAATTTCTGAAAGAAAAGGGCTATAAGAATGAGACTCATTTTCTGACTGTGATGGAACAATCGGGTGTTGTTCCTGTTAGAACAGCGGCAAAGACTTTTGCAAACTTTCCGAGTGATCCTCGTTTTGGTAGCGTCAATCAGCCTGAAGGGAAAGATGATGATGAAAAAATGTTTGTGCATTTTAAGCCAAAAATGGGTGTGGCTGCAAATCTTTGGGGAAAGATGGAAGAATTGTTTCGATCGGAGGAACATAAGCAGGTTTATGCTAAATTGCTGAAGCGAGGGGTTATGAACCCATGAACTGTGAATTTTGATTTTCTCGATTTGTTGAACATAAATCTGAGAGAGAAGTTTGAGAGAATTCAACTTGATCGTTTTGTACCGAGAGTGAGATTGCTCATTCTAAACTGACTGCTTATTTTTACTCCAATTTGAGTTTTCTTGATGCAAACAGCTTTTCATTCAGTGTGATGGACAATGAGTATGTGGTTGACACAGATGCTCTGGCTGACGTTATTGGTGTGGAAAGATGAGCTTTCCAATCAATTTCTGTGTCTGTAAGCTATGCAACTTTGGAGCTTGCAAAATATAGAATCGCAGAAGGACGACTCTCCTATATGAGGATGAGTGCATCAAACATTCCGCTTCACAAAATTGTGATCAACTGTCTCAGACCTAAGTCAACATCGAAGACAGATGTCTCCATTTCTGAAGCAAAATTGATGTACACCATCAAGATCGGCCAAAAGTTTTCCTTGCCCCATACCATCATGTTCCACATGTATCGGTCTATGACAAAGGACAAGGGTAAACTTCTTTATTCTGCTCTCATCACTCGCTTATTCAGACATTTGAATATTCAGCCCCCCACTATTCTGTGTGTAAAGACCATTGATCTAATGGTAATTGGGCTGAAAATGATTACGAAGATGCGTCTAAAAGAGCTCAGCAAGAAACTAGAGCAGTTCAAGGAGAAAACCCTTGTCAAGACCAGACAAGACTCATCTGCTGCAAAGAGAAAAGGAAAATATCCTATGACTGGTCCTACCAAGAGAAGGTGGGCGATGATCTTGCAAGATGAAAATGATGAGGATGACATTCCTATCTCTGCTTTTGTTACACCGCATCATGTTACTGAGTCAGCAGAACAAGAACATCAAGTTGCAGAAGAAACTAAGAAAGGGAACCAGGAGAAGGAATCCATGCAGACAAAAGAAGAAGAAGAAGAAACAGCCAGAACAGACTCACAGATACAGCCAGAAGAACAACATGCAGAAGAAGGTCGTGCAGATTCTCTAGCAGAAAAGGAGGATCAAAGATATCTTGACACTAAAGAAGCTTCTCAGCAAGAAGAATACTTCTCTCCTCTAGAAGGCATTGAAACAGGGGGAGATGTTCCAAGAGAAAGTGTTCCTCTTTTAACCTTTACTAGTGCAAGTGTCAGTCGTTCACCCGCCGGGTGCGAAGATGTCCATGCCTCGAATTTCGAGGAAGAGGCCACATCTCCAAATATTGATCTCCTTGCGATATTCGCTCCACCGGCTTTACTCCACAATCAGACCATCTTTGAAGCAAGCACGGGCGAACATTCGGGAGATTTTGCGGATCGTTTGAAATTCTTTTGGAGCTCAAAGGCCGGGTCTATGCTTTAGGATGCGAATTCCAGACACTGCAGAATGAGAATCGTGCCATGTCCATCTCCTTGCAAGATCAAATTCAGAATATTCAACTTCAGATTCAGGCCACTACCAAAGACACAACTCTCGCTCAACTGCAGGAAGATTTGAAGAAGCTGGAGGAATCTGTCAAGTCAATGGGAGATTTTTAGCTTGTTCGTGTTCCTCGAGCACCTTGACTTTTTCACATTTTTATGCTGACAAAAAGAGAGAGAAGTTTTTGCAGATTTCTATTCCAAACTTTCAACTTTTGAACATACTTTGGATTTAATATTTTGATGTGATTGTGATTGACTTTATCCTTTATCCTTGGTTGGTTTTAAGTTTTGGTTTACTTGCTTATTATTGCAGTACTTTAAGCTATTAAGTTAAATAAAGATAGTTGATTAATATCTGTACAGGATTAACTTGTTTTCTGTGGATGCAGATCTGTGTACAGGACAACTTTCACTATCTTTACTCTAATCTTTTATGAGATATCATTGCTAGCTTAAATGTTGTATTGCAGGGCAATAGTATCCAAATCTGCAGGAAAGTTTTGATGTGATTGTGATTGACTTTATCCTTTATCCTTGGTTGGTTTTAAGTTTTGGTTTACTTGGTTATTATTGCAGTACTTTAAGTTATTAAGTTAGATAAAGATAGTTGATTAATATCTGTACAGGATTAACTTGTTTTCTATGGATGCAGATCTGTGTACAGGACAACTTTCACTATCTTTACTCTAATCTTTTATGAGATATCATTGCTAGCTTAAATGTTGTATTGTAAGATAATAGTATCCAAATCTGCAGGAAAGTTTTGTCACCATCAAAAAGGGGGAGATTGTTAGAAAAATCCTCTTAAGGTATTTTGAAGTTGACAAAACATTTCCATTAGTCTAGTCTGAAGACTT
The DNA here is from genome assembly GCA_014182565.1 of Eucalyptus marginata. NCBI lineage: Eukaryota > Viridiplantae > Streptophyta > Magnoliopsida > Myrtales > Myrtaceae > Eucalyptus > Eucalyptus marginata. The sequence goes on from CM024585.1 coordinate 1,269,875, forward strand.
GCATACTCTACTGGCAAAGTCTGAAGACCAAAGTCTGAAGATCTCCAAACTCAAGTTTCAAAGACTACTCTCATAGACAGTTTCCAGACCGACAAAGTTAAAACTTCTATTCTGATTCTATTTAGTATGGTTTTGACTCCAACGGTTAAGAAATATCTCACGACTGGAATTAGCACTTCAAGATCTTCTATTCGTATTCGAATAATCTAGATTCTCTAGATCCGCATTTTATACTTGGAAGGTTCTACAATGGAAACCAAGATCCTGATTGTATGGGCGAGCATGATTGATGGGCTATTGTCTTTTTCCTTGAGGAGCTCGAGATCTCACTAAATTGATTCTGTCCAACGGGTTGATTGGAAGAACTTCTTTGGAAGGTGCTAACGGTAATGAAGGCATGAAGAAGTATTTAAGGGAGACGCTCAAGTTGTTCAAGTGTGCCAGATAGAAGAATTCCAAAGTCTGAATCTCCTTGTTATTTTGTGATCTTATTCTTCGAGCTATACTTGTAATCAAAAGAGAGACTGAAGTGTGGTGAGACCTTGAGAAAGTATAGTAGAGTCTCTACACTGTGGAATCAAGGGCGTGAGACTGTAAATTCTCTTTTTGATTCTTAGTGAAATCTAGCCAGTGGGCTGTCCGTGCGGGAGAATGGACGTAGGCTTGGTCTAAGCCGAACCACTATAAATTTGGAGTCTTGATTCTCTATCCCTAATTCTTTTACTTTACATTGCTTTCACTTACATCGATTATTGTTTTCAAATCCTTAGTCTATCATCAAATAAATTATTTATACATTCTGTTACTTTTTATAAAATCATCTTAATCACCTATTCACCCCCCTCTAGGTGCTCGTACTAGTTCTAACACATCTAAGCGATCTATTATAATTAGCATTTCCGATCCATAGAAGAGGTGGAGAATTTCTTGCTCAGACAGTGATGTGCTCATCCAGTGTGGAGGCTGGCTCACAAACAGTGTGTACAGGATGGCCTAGATTGAGGAGACTTGAAAATCGAGGTTCTATAATAGAAGTGCGCAGTGCAAATAAAGTGAATTTGGCAGCATTACCACATAGGAGTCTTTTTGACGTTTGTGAGGAATAGATTCGACAGTTCTACCATATGGACATAACTAGCAAATAAAACACTATGTAAACTCAATAGAAAGTTTAAAATTACGTTAAATGAGAAGGAATTCTCAGCTTCACTGAGGTCATAGATCACAAACATAAGTGCATATACAGAGGAGTTGAGAGACGTTATAAACTAATACAAGAGTGCATCTATAATAAAGAGTTAGACATCTACCTTTTGAACATACTCAGCAACAGTGGAGTTTATGACATTCTTGATTGTTTGCTTGTAAACTTTAGAAGGTCCAAGAATTTCTAGCAAAATGTCCCTGGGTATCTGCACTAAGATAAAAGCCATAGATATTAGCATTACAACCATGCCACAAAAGGAGGTTATGCATCGACACAACACCCTCACATGCTCTATAGGTAGGAGGGGAAAACTTACGAGCAACATTTAGTGTTAAACCAAGCATATATAGATTAAACAATGGAAAATTCGAATTTAATCATCATGCACATGAAAAAGGATATCTCCAAGATAGAGAACAAACAGATGGACCCAGCAAACAGTGAATTTTTACTGGAACACCTCCATTTCAACAATCCCTGGTTTTGTTGAATATCACTAGATTAAATAAAGGAAAATAGCCTTTACCAAAAAAATAAAATAAAAAATAAAGGAAAATAACCTCCAAAAAAAAAAAAATCTCATAGAAGGTTAATTAGCATGAGAACACTGTGTGTCAAAGATTCCATCTACATTGAAGTCCCAGATATTACTGAATAAACTTCGAGGAATATTATGCTTAGCATTCAACTTGCACGGTTTAATTTTTCACCAACAAATTATTTTCTTTTCATTTGTTATATGCCCAATCTTTAAGTATATAAGCTCATCCTTGGTCAAAAGTTTTAACTCATTCCCGCTGCATCGCAGCAAATGATGATCAATTCTTAGACTGTAAGATAAGAAAAGCTTGTTTGATGTGATCTGGACACATAGAGGCAATGTTCAGAAGCTCTACAAAGAGACTGAGCTCAATGATTGGATTTAGGGTAAGCCATATGGACGACCTTAACCTACAAAGGTGTGGTCAGATTTGTAAAGATAAGATTTGAGTATTTGTATCATAGTGAGGACCTACACTAGCTAGAGAGAACTAGCATAATAAGTTCTATGCATGTCATTGGTGCTTGTACTTATGATTATTTAGTGTCAATGTCTTCCTGTTTGTTTCCTTTTGCCGTTTGGTTGAAAATTGTTTGGAGTCCTTTTCTGTTCTTGTTTTGCTAATCTTCCTTACCTTTTGTCTTTTTTATTAAAAAAAAAAAATCTTATAGGTGGTAATGGCCTTAAAATGCAAAGGGGGAGCATCTTGGGAGGTCTTTACACTGGAATCAATACTAGTCATATTGTCATGACTAGCAAAATGGTATATAATTTTGACTTAATGCATTTCTTACCTTAATCAACTATACTTTTGATATCTGTTCAACAATTTTATAGGTAGAAGGGTACTTGAGCTGGCATGTACAACCTCAAAAAGCTATTGTTGGAGCTAATGCCTTTGCTCATGAAAGTGGCATCCATCGGGTTAGTGGCTATGAACTTTGAGTTTGTGGCGTCTTTTCACCTATTTGCTTACTTTTCTTGAATAATTTCTTTAGTAATTTCTCTAGCAATTCATTTTAGATGCCTGGCTGTTAATGCTCTTGGTGGGATAAATCTCCTTATTGGTTACTTATTATATGGTGCAAAAACTTTTGCCATCATTTTAATCGTGGTCCCTGCCGAAACTATGGAGCTTAAATTGATATCTTATGGTCTTCTAACGTTGCCCAGTCAAATTTTCTTTTACTCTATTGCCTAGTTTACCGTTGGATGCGGAGTTTAACCATGACATTTTTACCTCAAGACATTGATTCTAGAAGCAGTAGACACTATTCTTCTGGCTTTTGTTCTCTATTCCAGATGATATTTTCTTTAGCCGCTAAAATTGAAGGAGTTGATTTACGCATTGGTAGCATTTTTAGGAGATCTAAGACTGACGTTTGGTGGTTGTTAATGTGGTTGTGAATGGTGGATATGCTTGGAGGCACATCGCACAATCTAAACATGTATAATAGATAGCGGAGGATTCATCAATCTCGTAAGGAATAGAATAGGAATACCAGGGCCGTGAGGCTGTAAATGGTCCAATCAGAAAAAGCTGGTCCGTAGATTGACCCAAACATTTGCATAATGAACACCACTTTTGAAGAGATTAATTGAGCCATGGTAAGAATCTTAAGAGACTGTAACCTCTTTAGATATTTCAAGAGCCAAACAGGTCTTCGGTTTTCTTCCTATTCCTATTTGAAATTGAGAATATCATTTTGTTTGTCTCCTAGTTTGAGGAACACTCTTTTCAATTTTCAGAAGGCTTTAAAGCAAGGAAAATTGCCAAATGTGTCCATTTTCGCTGCTGAAAATATAAGTATAAAACTTAAATATCTCAAGTAATCACACTAATTTCTTGGGATTTTAGTTCGTGTTTTGATTTCTCATTCCAATTGACAACTGAATATATTTGACAAAAAATTGATGACAACATGATATTGCCTCTTAACAGTTTTTTTTCTCTCTCTATAGGACGGAATGCTAAAACACAAAGGTACATATGAAATTATATCTCCTGACAATATTGGACTTGAGCGAACTAATGAAGCGGGCATTGTCCTTGGAAAATTGAGGTGAGGTCTTCTTGCGGTGATTGTATAAGTTCCTTTGTAAAGGTGAATCCTTGATAAATGTTAATCCTTGATAAATAGATTTCTGAAGATATTTCCCCAGGAATTTATGGAAAACACTCGAGGACTCTTCATGTTGTCATCACATTATATGGGAGATGCCCGACGACTAGTCGTCGGGCATGTTTACACGGACACTGGGGTTCTCTGTAGGAACCTCTGAGGGAGTCAGCTCCATGAAACCCAACATCTTGTTCAATGCTCCAATATAGGCCCTCACACTTGAAACTGCAATATCCATGCTCGACCCAGTACCACTGGCATTCAAACAATAAATGCAATAACTTGAAGTTTATATGAAGTAAAACAACATGGTTTGTAAACATATTAAACACTCCTGTACCTGAAGGTTCGGTGTATAGTCTCCTCAGTTAAAGCATGTGTAGATGTGTGATTGTTTTCGCCACGGATCCAAACTCGGGTTGTGGCTATTGCGTCAATGCCCTCTGTGACGGCGGTCAGGGAGTACTCAAGAAGCGTTGCAGGTACCTGTTCAGCATAATGCAGGACCACATTTGTCAGTTCTGAAACTGAAAGTCAACCCTCAAGAAAATTAATTCCAATATTGTCAACTTTATTTGGTAACTATAATCTTTTGCAATGTTAATTTGATAATAAACTAATGATTATACTATACCCCAAATTTGAAAGTACCTAGATGAAAAATATATTTTCAGTGGTTATCGGAAGCAGCTTTCCATACCTGGTTATGATGACAAAATTGAAATGTGTTCTCCCTATTCATTCCTTATTAAATTAACACTACAAATATCCCACTTCTAAGACAATGATACTACAAATAACATTTGGTAGAGGTATTCTTCAAACTGACTTCTTAATACAATATGAGTGTAATAGGACAAAATCGAAAATTCAAACCTTAACAATTAGGTCAACAGCCTTGTATGCTGAATCCACAGGTCCAGTACCAACAGCGCAAGCAATATGCTCTTTCCCATCAGCACTGATAAGTTTCACAGTTGCTGTTGACAGACCAAGAGTTCCACACGTAACCTGCATGGCATTTGCTATGATTTTCTAACCAGATGGATTGGCATTGGAATCACCACGGTATAAGCTGGAAAAACTAGGCAGATATACCTGTAAATCATGAAGCTTCCATACAACCGTTGGTTGGAAAACTTCATCAGATACCGGGGCTCTTATGTCAGCATCAGTAACTCTCTGGCACATAGCGCAACAAAGAAAGCAGTCACATAACATGCCTTCCTAAGAGCCAAAAGAAGCAAGCATACAAAGCCACAACTCGCAAAGGGGATGAACTTATTATTGTCTTTCCATATGAAAACTTTGCATCACTTATGCAGCTTACAGGTCTTACTACTCAACATATGTTCAGCCACAATTATAAAATGCTTGCAACTAGGTGTTAACTACTCAAATGGAATGCCAGATGAGCATTTGATTCTCTTGTTGACGTTGCCCGTTCAAGTCTAACTCTATGTACTAGTACTTTCTTGTCAATGTCCACTGTTCAATTGCTACTTAATCGTCTCCATAGATTCAAGAGTTCTGCCATTTGAAAAAGGTGGGGGATGGTCTATAAGTTCTTTTTGACTTGGTATTAAGGCTACCAATGATGTGCCAATTAAATCTATGTGCATGTATTCTGAGACAAAAGGAGTACAAAATGGTTCACATTGCAGTAACATACAGCAGACCTGAACCAACCATCCAATGAACTAAACATGGCAAGAAACAGACTTAGGGCGCGTTTGGTAACGATTCTGTTCCCGGGAACAAATTCTGATAAGAAATTATTATTTTTGATTCTGTTCCTGGGAACTGATTTTGAGTAAAAAAACGCGTTTGATAATTATACAAAATTTCTGATTTTGGAATAGAATTGTGTTTGGTACCGTGTTCATTGATTTTGTTCCAAATCAATTTATTTTAATTTTTAAATAATTTTTCCCTTTTTTTCCTTTTTTTCTTTTCTTTTTTTTTTTTTTTTTTTCTTTTTCCTTTTCTTTTTTTTCTTTTTCCTTTTCTTTTTTTTTTTTTTTCCTTTTTTTTTTTTTTTTTTTTTTTCTTTTTTTCTTTTTCCTTTCCTTTTTTTTTTTTTTTTTTTTTTTTTTTTTTTTTTTTTTTAATTTTTTTTTTTAAATTTTTTTCCTTTTTTCTTTAATTTTTTAAAATTTTTAAATTTTTTAAAATTTTTTCCTTTTTCCTTTATTTATTTATTTTTTATTTTTTTCTCCTATTCTTCTTTTTATTTTTTATTCTTTTTATTTTTTTTTTTTTTCGGGCCGGACGAGAGCCTCGGCGAGCTCGCCGGGCCGCGCTTGTTGGCAACAGCGGCGGCGGTGGAGGGCGGTGGGCGGCGATCGCGGGATGGCGGTCGATGAAGAAAAAGAAAAGAGAAGAAGAAGAGTTTTGATTTTCAATTTTGTTCTCGGAACAAGAATCAACTTTTTTTTTTTTTTATTCTTGATTCTCTTCCCAATCTGTTCCCGAGAACAAATTTGATCCCGGGAACAAAAATTTTACCAAACGCGATTCTCATCCCAAATTAATTCTTGGAATAAAAATCAGAATCAAGACTTGTTTGGATGGTTACCAAACAAGCCCTTAAGCTATCCATTTTGCTCTGACCACCTTATGGATTCACAAGGACACAAAGAAGATTATAAAAACAAGATAATCATAAAACTCTCTAAAATAGACCCTTGCAGTGATGGAAGGGATATGCAGCAGTAGTGCCCACTTTCCTCTTACCCAGAGAAAAAAAAGTTGCAATCATATTTTCTGCGATGTTCTGTTTTGTATTATTCCAACCAAGGTTTGAAAAGAGTGACACCATGAATATGTATAACAATATAAATGCAAGTAACAAATCATCAAATAGTCAAATTATGGAACTATTCTAATCCAATAAAATTAGAAGGTCAAACATACAGCATCTTGCCCACCTTTTTCGCTCGCCTACTGCCTTAAACCGCCAGAAGATATTGTCCAGTTGTTCACCATCAATATCATAACCAAGCTGAAGAGGGCAGATAGAACATGAGACAATGATCACAATAAGGAAACTCACAACTAGGGCAAACATGAAGTAGTTAAACAAATGCTGCCTACCTCTACAAGTTTCATTTTCAAAGCATGGCGCCCATTTGTACCGAGATAGATTTGCCAAGAAAGAGAATAAATTTAAGACATATTTGAATATGTAAGAGCGAACTTCAAAACTTCAAACAACCCAAATGCACAAAGGAAGTGAAATAATTCTGTGAGGGGAAAATAACAGTTACACATAAATGAACAACATTGTTAATGACACATTATCCCACCAATTCATCGACATACTTATCAATTAACGCCCTTTATCCAATTAATTCACAGATAATTCAAAAAATAAGTGACAGATTAGAAACATCAAATTTCAATTAGCACACTTTATCCAACTTATTCACTGATAATTTACAAAATAGACTGCCCTCACTAGTCTTGCCATATAAGATGAAATCTGGTCTTTTCTAGTTTTGTGATCTTCCCTGAAGCATTAACTTTATCAAGTACAATATTGCAAGGGGCTGCTAATTTCAGAAAATGTTGCCATTAACCATCCACTTTTGATAGAGCCAGGATAATTCCAAACCTATGTCGGCTCCATCCATACCCTAATAAGGTAAAATCACAAAAGTACCCACACTTTGATATCGTCCATCTACTTCCTGTGCCCTCCAGCTTCTCCCCTGTTCATCAATTTCTCTTTGGGTATGCATGTGCCATAAATATTTGTTGGCTATGGCTTTTGGCATATACTTTTCTACCATTTTTTCTATTCGGACTAGAGTTTGAACTAATGATGGCCAGATTGGTGCGTGAATGGTTTTACAACACACTTGAACTATTTCAAGGAGATCTAAGTGCAGGAGGTCATTGATTCTTATCTAATCTGTTTCGCTCATCTTAGATCCACGACAAAACTTTACAGTCCCCTTCAAGAACTATCTTTTGCAAACCCAAATCATCTGCAAGTCCACTTTCCACACAAACAAATTACATTTATCACAATAACAAAGGACACAGACCCTCTCATCACCATCTAGATCCTCGTGGCAATCATGATCACTTCACCAACGAGTTTCTTTCAGTATCATCCATCACCAACTTTCAAAGTCTCAACTAAATTCCTCATCTTCCCAGACACCAAAGCTGCACCGCACCAGTGCACATGCAAATCCAGAGCGACTGCTTCGCTGGCCAACTCAGCCAGACCAACACCATTGCTGCCAGACCAAGCTACAAGTCGTTAGTTGCCATTGATTTCAATTTGTAGATTGCTATTGATGCTTGATCTCTCACTGTCCTCCATTCTCCCTCTCTCTGCCCCCACCTCCATGTGCTCGGTTTGCCAAATCCTCACAACATCAGTCCCAGGTCAATCTAAGGTTGAACACCTCAAATAGCCTCGATCCAAGTGATCATGGCGGAATGTGCTTAAAGCTTGAAGCAGCAAGGGTTGGTGGTCAAGGGGGCGGTCGAGGGCAGAGTCACACGTGCACATGAGAGAGAGAAAGAGAGAGAGAGAGAACAGATTTGACAGTGAATACGTGAGTGGCAGCAGAGGTAAGTGACGACTGTATGATGGCAGCAGTGCATGAAGGCCAGCAATGTTGGTGGCATGTGGTCAAGAGGCTAGTTTGAGCATGTTAAGGGACACAGATGGGTGCAGGACTCAGGGCAACTTTTGTCACCTAATTTTTTAGGGCTTGTATGGGCCTAATTTGGGGGTGGAATTAGCACGACCCTTTCATGTAAGCAATAAATTGACAAATTTTACACTATGTATTTACATTTGCTAAGTTAAAGCGTACCAAAACCTTTACAAAGGAACTGACACAATCACCATAAAAAGACCTCACCTCAATTTTCCAAGGACAATGCCCGCTTCATTAGTTCGCTCAAGTCCAATATCGTCAGGAGATATAATTTCATATGTACCTTTGTGTTTCAGCATTCCGTCCTATAGAGAGGGAAAAAAAAAACACTGTTAGAGGCAATATCATCAATTTTTTCTCAAATATATTTAGTTGTCAATTGGAATGAGAAATCAAAACATGAACTAAAATCCCAAGAAACTAGTGTGATTACTTGAGATATTCAAGTTTTATACTTATATTTTCAGCAGCGACCCAGAAAATGGACACATTTGGCAATTTTCCTTGCTTTAAAGTTTTCTGAAAATTGAAAAGAGTCTTCTTCAAACTAGGAGACAAACAAAATGATATTCTCAATGTTTTCGATTAGGAATAAGAGAAAAACTGAAGACTTGTTTGGTTCTTGAAAGATCTAAAGAAGTTGCAGTTCCTAAGATTCTTACCATGGCTCAATTAATTTCTTCAAAAGTGGTGTTCATTATGCAAACGTTTGGGTCAATCTACAGACCATCTATTTCTGATTAGACCATTTACAGCCTCACTGCCTTGTTATTCTTGTTCTATTCCTTCCTAGATTGACGAATCCTCTGTTATCTATTATACATATTTAGATTGTGCACTGCTCATCCACCATTCATAACCACATTAACAACCACTAAACGTCAGTCTCTACAAAACCCAAGATAGATCTCCTAAAAATGCTACCAAAGCTTAAATCAGCTCCTTCAAGTTTAGCGGCTAAAGAAAACATCATCTGCTCCTAGAATCAATGTCTTGAGGTAAAAACAAAAGCCAGCAATAGAATAAAAGAATAGTATTTAAGCTCCTTGCTCCTAGAATCAATGTCTTGAGGTAAAAATGTCATAGTTAAACCTCGCATCCAGCAGCAAACCAGGCAATAGAATAAAAGAAGATTTGGTCTATGGTCGGGTTTTCAACGTAGAACGGGCAACGTTAGAAGACCAAAAGACATCAAAAAGTAAAACAATAATTAATAGATAATTGCTCAACATTAAATAACAGTTAGCTACCTGCATGACAAAAAAAAAACCAAGTGCGGTGGGGAAAAAACCCTCAAGATGACTCATAGGGTACCTCTACTTCTAGATGAGATCTAATCTTGGTTTCTTTTAGTAATTTTTTTTTAATATAATGATGGCAAAAGTTTTCACACCATATAATAAGTAACCAATAAGGAGATTTATCCCACCAAGGGCATTAATAGTTAGGCATCTAAAATGAATTGCTAGAGAAATTACTAAATAAATTATTGAAGAAAAGTAAGCAAATAGGTGAAAAGAAGCCACAAACTCAAAGTTCATAGCCACTGACCTGATGGATGCCACTTTCATGGGCAAAGGCATTAGCTCCAACAATAGCTTTATGAGGTTGTACATGCAAGCCCGAGTACTCTTCTACCTATAAAATTGTTGAACAGATATCGAAGCACAGTTGATTAAGGTAAGAAATGTATTAAATCAAAATTATATACCATTTTGCTAGTCATGACAATATGACGAGTATTGATTCCAGTGTAAAGACCTCCCAATATGCTCCCCCCTTTGCATTTTAAGGCCATTACCACCTATAAGGTTTTTTTTATAAGAAAAGACAAAAGGTACGGAAGATTAGAAAAACAAGAACAGAAAAGGACTCCAAACAATTTTTAACCAAACAGCAAAAGGAAACAAACAGGAAGACATCAAAACTAAATAATCATAAGTACAAGCACCAATGACATGCGTAGAACTTATTATGCTGGTTCTCTCTAGCTAGTATAGGTCCTCCCTACGATACAAATACTCAAATCTTATCTTTAGAGATCTAACCACACCTTTGTAGCTTAAGGCCGTCCATATGGCTTACCCTAAATCCCATCATTGAGCTCAGTCTCTTGGTAGAGCTTCTGAACGTTGCTTCTACGTGTCCAGATCACATCAAACAAGCTTTTCTCATCTTACAGTCTAAGAATTGATCATTGCTTGCTGTGATGCAGCAGAACAAGTTAAAACTTTACATATTCCAGCATGATTCAGCTCCCATTCAATAGTGAAAAATGCATGCTAAGAGAAAAGTATAGTCGAAATGACATTAACCATTCAGAACTGCAAAAACTAAAGAAAGAGAAAGGAACAAGAAAAATAGAATTAACAGCACACAAGCTTGTACATCTTCCATTTTTTTCCCCTTTTGTTTTCTAGGTATCCTTGCCAGCATACTTCAAATGTACTGATACAATACCCAGCTCCTTTTCTCTATAAATATTGCTTATCAAAAAGCAGAACTTGTGATAATTTCATTGACCCTAAAAATTAAAAAGCGCCTGTTAGTTCTTCTATTAAGGAAACATCATAAAATAATTGGAAACATTATTACAATCCTTATATATAAACTGATTATATCGACTAATTTCGGGTTGATAACAAAAATAGATTTGTCGTTCATTGTGTCATTTGCATTAGAATCATCAATCCAAAGAAAATCCACCTGATTACGACCATTCTACCTTCATACAGATCCATTCACCTCATATACACAATCACTCACTGAAAATCAAATATCCATGCCTTATATACATGCCAGAGCCGACAGTCACCTCTTCCAAAGAAGCATTTCCAGCTCTTTCACCAATGCCATTAATTGTCACTTCCACTTGTCTTGCCCCAGCACATGCACCCTGAATTCAGAGATCCTAATATATGAGTCGATGCTCACCAAAAGCTTTTCATTAAACTAGGGAGGGAAAATTTCCACATACCGCTATGGTGTTGGCTGTCGAAAGACCAAGATCATTTTGGCAGTGTGTGGAAATGATAACATTTTCTATTCCAGGTGTATTTGCTTTTATGTCAGCTATCAGTTTACCAAACTCTTCAGGCATAGTAATACCCACAGTGTCGGGTATGTTGAGAGTTGTGGCACCTGTCTTGATAACTTCACCTAGAATTTCATAGAGAAACTCTCTCTCCGATCTAGTTAGGAATAAAGGTTAAAAAAATCAATATTTGTTTCGTAACATTCCGAACCTTCATACGACCCATTAATCAATCATATTCATGCAAGCAGCATGCTGAAATGCAGCTGTGAATATCTTCGGGGAAATGTACGAAACGACCACAAGAGGGAACAAAACAGACGATTCTTATAACATTGGTGAAGGGCTCTGAACATTGAGTGAGTCATGATTGCAAATTCACTGGATACTCACATTGTCCATGAGTATATGTAGCAGTACGCTACTCCCGAATGAAAAAACCATGTCATTGTGCTCTAGATGGAGTAGAAAGGTCACTTATATACCCCATTCACGAATGCAAGAATCCATACATAACACCTAGAAGAAGGAAATAACCTGCCCTACTGCACCACACCACTGCCTGTGCCCTTCAAATTGACGGGAACTACTAACTAGACAGCAACAAACTCGACGCTACCAGGAAGCAAGTCAGATCACAAAGGCCACGCAAAGACAGGAACTTGAGAAACAACCTGCCAGCATCCTCGGGGCTGAACTCGACATCATCGCAGCCCAAGCTCCGGGCGAAGGCCACCATCCTCCTGGCAATGTCGATCACCTCCTGCTTGCTCTTCTTCAGCTTGTACTGCATGTGGATCGCGCTGGTGGCGATGAACGTGTGGATCCTGGGCCGCCTGGCAAAGCGGACGGCGTCCCAGGCGGCCCGAATGTCCTTCTCGTTGCACCAGGAGAGGCCGCAGATGACGGGGACGTAGCCGTGGGGGTCGACAGCGTTGCCGACTTCGAGGGCGATGGCCTTGACGGCGTCGAAGTCGTCCGGGGAGGCGGCAGGGAACCCGGCCTCGATGATGTTGACACCGAGCTTGGCGAGCTGGCGGGCGATGTCGAGCTTCTCCTTGGAGGTCATGGTGGCGCCGGGGGACTGCTCGCCGTCGCGGAGGGTGGTGTCGAAGATGCGGACGTAGTTGGGGTCGGGGATGCGGTTGGGGATGTACTCGGGGCGGGGAGGAGGAGGAGGAGGAGCGGCGGAGCATCTGATCACGGAGGAGGAGGCCCGTTCCAGGGGAGGACGGGAGGCGATGCGGGGGAACAAGAAGGCGGCGGGACACTTCGGGGTCCGGCGAGAGGAGGAGGAGGAGGGGCGGAGCTTGGGAGCGGCAGTGGCGGTGGCGGCGGCGGAGGAGGAGGAGAAACTAGGGATGATGAAAGTGGCAGCAGCCATGGCCATGGGGAGGAGGAGGAGACGAAAATGGAGACTGAGATTTGGGGAGTGAGTTAAGAAGAAGAAGAAGAAGAAACGGTCTCAATGCAATTGATTAATCGCCCGCCACCCCCACTGTGCAGAAGCCGACGTGGCCATTCCTAATCCAAGTTTGAATTTTGTTCGTCAATCATTAGCAAAACATCAATTATTTTCAATGGGATTAACATTGCGAAAACCCCAGCCTAATATATTTACGGTAACAATTCAAAAATATATATTTGTGATAATTTTATTTTAAATAAATTGATATATCTCTCGATAAATTTTCTCAAATTGATGTATTTTTGATAAATTTACTCTCTATTAATTTCCGTTAAATTTTATTATCAAATTATTAAGTTAGGTGGCACGTAACAATTGACTAGTGTACTAAATTAAGATTTTACTTTCTATCTATCACAATTATATTAGCTTTATGGTTTTCTATGATATTAATCTAATTTAAAGATAATATATTTGTCACAAATATACTAATTTAGGCTTTTTGACAATCAAAAAAAAAAAATATTTTGGATAAATTTATCACATGTATAATAGTTTTGAGTTTTTGCAGTCAAAAAATCAGTTTGAGGTAAATTTTTTATAAATACATCAATTAGCGTACCAATTTGAGATTTTTCATTATATTAACCTTTCTTAATATTTGTATATATGTTTTTTTTTTTTTTTTAGATTTCCCATGACTTTCATAGAAAAATTTTGTCCCAAGAGTGTACAAAATCACTTGGAAAAAAAAATCAAATTACGTTATTCTTTCCGTTACTAGAAAATTTTAAAGGACGGAATCTCGAGAGGAAATGTGAACTCGACGTTTGCAAATAATATGAAAACTACAATGAAAATTCGTACAGATCTGGTGTTTCCCATATTGTAGATCGATCGTTGTGCGTAAATCTGTCCAAGGTTTTGAGGTTTTTCGCTTTTGCAAATTTTTATCAATGGCTTAAGATATTTTGGTCTTTATATTTTCACAAATCGATCCTGAATTTTATATGAATTTTTTCGTGTTTGATAAATCGGGATCGTCAGGTTTTAGTTTATATTTAATTTAACAGCCGATGCTCGAGACTTTCGCGGTGGTCGTTGCTGTGCGAGTTTAATGTGTTTCGGGTCGGGTAACATCAAGACCCGACCCGACCCGACCCGTTTACACCTCTAGCTGTGCGCTCTCTGACGTCGCTGGTACCCATTTCATCATCAACCAAGAGGCATTCTGTTTCCGTCTGTTATTCGACCGTGAAATTCGACGAGTCCCGTTCTCAGCCGAAACTTCAAATACCGGCGCTCATCCTCGACCAGTGACAAGTTTCGGAACATCTCCTTGCTTGCTTGATCATCGTTCGTGTTCTGGAAGTTCGCTTTGTCGAGGTACGAACCTCCTCGTTTTGTTTTAGTTTAAGGAAACATGAATGTCTCGTGTAATGCTTGAGCATATGGACTGAAATCGATGATGTTTTGTGCATTGTGTTGAAACGGGCCACCAATTCCATTTCATTTGGAAATCGCAACATCCGTCTTCGATCCATCCATTTTGCGTTCTTTCCGCGCGGCGAGTCAAGGTGGTGATCGGTGATGATGACCCGGTGGCATTAGACTGACCTGTCTCATGATGATGGTAAGTGATTAGTACATGATGGTGTCCGTGATTCGGCGAAGGCCAGGAATGGCCGGGGACAGAATCTGGTCTGGGTCTCTCTGGTTCACGGTTGAGTTTGGGCTAAAGTTGGTGTAGCGAGTTTGGGCCCAGCCCGACCCCTTTTATCGATTTTTTAATAATAATAATACTAAAATAGTAAATTTTTTTTTTCGAAATTAAAACACTCTTCAAAAGGGAAAAAACCCTCTAGGATTAGGATCATGCCCATTGGATTATAATGCGTTGTGTTTGATATTAGAAACTAAAAACCCTCTAGGATTCCCCATCCTTCTAGGATTAGGATTGTGCCGATCGGATTATAATGCATCGTCGTTGATATTAGAAACTATTAACTCTTCCATCATCCATTGACTCCTATCAATCAATGGCGTCGAATCCACCACCAGAACTTCAAGAGTCATCGGCCATTGTGTCGTCTCCGAACCAGTCCTTTGCTGGAAGAACCGGAGATACTCAAGTTCCAGATTTAGAATTGGCTATTGAAAGGCCGACGGACATGTCGAATGGATATCTCAACTCCTCTGCTCCCGACAATTCGCTCGTCGAGGGAGACCTAAATGCCCCTCCACGAGCACATAACGGCGACCCATTCCCTGACGTACTTGTCCCTTCCCTGGGGGAAGCGTTACAACTTTTCCTCAACATCGTCACCGCGGTTTTAGGTGCCGCACTCCTGATTTATCTTGCCCTCAACCATCCCGGTCCTGTTCTCATAATCTCAGCGTCTTTATTCACCGTGGTGGTATCTGTTACTCTGTTCTTGCTGCTAGCCGGATGGACGCGCGGCAATATCAAGATGGTTTGCATTGGGAGTTTTCTGGCCTACGTCGAATTTTGTTTGACGCTGTTCTTGTTCGTACTTGCGATGAGGCGATTTAGTGAACGGTGAGAGCAAGAGGAAGATGCGGGGTCAGCGTTTGCATAGTAAGGTCTTTTGTTTTTTGTTTTTTAACGCCTAGGCTTCATATAGTGATTTTGCTACTTCACTGTAGGGTTGGAAATTTTGCATTTTTTTTTCTTCCGTGTCTGCATCTTCTTTCTTCTTCTTTTCCCGCACTCTGATTGGTCTTTCGATACTCAAATTCAATTCGCCAGGATTTCCTCTAGATTTGTCGTCCCGAATCTCACTATAATTTCAAATGATATTTAAAGAAAGCAAATTCAAAGAGAGAGGAGGATCACATAACGGACTTATTGATTTTCCACAACTATGTCGTTAATGTTTCCAACCCTAGACTTTGTGTGATCAAGAGTTTTGCATGGGTGTACGTCACCCTAAATTCAAAAGGGCAAAAAAGAAAGTAATTTCTCATCTAAAGAGAAGCTTGAAGGTATTGATATGTTTTATCTCCCAATTTTCTTATCCTTCCTCGCTAGCTGGGGGGATTTTTGGGATGGCCTTTAATTGTGGGGAAACGAGCAACTGGCAATTATTTAATTAATTGATTATAATTATTATCCTTTCGATATGTATTAAAAGAGACAAAAGTATTTTGTATATTATAACTGTTATCTTTCCAAAATATTTATCCCTTTCAAGTTTTATCTCTTAGTCATCTTATAATTCAAAAAACTGAAAAAATATATACATATATTGTAGAGGTGTTAAATGGGTTGTGCAACCCATTTATGGACCCATTTATGGTTAAATGGGTTGTTAATGGGTCAAGTTTTATTTTCTAAAGCACCCATAATGGGTTTTAATGGATTAAGACTAAGAATTATGGGTTTTAAATGGGTGAGCTCTCTCACCCATTTAAGACCCATTTATCAATCCATTAAAAATGAACTCATTTATTTTCCCTCAAAACCTCACCATCTCTCTCTTCTCTCTTTAACTTTACAATTTTTTTTTTAAACCGAAATTATAATTATTTTTTATTTTATTTTTTTTTCTTTCTTCTTTTATTTTTTTCCTTTTTCTTCGGGCGAGGCAGAGGCCTCATAATCTAAATAAAGAACATGAGCTTTTTAAAGAAAAACAATTTAAAGAAATACTCTTCCACTAAACACTTAATTACTCATAATCTAAACTATTAAGAAGAACTAAGCATAATCTCTTCCATTAACTTCTCCCCTTCTGTCACATTCATTGAAGCAAACATAATTCACGAAAGTCCGGCCAAACAATGGAAAGTAACATGAAGGGCTCCTTGAAGTGATGGACAAATAATTCCTCAACATATTGTTCTAATGCTCAATATAATGTAACTTTTGCACGTCTATGCAAAGGACCTAAGTTCCCAGAAATTTCAGGGACACATTAAACATGCCAGCGAACAATCCCACCTATTGCTATAGTTTTAATAATATTTCACTATTGAGATTTTTTAAAGTTTCAGGATAGCAACATCGATGAAATTTCCTGAATGCAGATCCGTTCATTAATTGACCAACAGAAGGTAATAATATTCAAGGTTTACCAGATCACGTGGCTCACAATATTCATGAGAACACTATGTATGTGCATGAAGGTCTTTCCAGTAATTCACGAGCAGAATTCAGAAAAGAACAAAATTTCTAGTTCAGAAGCAAAGCAATGGATTTCTTAACTCTTTCAATCACGTGTCATTGACAAAAACATAAAACTTTTTCAGGACGTAAGCATCTGAAGATCATGGCAGTCCAAAAGCCCAAAAGTCACAGGCAAAAACTGAACATTCTGGGGGCTGATAACATACGTAGTTAAATTACTTCCATAAATAATCGAATCATCTAAACGGTATATATAACTAGACAAAGTTGGACTTAATTGCACAATTAATTTGAAATGGGCTTTTTGAGATATTTTATAAAATCTGTGGCATAGCTATAATATGGATAAGATATTCATATGCTTTGCAAAACAAATCGGTGGCCTTAGATAGTTAATATCATTAATATAACTTGATTAAGAGAAGATTAGCAGTTACAGATAAAATCGTTCCTCGGTGAAGATTCGATCCAAGAGAGAGAGTTTCGTCACTTGATTCGGAGAGCATGTTCCCACAGATTCACTAAGAGAATCTTGGAAATTTTTCTTCTTTTTCTGTCTTCTTGGAGCCGAAGAAGATGGGCAAAAACTGATCCGCGGAAGCATCCCTGGTGCTCGGAGAGATCGTCCACTATCGATCGCCGCTGCTTCTCCGTCGGTAAGGATCGCGGGTGCTCCGAGAGACTGTCGGCCATCGGGAATCGCCACTTCTCCGTCGGCGCTGTTAGTGTTTTCGATGCCGGAAGAACGTCAAAAAGTCATCGAAATCACAACTTTTTCTTGCTCTTGTGACCAGGTAATTTCGTCATTCTTGTCTCCCTGCTTTCATTCATTCTTTGAATGATATATCTTTTTCAATCTTTCTTGCTCTTCCCTCATCCATCAGACTCTCATCGATCGATGGCGGAAAACCCACCAGACGCAGACTCAAAATTGGTCATAAGGAGTCCGCCGGACATGTCCACCGCTCAACCGGGGGCGAATCCACCACCGGACTCTCAAGTGCTGTCGGCCAATGCGTCAAATCCAGACCAGCTCTTCGCCGGAAGAACGGGAGACTCAAACGCCCCTCGACGAGTGAATAACGGCGCCGCCGGGTGGTTCTCTGACGAATCCACCATGGTCGGACTGCTCATCCTCGCGGTGGTCGTGGGCACGGCGCTTTCGGTCCGTCTCGCCATCGACAATCCCAGTCCGGCCCTCAGAATCTCCACATATTCCTTCGCCGCGGTGATATCCGCCATACTGCTCTTGCTCGTGGTCGGATGGGCGCGCGGCCATGTCGGTGCGGTGCGTGCGGGGGCGTGGTTGGCCGGCCTCGAGCTCTCAGTGCTGGTGATGTTGATCTTCGTCGCTTGATGAACGGTGACCAGGAAGGGTCGGCGTTAGCATAGATTTTCTTTACTTGTTTTGATGGGTCTTTACTTCATTCTAGGGTTGGAAATTGCTTGTTTTTTTTTTCTCTGCATCTTCTTCTTCTTTTTTCCGCAGTTTGTTTGGTCTTTTTGCACTCAAATTCAATTTATGGTTTTCTGTCGTCCCGATTTTTGCTCTAATTTCAACAGACATTTAAATAATAAAAACTCAAAAAGATAAGGGCGAAGATGCTCATTGACTCCATAACTATGTCAACAGATTTTTCATACACGACAATTTAATAAAAAATTTAGATAATGGATAAAAAGAGATGATCTCGAGCTTTAATATAGCCAATTCAAAAGACCGAATGAAAGTGGCATTCGAAGAATATGACAAAAAGATAAAGAAATCGGCGTACTCTGAAAAAAAAAATTGTAAGGAAATTAGCAATAAATAAAATCATATTTTCTGATTTTTGTACAAGGAATATTGAATTTAACCATTTAAGCCGCGTGATGTTAAGCTTCATTCCCTTTAAAACATCATTAGGTCAGCTCCCAAATCCGCTTCGCAATATGTTTTTTGTCTCGAAAAAAACCACCCAAATTTGCCCCGTTTCGTCCAAAAATCGTTGTTCATCGTCCCTAATTTTCCTAATCTCCATATCAAGTAACGATTTCCTTTTGGAGGTGATTTCCACGGTACCTTTGCGAATATGAATTTATTACCAATGTAAAAATGCCACGTCAATCAACTAATTGATGGCAAGTTGTAGACAGAGAAGGGTGCGGGCAAATTTGAGACTAAACTGAACGGTGGTGATTTTTTTATGACAAAAAAAAAAGTTCAGTTAAAGATTTCAAATTAAATATAAAGTTTGGAGTTGTTTCTGCGGAAAAAGTGAAATATTTTTTCTAGAGAAAAGAAGTCGAAACAAAATTGAAAGTAGACAAAACAAATTAAAACAAATTATGCCCTTGATTTTGATGTGTGCAGTTTCTCGTTTTGGTACGTGATTGTTGACACATAAATTTTTTCTTTTTTCATTAGGAGTTAATTGCATGAAAAATTAGGGATTAGTTTCTAAAAAAGGGGGGCAAAATAAATAATTTTTATAAAAATGCATTGCACGTAAGACAATAGGAGCATTTACATTACTATCACTACTTATTAAATAGATAAATAAATAATAAAAAAAATTTAAAAAAAGGGAAAGGACCAGGCTAGGCCTCGTCCTTTTCTGTCCTCCTCTTCTCTGTATCTCTTTTTGCTTGGGCCTAAGCCCAGCCTAATTTTCCTTTCTTGGCCCAGCCCACATGCCTTCTCTTCTTCCTCCCTTCACGCCACTCATGCCTTGCAAAAAAAAAAAAAAAAAAAAAAGAAAAAAAAAAAAGGAAGAGTGATGGAGGTACAGAAGGTGGCAGCATGATCCTAGGGTCGGGGATCAAGTCGGCCACAACGAGCAAGCCGCAATAGGCTGTCGATGGCAGAAGCCATGTGTACCTATCGCTAGCCAAGCTTAAAAGAGAGATCAAGCAAGAGAGGGAGTTGGGGGTTCTTTTGTTGGAAGCAGAGAGAGTTATGGTTTTCCTACTGGTTTTGGCCGAGAGAGGGGGAGAGAAATTGAGAAGGAGGGAGAGCCCAAGAGAAAGGAGTCCTCTAGCCATTCAGCCATGCCCAAAACTTGCCCGATGGCTCCTAGATTGTCATAAAACTAGATGAAGAAAAGCGTAGGGAAGGATTTGGAGAGATTAATGTATCTCTGTTACTCTGTAATCTATGTACAGGAGTTTATATAATACAAGAGAAGAATCAATAAAAAAAAAAAGTGAATATTTTTTAATCTTTCTAATCCTAAAATAAACACGATCCCTATCAATTTACAATCAACACAAATCCTCTAAATCATATATTCCAACACTCCTCCTCAAGCGGTGGCTTTTATATGTCCAAGACGCCAAGCTTGCTTAGAAGATATGTATGTTGTCTTTGACAAAGAGGTTTAGGTAGTGTTTGTTTTGTGTCCCCTCGTTTAACTGTTTTTGAACAAAAATTCTATTTTTTGAAGTTGAACAAAAACATTTCTCAGTCTAGTCGAAGACAAGAACGGCAAAAAAAAAGTTGTTTCTTGTTTCAAACAACTCATGTGGGAACAAATTTTCTCTCTTCATTTTATAAAGCCCTCACTAAGGAATATCGTCGCCGATTCCAGCGAGCTCTTTACATTCTAGATCCCGATTGATATAGAGCTCACCGAGCCTTGAGGTGCTTGGGGCGACTTATGGAAACCAAGCTCACCTGATTGCCAAGGTGAGGAGGAGCCTTGATGGGGGGCGGCGACCTCTTAAAGAGCTCGAGGGCAAATTGGCCGCCGGCCCTCGACCGGTTGATTGGAAGCCATGGCCAAGGCCGGCGATGAAGGCATGAAAAGTGATAAAAAGAAAAATAGAAAAAGAAAGAAAAAATGAAAAATAAAATAAAAATATTAAAAAATTAAAAGAAACAAAAAAAGAACACAAATTTACCAAATATGTTTCTGAAGTTTCTTTTTTATTCAAGAACAAGTTTACCAAACGCGGTCTTTTGTTCAAAAAGTGAAATTCCCACGGAACGAGAAATAGTTTTTTCTATAAGCCGAACCGAAAAAAATAACTGAAACTTGAACTAAATCTTTCATTACTTTCATTTGAATACATCCGCAGGTTGCTCTGTGGTTTTGGTCCCTCTCGTTTCGATAGCTCCTTCTTGAATCTTCTCTTGAGTAAAATGGCAATCAACATTTATATGCTTTGTCCTTTCATGTACTATGGGATTTGCTGCAAGTTTGAGTGTCGAATCATTGTCACAAAAAAGTAATGTCAATCCCTTAACTTGTGCCCCAAGATCTAGAAGTAAACCCGTAACCATACTATTTTACAAACAGTCTTGGCCATAGATCGGTATTCGGCTTCAGCTGAAGATAAGGACACTGTAGACTGTTTCTTTGTCTTCCATGAAAGCAATGATTCCCCAAATTTGATATAGAAGCGAGTGATAGATCTCCTACTCATAGGACATGTAGCATAATCCACATCACAATAAGCCGTCATTTCCATGTTGCATTTTCGAGAAAGAAGTATCCCTAGACTTGGACATTTCTTCAAGTATTTCACAACCTTCATGGCTACATTCATATGAGACTGTTTTGGACTGTGCATGAATTGACTAAGAGTCTGCACTACATAGCAAATGTCTGGCTTATTCATGGTGAGATAGATAAGTTTTCCTACTAGTCTCTGATAGCTTGACAGATCTTTTAATAATGGATCATCAAAAAGAGAAGGTATGCCAGCATCATAATCAACAGAAGTTAGCTTGGCATTCTGTTTGATAGGAATAATTGCTGGTTTGCACCATGACAATCCTATTTCTGACATAATTTCCATCACGAACTTTCGTTGGCTGAGATAGATTCCTTGATTTAAACGAGCTATCTCAATTCCGAGAAATTATTTAGGTGACCCTTAATCCTTGATGTGAAAAGAGGAATGTAGATACTCTTTAAGCTTCTTCACAATAGAGTCATCATTTCACATGATAAGTATGTCATCAACATAAATCATCAAGTCAATAGATGACGTACCTTTTGTCCAAGTGAATAAAGCATAGTCATATTTAGACTGTTTGAATCCAGCGGATGTAAGTGCATTAGTAAACTTAGTGTACCAATGTCAAGAGGCTTGTTTCGGTCCATAAAGAGATTTGCAGAGATGACATACCTTAGACTCCCCTTGTCTTTGTAATCCTTGTGGAAGATCCATGTAAATTTCTTTATCTAGATCACCATGAAGGAAAACATTATGGACATCCATTTGGTGTAGTGGCTAGTCACGAAAAGCAGCAACCGATAAAAAAGAACGAATTGTAACATCTTTTGCCACCGGAGAAAAGGTTTCGTGGTAATCAAAACCTTCTTGTTGTGTAAAGCCTTTGGCCACCAACCGGGCCTTATATCTCTCTACAGAACCATCTACTCTATATTTAATCTTATATACCCACTTACATTCAATTGGTTTGCGATGAGTAGATAATGGTACTACATCCCAGTATGGTTTTCTATTAAGGTTTGTAGTTCTGCCTCCATAGCCCTTTGCCAACGTGGATCATGCATTGCCTCATTATAACTAGAGGGTTCTCGTTCTTCAGAGATACGACTCATGCAACATAAATGTTATAATGAACTTGAGGAAGCACATACATAATCCTTTGTCCAGGTTGGTGGACGAGTAACTCGACCAAATCGCCTCGGTGGCTCATGTTGGATCAAGGATGATTCTTCAATAGTGATTGGTTCTAAAGGAGTTGTCATCTAGGGCTCCTAATCTGTAGGAGGGTCTTCAATTGAATGACCTGTAGAAGTCTCATTAGACATTGGAGGCGATACAGCAGCTGGTCTCTAATCTCTTGGAGGAGAAACGATAATATATGATCCTCCAGAAGATAGATCCTCTTCCGATGAGAATTGATTATTAGTTGTCTTCTCATCTTCAGAAGTGACATCTCGGAAAGGAAAAATATCTTCATGAAAAACACCCCATGCTCCCAAAAAATTCTCCTATGGATGGTTCATAAATCCGATATCCTTTTTTTCAAGTTTGGATATCCCATGAATATGCATTGACAAGCACGAGGTGCCATTTTATCCCTGGGCCTATTGTAGTCACATAACATAAGCACCCAAAAACTCTAAGATGACTCAAATATGGTCTCCTCCCATACAATATCTCAAATGAAGCTTTCCCTTCTAGAATGCGTGATGGCTTACGATTAATCAGATATGATGCTGTGACCACACAATTTTTCCAAATTTTTTCAGGAATAGATGCTTGAAATTTAAGAGCACGTGCTACTTCTAAGAGATGACGGTGTTTTCGCTCAACGACTCCATTTTGCTGGGGTGTATAAATGCAAAAACTCTCATGCAAAATTCCATTCAAGGAAAAGAAAGAGGCACGTTCACCGTTAAAGAACTCTCTTCCATTATCAGTGTGAATACGTCGGATTGATTTCCCAAATTGATTTTTGGACAGGGAAAGGAAAGTCCTCAGGTGAGCAAGGACTTGATTTTTGATTGCATGAGGAATATCTATGTTGCACGTGAGAAATCATCAACGATTATGAGGAAAAACCGAGACCCATCATGATGCAGAGTATGATAAAGCCCCCAAACATCAGCATAGATTAATGAAAAAATATCGTCTACTCGAGAAGTATTATTTTGGAAAAGAGCACGTGTCTGTTTTGCCAAAGGACAAATAGAACACTGAGGACAAGGGAATGAAGCAATATGACCCAATCTTTGATTATTAAGAAAATTCTTGTCATTGGTAGCAGTGTTACACAATGATTTATTGAATTCAATAGAAGACAATTTAAAACTGCTCGGAAAACCCATCCAAA
Organism: Eucalyptus marginata; assembly: GCA_014182565.1. Classification (NCBI taxonomy): domain Eukaryota; kingdom Viridiplantae; phylum Streptophyta; class Magnoliopsida; order Myrtales; family Myrtaceae; genus Eucalyptus; species Eucalyptus marginata. The sequence goes on from CM024585.1 coordinate 1,293,816, forward strand.
AATATAGCCCTTGATAGACTCTACCTAAGCCCATCAGTTTGCTAGTCGAAAGGGTCTGACAGAAACATTTATTAGAATTGAACAAGACGTGACATGAATTTTCTTCACAAGCTCGACAAACTGATATGAGATTGAATTGGAAATCAGGGACATAAAGCACATTTCGAAGTGTAATGAGGGAACTAAGATTCATAGTGCCAGTCATTGCAACTTGTGTGGTGTTTTCATTTGGGAGTTGTATTGATATAGGAAAAGGTAATTTCTTGATATTGGAAGAGAAACCCTTATCACAGATGATGTAGTCACTAGCACTTGAATCAATACTCCATGCATCCTTCGAAATCGAGTTCATCAAATAGTAAGATGTACTTGTGAAGCTTCCAGTTTTATCATAAGCATCCAATTTCCTCAAGGCTTCCATCAGCTCCTGATACTATTCATGGGTAATTGACTTGTTTGTTGGTTGACCCGATACCTAAAAAACAGTTGAAAATTTCCATTTTTCTTTTTCTCCTGGTTTGCCATGCAATTTCCAACAAATTTTAATTGTATGGTGCGGAAGCTTACAATAGTCACAATATAGTTTACCTTTTCTTTTTCGACCATTGTTTTTTGCGGTTGAGAAAGGCGTGTTTGTGGGTTGGAAAACATGGGCCAAAGTTGGCCCATGTGGGCTGTCCGATCCAGCGAACTAAACCCGCGTGTGCCATCCGATCCATAAAGACTTGTTCCTCGTGGACCGTCCGATCCAATAGTGTTGCTGCTGCGTGGGCCATCGGATCCAGTCGCTGCCAGAAGCGATCTTGGACCATCCGATCGCTCAATGAAATCGGAGTCGTCGCCCTCCTTCTTGGATCTTCTAGGGTCTTCTTCGGAAAACCCTAGAGGTGTCCCTTTCTATCCTCCGCCTCCTGAGCTTCTTTATGGAGGACGGAAATGGCTTCTCGTTACTAGAACCATTCCCTCTCCTCATTTCCCGTATTCCGCCGTCCTCTGTTGACTCTCTTCCCGGATAGCGAGTTGATAGATGTGGCCAAGGCTCGGCACGGGCTCCATGGTCAGGATTAGAGAGAAGTTCGTAAGCTTTAATATAGTATTTTGTTGTTGGAATAATTTTTTAAGTCAATTCTGATAAAATCTAGCTAATGGATGAAAAGAGATGATCTCGAGCTCTTATTTAGAAATTGAAAAGATTATATTGTTGAAATTGGATGGCCACGTTTGCACTATACTTTGTCTTCCTGATTGTCATATGGCAAGGCACATCAGGTGGCTCACATTCGCCCAACAAAAATTGTTTTGTTGATTTGTTTTCTCCAAGCTTTGATCTCTTATGGAGTTCGAATTTCAAAAAACAAAGCGGATTAAAGAGAAAGCACGTCAAATTTAGTCTCTAATATTCACCTCTTGTTGATTTTAAATTTGCAAAGAATTCAAAATAGACAAAATATTTTCAAAATAATTATTATTATCTCATCATCATGATGGTGTGCGGTGGCTTATGATTTTGCCTCTCCTGAGTTGGTGGCGACGATACATCGTTAATCGAGATGAGTCATAGCCAAGGATGAATATGGCTACTGTGTATCTCAGTAAATTACTATGCGGTGATTATAATTATGAAATATTACATTATCTGCTTGCATTTGAATGAACAATTTTGTGCCACATCAACAAGTTATTTTAATTTGAGTATCCAGGTAAAAAGCTAATAGATATGCTCATTTTCATTTTGTATATGCAACCATATTAAACTTGTCTTGAGTTTATGTTATTGCATTCGACACTCGGTCGAGTAATCACCTACCTTAAACCTAGAAATCTCATTAACTGGGCTCTAGCTACCCCTTTTATTTTAAAGATTTGCAGTAATTGACCCACTTTCCATGATGAGATTTGGGGCACCACTGTTTTTCGAGTGTGACTATTAATTAGTATGTCCTTGTACTCAGATTTATAGTGGCATGTTTTAGGTGTGGCCCTATAATTTGGGTTCGATACAGGTTACCATAAGTTACATCTTAAAGGTATATCGCCTAGTATGGTTGTATTAATGGCAAGTTGGTGAGACCTCTCGGAGGGTTTGAAAGTGTGCCTGGTTTTGATAATAAGGACGACTAGTTGGCGCCAGAAGTGATAGACCCTTGAGTATGGGGGTGGTCTGAATATTTTACAGGCAATTTTTTTGATCAGATGATAGTATGTATATAATGGTGCTAGCTTTAATCCAACTTATTCACAATGTTTTGATGTACTAAGCTATTTTTGATGTTTGTATTCTTATATCGATGATTAGTATATATACAAAATGTTGATGTTGTGAGTGATCATTTGTACCTATACTGTTATGTTTCCACGCGTTCTTCAAATTTTTTTTTTTTAAACTATAAATAATAAATAAGTATATGAATATAAGAGAGGAGACGTGTTCCGCATGACGTTATGGAGCGTCATAGCCACGGAGCTGGAGTAGTAATGGGTCTGCAAGGATGAGCATGAGCGGCCACGGCTGCCACAGTGAAGAAGATGAAAGGAAAAAAGAGCAAGAAAATACATCCAACGGCGGAAACCTCCGCTGCAGCAGCTGCAGTCGCCGCCGAACATCCTGAGCAAAACACTAGCCATCAGCTACAGGTGAGGCCCGACCGGGTGAGGACGAGCCCTAGTGAGGGGAGCTCTCGCCCAAGGCGTGGCCCAGCAAGGGTCGCCAGGCGGCAGACCCTCACCCAAGCTAGGACGTTGACGACGCCGGGCGAAGGGAGCCCTCCCCCCTGGCCGAGCTCGGGCGGACTTGGAGCTGTTGGCCGAAGATGAAGGCCAGGTCCTCGCTCTAGAGGACATAGACGAAGACGATGAACGATAGCAGGGTGAAGAGGTAAGGCGAGAGGTGCGTCTTCCTCAATGGAGAAGCCGCCGTCGGAGGAGAGAGAGGTGATTTCATCGGGGTGGGTGGCGTCGGCCGACTGGGGGCGAGGGTCGGCCTTGCCGGTCCGGTGCAGGCGAGGCCGATGCTCGCCTGGCGGGCGAGGGCAAGCCTCGGCGAGGGCTCCCCCTCGCTAGACACCGAGCGAGGTTGCCCTAGCTGGGTGAGGGTTGGCCTCGCCAGGCGACCCTTGTCGGGCCGCACCTAGGCGAGGGCTCCCCTCGCGGGGGCTCCTCCTCGCCCGGCCGGGCCTCGCTTGTGGCGGGCGAGGCCAACCGGATGACTGTGGCCGGTGGCCAGCCACCGAAAAGGCAAGGAAAAAAAGCCAAAAAGAAAAGAAAAAAAAGAAAAAAAGGAAAAAACAGAAAAAAAAAATAATTCAAAAAAATTCAAAAAAATTAAAATATTATTAAAAATTGTCAACATTAGCGTTGGCGGTTTTACGTGGCACCACCCGCGTCTACGTCAACATTTTCCGGCCAAAATTGGCCGGATTGACTGAATTGACAAGTAATGAAAATGTTTAGGATTGAATTGATAAAGTTAAAATGTTTAAGACTGAATTAGCAAAAGTGTAATAGGTTTAGGATTTTTTGGATAATTTTTTTCAAGGAATTCAGTTTGGGTCAGGACGGCGCGCGAGTGAATTTGAACGCTGTTGAGAAAGCCGAGCGTTCTTGGCAAGAGCTTTTGCTGAAGGGGAGGAGCTTTTATGGCAAATTTTGCCTGCCATGCTGATGAAAAACTCCACGAACGATGCGATGACATACGAAACAAAATGGATTATCACAGAGAGAAAGATCGAGTTGGAATCTTTATTTCTCATTCACGACTATGTTTAGATTTTGCTTGAAATTTAACGACCATATGAAAAATTAATACTAATTTTGAGAGAAATTACTGCTGCATAAAGTAATAGACTTACCTAGAAAAGTGAATTATGTAATATTAATTATTTCAAAAGTAATTCACGTTCTCACGAGAGAAGTTATTCACTCACAATCATAACTATTATATTTGCGATAATTTGAGATTGATTTACTAGGTGCTTGCACAACGAAATGTATAGCCAAAATTTTAAGATAGATAATTTGATTTTTAGGCTGATTGCAACAAAAGACAAAATTTTAAATAATTAAGACAAATAAGGTAAATTACCGCCATAAAATGAAACACACTATTTTTTTGACCTCTGAAGCAAATATTGACCCACGGAATGAAACTTCAAAGGCAAATTCCTTCCTATAAGACAGGTTATTAACTAAGAAATACCATTGTTGAGGTTGATTAGGACAATTTGAGGTTAATCACTGAATTCCTGCATTCTGCAGTTTGGAAAATTATAAACAGACTACTGCCCCTAAAAATAAAATGATTTACATACTTTAAGAAACAGCTCCCTCTATCTCATCTCCAGTGAAATCTAAGAGGCGACAGCACTTCACCTTTAAGGCAAAACACTGACCATCAGTGTTTGTCAAAGAGGTAAAACAGGATGACATAAAAATATAGTCTTTGGATAGTTATAGCTCACCAAGTAAGTATGCATCAGAATGCTTCAAGAACGGCTACATCGGCGCTAAAGATGCATCTGGGATAGGGGTGAAATCCGTTTTCGCTCAAAGAGAATAGCAGGGGGAACTCAGGCTGTAGCTTTATCAATGCCAAAACTGTCTGTGAATTTGGTGTGAGACTTGTATCATTGACACTCTGAAAATTTGGTAGTACTTATGATGACGATGATCAACGTACAATCCGTTGGATCACAGTCTCTGCCCCATCTATCAAGCCTAGGAGTTGAGAAGAGAAGCAATATCTTTCCAATAGGTAGCAATTCTACTTCCCTGCAATGTTCCCTATCACCACTCAAACGACATCTTCAGGTGTTTTCCCCATACTTGACTGCTCACTTGAAAAATTGCAAAAAATTCATGAGCCACTCAGCCACTCATATGAAAAAAAATTCGATTCATGCTTTCCTCATTTTAAATGGATGCCCTTCATGTATAATTTTCTTGATTCTCCTAAGAATGCTGAGCATCATAATCAAGACCCTGCCTGGCTCGTTTCATTCCAGCAGTTGCACAACTGCACTGAAACTGAAGGTTTCGCCTGGTTCAAAACTGTCTTCTAGGTCCTCAAAACTCTGCTCAACCGTTAAATCTTTCCCAACTTTTAAGCCGTTCTGCAAAAGAAAAACGTAATTAGAAGATTTTCATAAAAGTTCCCCATGCAGAGCTGTGACAAGTGAGAAACGGATACTCCAAAAGAAGGAATTGTTGTCTTTTTATGTGATACTCCCTTGCACAAGCAACAGTGAGTGATGGGCTTAAATGCTACTTCCCCGAATTGTTTTGTCCACTTTTCTCTAAATGCAACTAGAAAGAAAAGATTAACTAGAATACAGACCTCCCTACGAATTTGACCTTATCTCCCCAAGTGTAGTGTGAAAAATAACATCTTCACTTAAGTGCTGAAGAAATAATTTCTTTCCTTGCTCTCCCATTTGGTGAAACACAGGGAAACAGAAGTGCCAGCGAATACCTATGTATCGTGGGAATGCATGAAAGTGTCTTCATGTTGCGTTACACATGGTGATGACTAAATCACCACCTTGCTATATATAATGCCCATCTCTGGATTGTGGTTGATCGGCTGAATGAGAGAGAGAGAGAGTTTGATGAGAGAGAAAGACCATGAATAGAGAGAACAGAGGATGATTTAACCGAGGTTGAAAAGGAGGAAAAATTCGAATCTTGGCTTAACTTTGATGTATATGTTCTATTTGTAAACTGGATTGGTTATGTTAATATGTATTCATCGTGTATGATATCGAATATGGGATATGTGGCCAAGTGACATCATGTGCATCAAAAAGGGATTGACGTTTTGCACATTGGGAACTAAGCGTCACGCTAGACAAAGGACTTTGCCCTGGGAGCCACCTCTTGAACCTTGGCTATAGGGCAAATGTTGCATAGTGAGAGCCACTTCTTGAAATCATGAAGCCAGCTCTTGAATATTGATGGGAATAGCCATATGACACGCATCATTTGATAGCATCTAAGCTATCTATTATAATTAGCATTTCTGATCCGCAGAAGAGGTGGAGAATTTTTTGCTCAACCAGTGATGTGCTCACCCAGTGTGGAAGCTGGCTCACAAACAGTGTGTACAGATGGCCTAGATTGAGCAGACTTGGAAATTGAGGTTCTATAAAAGAAGTGCGCAGTGCAAATAAAGTGAATTTGGCGGCATTACCACATAGGAGAGTCTTTTTGATGTTTTTGATGTTTGTGAGGAATAGATTAGATAGTTCTACCATTGGGACATATCTAGCAAATGAAACACTGTGTAAACTCAGTAGAAAGTTCAAAATTATGTTAAATGAGAAGGAATTCTCAGCTTCACTGAGGTCACAGATCACAAACATGAGTGCATATACAGAGGAGTCGAGAGACGTTATAAATTAATACAAGAGTGCATCTATGATAAAGAGTTAGACATCTACCTTCTGAACATACTCAGCAACAGTGGAGTTTATGACATTCTTGATCGCTTGCTTGTAAACTTTAGAAGGTCCAAGAATTTCTAGCAAAATGTCCCTGGGTATCTGCACTAAGACAAAAGCCACAGATATTAGCATTACAACCATGCCACAAAAGGAGGTTATGCATCGACACAACACCCTCACATGCTCCGTAGGTGGGAGGGGAAAATTTGCGAGCAACATTTAGTGTCAAACCAAGCATATATAGATTAAACAATGGAAGATTCAAATTCAATCATCATGCACATGAAAAAGGATTTCTCCAAGACAGAGAACAAACAGATGTACCCAGCAAACAGTGAATTTTTAACTGGAACACCTCCATTTCAACAGTCCCTGGTTTTGTTGAATATTAAAAAAAAAAAAAAATCTCACAGAAGGTTAATTAGCATGAGAACACTGTGTGTCAAAGATTCCATCTATATTGAAGTCCCTGATATGGCTGAATAAACTTCGAGGAATATTATGCCTAGCATTCAACTTGCACGGTTTAATTTTTCACCAACAAATTATTTTCTTTTCATTTGTTATATGCCCAATCTTTAAGTATATAAGCTCATCCTTGGTCTAAATTTTCTATTTATAGAGCCAAGAAGCAATGCCAATAAAGTATCCGCAGCATGATAAGAGGATTTGGAAACTTACGTTCGGCGTTTTCCCTGGCAATTTGCAAATGTCACCGAAGATGTCAGAAGAAGATACAAAAGAAGAATGGTTAGCTTGGTCAAAATGATAAAAACAATGAACAAAATCATATTTATTGAGTGAGCAGAGAAATGGATTTCACTACGCAGCAATCATATTCTTGCATACACAGTGCTTCAATAAGTCATTATTTGGCACTAGAAAAGAACACCACATTTAAAAATTTTCTTGCTTTCAGTTCGAAAGCAATTTCAACATGCTGCAGGAGGCTTCCTTCTGCAACAAATTGATGAGAATAATTTAGGAAAGAAGGAACATTTCATCTGCACGAGTGAAAGCTTCACAAAGTTGCCTAAAAGGAAATGAGATAAAGCCATATGGTTGATTATTGTGATCTTGAAAATGATAGCATCCATGGTTCAAAACATCATATTCCATAGTTCCTTTCTCATGATAGTAAGACAGCAAGAACTACTGTAATAGGCATTCTCTAGTAGGTTATTTTACCTCCTTTTTCTCTACGAAACCCTGGAATTGGCTGGGCAGCAGCAACCAGCTTGTCAAACACATCATTGAACATCACGTGAGTTTTCGCACCAGATACCTCGACCCTTACCTAGACAAAGAATTAGAAATATCATCATGCCAAAAAGTTGAGTGCTGAAGTGCCAAAAGAGCAAAAAATGTACTAAATTCGTCTAATCCACAGGCAAGCTCTAGGAAATACAAAGGCCATTTACCTTTGGCACAGTTTCCTTGTTCTTTAAATATTACTTATTTAACAGGTTTGACGTGTACCCATATCAAGCTTTTGAGACACTACATACTGAGAAATTTCCTAGATGCAGCATAATAATATAACGCTTCTCACCTTCAGTTCTCTATCACTGCTGCTAGTTGTGTTGGTAACTGAAAAGTCTTCAAAATGAGAAGGGGCCTCAACATTTTCAATTCCTAATTCATTCACATATAAGATGTAAGAAGCCACAAACATGATTACCAGAAAGTTAAGAGTGGTACATGGACCAAAAAGAACTTATTTAACCTGATACTGCAGCAAAAACGGCTCGGGAACTTTTATTATTCCTCCTGAAAAATGAACAAAAAAATCTCAAAAAATCCATATGGGATGGTAAACTCTTGGTGATAGAGGCCCACTACATAAGATTGGTTCAAGCCATTCCTACAGAAGCATCAGCTATTGTAAAGCAAATCGATCAAACCAACATGAAGGAATTTAAGGAACTCAAGGGCTATAAGATGATCCAAACATAAAGCGAAACTATGGGAAGTTTATCTTCAACATCTTGTGGATACATGACCTGATAATATAGAGTTAAAAACAACAAAAGACCCTAGCTAATGTAATGGAATGGCAAAATCTGAAGAATAACCATGAGATAATTATCAGAAACGACAATGTTCGAGGCAATAATCCCTAATAATGAAGGGAGGGAAGTATTATTATACGGAACTGTCCATCCGAGCAGTGGTACAACCTTATGAGTTCATGATTATCCCAACATATATAGTTACAAGACAAAGAGCAAAAGTACCTTCCACCGAACGCTTGAGGTGAGTATCTCCTTTGAAGGGAGACATAAGCCAATTTTGAAGACACGCTTGGGATGGAAACATTCACCGCTTGCTTCACACTTACTATCTGCACAATTGCAACAAAAATTCTGACTTCAAAAGGAAGTGATGCAACATCGAGCGTAACAAGACTCTACACAAAATGAACTCAATAACAATCTCCTAAGACTTGCTCAGAAAGACAATTTGATATTTCCAGAAGCAGGCCATTCTGATGCGACCTGATTCTTTACGGATACCTGTACAATTTCTGCAGCAACATCAATCCCAGGTTACATTTTCTCTTTCTAGAGGGCGGGGAAATCTTCCATTCCTTTTCAAATTTTACCATTTTGTTGACTTGCACAACAAAAGATTTGCCTTTTCATTGTTGAAAGAAAATGCCACAAGGGTAGCCTTGCAGCTTCGGCCAACGTGCTTTTGCATGTATAAAGACAATACCTTTATCTCTTTACAACCTAACATTGTCAACATCATCAAAGCACAAAACTCACAACTAAGAAGCACCTCTCAGAGAACGCGAAAATTCGGCAATTGCCCATAATCACGAGATGCTACTTCAGCGGCTGTCTAGTGCTCATATCCAATGTCATCTCTCTCAAGAAAACAACAAAGAAAAGCCCTCCGTGCAAGGCATTGACTGAGGAGGAAGAGCAGTCACACACAAGACCAATCAGCAGAATCTACAAGAGATGGCAATGAAAGCGGCGGAACAGAGCACATTCACATCGGAAAAGATCGGTCGAATAACGAGAATTCGAAGCAGAAACGGAAGAATATCCACAGAAGGGGATCTCGTTTCGACGAGGCCAACCTTATGATTCGAACCCAAGAGAGGAGGATTGCTGATGGTGACGGCTACTTCCATTTCTCTGTCTCTCTGAACTCTCTGCTCCCCCTGCTCTCTCGAAGTCCCGTGCCGGCAAATCGGAAGAAGATGATATACCGGACCGGTTCAATCCGGTTCGGTCCCAAATGGCGTACCGGTTCAAATCCAATCAATTGCATTGGCCTTTGTATTTGCTTTCGCAGATTAGGATGGCAAAGTTTAGCTTTTTGACAGTATTTTTGGAGCACTTGATGAGAGTTTTTTATATAAAATCGAAACGTTTCCCTCTCGATAGCTCCTGATGGAGAAACGAGATAAGCATGCTCATTCAAGTTTCGCATTATTCATCTAATCTTATCATTGAGCATAAGAACCACAAATGAGGATAGACCCCACCACACTCCCTTAGAAGCTGAGGGACCAATGTAACCCAAACAAAATCTAGCCCAACTTTCAGGACCCAAGAGGTAACAGGCCCAGTCCACACCTATCAACCAAGCCCAAAAATTCACCACAGTTGTAACCCACTTAACAATCAAAGCCTAGATTAAACATCTTGATACTGTTTTACCAAAGAGTAAAAAGAGAGAAGTTGATGCTGTCTTCTTGTTTAAATAACCCACGTTTTAAACCTTAAGGAAAGCTTCCCGGGCTTTTCAGTCATTGTAACGGTGTAGGTAACCACGACATGACCTTCAGTGAAGATTGCTATCTTCACTTGTTGATCTAAACTCATAAAACAAAACCATTCAATAGTTTCATTAAATACAATTCCCAATTTGGGCCAGAATCGAATCCAATTTAGTAAATGAATAGTCTTAAGACAAAAGTCTAGTGTCAAGATCTCCCCAGTTAACTTGATACAAACTAAAGTGAAAAATATACGCAAGTTTAACATTCAATATATGGCAATTGTGCTCCAGTAAAGCATACATCATCATGATAAAGGAGGTTTTCGAGACTAAGCTAGGAGGAAACATAATATCGGCAGATAATTTTTTTGAAATAAATGAGTTGCAGAAGCTGCCTTCCTTGCAAAAAGACGAACAAATAGATTCAGCCAAAAAAATTACTTTCCAAGCATCCAAAACACAAGTGCACAGAGAGAGATAAAGGAGAGAGTCATGTGTCACGGCCAAGAGGTTTGGGCCGTGCCTTTTCGGGGAGGACGATCGCTAGGGTTTCCCACAAGAGAGCTTCCGAACGACGGGTGATACGGTAATTGAGCCAAAGTCTAGAATTCTCTTGCCATAGTGTCGGCAGTTGGTAGGTTGAGCGGTTTGATCTCATCCGCTAGATGAATTCTCGATCAATGGTTATAATCCGAGGGCTTATAGTATAAAAGGGGTGCCCTCCCTTCTCATTTGTATATATCCAACCATTCAGAAATCTAAGGCTCCTTTCTTTATTCCAGAGAAGTTGATGCTGTCTTCTTGTTTAAATCCCCACGTTTTAAACCTTAAGGAAAGCTTCCCTTCCTTCCTTAAGGAAAGCTAGGAAGGAAAGCTTCCTGGGCTTTTCAGTCATTGTAACGGTGTAGGTAACCACGGCATGACCTTCAATGAAGATTGCTATCTTCACTTGTTGATCTAAACTCATAAAACAAAACCATTCCAGTTCCCAATTTGGGCCAGAATCGAATCCAATTTAGTAAATGAATAGTCTTAAGACAAAAGTCTAGTCCCAATTTGCACTTTTAGTTGGTTCAATGATCCCTAAATATTGTCATTTCACTAATTTAATTTTATGGACAAATATTAAACATTTTCATGTAATCTAAAGATTAGAATTAGAGGTGATTGTTTCCGGTCCGATATGCAAAATTGAGAATTGGGGATCAAACTAGATGGTCTGGGAACCGAGAATTGATGCTTCAAATGCTTACTTTTGCAAACTAGTAATTAAGTGCTTCAAATTTACGATAATGCAATATTTTCTACAAATGCTATTTGGAAGTTTTTCTTTTTTGGTTATTTTCTAAGCAGAAGAATTTACACAAAGTTTCCTGCGCTTATAAAATTCCATTGCTCAATTCAAAAGTCAAAGCCGATGAGGAATGCGATCATGAGAGCTGTGCATCCGCACTTACCTAATGAGTTCTACATCTTCGAGGATTGATGAGAAGAAATCCTAGAAGAGATCACCTCGTCTCTAAATAATGCGGACGATGTCGATTTGGATGTGTCACGGAGTTAGAAGTTACCATCATAGGATCAAGATTGCTGGTCATGAGCCCAAAACGTGCTAAATTCGTCACCCTCCCAAGCAAAATGGTCAAACGGGGTTTCGGAAGAACATATGATCTCTCAAATATTCTTTGTCATATTTGTGAAGAACGCGATTTCAAGAACCCCAACTATGTTAGTAATCGCAATCCATTGAGTGTCAGAATGCTAATTTATAGTCGGCTTACTAACTTGGCTAACCCCTTGCTAATTTATAGTCGGCTTACTAACTTGGCTAACCCCTTGAAGTTGGAATTGCTTCTTACCCAGCCCGTGATACAATAGGAGTTTAACATGGAAAGAAAAACCCTATCTTAGATGACCCTTCTCTGAGGAGATTCTCCAACCAGGGAACTCGCACAAGTCTTGAAATTTGCTCAAAATTCCCCTATCTTGCATTTTCTAAAAGCAAATATTTCATGCTCAAATCTTATTTCACTCACAAGTTACCCTTATCTCTAGCTAAAAATTAAGAGAAGAAGTTTATCGAAACCTATCTACGTCGACACCTAATTTTGTCTACTACGAAGCAAGCGCACTATATCTCAAATAACGCCTTTGATTATTTAGCAAGCGTATTGATTTGTCTCCATCTAATTTAACGGAATGTTGAATTTAATTGGGTATGGGTGGGAGTAGTAAAAGATTATCATTTATTAGATAACAATGTGATCTAGTTATCAATGACATTAAGAATGGCCACTGGGTAGGGCAGCGCTTTGCCGCCGCCGCCTTGCCTCGAGCAGCAGGAGGAGGAGGAGTGGGGATAGTCTTCTCAGGGGCACTGTGCCTCGTATGGGGAAAAACTATAAAAGTTTTAAAATTATTTATTTAAAACACATAATTGATTGTAATATTTTCGTTACAATAAATTGAGTGGAGTATGGTCTTTATTTATTTTTATGTTTCGCAAGAGAAGGCCCCTGTAATATTCCATGCAAGTGCTCACTTGGCCGCTCATAAAGTCAACAAGAGCTCTGCAACCTAAAACCCGCCGTTCGTCCTGCTGCATTCGTTCCAGCAACGTTCGAACAATTCCCAGTAAGCGACCAGCAAACAGTGACCAGAAGAACATTTTAAACAATTTGTAACATTCTGCTTACGGGGCTCGTGATCTATCAGAGCAATTTCTCCGCCTTCTCAAGACGTAATTGATGAAGAAGAAGAAGAAGAGAAACACTTATAGGCAGTACGACCTCAGTTTCGAATGCTTCCTTCAATCATTCAGTAATCAAATTGGAGCATTGAAGTAGATGAAACTTACATTTGCCCCTCACATGATGACGGCAGTTTTCTGTAAATGCACCAGAAGGCAGATCCATGATTCTCTCTCATAAAGACCTAGACTTGGATCAAAGGCTATTAAATTTATCTTTTGGCTCATGCTCTAAATAGTAAAGCATGTAGATGTTTGAACCTCGGTACTAATAGCAATACTATTCTTGAAAAAAAATGATTTTGAACATTTAACAACATAAGGGTTTAATGGATGATATATTAATTTCTTGTGGTAATTGCAATTGTTGACTCCCATAGATTGACACCCTTAGACTACGTTTGGTAGTTGGGATAAAATTCAAGATAGGATAAGGTCGAATAACAAAGAAATATAAGCCAAATAAAATTATTCCATGGGGATGGGATAAAGGTGAATAAGATTTTTAATATCAGTAATAGGAAGCTTTTTTTCTCAAATAGAAAAATTCTTAAAATAATAAATTTTAAAATTATATTTCAATATAAATAATATTTGAATTATAATATAAAATTAAAAATAAAAAAATATTTTTTAATTTAATATTATTTTTATTTTTATATTCGAATTTAATTCTATCTCATAATATAAAATTCAATATTATAAGATATTAGTATTTTAGGTATATTAGTAAAGTTTTCTATAAATAAAACCTTATTAGCAAATGGTAGAAGGGGAAGAAAGAAATAAAAAAGAATTAATTAGAAAAGAGAGGAAAAAAAAAAAAAGTTGACGGAGATTTCTACCATCAAGAAGAAGAAGAAGACGAACAAGAACAAGAAGAACAAGAAGAAAAATAAACACCCGAAGCATAAACAGTGAGAACAGAAAATTGAAATCGACCTCTGTGGAAAGGCCACCAACAATGAGGCACCATCTGATATTGGTAAATTGAGCAAGTTTCTCTTCTTATCTTGTTATGAACCCTGCTAAAATGTAAGTGAATGAATTGGCTCAAATGGATCGAGCACCGAAAGGATTTTACGTGCAAAGCTTCACGTCGATTCTCTCATCCAAAATTCTACTAAGAAGTATAAACAAAATAAAGATAACATGAAGTTTCAAGGAGTCTTCTATGAATTGTATCACAATCTATTCACTTCGCTTACATTCCTCGTGATCGCGCCAAGTGACGCGATGGCACAAAACCTAAATTTTTCTATCTTTTTGGAGGAGAGCAGGGCCGGGGCGGAAGAGAAAAGAGAAAAAAAAGAGGACTTTTCACTTGACTGGGAGATCATCCCCGGAACCTTCCATTCATTAGATTTATCTCTTTTAATCTGTCTTGCTCTTCCATCACCGACCAGACTCCTATGGATCAATGCCGGAGAACCCACCAGACTCCATGTCCGCCGCTCCCGACATTTCGCTCTTCAAAGGAGACACAAATGCCCCTCAACGGGGGCGAATCTTCCACCAGACTTTCAAGTGGCGCCGGCCACGACGGCGAATCCTAACCAGCTCTTTGCCAGAAGAACCGGAGACCTAAACGCCCCTCGATGAGCACCTAATGGCGCGGCCAGTGGGTTCCCAGCGAATGTGCCATGGCCGGACTGTTCATCCTTGTCGCGGTCTCGGGCGCCACGCTTCTGGTTCATCTCGCCCTCAACCATCCCATTACCATCCTCGAAATCTCGGCATATTCATTTGCCACGGTGGTATCCGTCACTGTGCCCTTGCTGCTGGTCGGATAGGCGTGCGGCCATGGCAATACGGTGCGCGTGGCCACTTGGTTGGCCCGCCTCGAGCTCACTCTGATGGTGTTCTCGATGTTCCTTTCGACAAAGTGCATTGATAAATGGTGATCAGGACGAAGAGGGGTCGGCATTTGCATGGATTTTCTTTCTCCTTTCGAAGGGTCTGTAGTTGATGGTTGTTTTTTTTCAATGCCCTTTGGTGCACTCCATTGTAGAGTTGGAAATTGCAAGTTTTTTTCCATGCCTGCATCTTCTTCTTCTTTTTCCGCACCTTGTTTGGTCTTTTGTACTCGAAATTCAATTCGCCGGGGATTTTCTCTTTGATCTGTCGTTCCGATTCTTGCTCTAATTTCAATGGATGTTTCAATAATAAAAATTCAAAGGGATAAAAGCATTGCATCACACGAGGGGCTTATTGATTCCATAACTAAGTCGGTATATTTCCGAGCCCAGACTTTGTGTAATTAAGAGAGGTGGATATTGTGTTAATTCAAAAGGGAAAAAAAGTAAAAGAAACTTCTTATTTACTGTGATATTAATGAGTAACCGGTTGTTGTGTTGTTTATTGAGTTTGAATTTCAAATAACAAAGCGCATAGAGAGTCCAATATTTATCTATTTAAACATTTTTCCTCATGGAAAATTTTTGAGAACTATAATGAATATCCTTTTGAAATATTTATCAGTTTTAGATATTATCCCTTCTTAATGTTGGAATTGAAAAAGATGCATATACATAATTTATTCACAGAATCAAAATTTAAGTTAGAAAGAATAGACAAAACTTATTAGATGAATAAGATTTATATTTTGCAGTATCAAGTATTTCAAGATGTGAATAAGTACACAATTTATGTGCTTAATTTAAAAGATTTTAGTCTAATTTGGGGAGATAGCTTATGTTATGGCTCTTTTGGTTAAGTAAATGATTTTTTTTTTCTGTCCCACCCGTTTTAGTTCAATATTCAATAGATCTATAACACTACACAACTCGGGAATGGAAACAGGTCAATTATTGCTTCTAGCTTGCTAATAGTTTTCATTAGAACACATTTTAAAAATGGCTAATAATTCCTGATAAACATCAAATCCAAAACTCCTAAACATTGCGCCTGGCGTTTGTTGCATCACCATTAAGAATGGATCAAGTTGGTGCAAAGTAGCCTAATCGAAATTGAGAGGTAAGACTGTCTCGACTTCAAAAAAAGAAGAAGAAGAAGAATTGGGCCATGGTTACTGTGGGCCTAACTGAAATGGTGCTGCAAATCTTGAAGGAAAATAACTTGAGAATACCCCTTTCGTCACCAGGGTGGGGTTTATCTACCTCCTCCTTATTCGTCGTGGCCACTTCATAAGCCTCGCTCGCAGCCGGGTTTTGCCTTGTTCTCATGGATTGGTCGTTCTAGAATTCGAGGGAGGATTCGAGCAAAAGCAAATCTGAGAAGCTTGAGACTTTCGTGGCGGTCGTTGCTGTGCCCGTGTCATCATCATCCGAGGGGCACGCTTTTTTGGGTCTGTCTTTCAGCCGTGAGAAGTTCGACAAGCCGAAACTTCAAATACCAGCGCTCATCCTCGACCGGTGACGAGTTTCGGAACATCTGCTCGCTCGCTCGATCATCGTTCGTGTTCTGGAAGTTCGCTTTATCAAGGTACGAACCTCCTTGCTTTATCAAGTTCGCTTTTTCAGCCGTGAGAAGGCCAGGAATGGCCGGGGGCAGAATCTGGTCCGGGTCTCTTGTTCACGGCCCAGAGTTCGGATACCCTTTTATCGATTTTTTTTTAAATAATATTAAAATATTAAAACACTTTTCTTTTTTTCTTTTTGTTTCTTGGGGAAGAAACCTACCCTATTCTGTAGATGATGTTAGATGAGATTCCTCCTCAGGTCGTTGCCCTTATCATTATTTGTCTGTTGATAGAGCTGATTAACCCCGTCTTTTTCATGGTTTCACATGATAATTGGATTCCCTCTCCCTTTAGGATTAGGATCTAGCCCATCTGATTATAGTGCATTGTCGTTGATATTAGAAACTAACTCATCCATCATCCATCGACTCCCAGCACCAGACCTTCAAGAGTCGTCGGCCATGGCCACAAATCCAAACCAGTCCTCTGCTGGAAGAACCGGAGATACTCAAGCTCCAGATATAGAATTGGTTGTTCAGAGGCCGACGGACATGTCGAACGGATATCCGAACTCCTCTGCTCCCGACAGTTCGCTTGTCGCAGGAGACCTAAACGCCCCTCAACGAGCATGTGACGGCCTGCGGTTCTCTGGCGTATTGGACTTTGCCTGGGCTGGAGAGTTGTTCCTTTTCACCCTCGTCGTCTTTGTGGTTTGGGGCGCCGCGGTACTGATTTATCTTGCCCTTGACCATCCCAGTCCCGTTCTCATAATCTCAGCATCTTTATTAACCGCGGTGGTATCTGTTACTGTGTTCTTGCTGATAGCCGGATGGACACGCGGCAATGGCAAGATGGTGCGCATTGGTGAGTTCTTGGCCTACCTCGAATTCTATTTGATGATGGTCTTGTTCGTACTTTCGGCGAGGAGCATTGGTGAACGGTGAGAACAAGAGGAAGCGGGGTCAACGTTTGCACAGTAGATTTTCTTTACTTCGGTCTTTTGTTTTTTCTTACGCCTAGGCTTCAGAAAGTAATTTTGCCACTTCTAAAGTTTTGTGAAATTTAGTGGTACTAGTGCCAATTATTCTAAAAATTTAAGTTGATGGTTTATTATTTAAATATTCTAATGGAGTTTTTGCATTTTCCTCTTAATCTGTCGTTCCGATTCTCACTCTAATTTCAATGGATATTTACAGAAAGCAAATTTAAAGAGAGAGTAGGATCACATAAGGAGCTTATCGATTTTCTATAACTATGTCGGTAATGTTCCCAAGCCTAGACTATTCAAAAGGGGCAAAAGAAAGGTAACTTCTCATATAAAGAGAAGCTTAAAAGTATTGATATGTTTTATCTCCCAATTTTCTTATTCTTCCTTGCTAGCTTTTTTTTTTTTTTTGTCAGTCCTACTCTATTCCTATTCTAACATTCACGCTCAGACTTTTGCTCTGCCTCTTGCAAGGCGTGGGAGTCGAAACCCACTTCTGAAACTTACTCGTCCTCACCCCATCCCCTGAGAAGGTGGGGATTTGAACCCCTCACCTCTCCCTTCCATGTTGGAAGGGTGGCCACTGGGGCGAATCCCAGTGGTTTATTTCTTCCTTGCTAGCTAGTGGGGGATTTTTAGGATGGTCTTTAACCGCGGGAAAACGAGCAATCGGCAATTACTTTGTTAATTGATTATAACTATTATCCTTTCGAAATGTATTAAAAGAGAAACTATTTTGCATATCATAACTCTTATCTTTCCAAAATATTTATCCCTTTCAAGTTTTATCTCTTATTCATCTTATAATTCAAAAAACTGAAAATATACACAATTAATCTTTACATAATTTGGATTTATAGCTTATGTTATAACTTTTTTGCTCAATGTTCATTAAATATAGAAACTACACTAACACTAATCTACTTTAAGAAAAGTTAAATATTACGACACCACTTATTTATTAATAAAAGAAGTTAAAAATTTGATATATTGTCATTTCATTCGATTAAAGGTCCTTTTGAAATCCACTTATTTTAAATGTATCTTAAGTTATTTAAAAGCAAATATTATTCAGTAGAAAATATATAAGAACATAGTTTTACGTAAAGTTCAAATAATTGGAAATTGATTAAAAAAATATAAAGAGAGAAGTTTGGAAGCTTTACTATATTAGCTTTTCTGATAAAAATCTAGCCAATGGATAAAAAGAGATTATCTGGAGCTTTGATTTAGGAATTGAAAAGATTCTGTTGTTGAAATCGGATCGCCACGTTCGCACTATATCGTCATATGGCAAGGCATGTCAACTGGCTCACATTCGCCCCATAAATATTTTTTTATTGATTTGTAATTTCCGAATCTTTTATGGAGTTCGAATTTCAAGAAAGAAAGAGGATTAAAAGGAAGCATATCAAATTTATTCTCTAATATTCATCTTTTGTTGATTTTAAATTTGAGAAGAATTCAAAATAGACAAAATATTTTCAAAATAATTTTTATTATCCTTTCGATAGATTTATCCATTCCAATTTTATCTCTTATTCATTTTAACAATTGAAAAAAGTGAAAACATATAAATTTATTGATATACATAACTTATTTAGTTAATTAAAAAATAAGTTAGAGAGAAGTATATCTTTTTCGTATTTTGAAGTGCAACATATTTCAACATGTGAATAAGTAGTCAGTTTATTTACTCAATTTGAGTTATGTTAAAATATTTTGAAGGAGCCTGTTATACGAATTTTTTTGCTTAATGATCATTAACTATAACTATCAAAAGAAGTTTAAAAGTTTAACTTAGTTGAAACGTGCATATTGACATTTCATTCAATTTCAAATAATTCTTTTCAAATCCACTTATTTTGATATGTCCCATATCCATCAAAGCAAATCTATTGAGTAAAAAATAAAAAATGAATATAACTTTATGTAAAGTCCATGTAATTTGAAATCGTTTCAAGAAAAGGTAATAGAGAAGCTCATAAGTTTTAATGTATCTGTTCGTCGTTCAACATATTTATTAAATACTACAATTCAAATAAAATTTCGATAATGGATAAAGAGAGATGATCTCAAGCTTTAATATGGTCATTGAAAAAGAGTGAATGAAAGTGACATTTGAATGACATTAATGAAGAACTCCACTGAGCTGTCGAGAACAGCGCAAAAACCTTTGAAGTTCACTTGCGACGCCTGGTAGCGAGGCAACCACCTGAGCAGATTCTGGAGTTCCCTCTCTTTGACATCGTGGGGGAGGCCGGTCATGAAGATTGTCCGAACCTAAACACATCACGCACGCTCCATCACTTCACTAGCTCTTCTAGCGAAGGAGAGGCTGAGCTCGTAGATCACAGCCAGAGAGGCTTAGATTGCTTTGGCAGAATTCAATATCTGACCAAGTGCATTTCGCTAATCGCACCTTGTGGAACCACTACTCTGTTCTCGAATCGGGTTCTGAGGGATCAATCGCCCAGATCGCCGCTAGGGTGAACATGCAGTAGCTGGTCAGGTGGGATCGCTATCTCGTCCTTTACACGGCAATCTTGCTACTGAAATTAGACAGAGAGAAAGGAGGATCGTTAAGCAATCAGATGGGAATGGTTCAGGGGCTTCACAAAGTCAAACCCGCAATCTTTGATGAGCTATACTCATTTTCAAACGTGGGCATTCGAATTCAAGAGAGACCGTTTCATAAAAGAAGCTTCCCACATTATCGTCCCAGGCTAAAGTCCAAGGAAACTTCCTCACTGCAAAAATCCAAAGTTGACCACCACTTTGTTTCTGGATTCATTCTGACCAATTCTCAGAGCCATCATCATTTACCTTTCGCGATGAAGCGGTTGTTGACCTTGTGCTCCGTATTTCCCCGTCGTTGAAAATGATCTACAACCGTGTATGAACGTCAAAGAGCGTTCACACGTTTTTCTTTTTCCATGAAAAGAAGTCAAAAGTTATAATCCAAAATGCTGCACATGCAGCTTTGATTGCGCATGCTTGCAGTTTTTTCTTTGGTGAAAGGAACAACCACAACACAACATCAAAAAGTCGCTATGAAACCGTAAATGTAATTTACAGAACACAGTAAAGCTAAAGCCATCACACAGCCAGAACTAAAACCCGAAAGCCACTTTGGGGGGAAAGAAAAAGGAAAGAGGAAACAAGAACCCAAACAAAGCATGAGCCCTCACTATCATGTAATTACAACAGAATTTTCTCCAGTACTTCATGACAATCCCCCCAAAACTAGAGACCAATCATCATATGTTACATTGCATGTTCACCATTTTATGAGCTCAGGATGATTAACAGATGCACCCCTCAATCTCAAGCGATGCTCCCGGTGTCACTGCCTCCTGCTTCCCGGCCACATGAAAGGTATTGAGTCTCGATCAAAAATGACAAGAAGAGAATCAAATGAGGGGCCACCTGAATTTGCCCATCAACTGAACCACACCAACTTGATTGATCAGTGGTCAGTAACTTGCATCCAGGAATTCCAATGTCGCTGAACTTTTATCAGACCCATTTAATCCTTCTCACAGCTTTTCTCATCCTCGTACCCCGATGCCTTGCCACTCCTGCCAACTATAAACGGCTCTGGGGTAGAACTGTATGTATCCATGTCAAGACCGTGATAAGTTCTAGCTGCGAGAAACTCGGCCCCAGATTTAGCCTTTCCTTTGACAACAGAATCAGGATGCCTGTCGAGCAGTGAAAGAGCCTTCTCTGTAGCATGAGCCAATGCGAGATCTTCATTATCTTCCTCGTCAATCCCTAGTGGAGCAAAAAATTGAGCAGAAGAAATAAGTAGCTAACGATCATAACCAGGGGATCTTTCTCTGCATGTCAAACATAAATATGTTGAGAAAGAAAAAATACCATCCAGATTTTGGTCTTCTACATATCCACCCTTAAGGAAAGAAAAACGAGCTTCTTCTGATGGCTTCCTGACTTCTTCTGGGGATGATGTAACCAAATCCCGAAATTCCACAACATACTCTCCTGTCCACTGACTTCCACTAGCACAGTGAAATGAAGATGCATTAGCAACCCTAATTAGCATATATGCTGAGGGATAATGACAGAGCCACACATAACTGATGCTTAAGTGAATAATCCCTTGAATTTACTTATACTTGGCTCATGTGCAGACATGAACTCTTTTTGCTTTCCCTTTTTTTGGGCTGACCAGAAGGAGCAGACACATAGGTTGATAACTCAATATTCGTACTATAAAGCACTTTTTGGCCATTTATCACATTCTTTCAATCTCATGGCCAGAACCTAGGTAGAAGGCAATGTCAAGAAATGAGAAGAACAAGGATAACTCAAAAACGGTAAAACTGAGTGGGGGTAGTCACACTTCGCAAAAAAAAAGAGGTGAGACATGGCAAAGAGCCTTCTAAAGTTATCAAAGCCTCTTGAATATGTCAAATTTGACATGTTTGGATTTTCAGAAAATAAAGTGGAAATGCCTGTGCAAGACACCAATGGTAGCACTGTGATTTCACCAACATAAACTTGGATGTTTTTATATGTATCAGATTCAGAGATTCCTGCTTAGCTTGTTATGATTTGCATGGTTCCTTCTCCTACTTATAACTGACCATGGCTATAGCAAAGCCTTTCCACTATACAATCTCATGATATAGACCAGGAATTTCGGTCTTCAATGCTCACCTCCTATCCAATTTAATTTTCAAAGTTTACGGGTAATTTACCATGTCAAATTTTCATAAGGATTTAATTTGTTTCTTATAGTAGCAACTTACAATGCTCTTCTTCATTTCCTGTAATTCAATTGCAACAAGAAAACTCAACCATGAACATGCTGATATAAAACCATTCCCTATCATCAGCCAGTAAACGTAGACATAAGGAGACTGACAAGAAAGACGCTGTCTGGAAACTGTTCCTCAAATCCTGAAACCAATTGTCATCATAACACTGTAACTGCTTGAACACACCACCCAGGGGTAATCAAAAATGGAAAGAACTTAATGAAGGGAGGGCAGAGAGATAGAGAATCTTGGAAGTTTAAAAGCTAGACATAACTAGACAATGACAGCATTTAGATGTCAATCGATTGATACCTCTTGAAAGCTATCATGGCTTCAAACGGTGTGATTACAGGAGCCAAAAACTCTTTGCTGTCCAGCAGAGCCGTCTGGGCACAGGAGACATAGATGAAAACATCGCACTGCAGCAAGAATAAAATAGCCATCAGAGATTCTGAGCTAGTCTTGCCCATGGGGTCAAGAAAAATAATATTCCACGCATTGGAGTGTGCCTCAGGGAAGTTAGCAAGCTTTGCAGGATTTGGTCTCCCCATGGCAAGAGTATATGCCTTTTTTCCAGCTCCAGTAACCAGCTCTTTCATTTGATGTATCATATGAAGGTAGCCGGCTTCAACACAATTTGAGAGTAAGAGAAATGTCCCAACAAAAGCACAAGCATAATCATTGCAAAGCTTTTCTCCTAGCGGCAGATGTAAGATATGAAACTTTGAAACATAGTGCAAGACAACCAGAGATTAACAACATGTCAAGATAACATCTGAATCTGTCACATCTTTCTTTTCCAGCCATAAATTGATCAAATCTTCATGAGCTCTCTTTTATTAGCCCCCTCACATACAGCAATTCTATCCAATTGTATTTATATTTCTCTTAGATCATCTTGAAGATATACATTGACAACGTCTGATTACAGAATATAATATGGTTATTTCGAATCATCAATAATGTAAACAATGTACATAGCTTATATTAGACCACCCTACCCCCAAAATGAATGCAACTTTTAAATCATGAACTACGGGAAAGTGTTAGATTGGGCAGAGATATACGTTTTAAGACTAGTTCAAAGTAGCACAGGACTAACATATTGTGAGCACTTATAAACCTTTCAGAAAGCACATAATCCTTCTGCCAGAAGGACAAGTTTAGTATTCCCAGAAAGAGGAAGACTGGCTACTTAAACACAAGCACTCCACCAGAAATTATGAGCAAAACATACCAACACCGAGGGTCCCCACCAAAATCCCAACAATATTAGCATCTTTTGCTTTCTCCACCAGGAAGTATCTGCATGATATTAGAGTGAATTTAATGCTATGCCGATTCCAGAAACAAATTACAAACTTTCATTGTATCTATCAAGAAGATTAGAAGTAGTAGGGCCCCGGGGGTGAGACAGAAGCAACAATTTCGTTGAAATAATACCTACACTTAAGTATCCTTCTCTGTTGTGATAAATCTGTCACCAAGCGATCTTCTGTCGCATCATATCTGACTGCGGGTCGGGCATCGGACCCGAAGGCCCTTGGCGGGCGGGTGATGTTTAATTATTGTTTTCTAGAAAATGACGTGAATAGTCTATCAACTTTGATTTAATATAATTTTCGAATTTTTAATTTATTTAATATGACCATTAAATTTACAACTAATATATTATATCATCATTGCACTTTTAGTTGGTTCAATGATCCCTAAATATTGTCATTTCACTAATTTAATTTTATGGACAATATTAAACATTTTCATGTAATCTAAAGATTAGAATTAGAGGTGATTGTTTCCGGTCCGATATCCAAAATTGAGAATTGGGGATCAAACTAGATGGTCTGGGGACCGAGAATTGATGCTTCAAATGCTTACTTTTGCAAACTAGTAATTAAGTGCTTCAAATTTACGATAATGCAATATTTTCTACAAATGCTACTTGGAAGTTTTTTTTTTTTTTTTGGTTATTTTCTAAGCAGAAGAATTTACACAAAGTTTCCTGCGCTTATAAAATTCCATTGCTTCGTGATCAATATCATTTTCCAAGATTCTTTCCAAGATTCAGGAAAATTTTCTTATTTTCCTTCTTTTTCTGTCTTCCATCATTCTTGAAGTCGCCTGAGTCGCCTGAGTGGCCGCTGCTTCTTCCTCATCATCGATCAATGGGGGCGTGGTTGCCGAATGTCCAAGATGCATTGAAGTCGCCTGAGTCGCCTGTGCATGAGTCTCCTGTGCATGAGTCGCCTGAGTCGTCTGTGCACGACTCGCCTGAGTCGCCTGAGTCACATGTGCACGAGGAGGACCCCATTCAGGCGCAATCTTCGGAGAATGTGAACATTGAGATTCAGACGGTGTCTCCTCAATTGCGCGCCTCGAACTCCAACGAAGCGCCTGGTCAAGATTTCGTCGGACAAGTACGTGCCCTCGAGGAGGACCCCATTTAGGCGCAATCTTCAGAGAATGTGAACATTGAGATTCAGACGGTGTCTCCTCAATTGCGCGCCTCGAACTCCAATGAAGCGCCCGGTCAAGATTTCGTCGGACAAGTACGTGCCCTCTTCTCCGGGAACGTCCTCTCAATTGTCCTCGGCCTGGTTAGGGCCCGTTTGGTTCCGCTTTGGGGAAATGCCCTTGGGAGAATGCAAATACCTTTGAGATAAAGGGGTTTTCCGAAATGCTAGACTGTTTAGTAAACTATAACTGAAAAGTGCTTTAGGCAAATGCAAGACTGTTTGGTAAACATATATTTGAAAAACCCTTTAGTGTAACCAAATTAAGTTTTTAGTTTTAGTATTTTTAAAATTGTAAGAAAAAAATAATGACTATATAACTTTTTACATTTTCATGTTGAGAGTAATATAAAAGATATATTAGTAAATTTATTTAAAAATTATATTAAAAGAATTTGATTATAGATTAGATGCAAAGCTCAACTTTTGGTCTAGGGTTCTTTTAGGTTTGTTTTCAACTTTGAATAATTTTTTTAAAATTATTGTAGTATTAATCATCTTCGTTAATTAATGATCATTCTAGTGTATTGATAAAAAGTTGGCTATTGATTGTCAAAAGATAAAAATGACAAAAAAAAAAAAAGGTGAACCCAACATTTGCAAAGGATTTTTATTATTTTTTTAAAAAATAAAAATAAAATACGATGAAACTTCGTCGCCGATTAATGGCGGTTGAGGTGTGGGGAAGATGATCGGTTTAAAAAAAAAAAAAAAAAAAGGGTCAACGGATGAATAGTAAGTGTGGACTTGCATTTCCGAAATGCTGAAAGCCCAAAGCAGGTCTGGACCTGCTTTGGGCTTTCAGCATTCCAGAGCATTTCAAATGCTAGCATTTGGCCAAGGATGCCTCGGAATGCTGAACCAAACAGTAAAATTTTCCCCAAGGCTTTGGGCTGAAAGCCCCTTGGAAATGCCAACCAAACGGGGCCTTAGTACCATGATAACAGCATATGCTGCCATCCACAATCCAAAACGTGAAATTCAGTATGTTGCATATATCTTTATGTTTTTGATTACATTGTTCTTTTTTTTTTTTTTTACGGAAGATATAGTAGGGTTCGTGGGTTTCGTTACGTCCTCTCAGTTGTCCTCGGCCTGGTTAGTACCATGATAACATTATATGCCGCCATCCACAATCCAAAACGTGAAATTAAGTATGCTGCATATATCTTTATGTTCTTGTTTTTGATTACATTGTTCTTTTTTTTTTACGGAACTTTTGGGGTAACGAAACCATGAACCGGGCAGCCGTGATTATGGCCTTTGTAGATATAGTAGGGTTCGTGGGTTTCGTTATTTGTGTCTTGAGCTTCCAGCATCATTCTTCTTAGGAACGTCCTCCCAGTAAGGGTCGGCTTTAGACAATGACAGCATTTAGATGTCAATCTATTGATACCTCTTGAAAGCTATCATGGCTTCAAACGGTGTGATTACAGGAGCCAAAAACTCTTTGCTGTCCAGCAGAGCCGTCTGGGCACAGGAGACATAGATGAAAACATCGCACTGCAGCAAGAATAAAATAGCCATCAGAGATTCTGAGCTAGTTGTTAATAATTTTTGGATGTGTGCGCGCTGCGGAAGCATGGTTTTGGTATTAGTTATAATTTTTGGTTAGTGACGTGTGCAAGTGTATGATATAGTTTGTAGTGGATGGACAAGGGATAGACTAGGATAATTGAAGGACAAAGAATATGGGATATGGGAAATAATTTCATTAGTTGGATAAAATAATTTTACAATAGTTGAAGGAAATGTTGGTGGAAGAGCTTCATGATATGGAGTATATTCTCATGCTCCTCTCACCCTCTTACATTTGTTGGTTTGCTATGCTCCCCCCTCTTTCCTATTTATAGGGACTAAATACAACATTCTAGATTTATGTGGAATGTTGTCCACTTAGGCTTTTCTAGCTTGTTCTAGAATTTCTTCTTCATCTTGGCTTTTGCTTGCTTGCATTCCCATGTGAATCTTTTAGATTCATTTAGCAACCTCCATTCTCAACAATTCTAGACAATTCTTCAACATGGATGCCGGACTTTTCTTCTTTCTTCCGGAAACTTCATCTAGGGAATTCTAGATTGTAGTTTAGCAACTCTAGGAAATTCTAGAAAATGGATCACCATTTCCAACATAGTCTTGCCCATGGGTCAAGAAAAATAATATTTTACACATTTGGAGAGTGAGAATCGGAACGACAGATCAAGAGGAAAATGCAAAAACTCCATTAGAATATTTAAATAATAAACCATCAACTTAAATTTTTAGAATAATTGGCACTAGTACCACTAAATTTCACAAAACCTTAGAAGTGGCAAAATTACTTTCTGAAGCCTAGGCGTAAGAAAAAACAAAAGACCGAAGTAAAGAAAATCTACTGTGAAAACGCTGACCCCGCTTCCTCTTGCTCTCACCGTTCACCAATGCTCCTCGCCGCAAGTACGAACAAGACCATCATCAAATAGAATTCGAGGTAGGCCAGGAACTCACCAATGCGCACCATCTTGCCATTGCCGCGTGTCCATCCGGCTATCAGCAAGAACACAGTAACAGATACCACCGCGGTTAATAAAGATGCTGAGATTATGAGAACGGGACTGGGATGGTCAAGGGCAAGATAAATCAGTACTGCGGCGCCCCAAACCGCAAAGACGACGAGGGTGAAAAGGAACAACTCTCCAGCCTAGGCAAAGTCCAATACGCCAGAGAACCGCAGGCCGTCACATGCTCGTTGAGGGGCGTTTAGGTCTCCTGCGACAAGCGAACTGTCGGGAGCAGAGGAATTTGGATATCCGTTCGACATGTCCGTCGGCCTCTGAACAACCAATTCTATATCTGGAGCTTGAGTATCTCCGGTTCTTCCAGCAGAGGACTGGTTTGGATTTGTGGCCATGGCCGACGACTCTTGAAGGTCTGGTGCTGGGAGTCGATGGATGATGGACGAGTTAGTTTCTAATATCAACGACAATGCACTATAATCAGATGGGCTAGATCCTAATCCTAAAGGGAGAGGGAATCCAACTATCATGTGAAACCATGAAAAAAGACGGGGGTTAATCAGCTCTATCAACAGACAAATAATGATAAGGGCAACGACCTGAGGAGGAATCTCATCTAACATCATCTACAGAATAGGGTAGGTTTCTTCCCCAAGAAACAAAAAGAAAAAGAAAAGTGTTTTAATATTTTAATATTATTCAAAAAAAAAATCGATAAAAGGGTATCCGAACTCTGGGCCGTGAACAAGAGACCCGGACCAGATTCTGTCCCCGGCCATTCCTGGCCTTCTCACGGCTGAAAAAGCGAACTTGATAAAGCGAGGAGGTTCGTACCTTGATAAAGCGAACTTCCAGAACACGAACGATGATCGAGCGAGCGAGCAGATGTTCCGAAACTCGTCACCGGTCGAGGATGAGCGCTGGTATTTGAAGTTTCGGCTTGTCGAACTTCTCACGGCTGAAAGACAGACCCAAAAAAGCGTGCCCCTCGGGTGATGATGACACGGGCACAGCAACGACCGCCACGAAAGTCTCAAGCTTCTCAGATTTGCTTTTGCTCGAATCCTCCCTCGAATTCTAGAACGACCAATCCATGAGAACAAGGCAAAACCCGGCTGCGAGCGAGGCTTATGAAGTGGCCACGACGAATAAGGAGGAGGTAGATAAACCCCACCCTGGTGACGAAAGGGGTATTCTCAAGTTATTTTCCTTCAAGATTTGCAGCACCATTTCAGTTGGGCCCACAGTAACCATGGCCCAATTCTTCTTCTTCTTCTTTTTTTGAAGTCGAGACAGTCTTACCTCTCAATTTCGATTAGGCTACTTTGCACCAACTTGATCCATTCTTAATGGTGATGCAACAAACGCCAGGCGCAATGTTTAGGAGTTTTGGATTTGATGTTTATCAGGAATTATTAGCCATTTTTAAAATGTGTTCTAATGAAAACTATTAGCAAGCTAGAAGCAATAATTGACCTGTTTCCATTCCCAAGTTGTGTAGTGTTATAGATCTATTGAATATTGAACTAAAACGGGTGGGACAGAAAAAAAAAATCATTTACTTAACCAAAAGAGCCATAACATAAGCTATCTCCCCAAATTAGACTAAAATCTTTTAAATTAACCACATAAATTGTGTACTTATTCACATCTTGAAATACTTGATACTGCAAAATATAAATCTTATTCATCTAATAAGTTTTGTCTATTCTTTCTAACTTAAATTTTGATTCTGTGAATAAATTATGTATATGCATCTTTTTCAATTCCATCATTAAGAAGGGATAATATCTAAAACTGATAAATATTTCGAAAGGATATTCATTATAGTTCTCAAAAAATTTCCATGAGGAAAAATGTTTAAATAGATAAATATTGGACTCTCTATGCGCTTTGTTATTTGAAATTCAAACTCAATAAACAACACAACAACCGGTTACTCATTAATATCACAGTAAATAAGAAGTTTCTTTTACTTTTTTTCCCTTTTGAATTAACACAACATCCACCTCATACAAAGCTCTTAATTACACAAAGTCTGGGCTCGGAAATATACCGACTTAGTTATGGAATCAATATGCCCCTCGTGCGATGCAATGCTTTTATCCCTTTGAATTTTTATTATTGAAACATCCATTGAAATTAGAGCAAGAATCGGAACGACAGATCAAAGAGAAAATCCCCGGCGAATTGAATTTCGAGTACAAAAGACCAAACAAGGTGCGGAAAAAGAAGAAGATGCAGGCGTGGAAAAAAACTTGCAATTTCCAACTCTACAATGGAGTGCACCAAAGGGCATTGAAAAAAAACAACCATCAACCATAGACCCTTCGAAAGGAGAAAGAAAATCCATGCAAACGCCGACCCCTCTTCGTCCTGATCACCGTTTATCAATGCACTTTGTCGAAAGTGTTGCGATTAAGGCGAGCGATCGAACAATAATATAGACAGAAAAAGAAAAATAAATCGGATACCAGATTTACGTGGTTCAGTCGTAAAGGCCTACGTCGGGGAAGCGGCGGCGAATTTCAATATAGATCAAGCGATACAAGGAGATTACACACTCAAGTCACTCAAACACTCTCCGGTGTTTCCCAAACCCCAATTTATCCAAACCCAAAGTGTTTATAAATAAACAACTCACTTGGTATAAATTCACGCGCACAAAATTACCGCGTATTCAAGCTCGAACGAAACGCTCTACGTACACCTGGTTCGCGTACGTACGAAATCGCGTATCAAAGTTTCTCGTGGAATCTTGGTTCGGCGGACGTGCGGCTTCTTACGTAGAGTTTTCTCTCTCGCATGTATGTGCAGCGGCCAAGAAGCTCAAGAAAAAACCCTCACTGTCGGCGTCCCTTTTATGTGTGTGTGCCCAAGGTCAAAAGTTTGACCTTGGGCCCCACTATCCTTTTTAATTCTTCACGTGCAGGGCTTCAACGAATTCAAAAGAAGAAAACTCCTATAATATTTTATAGGTGTGCCCATCTGGGCCCCATGGTCTTCCTTTTATTTTCTCACGCGTGCAGAGAACTCCTTCATGCCAAAACCCACGAATTGATTTCCTTCAATTCGGAATCCTCAGGCTTCTCGGCAAAGAACTTTCCTCCTTTATTTTATTTTATTTTTCTTCTTTTAGTCCAGCAAATCGTGTTTTGCAATTACTCAAACTCGAGTCATATTTAACAATCTCCACCTGGCCGACGTTTGAGCCAAATTATACGCTTCATAAAAATTCAAACTTTCTTCTACTTTCCCATACCACGCTCAACCGCCACGTATATTATCCAAGTCCAAGCCTCGCCAACTTCGCCATAACCGAGGACCTCATCGAATACCAACTCCACATGCACCTTTAATCTGCTCCGCAAGGATTTTCTGACATAACCTCCTCAACCGCAGATAAAGTAAAACCATTATTGCATCCATATATGTCAGGAGATCGAATACGTACCTTGTCAATATCAGCAATTACAGCAACCATTGGCTCTATAGGCTCCACCTCGCTATGAGCACAATCCGTGTCAATTACTTTGCTAGTACCCGTATATATACCTCGGGAGTTTCGGTCGCAACTCCACCTCAAGCCGAACACCGTTCAAATCCGTTTGAATACTGCTATAATCACTCATAGCCAAAAATACTGGAGACTCATCAAGGGTAACTTCTCTGCTGTCAACAAGTGAATTAATATCCGGGCACCACAACTGATTGCCCCACTCACCTTGTGCATAGCCATGGAATATGCACATTGCCCTCCAATCAAGCTTACCATCAATCACTCGAAAATAACACGGGCAACCAAACATTCTAAGAATAGAATAATCAGCAACGTTACCTGATCATACTTCTTTAGGAGTCCACCATTCAATAGCAGTTGATGGGGATCTATTCACCAGGTAGCTTACCGTACTTAGCACATCAGCTAGAATTTTCCTAGCAATACCAGCACTAGAGATAATTTTATGGGCCATCTCTAGTAATGTTCTTCTCGTCAATTCTACAAATTGTTGTGATTTATTGACACTAGTGCGGTGTTTCACTATGTCATCTTTCATGCAGAATTTACTTGCCAACTCTGAGCAGAACTCCATGCTATTGTCAGTCCGCACATGCTTGATCGACTTACCAGTCTCCGTCTCGATCAAAGCTCTTGACTGCATGATCCTGACACCAGCATCAAACTTGTGCCTTCGCACAACCACCCAGGTCTTCCTCGAGCAGTCAAATGACTCTCGAACAGATGCATCCGACGTCTCCACAGCGAAATTTGTCACTGTCTTACCTTGAAGTTTATACAAGCCTCCTTGCTTGATTCCTTTCATTATCACCAAGGCACCTCGTACAACCTTCGAACTCCACCTTTTGAAGAATACCCGCAATTAACCGAATCTAGGGCACCCAAGGAAATTAAGTTCTTTTTCAACTCGGAATATGCCTTACTCCGGTCAATGTCCTCACAATACCATCATGCATTCTGATTTTAACATCACCAACACCCACAACATCGCACTCGGCCGTTGTTCCCTAATTGGACTTTACCACTACCCGTGCACTGATAAGTGATAAACCAGTTTCTATTTGGTGTGACATGAAAAGAACAACCAGAATCCAAAATCCATCCATCAAGCGATGAATCATTAGTGACAGATAAGACATAATCGGCACTATCTGCTACAGCTGCAACATTATCTGCAGAATCAACCATAACTCCTTTACCCTTCTCATTCTTCAGCTTGAGGCAATCCCTTCTAAGATGCCCCCTCTTGCCACAACTCCAACAAACAACATTAGCAGTCCTAGACTGACTACGCCTATTTATATTAGTACTACTATTACCCACACGAGTTATAGATCTTCCTCTATTTTCACCTACTAAAGCAGCGAGATACAAAGGTTCGCAGATTCTCTTCTACGAATGTCCTCGCCGAATTAAATCTCGAACCCCATCAAACGTCAAACTTGTTGACCAAGAGGAATTACTAACATCGCAATGTAGTATTCCAACTATTAGGCAATGAGGATAGCATAATCAAAGCACGTACCTCATCTTCAAAATCAATCTCAACTGAACTCAATTGACTAACAATCACATTGAATTCATTGATATGATCTGCAACTGACGCACCTTCGCTCATCTTCAAATTAAATAGACGTCGCATCAAACAGACCTTGTTGATTGCAGAGGGCTTCTCATACATATCCGACAGGGCTTGCATCGGATCAACAATGGTCTTCTCCTTCAGGATGTTAAACGCGACGTTACGAGCCAACGTCAGCCGAATAACACCCATAGCTCGTCTATCCAGCAAATCCCAATCAGCTTGCTTCGTTGCCTCTAGTCTCTCCCCAGATAAGGGCAAGTGCAGTTTCATATGATAAAGATAATCTTCAATCTGCATCTTCCAGAAACTAAAATCCTTCCCATCAAATCTGTCGATTCTCACTTTTACTTCTTCTGTCGCCATCGATTCGCTTCAACTCAGCCAAGCTCGGCTCGATACCAATTGTTGCGATTAAGGTGAGCGATCGAACAATAATATAAACAGAAAAAGAAAAATAAATCGGACACCAGATTTACGTGGTTCAGTCGTAAAGAACTACGTCCACGGGAGAGCAGCAGCAAATTTCAATATAGATCAAGCGATACAAGGAGATTACACACTCAAGTCACTCAAACACTCTCTCGGTGTTTCCCAAACCCCAATTTATCCCAAACCCAAGTTTATAAATAAACAATTCACTTGGTATAAATTCACGGCACAAAATTACCGCGCATTCAAGCTCGAACGAAACGCTCTACGTACACCTGGTTCGCGTACGTACGAAATCGCGTATCAAAGCTTCTCGCGGAATCTTGGTTCGGCGGACGTGCAGCTTCTACGTAGAGTTTTCTCTCTCGCATGTATGTGCAGTGGCCAAGAAGCTCAAGAAAAAACCCTCACTGTCGGCGTCCCTTTTATGTAAGCGAAGTGAATAGATTGTGATACAATTCATAGAAGACTCCTTGAAACTTCATGTTATCTTTATTTTGTTTATACTTCTTAGTAGAATTTTGGATGAGAGAATCGACGTGAAGCTTTGCACGTAAAATCCTTTCGGTGCTTGATCCATTTGAGCCAATTCATTCACTTACATTTTAGCAGGGTTCATAACAAGATAAGAAGAGAAACTTGCTCAATTTACCAATATCAGATGGTGCCTCATTGTTGGTGGCCTTTACACAGAGGTCGATTTCAATTTTCTGTCCTCACTGTTTATGCTTCGGAGTGTTTATTTTTCTTGTTCTTCTTGTTCTTCTTGTTCTTGTTCGTCTTCTTCTTCTTCTTGATGGTAGAAATCTCCGTCAACTTTAATTTTTTTTTCCTCTCTTTTCTAATTAATTCTTTTTTATTTCTTTCTTCCCCTTCCACCATTTGCTAATAAAGTTTTATTTATAGAAAAATTTACTAATATACCTAAAATACTAATATCTTATAATATTGAATTTTATATTATGAGATAGAATTAAATTCGAATATAAAAATAAAAATAATATTAAATTAAAAAATATTTTTTATTTTGAATTTTATATTATAATTCAAATATTATTTATATTGAAATATAATTTTAAAATTTATTATTTTAAGAATTTTTTATTTGAGAAAAATGTTTCCTATTACTGATATTAAAAATCTTATTCACCTTTATCTCACCCCCATGGAATAATTTTATTTGGCTTATATTTCTTTGTTATTCGACCTTATCCTATCTTGAATTTTATCCCAACTACCAAACATAGTCTAAGGGTGTCAATCTATGGGAGTCGACAATTGCAATTACCACAAGAAATTAATATATCATCCATTAAACCCTTATGTTGTTAAATGTTCAAAATCATTTTTTTTCAAGAATAGTATTACTATTAGTACCGAGGTTCAAATATCTACATGCTTTACTATTTAGAGCATGAGCCAAAAGATAAATTTAATAGCCTTTGATCCAAGTCTAGGTCTTTATGAGAGAGAATCATGGATCTGCCTTCTGGTGCATTTACAGAAAACTGCCGTCATCATGTGAGGGGCAAATGTAAGTTTCATCTACTTCAATGCTCCAATTTGATTACTGAATGATTGAAGGAAGCATTCGAAACTGAGGTCGTACTGCCTATAAGTGTTTCTCTTCTTCTTCTTCTTCATCAA
The DNA here is from genome assembly GCA_014182565.1 of Eucalyptus marginata. NCBI lineage: Eukaryota > Viridiplantae > Streptophyta > Magnoliopsida > Myrtales > Myrtaceae > Eucalyptus > Eucalyptus marginata. The sequence continues at coordinate 1,328,119 of CM024585.1, forward strand.
TTACGTCTTGAGAAGGCGGAGAAATTGCTCTGACAGATCACGGGCCCGTAAGCAGAATGTTACAAATTGTTTAAAATGTTCTTCTGGTCACTGTTTGCTGGTCGCTTACTGGGAATTGTTCGAACGTTGCTGGAACGAATGCAGCAGGACGAACGGCGGGTTTTAGGTTGCAGAGCTCTTGTTGACTTTATGAGCGGCCAAGTGAGCACTTGCATGGAATATTACAGGGGCCTTCTCTTGCGAAACATAAAAATAAATAAAGACCATACTCCACTAGGTTAGGCCCATGAGCAAGCAAATACAAAGAAACTCATTCAATGAGACACATACCAATAGACTTTCCAATAAGAGGTTTTCCAATACCTTCCCAGAACCAGTGACGGCACGCGCACAAGTACCAGGCCCTGTCAATGCTAAAGGAATTCGAACATGATATTGATCACAAAGCTTTGAAATGCGTTTTAAAGGAATTTTTCCTATTGAAAATCGCCCCACGGAACATTTGGCGAGGCACCGGGCGAGCCAAGGATGATATTAGGCTATTAGCCCCGCCCCATCCCGTTAATCAACCATGTTCATATTTGTTGAGAAGTATAGCTAAGTAGAATCCCACTCATAAGATTGTGGGACTTTTAATAACTAGTTATAGATAATATAATTCAAAATTGTAACGAAAATTCCGATCAATTATGTGTTTTAAATAAATAATTTTAAAACTTTTATAGTTTTTCCCATACGAGGCACAGTGCCCCTGAGAAGACTATCCCCACTCCTCCTCCTCCTGCTGCTCGAGGCAAGGCAAGGCGGCAAAGCGCTGCCCTACCCAGTGTCCATTCTTAATGTCATTGATAACTAGATCACATTGTTATCTAATAAATGATAATCTTTTACTACTCCCACCCATACCCAATTAAATTCAACATTCCGTTAAATTAGATGGAGACAAATCAATACGCTTGCTAAATAATCAAAGGCGTTATTTGAGATATAGTGCGCTGCTTCAGTAGTAGATAAAATTAGGTGTCGACGTAGATGGGTTTCGATAAACTTCTTCTCTTAATTTTTAGCTAGAGATAAGGGTAACTTGTGAGTGAAATAAGATTTGAGCATGAAATATTTGCTTTTTAGAAAATGCAAGATAGGGGAATTTTGAGCAAATTTCAAGACTTGTGCGAGTTCCCTGGTTGGAGAATCTCCTCAGAGAAGGGTCATCTAAGATAGGGTTTTTCTTTCCATGTTAAACTCCTATTGTATCACGGGCAGGGTAAGAAGCAATTCCAACTTCAAGGGGTTAGCCAAGTTAGTAAGCCGACTATAAATTAGCATTCTGAGATTCAATGGATTGCGATTACTAACATAGTTGGGGTTCTTGAAATCGCGTTCTTCACAAATATGACAAAGAATATTTGAGAGATCATATGTTCTTCTGAAACCCCGTTTGACCATTTTGCTTGGGAGGGTGACGAATTTAGCATGTTTTGGGCTCATGACCAGCAATCTTGATCCTATGATGGTAACTTCTAACTCCGTGACACATCCAAACCGATATCGTCCGCATTATTTAGAGACGAGGTGATCTCTTCTAGGATTTCTTCTCATCAATCCTCGAAGATGTAGAACTCATTAGGTAAGTGCGGATGCACGGCTCTCATGATCGCGTTCTTCATCGGCTTTGACTTTTGAATTGAGCAATGGAATTTTATAAGCGCAGGAAACTTTGTGTAAATTCTTCTGCTTAGAAAATAACCAAAAAAAAAAAAAACTTCCAAGTAGCGTTTGTAGAAAATATTGCATTATCGTAAATTTGAAGCACTTAATTACTAGTTTGCAAAAGTAAGCATTTGAAGCATCAATTCTCGGTCCCCAGACCATCTAGTTTGATCCCCAATCCTCAATTTTGGATATCGGACCGGAAACAATCACCTCTAATTCTAATCTTTAGATTACATAAAAATGTTTAATATTGTCCATAAAATTAAATTAGTGAAATGACAATATTTAGGGATCATTGAACCAACTAAAAGTGCAATGATGATATAATATATTAGTTGTAAATTCAATGGTCATATTAAATAAATTAAAAATTCGAAAATTATATTAAATCAAAGTTGATAGACTATTCACGTCATTTTCTAGAAAACAATAATTAAACATCACCCGCCCGCCAAGGGCCTTCGGGTCCGATGCCCGACCCGCTTTGTGCCGGTCCCGCCCATTGATCATATAACAACGGACGTTGACAGCCACCACCATTTGCATAGTTGCAATAGTTAAGAAGACCTATTAACGCACAGTCATACCTCTAGATGACGCTTTACATAGACCAGACTCTTAGTAATGCTATAGTTGCAAGAGCTTGAATAGTTTCTACGTGATCTACTGATGTATGATGGAGATTATTGAGGTGGTCAATGAACCAACGGCAAGCGTTGGATACAGAACGTTTGCTGACTCAGGAAGTTTTTTTTTTTTTTGGAGGCAGGGAGAATAATCATCTTGTGACGCCCGTGCCAGTAAACCTCCCGGGTGACGCTAGCGCAGGACCCACCACCACGGCGTCACGCTTAATACCACTAGCGACCACGCTGGGATTTGAACCCGTCTCCTTTGTGAGGGGGATAAAAGCCCAAGCCAACGTAGCCACCACATGGGGTGGTACCGACTCAGGAAGTTCTTTCCTCCTTAATCTTCTAATCAGAGGTTGGACCCTGTTTGACGTTGACACTGCCCCTCACCCCTTACCCTCACCCTTATCCTCACCCTCATCCTCCCCCAACCCCAGTACCATCCCAACCACAACAAATATAAAGTTCCCACTCCACACACAAGAAATGCATGAGACAGACGGGTCAGAATGTAAGAAAAGTACAGTGGCATTGAAAAATTTATGTTAAGTATGATCCCACTTAGCTAGACTGTACAAAGAGCAGGTCATTGTCAACAGCTGTATTTGTAAAAGAGTATTATTATCAATTCAATTTTGCAGATAGTGGCAAAATAAATCACAAACTTATGCAAATTGGATTCAAATGCAGCAAGTAGAGATTCAGGGAATAATCTCTTGAGCAAGGACAGAGTTCATATCAAGCCACATAAAAATAGATTTAAGGAAGGCCTAGCCTCTTCTCCTTGCCAGCTTGAGGACCTTTACAAAAAACACTTAAAAGAACACAATATATCTCAAATTTACATACCAGTGACAAATTTCGGAACATCTCCTTGCTTGCTTGATCATCGTTCGTGTTCTGGAAGTTCCCTTTGTCGAACCTCCTCGTTTTGTTTTACTTTAAGGAAACATGAATGTCTCGCGTAATGCTTGAGCATATGGACTGAAATCGATGATGTTTTGTGCATTGTGTTGAAACGGGCCACCAATTGTTTGTGAAAAATGTCTAAACGAAGCTGTGTTCTTGTTTGAGGACCCTTTGATAGTCCATTTCATTTGGAAATCGCAACATCCGTCTTCGACCCATCCATTTTGCGTTCTTTCCCCGCGGCGAGTCAAGGTGGTGATCAGTGATGATGACACGGTGGCATTAGACTGACCTGTCTCATGATGACGGTAAGTGATTAGTACATGATGGTGTCCGTGATTCGGCAAAGGCCAGGAATGGCCGGGGACAGAATCTGGTCTGGGTCTCTCTGGTTCACGGCCGGGAGTGGCCGGAGGTTGAGTCTGGGCTTAAGTTGGTGTAGCGAGTTTTGGGCCAGCCCGACCCCTTTTATCGATTTTTTTTATAATAATAGTACTAAAATATTAATTTTTTTCGAAATTAAAACACTTTTGAAAGGGAAAAAACCCTCTAGGATCGTGCCGATGAGATTATAATTTGCTGTCGTTGATATTAGAAACTAAAAACTCTCTAGGATTCCCTCTCCCCCCTAGGAATAGGATCGTGCCGATCGGATTATAATGCGTCGTCGTTGATATTAGAAACTATAACTCTTCCATCATTCATTGACTCCTATCAATCAATGGCGTCGAATCCACCACCAGAACTTCAAGAGTCATCGGCCATGGTGTCATCTCCGAACCAGTCCATTGCTGGAAGAGCCGGAGATACTCAAGTTCCAGATTTAGAATTGACTATTCAGAGGCCGACGGACATGTCGAATGGATATCTCAACTCCTCTGCTCTGCTCCCGACAATTCGCTCGTCGAGGGAGACCAAAATGCCCCTCCACGAGCACATAACGGCGAGCCATTCTCTGGCTTATTTGTCCTTGCCTGGGCGGAAGAGTTAACACTTCTCCTCCACGTCGTCACCGCGGTTTTGGGTGCCGCACTCCTGATTTATCTTGCCCTCAACCATCCCAGTCCTGTTCTCATAATCTCAGCGTCTTTATTCACCGTGGTGGTATCTGTTACTCTGTTCCTGCTGCTAGCCGGATGGATGCGCGGCAATGGCAAGATGGTTTGCATTGGGGGTTTTCTGGCCTGCCTCAAATTTTATCTGACTGTTCTTGTTCGTGTTGTGAAAATATGGCTACGAAATTGGTAGAACAATTAAGACGGATATTCAGAGTACTCAAATCGGACTTTGAGGCATGATATCACTTTCTTTAAGGATTTATTTGCCCCACAACGTTGCTAATGGTTACCGGCAAAAATCCTCCAGGATATAACAAAGTCTCGGATGAGAATACTAAATAGCAATTTTAGTATTTTTCCAGGGTCTCTCTAGGAAACAATCGAAAAATTGGTTGTAGTTTTCAGAAAGAAGACTCGAAAAATGATCACATTTTTTCTTCTGAAAATTGACAAGTATATATATGAAACAGTCTTGCAACTCTTCGTGAAAATTGCCAAAGAATGAACAAACACATCCTTTAGAAAATTGTTCGGATAAACAAATGCAACCCTTCGGAAGAAGTCGAAAACTTGCAAACCGAATAAGTAATTTTCCAAAGGTTGTCTTGAAAAGACACAAACAAAATTCGGAATAATAATAATTTTTTTAAAATAAAATTTCGAATTTTCATTTTTATATTTTATTTCTGAAAATTCTCAAAAATAAAAGGCAACCTTTGAATTGATTAAAAATTAATAAAAATGAATAAATAAATAACAAAGGGATTAGTGCTAATTAAACTGCGGGCGCGAGGCGTGCTAAGTGCGTCAAATAATCGCGCAATTATTTGCGCACCCGCACGCGAGTATGGTGGGGTCTAGCCCCACCCAATCATTCCTTTGAGTACATAAAGGAAATCCCACACTTTTAAATTGGCCCACTTCTTCCCATTTTTTTACGTGGGACAAGCAAAAAACACTTAGTTTGTTTTGACAAACAAACCTCCATCAGTTCGTACTTGCGATGAGACGATTTGGTAAACAGTGAGAGCAAGAGGAAGAAGCGGGGTCAGCGTTTGCATAGTAAGGTCTTTTGTTTTTTTGTTTTTTAACGCCTAGGCTTCATATAGTGATTTTGCTACTTCACTGTAGGGTTGGAGATTTTGCATTTTTTTTTTCTTCCGTGTTTGCATCTTCTTTCTTCTTCTTTTCCCGCACTCTGTTTGGTCTTTCGTTACTCAAATTCAATTCGCCAGGATTTCCTCTAGATTTGTCGTCCCGAATCTCACTATAATTTCAAATGATATTTAAAGGAAGCAAATTCAAAGAGAGAGGAGGATCGCATAACGGGCTTATTGATTTTCCACAACTATGTCGGTAATGTTTCCAAGCCTAGACTTATTTGATCAAGAGTTTTGCATGGGGTGTACGTCGCTATAAATTCAAAAGGGCAAAAAAGAAAGTAGTTTCTCATCTTAAGAGAAGCTTAAAGGTATTGATATGTTTTATCTCCCAATTTTCTTATCCTTCCTCGCGATATGTTTTATCTCCCAATTTTCTTATCCTTCCTCGCTAGCCGGGGGATTTTTAAGATAGCCTTTAACTGTGGGGAAACGAGCAACTGGCAATTATTTAATTAATTGATTATAACTATTATCCTTTCGAAATGTATTAAAAGAGACAAAAGTATTTTGTATATTATAACAGTTATCTTTCCAAAATATTATCCCTTTCAAGTTTTATCTCTTATTCATCTTATAATTCAAAAGATGAAAAAATATATACATATATTGATGGATAATTTATTCAGTAAATTGAAAATTAAATTATGAAGGGAAATAATCTTATCAGACAGATGAATAAGATTTATAATTTGAAGGATATTTCAAGATGGCAATGAATACACATTTAGTTTAGAGTTATAGCTTATGTTATGACTTTTTTGCTTAATGTTCATTAAGTATAGATACTACATTAACACTAATCTAGTTATAGCTTATGACTTTTTGCTTAATGTTCATTAAGTATAGATATTACACTAACACTAATCTACTTTAAAAAAGTTAAATATTACAACACAACTTATTTATTAAAAAAAAAAAAGAAGTAAAAAATTTAATATACTGACATTTCATTCGATCAAAGGTCCTTTCGAAATCCACTTATTTTAAAAATGTATCTTAAGTCGCTTAAAGAAAACGTTATTTAGTAGAAAATAAATATGAACATAGTTTTAGTAAAGTTCAAATAACTGGAAATTTGATTCAAAAAAAGATAAGAGAGAAGTTCGTAAGCTTTTCGTAAGCCTTACTATAGTAGTTTGTTGTTGGCATAATTTTTTTAAGTACTACAATTCTGATAAAATCTAGCTAATGGATAAAAAGAGATGATCTCGAGCTCTGATTTAGAAATTGAAAAGATTATATTGTTGAAATTGGATGGCCACGTTTGCACTATACTTTGTCTTCCTGATTGTCATCAAGTGGCTCACATTCGCCCAACAAATATTGTTTTATTGATTTGTTTTCTCCAAGCTTTGATCTTTTATGGAGTACGAATTTCAAGAAAGAAAGCGCATTAAAGAGAAAGCACGTCAAATTTATTCTCTAATATTCACCTCTTGTTGATTTTAAATTTGCAAAGAATTCAAAATAGACAAAATATTTTCAAAATAATTACTATTATCCTTACGACACATTTATCCCTTTCAAATTTTATCTCTTATTCATTTTAAAAATTGAAAAAGTGAAAACATATAAAATTATTGATATACATAACTTATTTAGTTAATTAAAAACTAAGTTAGAGAGAGAAGTCTATATCATTTCCATATTTTGAAGTAAAACATATTTCGTCATGTGAATAAGTTGTCGGTTTATTTAGCTAATTTAAGTCATGTTAATATATTTTGAAGGATAGCCTCTTAAATGGATTTTTTGCTTAATAATCATTAGCTATAACTATCACAATAATTTATGACAAATAGAAGTTAAAAAGTTTAAGTTATTTGAAACATGCATATTGACATTTCATTCAATTTTAGATACTTCTTTTCAAATCCATTTATTTGGATATGTCCCATATCCATCAAAGCAAATCTATTCGGTAGGAAAAAAAATGAATATAACTTTATATAAAGTCCATGTAATTGAAATTGTTTCAAGAAAAGATAATAGAGAAGCTCATAAGTTTTAATGTATCACTTTGTTGTTCAACATATATATTGAATACTACAATTTAAATAAAATATAGATAATGGATAAAGAAAGATGATCTCAAGCTTTAATGTAGCCATTTGAAAGATTGAATGAAAGTGACATTTGAATGACATTAATAAAGAAACCCATGTACTCTAAATTGAAAAAAATTTAAATTTATAAGGAAAATGACAATAATATAATCTTATTTTCTGATGGTTGCACAATACACTAATTTTTTTTTTTTTTTTTTGGGCCTGTTACGATACACTATTTTACAAAGTATCGAATTTAGACTTATAAGCTGCATGATTTTAGATTTAATTCCTTAAAAATAATCCAGGTCAAGTCCTAAATCTACTTTGAACTTTACTTTTTCTAAAAGAAAAAACTTACTTTCACACAGTAGTCCCAAATCTGCCCTCATTTTGTTCAAAAATCGCTCTTCATCGTCCCTAATTTGTCTGATTTTCATAATAAACTAGTGGCAAGGGTTTACAGGGTTAGATTTAAGATTAGTTTGGAAGGTGGAGTTTATTTTAAAACCAAATAATTTTTGAGGTAAATGAACTAAAGCTGGCGATTTTTTAGACAAAAAAAAAGTTTGGAATAACTTTGGGATTTAATTTAAAGTTTGGGATATTTCGTGAGGCAAAAAAAATTTAGAGCAGAAATCAAAGACTTAAAGTTAGAGTTTTTTCAGATAAAAAATATTCGAAATAAAATTGGGTGGATCCTAATTTTGAGATTTTATTAAAAGAATTAGTCGGGTTGAGAGCATTGTCAATGTCCAAGGGCAACATTACTCAATTGTGTTTGTGTTGTGATCTGTCCTGAGGTTTATGATGAGTTTTAGGTTTTCTTGGCAGACGAACTGGTTTTTCAACATTTCATTGTTCTTGTGATATTCTAAATGCAAGCCAGCCTCCAGTCCAAAGAATTACTTGAGAACATCAAGGCATCAACAATTGATGATATAAAGATCTACACAAATGGAAAATGCAAACAATGAATTAGACAACGGTAAGTTCGCGGCTAAGGAATTCTGCTCGATCAATTAACTCCCTTGGAATAAAAGATTTGGATGATGGAGGGGGATTAGATCCAGGCTGTGTTAAAATTCGATTCTCATCCTGCACAAAGTAAAGAAACCATACATGATTTTCACAAATAACTCCTATACGATGTGTGAATGGCACAACGTTTACTGTAAGACAGCAACAATCCACCATAGTTACTCTGGTGAAACAGAATGTCTTCTAACAAAATCCCAGATAGAGTATAAGAAAGCGCAGAAGATTCCAAATGCAGATCCGGACTAGGTCCAGTAGAAATACAAAAGTATAGTTTTCTGAAACATCATAAGAGTAAAAGAAGTACATACAAACACTAGAAACTCATGAAAAACTATGTAAAGAATTTGCTAAAGCCAGCAATATCATACTGTTGACCAAATTGCGCTTTATGCATCCCAAATATTATGAATAGAGAAAGACTCCTGTGCATCCACAATATCTATTCAGCAATTTAAAATTTGTTACTGAAGTAAAGATCTACCGGACTGATGCAGGAACAGAAAACACATCGTATTAGATGAATGTACATACTCGAAGGTATTTGTAAAACCAACAACCTGGATCAGTATTCTTATCAGGATGGTATTGAATTGAAAGTCTTCTATATGCCTTCTTTATTTTTGAATCAGAAGCTCGAGGTTCTAACCCAAGAATGCTAAATGGCTCAAAAACTTGAATTTATGCACGCCAGGAAAAAGACAACTCAATGAGAAGCAACATTCAAGAAACTCACATTCATAAGCATTGATGGCAATAAGAGAAGACAAATATAAATGCCAAGAAAGAAAGCTCTAATAACTAGCACAGGTACCAACAACAGCATGATAGAAAGGATAATAGAAAAGTTCCCAACATAGATTATACCTCCCCCTTGTATTTTTGATATAGTAGACTAGAAATATCTGTTGGAGAAAACTTCCTTGTGTGTTTTGAAACTGACAAAACGTTTCCATCAGTCTAGTCTGAAGACTTGCAGACTCTGTCATCAAAGTCTGAAGACCGCCAGACTACCAGACTCAAGATTCAGAGTCTATCCTCATTGATAGTATCCAGACCGTCGAAGAAGATTTATCTAGATCTGAGTATTTTGTTAAGGATTTGATTCTATCGACTGAAGAAGATCACTTGGCTGGAAATAGCATGTCGGAATCCTTTATTCAAATTAAGATTGATTTAGAGATTTTGATCCATTGATTGGCGAAGTATACTTGGAAGGTTCTACTTATGGAAACCTAGATCCTGATTGTATGAACGAGCAGGATTGGTGGGCTATCATCATATTCCTTAAATAACTCGAAATCTCCCTAATTGATTTTGTCCAACGGGTAGATTAGAAGAACTCCTTTGGTAAGTGCCAACGGGTGTGATGGCATGAAGGAGTATATAAGGAAGACGTTCCAGTTGTTCGAGTGTGTGCGCGATAGAAGAATTCCAAAGTCTGAAGCTCCTTGTTCTTTGTCAATCCAATTATTGAGCGAAAACTTGTACTCAAAAGAGAGTTTATACTTGTGTGACTTTGGGGAAGTGTAGTAGAGTCTCTACACTGTGGAATCAAGGAAGAGCCATACTGTAACAACTCTTTGATTCTTAGTGAAATCCAGCCGGTGGGCTGTCAATGCGGAAGAGTGGACGTAGGCTTGGACTAAGCCGAACCACTATAAATCTTGTGTTCTTATTCTCTTCCCTAAGCTCTTTACTTTGATCGTAACAATATTTGTTTATTAGAGTCTAATTTCCTTTTCATAATCTATTGCTAAACAGAGTCGGTTCAAAAGAAAAAATATTGTCTTTACTTTGCAAAATTTGTTTTTGCACCTATTCATCCCCTCTAGGTGCTCGTACTAGCTTTCACAATATCATCATGATTCATAACAGTACTAATGTCAGGTTGCTGCACGTTGAATATGTAGAGATCTGCGACAAAAAAAAAAAAAAAAAAAGATAAAAGAGAACATGCAGTCATAAACTCAACCCCCATACCATTCAAAAATATCGAATTCTTTCAAGAAGTCAACCATGCGACTCGCCCTCTTGAATATAGACCTGCGATGCTACCCTGATCGCGAGCATTCCGAACACTGAATGTACGTGATCTTGGATTTCTTGGTAGCAGCACGGCATATTTTCATAATGGTATAAGGCACTAAAGGCAGCACCATTATAGTCAAAATTAAAATAGGACATAATGCACTATTCTCCTCCGACGCAGCCATGGCAATCTTTCAGCGTACAAGAACTCTACAACGGCAACTAAACCTGCACAAATCAACGAAATTCAGCACGCCCTTGCAAACTATACTGGGTATATGAACATGAGCATCCATACAACATCCAAGCTTTCCAGTCGAGTCAGTCGGCACCTAACTCTCACACTTAACACAAGCTAACATTTTATTGCGTGTCACGCATCACATTATAATCCTATTATCAAAGAATCTGCAATGAAACGTGCCTCAGCGATAGTTCGAACAGCTCTTCACCACCCAGATTACTAAACTAGTAGGTAACAGACAACATGCTATTCCATGTTAATCAAATCACAAGCAATTTTTTTAGCTCCGCCAAGCTACTCCACCAGCCCAAACATTGAAATCCCTCAACAATCCAACAAATTCAGCATAAAAAAAAAAGAAAAAAAAAGAAAAAGCAAATAGATCCCTCTGGTGAAAATAGAAGAACCAAGAGCGCATGAACAAGCACTTCTCGTTTGAAAAAAATCTCAGCTCTTCCAATTGAACGGAAGATTACCAGGACTGTCAGGATTGAAATTCAGCTTTGGAGATTGCTGTTCATGTGAGTTCGCGAGCCCAATTGGCAGCAAACAGCGTAATTCAGAATGTGTGGATTCATGTCCTGGCATTGTGTATTCCTGATCATTTGCCGTTTGTGATTATCTTGTAGTATTACTTACTTCAATGTCTAGTCTGAACCTATATTTACCATGTTTCCTTGAGCAACCTGCTTCAGTCTCATTATGGATGCAGAAATTTCTTCTATAAAGGACATTCCAATGAACAATTCTCATTCCGCTTTTAAAGTCACTGAAGTATTCATTGTCTAGAGTTTGTGGAATGAGTGATGCATTGATCACATTAGTCATCCTCAAATCATGGTGTCGGTTCATTTGTAGTTCGTAATATATTCTCCTCACATTCTTATTTGATTAGACGATGATCAGTTGTGCTCGACTGATGGCTGCTGATCGTGAGGATTTGAATTGCACTAAGCATTTGACTTAATATCCATGTAACATGCCTTTGTGCAAGTCGTGTGGATTTCCAACCATAGAATGAAATTCTCTTTTTGTCCAGTATCATTCTACTTGCCTGTCCTTGCAGTGGAAAGAAGAAGCTTGCCATCTGATATATCACTTGAGAATTATTTCTCCTTTTGCGATGTTTCATTGACTCGTGGTGTGGAGGATGCATTCTAGGCATACATTGACTCGTGGGCAAACCCACTTTTAGAAGGTCAGTAAAACTCTATTAAAGAATTTGCTTCAAAATCGGAAATTAAGTTGCAATAGAAAATAGCTGCAAGAATCAACTAAACCACCGCCCCTTTGCACATTTTGGCACTGAGAGAGAGAGAGAGAGAGAGAGAGAGAGAGGTATGCACGGCAAGACGGAAGCTTTCATTGGAAGATTTCCCAGGAAATTAGTGCACTGAGCTTCAGCTTTCAAAAAAAAAATAAAAAATATGTTTGTAATCGAGAGTTCAATGAACTTCTTGAAGTGTAGCTAGAAATCAGTTAATCTAATTTAATTAATTTCCAAACCATACTAATAATTTCCATTTAACATTTCAAGTTAAAAAAAATGCAGAATTAAACAAATTGTGCTCTCTCAAAAAATGGCTAAAAATATGGTATGGGGCAGCTATACACTTAAGCGAAAGAATGATGAAGGATTATAACAGATGGTGCTACTAGGAAACCACGGTCTCGAATAAGGGCCAATAAGAGAACAGGAAGAGATGCTGATTAGGACAAAATCCATACAGAAATTTAGTTACAATCACCTATTTACCATTGAATAAAGAACACAAGCTTTTTAAAGAAAAACAATTTAAAGAAATACTCTTCCACTAAACACTTAATTACTCATAATCTAAACTATTAAGAGGAACTAAGCATAATCTCTTCCATTAACTTCTCCCCTTCTGTCACATTCATTGAAGCAAACATAATTCACGAAAGTCCGGCCAAACAATGGAAAGTAACATGAAGGGCTCCTTGAAGTGATGGACAAATAATTCCTCAACATATTGTTCTAATGCTCAATATAATGTAACTTTTGCACGTCTACGCAAAGGACCTAAGTTCCCAGAAATTTCAGGGACACATTAAACATGCTAGCGAACAATCCCACCTATTGCTGTACCTAGTGGATATTCCAGTTTTAATAATACTTCACTATTGAGATTTTTTAAAGTTTCAGGATAGCAACATCGATGAAATTTCCTGAATGCAGATCCGTTCATTAATTGACCAATAGAAGGTAATAATATTGAAGGTTTACCAAATCACGTGGCTCACAATATTTATGAGAACACTAAGTATGTGCATGAAGGTCTTTCCAGTAATTCACGAGCAGAATTCAGAAAAGAACAAAATTTCTAGTTCAGAAGCAGAGCAATGGATTTCTTAACTCTTTCAATCACGTGTCATTGACAAAAACATAAAACTTTTTCATGACGTAAGCATTTGAAGATCATGGCAGTCCAAAAGCCCAAAAGTCACAACCCATGAACAATAAAAAGGAAACATAAACAAGCGTCCGGAATATTAACAAAATCATAAATTTGTTTTGCTATATAAAAATTTGAAGATCCTGGCATCTCTAGGAACCAACGACCCAGGAAAAGAAACGTTGTTCACATCAAAGCACATAGTTTATTTTTCATCCTCAACTAAAACCATCTGATTAACTAATCTTTTTAGAGGAACAAAAGAGCAGCTCCTCCGAAAAAGCATGCAAATGCCTAAAAGAAATTTCTTCGATTAAGATTAATTTCAGCACAGGTAGAATAAGAGTGTCTCAAATGCAACGTCGACTACAACTCGCTCATTGCAGAGGAAGCACTAAAAGAGAATTTGCGTGCTTGTTATACTATGCCAAATATGACCAACAATTTTTGTGCACTAGCTTTCTTTCTATTCATGTTTTACTAATTGGGGAATATAAAGAAAGCAGGCAGTTCAAAGAAAAATATAAACGACAATTAAATGCATCTACCGTAATAGAAGAGACTTCAGAAGAAATGGAAAGCGCGAAGGGTAACTCTCACCATCATGGTCAAATACCACTTGCAGGGAAATCAATACTAAAAAATAAGCAACGTATATTTGCTAGGGGAATAAAAAAAACAAATGACAAAAGACAACAGACTAGTGGGTTTTCCCACAGCTTCCATAAAATATTGTCAAACTAAACACGAAATACAAGTCTCGCAAATATTAAAAAAAAAAAATGCTTACATAAATTCTACCCCCAAAGAAAAAAAATCTCTAGCTCGATACAAGTGCAAATGAGGGGGAAATGCTAAGAAAACATCTCAAGAAGCCTTTAACTATATTGGTTAGCAAGATTGTTTTACAAAATGAGGAATAACATAATAGCTAGCAATTGGGAATACAAATATGGATCTCTAAAGGAAGACGAGCACTTACCACCACATGGGAAGGGCCGAATTCAAGGACATCAATTATCTGCAGTAGAAACAAGAAAATGTTCAAAAAATAAGGAGATTAATTTAAGTGAAGAGGTGAAAAATGATGAAGAAAAAGTTCGCCGTGCTTCCAAAGGTGAAAAAAATCCTACATAAGAAGAGGCACCAAATGCCACAAAACACTAGGGACAAAAAAAAAAGGAGTCGGTTTTTTATTGAAACAATTTCATCCCATGTGAAACAGCAATAATAAACCACACATCCAGAATAAAAAAGGTAAGGATGGGAATAACTTACCCAACCAGCTTGACTTTATATAGTGATGCGCTCCTTGCAGAATAACTAGTGTGAAACTATTAAGTGGCCAAAAGAGCACTCTTCTTGTCATAGAAACCAAATCGGTTGAGAATAATTAGTTTTGAAACTTTAGGGGCAAAATTGCAATTTCTCAAAGTTTATGGACGAATTTACAAAATCTGGAAATTCTGGGGACTAATCACAGAATCAGAAACCTTAGCATGATTGATAGTGAATTAACCACAAAGTTGGACTTAATTGTATAGTTTTGGAACTCTAGGGCAAATCCGTGATTTCACAAATTTAGGGCACGGATTTGCAAATACTGAAAATTACAGGGTCTGATTACAGAATCAGTAACCTTAAGATGATTAGAAGTTATTTTATTGTTAGAAGCAATTGCTTGATACGGACAATTTAAGTAATTAGAAAAAAAATGGAAACTTAGGGGCAAACTTGTAATTTCACAAATTATGGGGCCTAATTTGCAAATACTGGGAATTATAAGGCTGGTTACACAATTAGACACCTATGGGGATAGGTAGTTAAGTGATTCGAAAAATAATTGCTTAATTCACTTAAACTGTTAGGACTTGAGTGCAAAGGTTTGACTCTGCAGGGGCACAACGGTAATTCCACTAGCTAGAGGGCGAATCTCCAAAAACTGAACATTCTGGGGGCTGATAACATACGTAGTTAAATTACTTCCAGAAATAATTGAATAATCTAAATAGTATATATAACTAGACAAAGTTGGACTTAATTGCACAATTAATTTGAAATGGGTTGTCTTAGATATTTTATAAAATTTGTGGCATAACTATAATATGGATAAGATATTCATATGCTTTGCAAAACAAATCATTGACCTTAGATAGTTAATATCATTAATATAACTTGATTAAGAGAAGATTGGCAGTTACAGATAAAATTGTAAAGTGATAAGTGAATCATATAATTTTTTGAAATCTAAGAATTTAAGAAATTAGTTTAATTTGGATGATTAATGTGAATTTAATCAAGGCGGCGGCGGCCTTAGAAATGAAAATATAATGATTTTCCAAAGGCAATTCCAGTCGACTGCTGTTCAGCTCTCTAAGAGAATCTCGGTGAAGATTCGATCCGAGAGAGAGAGAATTTCGTCACTTGATTCGGAGAGCACGTTCGAGAAGCAAAGGGAAGGGGGGCGGTTCCCACAGATTCACTAAGAGAATCTTGGAAATTTTTCTTCTTTTTTCTGTCTTCTTGGAGCGGAAGAAGATGGGCAAAAACTGATCCGCGGAAGCATCTCTCGTGCTCGGAGAGATCGTCCACCATCGATCGCCGCTGCTTCTCCGTCGGTAAGGATTGCGGGTGCTCCGAGAGATTGTCGGCCATCGGTAATCGCCACTTCTCCGTCGGCGCTGTTAGTGTTTTCGATCGCGGAAGAACGTCAAAAAGTCATCGAAATCACAACTTTTTCTTGCTCTTGTGACCAGGTAATTTCGTCATTCTTGTCTCCCTGCTTTCATTCATTCTTTGAATGATATATCTTTTTCAATCTTTCTTGCTCTTCCCTCATCCATTAGACTCCCATCTGTTAGGGAAATCCCTTATGATGTTTTGAAGATGACAAAATAAATCAAAGGCTACTAACATGTTTGATGGTTGAGTAATAGACTATGCAGATGATTGAACATGTAAAGGATATTGTCAAAGTCTCGAAGACGGCCGAAGACCGAACGGAACACATGTCCAAAGTATATTCTCGAAGATTTCCAGACTTTTGTGTCAAAGTCTCGAAGACGCGCAGACTTTAGTGTCAAAGTCCTGTTCTACATCGAAGTCCGCCTACTCGACAAATTCCAGACTAAACGTGAATGAAGAACCGAAGACAGACTCTATGATGAAGCAGAATATAACAGACTGTGTTCAGACCTTAAAGCTAAATCTGTTCAGACCCAGATTGTAAAGTCTATCGCACTCAGACTCAGATTGTAAAATCTATTGCTCTCAGACTTTACATCCAGAACTCGACAGAACGTAACTTAAGCCCGAAGATATAACGGCTAGTGATCTGGTTTGGATTCCACATCAAGATTGAGTTGATTGACTCAATCTAATTGATTGACAATTAGATCTTGAAGACAAGAACTTTCTATACGAAGAAGCTTTACTTATGGAAACCAAGATTTCGTTTGTATGGGCGATCGGAATCAATTTGGGATTCTATCTTTGTCACTCAACGGCTTCCAAATCTTCTAGATACAGAGCTGTCCAATGGGTATATTGGAAGACGATCCTCAAGATGCTGTCCAACGGCTAGTTTGGAAGTGGAGGAGTATTTAAGGAGATGAAGGACCAATGAGCAAGTAAGAGACGGAGCGTAGAATTTATAATTCCAAAGTCTCGAGCGATCTTCTATCATACACTTGTCTCTCGTGAGCTTAAACGTTTGTGATCTTGAGAGAAATACCAAAAGAGTGACTTAGTGAGATAGTGTGATCTACTACTAAGTGTTTGCACTCAAAGTTGTAATCTCTTGTTGATTGCATAGTGGAATCCAGCCAAGAAGGCTGTTAGCGTGGGAGAGTGGATGTAGGCTTGGATTAAGCCGAACCACTATAAACATTGTGTTCTTATTCTCTTCCCTCAACTCATTTATTTTATTCCGCATTTATTTGCCAAGATTTTGTTTAAACACTTATTCACCCCCCTCTAGGTGTTGTTACTAGTCCTCTCAATTGGTATCAAAGCCAAGTGCTCGGTTTATAAAAGTGTTTTTACCTTTGAGCTAAAGATCTTTTATGGCTAGTTTCTTGGCACCAAGACTTATGGAGGGACAAAGCAACACAAGACCACCGTATTTTGATGGAAATGAATACAACGTGTGAAAGAGAAGAAGGAGAGTTTGGTAAGGAATGTATATTTTTTATTCTCAATTTGGTTTGAGTACACAATTTAAAATTTCTCATTATACTTGATATTCGGTATATCCTTGGTTGATTGAGATTTTATAATGATCATTTTTTGTTTTATTGAAGAAAGATTCATGTGATTTATTTTTGTGATTCGTGCATTGAGATTTGATTTAATACGTGTGATTATTTGAGATAATTCAAATTATTTTGTCTAATTTTATACTCTCAGATATAGTCATATTTTGCAAAGTGAAAATCTATTTTACGTGATGATGCAAGATATGCTTAGATATTCAAGAATTTTATTCTCTTTGTTTTTATGGTACTATGACTAAGTGAGAATTTATCTTTCAAAATATCATTGTGCATAATATTCTTTCTTTGAATACTTTATTATGATGAATTAAGAAAGAATATTTGTTTATCTATGGAGATTTCATATTTTGCTCTAACGGAATGGAAGGATCCAAATTGATGGATACCAAAAAAGGAAATGAGTTGATTGCAGGAAATTCAATAAGGCAAGAATGATTGCGAATCTACGCAGATTTTGGTGCAATCAGATAAGTATCTCCTACGAAGATTGGTAATGATCTTTTTTAATCAATGGTATATTTCGAACATATACCTTGGGTAAGAGATTTTTTTTTATCATCCCGCCATACAAATTTCTACGTGCATTTATCCCGATTTTGGACGATTGCTTATCATTTATATTGCAAATATTTCTTCTCATAAATATAAGGCATTGCAATATTTTTTTTCTTTTCTTGATTTGGCACGTAATAGCAATATCATCTTTCTTTCTATGAAATGCATTTATAATATATTTTTGAGATTTATGTTCAAGCAAATCCCTTTGATCTCAAAATATATTATTGCATATTTATGGATATTCTTGCTACATTTTAGAAGATATCTTATATCTAGCAAGTTTGATCCGCAAATCAAAGGAAGATATTACGTGATATTTTTGCAAGGATTGTTATCTAAGAATTTGCAGGTGACAAAAGAATCTTCCATATAGATTTTGGAAAGCTAGATTTGAAAATCATGGAGATTCTATGCTATCTTTTGGAGGCTAAAAATTCCTTCCTTGTGCAATTTTTTTGCAAATTATTAAGGAAATCCCTAATGTGTCGTACGAAAGGTTAAATTCGAGACGAGCTTGATTGAAGAAAATAAATTTTTGTCTTGAATTTCAAAATGCAAGTGATCGTTGCAGATGTTGTTGCTGCAAAGGGAATAATGGAAAAATATTCTGTTCAACATGCACAAGCAACAATTGTTTCTATCGCAAATATTGTCATGATGACAGGGGGAGAAAGCGAATCCAAGAAAAAGGAAAGAATCGTGATCATCTCAAAAAGGCAACAAATTGAGGGGGAGCTTTGATCAATTATGGAAAAATATTTTTGAATTGATCGTGATCTTGATTATTATGGAATGAAGGAAAAGGTAAATGTGTTGGAACTTACCAAGTTCTACAAAATCCGGTTAGTGCATCTCTTATTATCTTTTGTCATTAACAAATCTCTTATTGGTTTTATCTTTTTATTATGACAAAAAGGATAAGTGAAGTTTATAATGCATCCGTGATTTTTATATGCTGATATACATGATCGAAGTGAGCTATATTGCATTTACTTTATAAAAGATGATTTTTGGAAATTATGCAAAACACATTTGTTATCGTTTTATATTCTCTACGTCATGATATTTCTATTGTTATCGCTTTTTGATTATGACAAAAAGGGGGAGAGAATATGAATATGCATATGTGTTGATATTATGTATTGCATAATATTGAGCTGCGATTATTTTTCTATATATTGTTATGCTCAATCTATTTGTTATCTTTTGATATCCTTTGATTTAAATTAATATCTTTAAAAGTATGTTTACAAATCTGCATATTCAGAGATTGTTTTGTCATCATCAAAAAGGGGAGATTGTTAGGGAAATCCCTTATGATGTTTTGAAGATGACAAAATAAATCAAAGGCTACTAACATGTTTGATGGTTGAGTAATAGACTATGCAGATAATTGAACATGTAAAGGATATTGTCAAAGTCGAAGACGGCCGGAAGACCGAACGGAACACATGTCCAAAGTATATTCTGAAGATTTCCAGACTTTTGTGTCAAAGTCTGAAGACTGCCAGATTTTAGTGTCAAAGTCTGTTCTACATCAGAAGTCTGCCTACTCTGACAAATTCCAGACTAAACGTGAATGAAGAACCAGAAGACAGACTCTATGATGAAGCAGAATATAACAGACTGTGTTCAGACCTTAAAGCTAAATCTGTTCAGACCCAGATTGTAAAGTCTATCGCACTCAGACTCAGATTGTAAAATCTATTGCTCTCGACTTTACATCCGAACTCGATTTAACGTAACTTAAGCCCGAAGATATAACGGCTAGTGATCTGGTTTGGATTCCACATCAAGATTGATTTGATTGACTCAATCTAATTGATTGACAATTAGATCTTGAAGACAAGAACTTTCTATACGAAGAAGCTTTACTTATGGAAACCAAGATTTCGTTTGTATGGGCGATCGGAATCAATTTGGGATTCTATCTTTGTCACTCAACGGCTTCCAAATCTTCTAGATACAGAGCTGTCCAATGGGTATATTGGAAGACGATCCTCAAGATGCTGTCCAACGGCTAGTTTGGAAGTAGAGGAGTATTTAAGGAGATGAAGGACCAATGAGCAAGTAAGAGACGGAGCGTAGAATTTATAATTCCAAAGCCGAGCGATCTTCTATCATACACTTGTCTCGTGAGCTTAAACGTTTGTGATCTTGAGAGA
The DNA here is from genome assembly GCA_014182565.1 of Eucalyptus marginata. Lineage (NCBI taxonomy): Eukaryota > Viridiplantae > Streptophyta > Magnoliopsida > Myrtales > Myrtaceae > Eucalyptus > Eucalyptus marginata. Next base: position 1,348,369 of record CM024585.1, read on the forward strand.
AATACCAAAAGAGTGACTTAGTGAGATAGTGTGATCTACTACTAAGTGTTTGCACTCAAAGTTGTAATCTCTTGTTGATTGCATAGTGGAATCTAGCCAAGAAGGCTGTTAGCGTGGGAGAGTGGATGAGGCTGGACAGTTCGAATCACTATAAACATTGTGTTCTTATTCTCTTCCCTCAACTCATTTATTTTATTCCGCATTTATTTGCCAAGATTTTGTTTAAACACTTATTCACCCCCCTCTAGGTGTTGTTACTAGTCCTCTCACCATCGATCGCGGAAGAACGTCAAAAAGTCATCGAAATCACAACTTTTTCTTTCTCTTGTGACCAGGTAATTTCGTCATTCTTGTCTCCCTGCTTTCATTCATCTTTGAATGATTTATCTTTTTCAATCTTTCTTGCTCTTCGATCAATGGCGGAAAACCCACCAGACGCAGACTCAAAATTGGTCATAAGGAGTCCGCCGGACATGTCCACCGCTCAACCGGGGGCGAACCCACCACCGGACTCTCAAGTGCTGTCGGCCAATGCGTCAAATCCAGACCAGCTCTTCGCCAGAAGAACAGGAGACCCAAACGCCCCTCGACGAGCGAATAACGGCGCCGCCGGGTGGTTCTCTGACGAATCCACCATGGTCGGACTGCTCATCCTCGCGGTGGTCGTGGGCACGGAATTCTCGGTCCGTCTCGCCATTGACTATCCCAGTCCGGCCCTCAGAATCTCCACATATTCCTTCGCCGCGGTGATATCCGCCATGCTGCTCTTGCTCGTGGACGGATGGGCGCACGGCCATGTCGATGCGGTGCGCGCGGGGTGGGGTTGGCCGGCCTTAAGCTCTCAGTGCTGGTGATGTTGATCTTCGTCGCGCCGAGGCGCATTGATGAACGGTGACCAGGAGGAAGGGTCGGCGTTAGCATAGATTTTCTTTACTTGTTTTGATGGGTCTTTACTTCATTCTAGGGTTGGAAATTGCTTGTTTTTTTTTTCTCTGCATCTTCTTCTTCTTTTTTCCGCAGTTTGTTTGGTCTTTTTGCATTCAAATTCAATTCACATTCAATTCACGGGGATTTTCTGTCGTCCCGATTTTTACTCTAATTTCAACAGACATTTAAATAATAAAAACTCAAAAAGATAAGGGCGAAGAGGCTCATTGACTCCATAACTATGTCAACAGATTTTTCATACACAACAATTTAACAAAAAATTTAGATAATGGATAAAAAGAGATATCTCGAGCTTTAATATAGCCAATTCAAAAGACCGAATGAAAGTGGCATTTGAAGAATATGACAAAAAGATAAAGAAATCCGCGTACTCTGAAAAAAAAAAAATTGTAAGGAAATTAGCAATAAATAAAATAATATTTTCTGATTTTTGTACAAGGAATATTGAATTTAGCCATTTAAGCCGCGTGATGTTAGGCTTCATTCCCTTTAAAACATCATTAGGTCAGCTCCCAAATCCGCTTCGCAATATGTTTTTTGTCTCGAAAAAACCACCCAAATTTGCCCCGTTTCGTCCAAAAATCGTTGTTCATCGTCCCTAATTTTCCTAATCTCCATATCAAGTAACGATTTCCTTTTGGAGGTGATTTCCACGGTACCTTGCGAATATGAATTTATTACCAATGTAATAATGCCACGTCAATCAACTAATTGATGGCAATTTGTAGACAAAGAAGGGTGCGGGAAAATTTGAGACTAGACTGAAAGGTGGTGATTTTTTTATGACAAAAAAAAAAAGTTCAGTTAAAGATTTCAAATTAAATATAAAGTTTGGAGTTGTTTTTGTGGAAAAAAGGTTAGGAACAGAAACAAGACCGGACATAAAGTGAAATATTTTTTCTAGAGAAAAGATGTCGAAACAAAATTGAAAGTAGACAAAACAAATTAGAACTTATTTTAGGGAATTTACGCCCTTGATTTTAATGTGTGCAGTTTCTCATTTCGGTACGTGAATTGTTGACACCTAAATTTTGTCTTTTCTAATTAGGAGTTGCTTGCATGAAAAATTAGGGATTAGTTTCTAAAAAAGGGGGGCAAAATAAATAATTTTTATTAAAATGCATTGCACGTAGACAATAGGAGCATTTACATTACTATCACTAGTTATTAAAAAAAATAATCGAAAAAGTTTTTTAAAAAAGGGAAAGGACTAGGCTAGGCCCCGTCCTTTTCTATCCTCCTCTTCTCTGTATCTCTTTTCGCTTGGGCCTAAGCCCAGCCTAATTTTCCTTTCTTGGCCCAGCCTACGTGCCTTCTCTTCTTCCTCCCTTCACGCCACTCACGCCTTCTGCAAAAAAAAGGAAGAGTGATGGAGGTACAGAAGGTGGCAGCGTGATCCTAGGGTTGGGGATCAAGTCGGCCACGACGAGCAAGCCGTGATAGGCTGGCGATGGCAGAAGCCATGTGTACCTATTGCTAGCCAAGCTTAAAAGAGAGATCAAGCAAGAGAGGGAGTCGAGGGGTTCTTTTGTTGGAAGCAGCGAGAGTTATGGTTTTCCTACAGGTTTTGGCCGAGAGAGGGGGAGAGAAATTGAGAAGGAGGGAGAGCCCAAGAGAAAGGAGTCCTCCAGCCATTCAGCCACGCCCAAAACTTGCTCGATGGCTCCTAGATTGTCATAAAACTAGATGAAGAAAAGCGTAGGGAAGGGTTTGGAGAGATTAATGTATCTATGTTACTCTGTAATTTATGTACAGGAGTTTATATAATACAAGAGAAAAATCAATAAAAAGAAAGTGAATATTTTTTAATCTTTCTAATCCTAAAATAAACACGATCCCTATCAATTTACAATCAACACAAATCCTCTAAATCATATCTTCCAACACTCATCCTCAAGCTGGTGGCTTTTATATGTCCAAGACGCCAAGCTTGCTTAGAAGATATGTATGTTGTCTTTGACAAAGAGATTTAGTGAATACATCCGCAGGTTGCTCTGTGGTTTTGATCCCTCTCGTTTCGATAACTCCTTCTTGAATATTCTCTCGAGTAAAATGGCAATCAACCTCTATATGCTTTGTCCTCTCATGTACTATGGGATTTGCTGCAAGTTTGAGTGCTGAATCATTGTCACAAAAAAGTAATGTCGGTCCCTTAACTTGTGCCCTAAGATCTAGAAGTAAACTCGTAACCATACTATTTCACAAACAGACTTGGCCATAGATCGGTATTCGGTTTCAGCTGAAGATAAGGACACTGTAGACATTTTCTTTGTCTTCCATGAAAGCAATGATTCCCCAAATTTGATATAGAAGCGAGTGATAGATCTCCTACTCATAGGACATGTAGCATAATCCGCATCGCAATAAGCCGTCATTTCCATGTTGCATTTTCGAGAAAGAAGTATCCCTAGACTTGGACATTTCTTCAGGTATTTCACAATCTTCATGGCTACATTCATATGAGACTGTTTTGGACTGTGCATGAATTGACTAAGAGTCTGTACTGCATAGCAAATGTCTGGCCTAGTCATGGTGAGATTGATAAGTTTTCCTACCAGTCTCTGATAGCTTGACGGATCTTTTAATAACAGATCATCAGAAAGAGAAGGTATGCTAGCATCATAATCAACAGAAGTTAGCTTGACATTCTATTCGATAGGAATAATTGCTGGTTTGCACCTTGACAATCCTGTTTCTGACATAATTTCCATCACGAACTTTCGTTGGCTAAGATAGATTCCTTGATCTGAACGAGCTATCTCAATTCCGAGAAAATATTTAGGTGACCCTTAATTCTTGATGTGAAAAGAGGAATGTAGATACTCTTTAAGCTTCTTCACAACAAAGTCATCATTTCCCATGATAAGTATGTCATTAACATAAATTATCAAGTAAATAAATGACATACCTTTTGTCCAATTGAATAAAGCATAGTCATATTTAGACTGTTTGAATCCAGCGGATGTAAGTGCATTAGTAAACTTAGCGTACCAATGTCAAGAGGCTTGTTTCAGTCCATAAAGAGATTTGCGGAGATGACATACCTTAGACTCCCCCTGTCTCTATAATCCTTGTGGAAGATCCATGTAAATTTCTTCATCCAGATCACCATGAAGGAAAACGTTTTGGACATCCATTTGGTGTAATGGCCAGTCATGAAAAGCAGCAACCGATAAAAAAGAACAAACTGTAACATCCTTTGCCATCGGAGAAAATGTTTTGTGGTAATCAAAACCTTCTCGTTGTGTAAAGCCTTTAGCCACCAACCGTGCCTTATATCTCTTTACAGAACCATCTACTCTATATTTAATCTTATATACCCACTTACATCCAATTAGTTTGCGATGAGTAGTTAATGGTACTACATCCCAGGTATGGTTTTCTATTAGGGTTTGTAGTTCTGCCTCCATAGCCCTTTGCCAACGTGGATCATGCATTGCCTCATTATAACTAGAGGATTCTCGTTTTTCAGAGATACGACTCATGCAACATAAATGTTTTGATAATAGCCGATTGAATGAAATATAGGAAGAGATAGGGTAACAAGTACCTGATGAACTCGAGGAAGCACATACATAAACCTTCGTCCAGATTGGTGGACGAGTAACTTGACCAGATCTAGGGGTGTGCAACCGGACCGGGTCAACTCGGTTCCCAGATTGGCCCACCCGAAAAACAGGATTGGGAATCGGTTCTAGTTGAAACCGGTCCGGGAATTGGTTCCCAAAATGCAGAACCGGTTTAAACTGGTCCGGGAACCGGTTCCGAGGGATTACCCACTCGGGAACCGAATCGACTGGACCGGTTTGGGAACTGGTTTGAGAACCAACCCAAAAAGACCAAAATCCTAATTTATTTCTATTTTTACCTCTCAGCCTCTCACACCCGCAGACTTCCCCAAGCTCGCGACCTCCGTCGATTCCCTGCACTGCCGGTCCCCTATAACGCCAGCCTCCGAGCAGCAACGCCGCACCACTCGCGCTACCGCCTCACCGACGAGCCCACGCCTACCTCTCCGCTCGAGTGCCGATGCTCACTCATCCTCACGTCTGCTGTCGCTGCACCACAGAAGAGCCCAACGCCAACAAATCTGAGCCGATCGCCGCGACGCTCGCGCTTCCAATCTCCTTTGCCGACGCTCCCCGCAGCAGCTCAACCCAGCACCATCGCGCTCTGCCTCACTCGCAAGCCCATCGCCTCTGCTCGAGCCTCCACTCGCAACGCTCCTACTCTAATGCCCATCAAATCTGCCCCGGACCCATGAAGCCGTCGCTGTCCCATCTCGCTGGAACTCTCGCCTGCGAGCCCGCATCCCCACGCCGCGCCGCACCACCGTACTCGCCTTGCTCCACTCCTGCAGCTAGATCCGACCACCGCGACCTCTGATCAGAAGATCCCTCAACTTGATTGAGAAAACAGTTTATTTAGTGCGAGGATGTTTCTCTATTATGTTCAATGAAGTGTATTGGTCAATTGATCTGCTTTCTTCTCTCTGCATGGGAAGCAGGAATCATATGCAGGTGAGTAACTTATCGATTTTCTGTGGTTGAAGTGTTATTAGTTTTTATCAACTGATTGGATACCTCAAGATTCTGCTAACAAGCTGTCCCTGCATTATTTTGTGTGAAAGGCCACTAGGGGTGCCTGATGAGAAAGGTTGCATCCTCGATAAGCATGATGGAAACATTTGCTTGGAGGTTCAAAGTTTTGTATCTATACCTATTGGAGTAATTGACTCTGGAGAGGTATCTATTTAATTATTTGAATGTCATTTTACTTCTTTATGTCGTATAATGTCCAAAATCACAATTCTTTGTGGTCTCTACTCAATCTTGAGCTTCCAAACCCAGTTAGTAGCTGTTGGGAAATTCGAGTGGGAGTGCCAGTTGGAGAAGCAACGCTTGAAAGCTTCATCTTCGATTGACTTGCTAGATGCCAACCGATGTGAAGAGTTAGGAATTCATCTGGTACATGTCTAATTGGGGTTTTGTAAATCGATCTTCAATTCACAGGTGACTGCAGAAAGTATTTCTTGAAGCATCCTATATAACCTTGTTCGAGTATTTTATAGCATTTAGGTGAAATCTGTCGGTTTGAAAGGTTTGAGAGCTAAGGAGATTTTATGCATGATGTTACATATTGTGTTCCTTCTCTTTAGAATAACCGTTGACCTGAGAATACTATTGATTTATCTGTCCTCCGTCTATATTACTAGCCTATTCATATTTTCTTTTTTGTCTTTTTGTTTTCAGGCATTACTAGTTCATGCACCCATTGCTGCTAGACGAGACCCTCCAAAGGAAATTGTAGCTGTTGTCCGACCAGCAAATTTTAGTTACTCCACTGCTCCGAAGAACTTGGATCGAAGTACATTGTCAAAAATAAAATGGAAATGTCAATGGAAGTCAAATTCGGTGGCGATTCGATAATGGTCGAGAAAGTCATCTTTATTCATCTCGCGTGACACCATCTTGCTATAGAGGATTTCATGGTCTATACATCTTTTCCTTGGAGCACAAGTCTCATGAACTATTTCAGAAATCCGGTGTATATAAATTTCTGTTTCATATGGTAAACAAGCATCTTTAATTGTTTGCTACAATGGTGGATGTGCTTATGTTGATCAAGATTGTAAATGCTTTATCTTATATATGAGTGTTGTACAGCAATTTTTATGCAAAACATGTTCCAATATAAACAGGGTTAACCCTATTCTCGGATCGGAAAAACAGGGTGGGTCAGGAACAAGGTCCAATGCTAACAGGGTTGGGAACATGGTCCAAAAAAAGAGAACCGGTTATAACAGGGTCGGGTACAGGGTCCAAGTCTAGACCCTACCCACCTTGGACCCGATCACCCCTAACCAGATCACCTCGATGGTTCATGTTGGATCAATGATGATTCTTCAATAGTGGTTGGTTCTAAAGGAGTTGTCATCTGGGGCTCCTAATCTGTAGGAGGGTCTTCAATTGAATGACCGGTAGAAGTCTCATTAGACATTGGAGGCGATACAGCAGCTAGTCTCTGATCTCTTGGAGGAGAAACGATAATATATGATCCTCCAGAAGATAGATCCTCTTCCGATAAGAATTGATTATTAGTTGTCTTCTCATCTTCAGAAGTGACATAACGGAAAGGAAAAATATCTTTATGAAAAACAATATCCCTACTCCCAAAAAATTCTCCTGTGGATGGTTCATAAATCCGATATCCTTTTTTCAAGTTTGGATATCCCATGAATATGCATTGACGAGCATGATGTGCCATTTTATCCTTGGGCCCTATTGTAGTCACATAACATAAGCACCCAAAAACTCTGAGATGACTCAGATATGGTTTCCTCCCATACAATATCTCAAATGAAGTTTTCCCTTCTAGAATGCATGATGGCTTACGATTGATCAGATATGCTGCTGTGACCACACAATCTCCCCAAATTTTTTCAAGAATAGATGCTTGAAATTTAAGAGCACGTGCTACTTCTAAGAGATGATGGTGTTTTTGCTCAACGACTCCATTTTGCTGGGTGTGTATAAGTGCAAAAACTCTCATGCAAAATTCCATTCAAGGAAAAGAAAGAGGCACATTCACCATTAAAGAACTCTCTTCCATTATCAGTGTGAATGCGTCGGATTGATTTCCCAAATTGATTTTTGGACAGGGAAAGGAAAGTCCTCAGGTGAGCAAGGATTTGATTTTTGATTGCATGAGGAATATCCATGTTGCACGTGAGAAATTATCAACGATTATGAGGAAAAACCGAGACCCATCATGATGCAAAGTATGATAAAGCCCCCAAACATCAGCATGGATTAATGAAAAAATACCGTCTACTCGGGAAGTACTAGTTTGGAAAAGAGCACGTGTCTGTTTTGCCAAAGGACAAATAGGACACTGAGGACAAGGGAATGAAGCAGTATGACCCAATCTTTGATGATTAAGAAAATTCTTGTCATTGGTAGCGGTGTTACACAATGATTTATTGAATTCAATAGAAGACAATTTAAAATTGCTCAGAAAATCCATCCAAAAAAATATAGCCCTTGAAAGACTCTACCCAAGCCCATTAGTTTGCCAGTCGAAAGGGCTTGACAGAAACATTTATCAGAATTGAACAAGACGTGACGGGAATTTTCTTCACAAGCTCGACAAACTGATATGAGATTGAATTGGAAATCAGGGACATAAAGCACATTTCGAAGTGTAATGAGGGAACTAAGATTCATAGTGCCAGTCATTGCAACTTGTGTGGTGTTTCCATTTGGGAGTTGTATTGATATAGGAAAAGGTAATTTCTTGATATTGGAAAAGAAACCCTTATCACATACGATGTGGTCACTAGCACTTGAATCAATACTCCATGCATCTTTCGAAATCGAGTTCATCAAATAGTAAGATGTACCTGTGAAGCTTCCAGTTTTATCAGAAGCATCCAATTTTCTCAAGGCTTCCATCAGCTCCTGATACTGTTCATGGGTAATTGACTTGTTTATTGGTTGACCCGATACCTAAAAAATAGTTGAAAATTTCTATTTTTCTTTTTCTCCAGGTTTGCCATGCAATTTCCAACAAATTTCAATTGTATGGTGCGGACGCTTACAATAGTCACAATATAGTTTACCTTTTCTTTTTCGACCATTGTTTTTCGCGGCTGCGAAAGGCGTGTTTGTGGGCTGGAAAACATGGGCCAAAGTTGGCCCATGTGGGCTGTCTGATCCAACGAACTAAACCCCGCGTGTGCCATTTGATCCATAAAGACTTGTTCCTCGTGGACTGTCCGATCCAATAGTGTTGCTGCTGCGTGGGCCGTCAGATCCAATCACTGCCAGAAGCGATCTTGGACTGTCCGATCGCTCAATGAAATCGGAGCCGTCGCCCTCCTTCTTGAATCTTCTAGGGTCTTCTTCGGAAAACCCTAGAGGCGTCCCTTTCTATCCTCCACCTCCTGAGCTTCTCTATGGAGGATGGAAATGGCTTCTCGCTACTAGAACCATTCCCTCTCCTCATTTCCCGTATTCTGCCGTCCTCTATTGACTCTTTTCTTGGATAGCGAGTTGATAGATGTGGCCAAGGCTCAGCACGGGCTCCATGGTCAGGATTAGAGAGAAGTCCGTACGCTTTAATATAGTATTTTGTTGTTGGAATAATTTTTTAAGTCAATTCTGATAAAATATAGCTAATGGATGAAAAGAGATGATCTCGAGCTCTGATTTAGAAATTGAAAAGATTATATTGTTGAAATTGGATGGCCACGTTTGCACTATACTTTGTCTTCCTGATTGTCATATGGCAAGGCACATCAAGTGGCTCACATTTGCCCAACAAAAATTGTTTTATTGATTTGTTTTCTCCAAGCTTTGATCTCTTATGGAGTTCGAATTTCAAGAAACAAAGCGGATTAAAGAGAAAACACGTCAAATTTATTCTCTAATATTCACCTCTTGTTGATTTTAAATTTGCGAAGAATTCAAAATAGACAAAATACTTTCAAAATAATTATTATTATCTCATCATCATGATGGTGTGCGGTGGCTTATGATTTTGCCTCTCATGAATTGGTGGCGACGATACATTGTTAATCGAGATGAGTCATAGCCAAAGACGAATATGGCTACTGTGTATCTCAGCAAATTACTATGTGGTGATTATAATTATGAAATACTACATTATCTGCTTGCATTTGAATGAACAATTTTGTGCCACATCAACAAGTTATTTTAATTTGAGTATCCAGGTAAAAAGCTAATAGATATGCTCATTTTCATTTTGTATATGCAACCATATTAAACTTGTCTTGAGTTTATGTTATTGCATTTGACACTCGGTCGAGTAATCGCCTACCTTAAACCTAGAAATCTCATTAACTGGGCTCTAGCTACCCCTTTTATTTTAAAGATTTGCAGTAATTGACCCACTTTCCATGATGAGATTTGGGGCACCACTGTTTTTCGAGTGTGACTATTAGTATGTCCTTGTACTCAGATTTATAGTGGCATGTTTTAGGTGTAGCCCTATAATTTGGGTTCGACACAGGTTACCATAAGTTACACCTTAAAGGTATATCGCCTAGTATGGTTGTATTAATGGCGAGTTGGTGAGACCTCTCGGAGGGTTTGAAAGTGTGCCTGGTTTTGATAATAAGGACGACTAGTTGGCGCCAGAAGTGATAGACCCTTGAGTTTGGGGGTGGTCTGAATATTTTACAGGCAATTTTTTTTATCAGATGATAGTATGTATATAATGGTGCTAGCTTTAATCCAACTTATTCACAAGACTGTTTTGATGTACTAAGCTATTTTTGATGTTTGTATTCTTATATCGATGATTAGTATATATACAAAATGTTGATGTTGTGAGTGATCATTTGTACCTATACTGTTATGTTTCCACGCGTTCTTCAATTTTTTTTTTTTTTAACTATAAATAATAAATAAGTATATGAATATAAGAGAGGAGACGTGTTCCGTATGACGTTATGGAGCGTCATAGCCACGGAGCTGGAGTAGTAATGGGTCTGCAGGGATGAGCTTGAGCGGCCACGGCTGCCACAGTCAAGAAGATGAAAGGAAAAAAGAGCAAGAAAATACATCCAACGGCGGAAACCTCCGCTGCAGCAGCTGCAGTCGCCGCCGAATATCCTGAGCAAAACACTAGCCATTAGCTACAGGTGAGGCCCGACCGGGTGAGGACGAGCCCCGGTGAGGGGAGCCCTCGCCCAGGCGCGGCCCAGCAAGGGTTGCCTGGGCGAGGCCGACCCTCACCCAGGCTAGGGCGTTGACGACGCCGGGCGAAGGGAGCCCTCCCCCCTGGCCGAGCTCGGGCGGACTTGGAGCTGTTGGCTGAAGATGAAGGCTAGGTCCTCGCTGTAGAGGACAGAGACGAAGACGATGAACGATAGCAGGGCAAAGAGGTAAGGCGAGAGGTGCGTCTTCCTCAGTGGAGAAGCCGCCGCCGGAGGAGAGAGAGGTGATTTCATCGGGGTGGGTGGCATCGGCCGACCAGGGGCAAGGGTCGGCCTTGCCGAGATCCGGGTCCTCGGCGAGGAGGGCCCTCGCCGGGGCTCCCTCCTCGCCCGGCCGGGCCTCGCTTGTGGCGGGCGAGGCCAACCGGATGACTGTGGCCGGTGGCCGGCCACCAGAAAAGGGAAAGAAAAAAGCCAAAAAGAAAAGAAAAAAAAAGAAAAAAACAGAAAAAACAGAAAAAAATAATAATTCAAAAAATTCAAAAAAATTAAAATATTATTAAAAATTGTCAACATTAGCGCCGGCGATAGTCTTACGTGGCACCACCCGCGTCCACGTCAACATTTTCCGGCTAAAATTGGTTGGATGGATTGAATTGGCAAGTAGTGAAAATGTTTAGGATTGAATTGATAAAGTTAAAATGTTTAAGACTGAATTAGTAAAAGTGTAATAGATTTAGGACTTTTTGGATAATTTTTTTCAAGAAATTCAGTTTGGGTCAGGACGGCGCGCGAGTGAATTTGAACGCTGTTGAGAAAGCCGAGCGTTCTTGGCAAGAGCTTTTGCTGAAGGGGAGGAGTTTTTATGGCAAAGTTTGCCTGCCATGCTGATGAAAAACTCCACGAACGATGCGATGACATACGAAACAAAATGGATTATCACAGAGAGAAAGATCGAGTTGGAATCTTTATTTCTCATTCACGACTATGTTTAGATTTTGCTTGAAATTTAACGACCATATGAAAAATTAATACTAATTTCGAGAGAAATTACTGCTGCATAAAGTAATAGACTTACCTAGAAAGTGAATTATGTAATATTAATTATTTCAAAAGTAATTCACGTTCTCACGAGAGAAGTTATTCACTCACAATCATAACTATTATATTTGCAATAATTTGAGATTGATTTACTAGGTGCTTGCACTAGTGACGTTACGAAATGTATAGATAATTTGAGATTTTCGTAATAGATAATTTGAGATTGATTTACTAGGTGCTTGCAATGAAATGTATAGCCAAAATTTTAAGATGACTTTAGGCTAATTAAGACAAATAAAGGTAAATTACCGCCATAAAATGAAACACACTATATTTTTTTTACCTCTGAAGCAAATATTGACCCACGGAATGAAACTTCAAAGGCAAATTCCTTCCTATAAGACAGGTTATTAACTAAGAAATACCATTGTTGAGGTTGATTAGGACAATTTGAGGTTAATCACTGAATTCCTGCATTCTGCAGTTTGGAAAATTATAAACAGACTACTGCCCCTAAAAATAATATGATTTACATACTTTAAGAAACAGCTCTCTCTATCTCATCTCCAGTGAAATCTAAGAGGCGACAGCACTTCACCTTTAAGGCAAAACACTGACCATCAGTGTTTGTCAAAGAGGTAAAAAAGGATGACATAAAAATATAGTCTTTGGATAGTTATAGCACACCAAGTAAGTATGCATCAGAATGCTTCAAGAACGGCTACATCGGTGCTAAAGATGCATCTGGGATAGGGGTAAAATCCGTTTTCGCTCAAAGAGAATAGCGGGGGAACTCGGGCTGTAGCTTTATCAATGCCAAAACTGTCTGAATTTGGTGTGAGACCTGTATCATTGACACTCTGAAAATTTGGTAGTAATTATGATGACGATGATCAACGTACAATCCATTGGATCACAGTCTCTGCCCCATCTATCAAGCCTAGGAGTTGAGAAGAGAAGCAATATCTTTCCAATAGGTAGCAATTCTACTTCCCTGCAATGTTCCGTATCACCACTCAAATGACATCTTCAGGTGTTTTCCCCATACTTGACTGCTCACTTGAAAAATTGCAAAAAATTCACGAGCCACTCTGCCGCTCATATGAAAAAAAAAATTCGATTCATGCTTTCCTCATTTTAAATGGATGCTGTATAATTTTCTTGATTCTCCTAAGAATGCTGAGCATCATAATCAAGACCCTGCCTGGCTCGTTTCATTCCAGCAGTTGCACAACTGCACTGAAACTGAAGGTTTCGCCTGGTTCAAAACTGTCTTCTAGGTCCTCAAAACTCTGCTCAACCGTTAAATCTTTCCCGACTTTTAAGCCATTCTGCAAAAGAAAAACGTAATTAGAAGATTTTCATAAAAGTTCCCCATGCAGAGCTGTGACAAGTGAGAAACGGATACTCCAAAAGAAGGAATTGTTGTCTTTTTATGTGATACTCCCTTGCACAAGCAACAGTGAGTGATGGGCTTAAATGCTACTTCCCCAAATTGTTTTGTCCACTTTTCTCTAAATGCAACTAGAAAGAAAAGATTACCTAGAGTACAGACCTCCCTACGAATTTGACCTTATCTCCCCAAGTGTAGTGTGAAAAATAACATCTTCACTTAAGTGCTGAAGAAATAATTTCTTTCCTTGCTCTCCCATTTGGTGAAACACAGGGGAAACAGAAGTGCCAGCGAATACCTATGTATCGTAGGAATGCACGAAAGTGTCTTCATGTTGCGTTACACATGGTGATGACTAAATCACCACCTTGCTATATATAATGCCCATCTCTGGATTGTGGTTGATTGGCTGAATGAGAGAGAGAGAGAGAGAGAGAGAGAGAGAGAGTTTGATGAGAGAGAAAGACCATGAATAGAGAGAACAGAGGATGATTTAACCGAGGTTGAAAAGGAGGAAAAATTCGAATCTTGGCTTAACTTTGATGTATATGTTCTATTTGTAAACTGGATTGGTTATGTTAATATGTATTCATCGTGTATGATATCGAATATGGGATATGTGGCCAAGTGACATCATGTGCATCAAAAAGGGATTGATGTTTGTGCACATTGGGAACTAAGCGTCACGCTAGACAAAGGACTTTGCCCTGGGAGCCACCTCTTGAACCTTGGCTATAGGGCAAATGTTGCATAGTGAGAGCCACTTCTTGAAATCATGAAGCCAGCTCTTGAATATTGATGGGAATAGCCATATGACACGCATCATTTGATAACATCTAAGCTATCTATTATAATAAGCATTTCTGATCCACAGAAGAGGTGGAGAATTTTTTGCTCAACCAGTGATGTGCTCACCCAGTGTGGAAGCTGGCTCACAAACAGTGTGTACAGGATGACCTAGATTAAGGAGACTTGGAAATCGAGGTTCTATAAAAGAAGTGCGCAGTGCAAATAAAGTGAATTTGGCGGCATTACCACATAGGAGCCTTTTTGATGTTTGTGAGGAATAGATTAGACAGTTCTACCATTTGGACATATCTAGCAAATGAAACAGTGTGTAAACTCAGTAGAAAGTTTAAAATTACCTTAAATGAGAAGGAATTCTCAGCTTCACTGAGGTCACAGATCACAAACATAAGTGCATATACAGAGGAGTCGAGAGACGTTATAAACTAATACAAGAGTGCATCTATGATAAAGAGTTAGACATCTACCTTCTGAACATACTCAGCAACAGTGGAGTTTATGACATTCTTGATTGCTTGCTTGTAAACTTTAGAAGGTCCAAGAATTTCTAGCAAAATGTCCCTGGGTATCTGCACTAAGACAAAAGCCACAGATATTAGCATTACAACCATGCCACAAAAGGAGGTTATGCATCGACCCAACACCCTCACATGCTCCGTAGGTGGGAGGGGAAAATTTGCGAGCAACATTTAGTGTCAAACCAAGCATATATAGATTAAACAATGGAAGATTCAAATTCAATCATCATGCACATGAAAAAGGATATCTCCAAGACAGAGAACAAACAGATGTACCCAGCAACAGTGAATTTTTAACTGGAACACCTCCATTTCAACAGTCCCTGGTTTTGTTGAATATCACTAGATTAAATAAAGGAAAATAATCCCAAAAAAAAAAAAAATCTCACAGAAGGTTAATTAGCATGAGAACACGTGTGTCAAAGATTCCATCTATATTGAAGTCCCAGATATGGCTGAATAAACTTCAAGGACCATTATGCCTAGCATTCAACTTGCATGGTTTAATTTCACCAACAAATTATTTTCTTTTCATTTGTTATATGCCCAATCTTTAAGTATATAAGCTCATCCTTGGTCTAAATTTTCTATTTATAGAGCCAAGAAGCAATGCCAATAAAGTATCCGCAGGATGATAAGAGGATTTGGAAACTTACGTTCGGCGTTTTCCCTGGCAATTTGCAAATGTCACCGAAGATGTCAGAAGAAGATAAAAAAGAAGAATGGTTAGCTTGGTCAAAATGATAAAAACAATGAACAAAATCATATTTATCGAGTGAGCAGAGAAATGGATTTCAGTACGCAGCAATCATATTCTTGCATACACAGTGCTTCAATAAGTCATTATTTGGCACTAGAAAAGAACACCACATTTAAAAATTTTCTTGCTTTCAGTTCTGAAAGCAATTTCAACATGCTGCAGGAGGCTTCCTTCTGCAACAAATTGATGAGAATAATTTAGGAAAGAAGGAACATTTCATCTGCACGAGTGAAAGCTTCACAAAGTTGCCTAAAAGGAAATGAGATAAAGCCATATGGTTGATTATTGTGACCTTGAAAATGATAGCATCCATGGTTCAAAACATCATATTCCATAGTTCCTTTCTCATGATAG
Organism: Eucalyptus marginata; assembly: GCA_014182565.1. Classification (NCBI taxonomy): domain Eukaryota; kingdom Viridiplantae; phylum Streptophyta; class Magnoliopsida; order Myrtales; family Myrtaceae; genus Eucalyptus; species Eucalyptus marginata. The sequence goes on from CM024585.1 coordinate 1,363,872, forward strand.
TAAGACAGCAAGAACTACTGTAATAGGCATTCTCTAGTAGGTTATTTTACCTCCTTTTTCTCTACGAAACCCTGGAATTGGCTGGGCAGCAGCAACCAGCTTGTCAAACACATCATTGAAAATCACTTGAGTTTTCGCACCAGATACCTTGACCCTTACCTAGACAAAGAATTAGAAATATCATCATGCCAAAAAGTTGAGTGCTGAAGTGCCAAAAGAGCAAAAAATGTACCAAATTCGTCTAATCCACAGGCAAGCTCTAGGAAATACAAAGGCCATTTACCTTTGGCACAGTTCCCTTGTTCTTTAAATATTACTTATTTAACAGGTTTGACATGTACCCATATCAAGCTTTTGAGACACTACATACTGAGAAATTTCCTAGATGCAGCATAATAATATAACGCTTCTCACCTTCAGTTCTCTATCACTGCTGCTAGTTGTGTTGGTAACTGAAAAGTCTTCAAAATGAAAAGGGGCCTCAACATTTTCAATTCCTAATTCATTCACATATAAGATGTAAGAAGCCACAAACATGATTACCAAAAAGTTAAGAGTGGTACATGGACCAAAAAGAACTTATTTAACCTGATACTGCAGCAAAGACAGCTCGGGAACTTTTATTATTCCTCCTGAAAAATGAACAAAAAAATCTCAAAAATTCCATATGGGATGGTAAACTCTTGGTGATAGAGGCCCACTACATAAGATTGGTTCAAGCCATTCCTACAGAAGCATCAGCTATTGTAAAGCAAATCGATCAAACCAACATGAAGGAATTTAAGGAACTCAAGGGCTATAAGACGATCCAAACATAAAGCGAAATTATGGGAAGTTTATCTTCAACATCTTGTGGATACATGACCTGATAATATAGAGTAAAAAACAACAAAAGACCCTAGCTAATGTAATGGAATGACAAAATCTGAAGAATAACCATGAGATAATTATCAGAAATGACAATGTTCGAGGCAATAATCCCTAATAATGAAGGGAGGGAAGTATTATTATACGGAACTGTCCATCCGAGCAGTGGTACAAACTTATGAGTTCATGATTATCCCAACATATATAGTTACAAGACAAAGAGCAAAAGTACCTTCCACCGAACGCTTGAGGCGAGTATCTCCTTTGAAGGGAGACATAAGCCAATTTTGAAGACACGCTTGGGATGGAAACATTCACCGCTTGCTTCACACTTACTATCTGCACAATTGCAACAAAAATTCTGAATTCAAAAGGAAGTGATGCAACATCGAGCGTAACAAGTCTCTACACAAAATGAACTCAATAACAATCTCCTAAGACTTGCTCAGAAAGACAATTTGATGTTTCCAGAAGTAGGCCATTCTGATGCCACCTGATTCTTTACGGATACCTGTACAATTTCTGCAGCAACATCAATCCTGGGTTACATTTTCTCTTTCTAGAGGGTGGGAAAATCTTCCATTCCTTTTCAAATTTTACCATTTTGTTGACTTGCACAACAAAAGATTTGCCTTCTCATTGTTGAAAGAAAATGCACAAGGGTAGCCTTGCAGCTTCGGCCAACGTGCTTTTGCATGTATAAAGACAATACCTTTATCTCTTTACAACCTAACATTGTCAACATCATCAAAGCACAAAACTCACAACTAAGAAGCACCTCTCAGAGAACGCGAAAATTCGGCAATTGCCCATAATCACAAGATGCTACTTCAGCGGCTGTCTAGTGCTCATATCCAATGTCATCTCTCTCAAGAAAACAACAAAGAAAAGCCCTCCGTTCAAGGCATTGACTGAGGAGGAAGAGCAGTCACACAAGACCAATCGGTAGAATCTACAAGAGATGGCAATTAAAGCGGCGGAACAGAGCACATTCACATCGGAAAAGAACGGTCGAATAACGAGAATTCGAAGCAGAAAAGGGAGAATATCCGAAGAAAGGGGTCTCGTTTCGACGAGGCTAACCTTATGATTCGAACCCAAGAGAGGAGGATTGCTGATGGTGACGGCTACTTCCATTTCTCTCTCCCTCTCTCTCTCTGAACTCTCTGCTCTCTGCTCTCTCTCTCCCTCGAAGTCCCATGCCGGCAAAATGGAAGAAGATGATATACCGGACCGGTTCAATCCGGTTCGGACCCAAATGGCTTACCGGTTCAAATCCGGTTCGGTCTCAATAACATTTTTTTTCATATTAAAAAGAATTTAATATCATAAAAAAACCCTCAAAATACTCAAACTAATTTTTTGATCATACCATGCATTTATAATAAATTTCTCCTCAAATTAATTTTTTTATTATGAAAAGTCTCAAATTTACCACAAATTATGTTTTTACTAGTAACGTGAATTACTTGTAGGCTTATTTATGACAAATGAAAGGCAGAATTCAAGATTAATACGTTCATTAACCTTTACATGTCATTTGGTTTATTAATTCGAGAATAAAATTTAATAAAAATTAATAGAAGATAAATTTATTATAAATATATCAGTTTGAGAATTTTTAGGATAAAAAAATATAGTTTAAAGTTTTTCGTGGTATTAGGTTACAAGAACCGAACCATTTTTGTTATTTATTTTATTATCTTTTTGGCTAGAAGGTTTCAAACCAATTATCAGCTATCAAAGCTTTCTGCGAGCAGCACGACTACTCCGCAGTACGCACGCCCAACAATGGCGTCGACGACGATGGCGATGATGATGACGTCACCAATGCCTCGACCGTTCCAACGCCTCCCACTAACTTCGAGAGTAAGACATCCTCACGGCCAACTCCATCGGCCAATCTTCCTTATTTTCGTCGAAGTTCGCCTGCTCTGTTCTAGTTTGATTGCTTTTTCGCTCCGCGTCGTCGGGTCGTTTGGTTGTTCTGCGAATTTGATGATTCAAGCTTGCTTTTTTAAGGACACTGTGATGGTGAATTGCGGGCTGAACTGCATGTCTGTGACTGTGGAAGTCAAATTGTAAGAAATGACATTGGGAAAAAAAAAAAGAAAAATGGGAAGTTCATCAAGAGTTGTGTACACCTAGAGTTTCATGTGTCTAGATTGTTATTCAAATGCGTGAGCCCTTTTTGTTCTTGATTTCTTCTACAGATTATTACCATCGGGAGCTTCCGTGGTTATATCCTCGCTCCCAACAGCCCCAGGAGAATCGAGTTTTGTTACGGGCAGAACGCATACCATAGGTAGACTGTTACATCTTTGATGCACGAATCACCTGCGACAGAATGACCCTTTGTGCGTGTGCATTTCTCGAGTTCCCCTCAGCATTCTTCACTTTCTTGCATCATGGATACATCAAAAATTGTACTGGCCAATTGTTATTTTGGTGTTGGCTATGGTTTATATCTAATGTTAGCATGGTCATTGCCTTAGTACTGTAGTTGAACGCCGATATTCTTTGAGTAAGATATGTGCAGACGTGTAAAGGAGGATAGCAAACAAATATCTCCGATTGAATTATAATACCTGAATGACATTTGATCATCCAGTTAATGTACGACTATTCCTTTGTCCATACATTTATTGCATTCTTTTAGGATTAATAGAATTCTACCAAAAAGATACCAAGGTATCATGCAAAATGGCTTCGGACATAGATTATGAACAAAAGACTAGCAGTTTTTCCAGCTATGCTGGCTGAAACATCAGAATTTTGATTCTTGTGAATTTCAACAACTGTGAATCAGTAGAGAAGGATAGGAATTTTGAGTAGTTTGTCATGTAGTTAAAACTGTACTGCTGAAGTTCAAACCTGACCAAAGGAGAGGAGATACAATTTTTTTGTTGTAATCTCTATGGTTGGCCCAACATTTGTGTGTTTGACACTCAATTCTGCTAGAATTCTGCTGTGCTAAGTTAGTGGTAGTGTGATCTGCAAGAAGAGGCACCTTCTCTCTCTCTCTCTCTCTCTCTCTCTCTCTCTCTCTCTCTCTACAAGTAATAATAGCTCTTTGAAAGCTCACTCTTATTGAGTCTGAATGCTTTTAATTGGGTTGATGCGCAATTTTTTTGCCCCCTATTTCTGTTTCCAGGCAATCAAGTTCTTTGTCTGCCGGAGGTCTTGGATACTTGTCCAAACCCATACGTGCAAGTGGTGGTTCTGGTGAAGTTCAGTTCTAACCAATTATACAATTTTGCTCTATTTGTCTTTAAGACTTATCCATGCTTCTTTAGTTTTCCAGGTTTAGAGGCAGTGATTACAGATCCGAAGGACAATGCAGTAACTTTGAAAAATGCCAAGATTGTTGTAGAGTCCCAGACAGAAGGTCAGATGCAAGTGAGCCCTTCTCTCTCTTTCTCTCTAGATTTTATTTATTAAGTGTTCATACTACTACTTTGGAGCAAAATTAAAGAAAATTTTGACTACTTCCGTGGGCTATTTGAACCTAGTGCTGAGTGACTTGATATGTCATAGTAATGGTCAGGTCAGAGCATAGTATTCCATGCAAGTAGCTTACCTTACTGCGTCTATTGAGATTGTGTGGTCTATCGTCATATTTACCTGGTGGGAACTTTCTTTCATGCTTATTATTTTGCTCTTTCTGACTCATTTTGCCTAACCTTTGATGCCCCTCTACTTCGATCTAGCTGAAGCTATGAAAAGCAACTAAAAAAAATTGTGCATTGCTGTGTTTCATTCAATAAATCGTTGAGCTTTATCCCTTCATTGCTAGAAAGGCTCAGCGGTGTTATTGATGGTCTCTAACTAAAAACCCCAAATTTAAGTACACAGCTTTGTGCTTTCTGGCTTAACAAGCTGATGGGAACAGCTTATCTGATTCATTTTCATAAATGAGTAGATAGATAAGAATGTTAGCACACACAACTGGACAAAAAGGCCATTTGAGTTGCTGCTGACCTATTTCAATGGCAGCTGGGGCTTTTTGATGGTGGATGTAACTCTTTGAAGCCATGAAAACATTGTAATCGAAGTGTTCAGTATGTTATTTAGGTTTGACCCTAAATGTCATCTGTTTTTTGGAAGTAGGTGTTTTGATTTCATATATTGACTTTAGCTGTGAGAAGTGTCTTGCTTAGTGATTACTTTCAACCAAAAAGTACCTGCAAACTATAATGAGTTTTTGAATTGCCAGCTGAGAGTGGATCTGGCTGGCGATGAGACACAAAGAGTATTTGATCAGGTTTTGGCTAATCTTGCTCGAACAGCACCACCAGTTCCAGGTTTTCGTCGGCAGAAAGGCGGTAAGAGACTAACATATTCTTTGAATGGATAAAACCCTCCACATGTTCTTGGTTGAGAGCAACTTTTTACTATCCATCCTTCCCTGGATTTATAGAAGATTGGTGTACAGCCATTTATCAAACTTTTGATGTCTTGTCTCTTCTATTTGTCTCAGCAAATATCTCTTCCTTTAGGAAAGAGTGAGAAAGATTATAGTTACATCATTATTTTCCCTGTCTACATTACCCTGTGCACATTATCTGAAATCATGTATTCTGATCATGTTACATTTTGCATTGTCATGGGAGCTCATCCAGGAAAAACATCAAAGGTGAGTGACCCAGTGATCTCCATATTCTATTTCTATGGTTTCTGTGATTTAACCTTTCTGGATGTGGTTTTAGACTTTTTGAGGTCTCTGATATCTGCCTGGTATAGATGTAGATGCATCTATATATGGTCAATGCATTTCAGCCAGAAAAACCTATTTACAAATATCTTTGATCTATCCAACTGCTTTGAAAATTGATCTGGAGATTCTACCATGATTCTTTGATGGGCTATACTAGGTAGCTGCTCTGTTTTGGAGATTACACTTTCTTCTAGAGACCACTGTCAAAATAAAAAGAAAAAAAGACAGAGCTTGTGGAGCTCCGTCATCTAAGAAGTGATAGCATGGAACCATTCATCTAGCCAATGCCATGCACTGAGCCAGTGACAAAAGGCTAGGTTGTTTCTTTATGTTGGGGATGAGGAGGACAACCTTTAGATAGACCTTATTTATTGGAATCATATGTAGGAAGTCAAAGCAATTGTAAGAAATTGAAAATAACTGTAGTAAGAGATTTCATGTGAAGCTTGCATGTTTGCATCCTCCATTGCTTCTAGCTGTTAGTGTGACACATCGCATGTTTGCAGAATTTGCCAAAATTTCGGTGCACCTATCTCTTTCTCTCATGATGAACTTTCAATGCTTGTTCTCATTTGAGGCCTGGTGGCACAATTCAACAGGTTCCCAGGGATTTTCTCTTACAGATACTTGGTGAAGACCGCGTCACCAAGTTTGTGATCCAAGAAATAGTTACTTCAACAATGGCTGATTATGTCAAAAGGGCAAGTCTTTGTTGATAATTTTATGTTGACCTAAATAGGAATGATCTAGTAACACTGGAAAGTCTCTTGACTTCAGGAGAACCTAGCTGTGAAAGAAAACAAGATCAGCACAACCCAGACAGCAGAAGAACTCAAATCAACATTTGCTCTTGGTAAAAATTTCGGATTCAACGCTGTAGTGGAACTTGAAAGTCCAGAAGTTGAGACATCAAGTTCAACCTCTGATGACTTGTAAAATTTTTATTCTATATTAAGTAAAAAGGGAGATGCACAGTAAGTTCTGTTCATCGTATTGGTTTATTCCTTTGTCACAATTTTTTGCGAAACCGAAGTTATTATTGCTTGGTATATTTGTTACATTCTTTCTAGGCATCAATAACCTGAGTCTGCACAGGGATATATTTTTCTAGCATTGTTGCTGAAAATTCTGTGTTTTGGCCCAGTTCTATCTGTGGTCAATGAACTCTTGGACTTCATATATCATATGGATTTGAATCTTTGCTTTAGAATATTAATCTCAATAGAAGATCTGGAACTGTTCGCATATCTTTATTTTCTCCCCCATTTGCAATCGAACCATCTGGTTAGCATTGATTGGCATATTTGTACCGAGCAATGCTTGTATGCAGCGCTCTGTGCTTTCTTTCTAAAAACCGAAGGCAATATAATCACAAAAAACGACGTTGGCTTCCCAGCTTATTCGCCTGTAGAAATTGCATTGGCCTTTGTATTTGCTTTCGCAAATTAGGATGGCAAAGTTTAGCTTTTTGACAGTATTTTTGGAGCACTTGATGAGAGTTTTTTTTTATATAAAATCGAAACGTTTCCCTCTTGATAGCTGCTGATGGAGAAACGAGATCAGCATGCTCATTCAAGTTTCGCATTATTCATCTAATCTTATCACTGAGCATAAGAACCACGAATGAGGATAGACCCCACCACACTCCCTTAGAAGCTGAGGGACCAATGTAACCCAAACAAGATCTAGCCCAACTTTCAAGACCCGAGAGGCAACAGGCCCAGTCCACACCTATCAACCAAGCCCAAAAATTCACCACAGTTGTAACCCACCCTAACAATCAAAGCCTAGATTAAACATCTTGATATTGTTTTACCAAAGAGTATAAAGAGAGCAGTTGATGCTATCTTCTTGTTTAAATCCCTACCTTTAAACCTTAAGGAAAGCTTCCCTTCCTTCCTTAAGGAAAGCTTCCCGGGCTTTTCAGTCATTGTAACGGTGTAGGTAACCACGACATGACCTTCAGTGAAGATTGCTTGTTGATCTAAACTCATAAAACAAAACCATTCAATAGTTTCATCAAATACAGTTCCCAATTTGGGCCACTATCGAATCCAATTTAGTAAATGAATAGTCTTAAGACAAAGTCTAGTGTCAAGATCTCCCCGGTTAACTTGATACAAACTAAAGTGAAAAATATACGCAACCCATCATGTTTAACATTCAGCATATGGCAATTGTGCTCCAGTAAAGTATATATCATCATGATAAATGAGGTTTTCAAGACTAAGCTAGGTGGAAACATAATATCGGCAGATAATTTTTTTGAAATAAATGAGATGCAGAAGCTGCCTTCCTTGCAAAAAGACCAAGAAATAGATTCAGCCAAAAAAATTACTTTCCAAGCATCCAAACACACAATTGCACAGAGAGAGATATAGAGAGAGAGAGAGAGTCACGTGTCACGGCCAAGAGGTTTCTATAGCTAAAGGGCTGTGCCTTTTGTCGCAACCTAAATTTCGGGTGCACCACCTATGGTCTAGGCTAATGGACTACTAAGTCTTAAACTTAGCTCGGGTTCTCCCAAGTCTATATCAATTCAAGACTTAAGTTCAAGTTTTTTTTAATAAATGAATTTTATCTAGGAGTCGCCACTAATCGGTTTTGGGTAGATCCATTAGACACTAAGTAAAATAATGGGATAATTATTTTACTCCTACGAACTAGAGATTTTGGATATGAAAACTTGGTTACACTAGACTTCTCTAAATGCCCTTTTGGTACCATTTCTTTTATTTTCAAAAATATTTTTGCAAGCAGTTTGGATTAATTTTAACATAAATCTCTATCACACAGGTGCTCAATCATTATTAAACACTCAATGAATCAAACGAATTACACCCAAAAAAATAAATAAACACACAAAACAAGCAATTATTTTTGGGTTTTCTTTTATCTTGAAATTAGAACTTTATTATAAAACACGCATTTAAACTGTATGACTTAATTTTTGCTAACAAGCAATTTCTAATTCAATGAAGCTATCGTGCAAACTAATTGATATGCACCTAATATTTTTGTATTTTTTTATTCAAATTCGGAATAAAAACCCTAATTAAACTATCTAAAATGAATAATTTTCTAATTTATTTTAAGGATTAATTTGACTTAAACCCTATCTTATCTTAGAAAACTATTTTTTAGAAAAATTAGATTATTGAAATGTGCAAAGATTATCTAAGCCCTTATCTATATAAAAAAATTATTTAAATCCAATTTTAATATATTCCAAAAATGATCTAAACGTGCAATCTTAATTTACGAAATCAACATACTCCGAAGTAAGATTTGATTTTTGATTTTTTTATAGTATTTTTCAAGACAAGCAATTATCAAATAAACATTATATCTAAATAATCAAGATATTCATCAAATGAATGATTAAAACAATCGAAAAAATAATCCATGGTCTCACGAATTAAATTAATTATTATTTTAATCCTAAAGATCACAACATATAATAAAGTTCAAAATAATTAAAAATTTGATCCGAAGTCTTACGGATCAAATTAATAATTATAATGATTGAATAATTAAAATATTATCAAAATGCCCCAAAAATTAATATAATTAAAAAAAATGATCCGAAATCTTACGGATCAAATTAATAATTACAATAATTTTGGGCAAAACTCTTGTGGTTAATGCCTACAAAATTCATGAAATGAATATTAACATCCAATGTTCCGATTTAAATAACTAAACTTAAAGAAATAAATAAAATAAAATAAAATAAAAATAAAAACTACCAAAGGGGGCTCAAGAAGACAGCGGCACGATGGGAGTAGGCGCGGGCGAGGGGGACAACCGGCGGAGCTGGGCACGGGACTCGAGCAGTAGGGGTGCGGCGGATCGAGCGGCGTTTAGGCGCGATGGCGAGCTGCTGCGGCGTCGACGACGGGTTGAGGTGCGGGGTCAACGGCGGAGGTCGGGCACGAGCGTCGCTGAGGGCAGGTGGACGAAAGCGGTTGGGTTGCAAACGGCGCGCGGCGAAGGCTCGGTTGGTCACTCAGGCAAGAGGTCTCGGAGCGGCGGTGACTAGCGGGTGCTCAGGCGATGGTGATGCTATTGGTGTCGGGCACTGGGCACGGCGAGCTGCTCGTGGATTGCAGGCGTCGAGGCTCGGGCGGCGGTGGCGTGGTGCTCGCAGACGAGCGACACGGGCGTAGCGATTGGCGGCTGCGTAGGCGTCGGTGTTGGCGGAGCCACGGTGATCAGCGAGGCGGGGCGCGAGATCTGCAGGTTGCAAGCAAGGTGGATGCGTGGTAAACAGCGGCTGGTGCGGAGGGCGGCAGGCAAGGGCCGGCGTCGGGTGAGCAGAGGCGCAGGGAACGTCGAGGGCGAGACCGGCGAAGTAGCGGTGGCAGAGGCACGGTGAGGGAGACGACCGGAGCTGGGTTGTAGATCATGGGCAGAGCAGTGAGGCAGTGACAGCCTCGCGGGTTGCTGGTGGAGCGGCGGTGGAGCAGAGAGGGCTCGTGGGTCGCCGGCGGAGCAGCGGTGGTCGACGTCTTGGCTGCCGGTGTGGGTGGTGCTGGTGCAACGCTCGCGGACGAGAGGCCGGCAGGGGGGTGAAGGCCGCCCGCGCGAGGAAGACGACCTGCTTGCTGCTGTTCCTTTTTTTTTCTTTTCTGCTTGCGCACGTCTTCTCACGGTCTCCTCTTTGTGAGTTGCAGACACCTGGAGTGCCAAAACTTGGCACGGAGGGACACTTAAGTGCCAAAAGTTAGGAAAGTGACATTTAAGTGCCAAAATCGGAGCAAAATAGGTCACTTGAGTGCCAATCCGGCCAAATAGCTGACGTGGCAATTTTCCGGCGACTTGGGTGCAAAATGGTGTCGTTTTGCACGCCGACATGGCTAAAAAATTAATATAAAAATTAATTAAATTAAATTTAAAAATAAATTTATTTAAAACATTTAAAAATCAAATAAAAATATTTCTTAAAAAAATAATATAAAAAATAAAAATTTATAACATTTAAACACTAAACTTATTTAAACATTTAAAAATAAAAAAATTAAAAACTAAAAAATTAAAAAAAAAACTAAAAATTTATAACGTTGAAAAACTAAACTTATTTAAAAAATTTAAAAATAAAATTAAAAAATTAAAAAAAAATCAAAAAATTAAAAAAGAGCGGCGGTAAGGGTTGAGCGCCGGAAGGCCCCCCCTTTTTATAATTTTTTAAATATTTTTATTTTATTTTTAAATGTTTTAAATAAGTTTAGTTCTTAAATGTTTTAAATTTTAGTTTTTTAATATATATTTTTAAATTTTTATTTTTTTAAATTGTTTTTATTTTTAAATGTTTTAAATAAGTTTATTTTTTAATGTTTAATTTTTAATATTTTTAAAATTTTAATTTTTTAATTAGTTTTTTAAATATTTTTATTTAATTTTTAAATGTTTTATATAAGTTTAGTTTTTTTTTTAATTTTTTTAGTTTTTTTAGTTTTTTTTGGTTTTTTTAAATTAGTTTTTTTAATATTTTTATTTTATTTTTAGATTTTTTTTTTATTTATTTTATAAATTTAGTTTTTTTTTTAAAATTTTATTTTTTAATATATATTTTTTAAAGTTTTAGTTTTTTTAATATTTTTATTTTATTTTTAAAATTTGTAAATAAGTTTAGTTTTTTTTTAATTTTTAATTTTTTAATATTTTTAAAATTTTTAGTTTTTTTAGTTAGTTTTTAAATATTTTTATTTAATTTTAAATGTTTTAAATAAGTTTAGTTTTTTTTTTTTTAATTTTTTTATTTTTTAATATTTGTTTAGTTTTTTTAAAATTATTTTTAATATTTTTATTTTATTTTTAAATGTTTTTTATTTATTTTTATAAAATTAGTTTTTTTAAAATTTTTTTTAATCTATTTATTTTTAAATGTTTTAAATAAATTTCGTTTTTAATTTAATTTAATTAATTTTTATATTAATTTTTTTAATACGTCATCACCAAAACAACGTCGTTTACGTATTGTTTAGCATGTCGGTGTGCAAAACGACGTCGTTTTGCACCCAAGTCGTCGGAAAATTGCCACGTCACCCGGATTTCGGCCGAAATAGCTCTTAAGTATTCCACTTTACTTTCCAAAATTGGCGGCTTAAAAGTGTCACTTTCCAAAGTCCCTCTACATGCCAAGTTTTGGCGCTTGGGCTGCATTTTCCCCCTCTTTGCGCTTTTCATAAAATTAAACAAAAAAATTTTTTTTTTTTTTACTTTTGACTTTTTTTCTTTGGAAAACAATTTTTTTTTCACGAATTTTCTCTCGAATTTTTTTTTTCTCTCCGAAATCACCTTGGTCACGAAAATTGTTGCTCTCTTTTATAGTGATTCCAGACGGCTACTTTTCATGGCAATTTTCAAGTTTCCATCTTCTATTGCATTAATTCATGACTGCAAATCAGAGCATGATTTCGCAATCAGCTTGATTTCCCTTTGAATCCTTCCATTTTATCAAAACGCTTGCTATTTATTTACCTGATTCCCTAAATCTTGATCATCGACCGGAAATCGCTTCCGCATTTACCAAGATTTAAAATTTCCGACTTCCATGCAAAATCAATCAAATTGATTTATCGGCCAAAAAAATCAGATTGATTTTCTCAATTTTTTTCCTTTTATTTATTCTGATGCGATTTTTATTTTTTTTATTTCCTTAGATTTGCCAAATTTAGGTGTCAACACATTTTTCGAGGAGGACCTCATGCGATCACTAGGGTTTCCCACAAGAGAGTTTCCAGAACAATCTAAGGACGGGCGATACGGTAATTGAGCCAAAGTCTAGAACTCTCTTGCCATTAGTGTCGACAGTTGGTAGGTTGGGTGGTTTGATCTCGTCCGCCGGATGAATTCTTGATCAATGGTTATAATCCGAAGGCTTCTAGTATAAAATGGATGCCCTCTCCCTCATTTGTATCCATCCAACCATTCAAAAATCTAAGGCTCCTTTCTTTATTCCAGAGCTTCTCTCTACGATTCGGGTGATCGAGTGAGGGGGTGCGTGAAAAAATTTCTGTTTCGGAAATAGTTTAGAACGAAATAGATTTTTTTATTTCTATTACAGAAGAAGAGTTTAAGAAAATAACTTAGTTTGATAACGACACAAAAATTTACTCTCTAAAAATGAAATTCGTTTGATAACGACACAAAATTTCTTCCTTTCGAATGGCGACGGTGACGACCAGGCGACCTTTAATATAAAAAATAAAAATAAAAATGATTTATTAACAAAAAAATAAAGAAAAAAATAAAATAAGAATATCATTTTATTTTAAAATAAAAATATCCTTAAACATAAATTTATTTTATTTTATTTTATTTTATTTTACGAATAAATTTATTTTAAAATGAATAAAAATAAAAATAAATTTATTTGGCAAAACACTCAAGACAAATAAAAATAAATTTATTAAATTTATTTTTATAAAAATAATTTATTTTTAATTTATTTTTTTATTTATCATAAATAAATTATTTTAAATTTTAATAAATTTATTTTTAATAAAATAAAAATAAAATGATAAATAAAAATAATTTATTTATTTTTAATAAATTTATTTTTTTTATTTTTTAAATTTATTTTTAATTTATTTTAATAAATTTGTTTTTAATTTATTTTAATAAATTTATTTTTATTTTTAAATGAATAAAATGAATATATTTATTTTTATTTTTAATAATATGATATTTAATTAAATTTATTTTTAATAAATAAATTTATTTCGATTAAATTTATTTATTAAAAATAAAAATAATATTTATAATAAAAATTTAAAATAAAAATTAATAAATTATATTTTTATAATAATTTTTATTTTTAAAATGATATTTATTTATTTTTATGGATTTTTTAATTTATTCGTAAAATAAATATTTATTCTTAAAAATAAAAATAAAAATCATTTTATTTATTTGAATAAATTTCATTTTAAAATGATATTTATAAAAATAATTTATTTGGCGACCGATGGCGGTGGTAGCGGCGATTGGGGGCGGCGGGTGGTTGGCGACTAACGGACGGTGGTCGGCGGCAACGGATGAAGGACCGGTTGACGAACGATGAGAAAATTTTTGATTTCTCATTTCTGTTTTTGAAATCGAAGTAGAAAATTTCAACTTCGATTTATTCCAAACCTATTTACGGAATAGAAATATATTAGAAAATAGAAAAACGAAAAGGTTTATCAAACGGGTTTTGTTGAGAAAGGTGTGCAGGAACAGAAAAATTGTTCACGAAACAGAAAGTGGAGGTTATCATGCACCCCCTGAGTGAGCGATCGATCTAAGCCGAGCAAGGCTGGGCTTAAGCATCCTAACGATCCAAGTGTTTTTTAAATCACTAATGAAATTAAGAACATGTTTTTTCTAGCGAAAATATTATTCTGTCTCTAATCACTAGTATTTAATTTACTTTAGAAAATTATACGTTATATTTAATTTACTTTTAAATTATACGTTTCATTATCCTAGTTTTTCTTAATTCATGTCTAAGGAATCTCACTTAGTGGAATTTGAGAAAATCCAGCCAAGTGAGATTTTTTTTTTTATTTTTCTAATGAAAATGGTTGATGGTTTCTTTGAAAAATTAACATAACAAAGCGTATGATTCTAAAGCAAATTAAATACCAAAACATAACTAACATGACGAAGAGTTTACAAGATCTCTGCAAAAATGAATTATGGGTGCATCAACTAGTATCCTTGGTGGAGCCTATGGACATTGAGAGCCAGCCTCAATTGCCCGTCTCCAACGAAGTGACGGATCAAGTTTACGTCATACCAAATCAAGGACTCTTCTCCACAAACTTGGCATCCGGTAAAATCATCAGATTTGTCATGCTCGGTGGAGAATGTGAACATTGAGAGCCAGGTGGAGAAGCCTCAATTGCCCGTCTCCAACGAAGCGACGGATAAGTCTTCGTCATACCAAATCAAGGACTCTTCTCCACAAACTTGCCAGCCGGTAAAATTATCGGATTTGTCATCGGCATGATGAGTGTTATAGCTACTATATATGTCTTGACCAAGCATCCAAAACCTGCAGTTCGATATTCTACATATGTGTTTGCGTTCATAGTTTGTATGACACTCTTCTTTCTTGTGTGAGTTTTGGGGATCACGCAAACATGTGGCGGGCAGCGTGTTTATGGGGCATATAGATGTGGCAGCATTTATGGCTCTCATTCAGGTGAGGTAGAATCAGTAGCTGTGGTAGTATGAATTGGTAGAGTTTCTACATATCGCAGATTTTTTGTATACACCGACGGTAGTAAGAGACATTAAGAGATATAGACTGAATGTGGACTATTGAGAGCATTGTCAATGTCCACGGTCAACATTACTCAATTGTGTTTGTGTTGTGATCTGTCCTGAGGTTTATGATGGGTTTTAGGTTTTTTTGGCAAACGAACTGGTTTTTCAACATTTTATTGTTCTTGTGATCTTCTAAATGCAAGTCAGCCTCCAATCCAAAGAATTACTTGAGAACATCAAGGCATCAACAATTGATGATATAAAGATCTACACGAATGGAAAACGCAAACAATGAATTAGACAACAGTAAGTTCTGCAGCCAAGGAATTCTGCTCGATCAGTTAACTCCCTTGGAATAAAAGATTTGGATGATGGAGGGGGAGTAGATCCAGACTGTGTTAAAATTCGATTCTCATCCTGCACAAAGTAAAGAAACTGTACATGATTTTCACAAATATCTCCTATATGATGTGTGAATGGCACAACGTTTTCTGTAAGACAGCAACAATCCACCAGAGTTACTTTGGTGAAACAGAATGTCTTCTAACAAAATCCCAAATAGAGTATAAGAAAGCGTAGAAGATTCCAAATGCAGATCCGGACTAGGTCTAGTAGAAATACAGAAGTATAGTTTTCCGAAACATCATAAGAGTAAAAAAAGTACATACAAACACTGGAAACTCATGAAAAACTATGTAAAGAATTTGCTAAAGCCAGCAATATCATACTGTTGACCAAATTGTGCTTTATGCATCCCAAATATTATGAACAGAGAAGGGCTCCCGTGCATCCACAATATTTGTTCAGCAATTTAAAATTTGTTACTGAAGTAAAGATCTATCGGATTGATGCAGGAACAGAAAACATATCGTATTAGATGAATGTACATCCTCGAAGGTATTTGTAAAACCAACAACCTTGATCGATATTCTTATTAGGATGGTATTGAATTGAAAGTCTTCTATATGCCTTCTTTATTTCTGAATCGGAAGCTCCAAGTTCTAACCCAAGAATGCTAAATGGCTCAAAAACTTGAATCTATGCACACCAGGAAAAAGACAAGTCAGTGAGAAGTAACATTCAAGAAACTCACATTGATAGACATTGATGGCAATAAGAGAAGACAAATATAAATGCCAAGAAAGAAAGTTCTAATAACTAGCATGGGTACCAACAATAGCATAATAGAAAGGATAATAGAAAAGTTCCCAACATAGATTATACCTCCCCTCGTATTTTTGATGTATTAAACTAGAAATATCATCAAGATTCATAACAGTACTAATGTCAGGTTGCTGCACGTTGAATATGTAGAGATCTGCGACAAAAAAATATAAAAGAGAACATGCAGTCATAAACTCAACCCCCATACCATTCAAAAACATCGAATTCTTTCAAGAAGTCAACCAGGCGACTCACCCTCTTGAATATAGACCTGCGATGCTACCCTGATCGCGAGCATTCCGAACACTGGCTGTACGTGATCTTGGATTTCTTGGTAGCAGCACGGCATAACTTCATAATGGTATAAGGCACTAAAGGCAGCACCATTATAGTCAAAATTAAAATAGGATATAATGCACTATTCTCCTCCGACGCAGCCATGGCAATCTTTCAGCGTACAAGAACTCTACAACGGCAACTAAACCTGCACAAATCAACGAAATTCAGCACGCCCTTGCAAACTATACTGGGTATATGAACATGAGCATCCATACAACATCCACGCTTCCCAAGTCGAGTCAGTCGGCACCTAACTCTCACACTTAACACAAGCTAACATTTTATCGCGTGTCACGCATCACATTATAATCCTATTATCAAAGAATCTGCAATGAAACGTGCCTCAGCGATAGTTCCAACAGCTCTTCACCACCCAGATTACTAAACCAATAGGTAACAGACAACATTCTATTCCATGTTACTCAAATCACGAGCTTTTTTTTTTCAGCTCCGCCGAGCTACACCGCCAAGGGAAATTGATCATAAATCTCGCAGAAATTAGTCCAAAAACCACGAAAACCAGCACAATCATTGAAATCCCACGACAATCCTACAAATTCAGCATAAAATAAGCAAGTAGATCCCGCTGGTGAAAAAAGACAAACCAAGAGCACATGAACGAGCACTTCCCGATTGAAAAAATCCCAGCTCCTCCGATTGAACTGATGATTACGGGACCGCCAGGATCGAGATTCGCTTTGGAGATTGCTGTTCATGCGAGCTCGTGAGCCCAATTGGCAGTGAACAGCGAGATTCGGAATGCATGGATTCATGTCCTGGCTGTGTATTCCTGATCATTTGCTGTTTGCGATTATCGTGTAGTATTGCTTACTTCAATATCTAGTCTGAACCTATATTTACCATCTTTCCTTGAGCAACCTGCTTCAGTCTCATTATGGATGTAGAAATTTCTTCTATAAAGGACATTCCAATGAACTCTTATCATTCCGCTAAGTCACTGAAGTGTTCATTGTCTAGTGTTACTAAAATGAGTGAAGCATTGATCACATTAGTCATCCTCAAATCATGGTGTCAGTTCATTTGTAGTCCGTAATATATTCTCCTCACATTCTTATTTGATTAGACGACGATCAGTCGTGCTTGGCTGATGGCTGCTGATCGTGAGGATTTGAACTGCACTAAGCATTTGACTAAACGTCCGTATAACATGCCTCCGTGCAAGTCATGTGGATTTCCGACAATAGAATGAATCTTTCTTTCTGTCTAGTATCATTTTACTTGCCTGTCCTTGTAGTGGAGAGAAAAGCTTGCCATCTGATCTATCACTTGAGAATTTTTACTCCATTTGCGATGTTTCATTGACTTGTGGTATAGAGGATGCATTCTAGACATGCATTGTGGCCATAATAAATATGAGAATCGTTCCTTGTCAGTCCTCCCGGGTTTTTGATGATGCATTTGTTTCTTATAGTCCGGTGCATTATAGTACTGTAATGTTTTATTTATTTATTTTCAGTACTTCCGACTGACCATTTGGTAAGGGATTCCACTTCTTGCCCTATGTATGCAGAGGCTTTAGGGCTGTCCCAGATGGTTAATCTTGGTGGCAACCCAGCTCTTCCTCCTGCCTCTGGGAACGCAGCACCACCTTATCCAGAAGCCCCATCTCCTTCGGCTGTGGAGACTCCGTTGTGCATCGACACTGCCGGGGGCTGCAAGTTTGGTGATAAATGCCATTTTGCACTTGGCAAGTGGGAACTTGACAAGCCAACTGGTCTGTCCTATGAAGATCCTCGTGGCATGGTTCCAGCACCTTGTACGTTTGGTGGGCACAACGAACCTCCACCTCCGGGTCTTGCAGCAGCGGCAGGCTTCAGGGCTTCCGCAACAGCCAAGATAAGTATCGATGCATCACTTGCTGGACCAATCATTGGGAGAAATGGTGTGAACTCAAAGCAAAATTGCCGAGTGACAGGAGCAGAACTCTCTAAAAAGAGAGACTCAGATCCTAATTTGAGGAACATTGAGCTCGAGGGTACATTTGATCAGATAAAACAAGCTAGTGCCATGGTTCATGAGCTTCTTGCGAATGTTGCCTCTGCCTCTAGACCTACCGTGAAAAGCCTGGCTGCGCATTCTGCCCCCTGAAGCAACTTCAAGACAAAGCTCTCTGAGAACTTTGCTAATGGCCCTTGCAACTATGGAGAAAGGTGCTACTTTGCTCATGGAGCTAAGAGTCGCACAAGCCTGGGCCTTGAAGATAGTCATTTCTTGTTTTGTCTCTACCGTTTGGAATTTTAGGTAGAGTAGCTCAACGCCAGATATTTGAGAATTTTGATGTGAAGATTATGTTACTTTACTAGTTCCTTTAGCTCCTTTGGATCCTGTAGCTATCATGGTGGATCTTAGTAGCAAGTTCTTCGCGGCATTGGCCCTCACATGGATATTGGAAACAGAAGCTGGGTCATTTGTGTTGCTTTTCTGCATCTGCTGGAAGAAATGGAGTAGCATCCGGTGACAAGAAGCCGCAAAATGATTTGGAATTTGGCAAGGCGTGGGGACAATATCTACTGTTGAACTTTATGGCAATCAAATGCAAAATCATATACTCATCTAGCCACGTTTCAGCTCATCCTTCAGCTCATCCATCATGGATGTCGTCTAAAACAACGAGGATAAATATGCCACCGTACACTATCATAATGATGGTTACCTCATAAGTGACAGATTGTATATCAACATATGTGAGCCATGAACCCGTCGCATGCATGGCTTCTCAATCCAGTAGACTGCTGTAGGAAAAATACAAGAAAAAAAATAAAAAAATAAATATTTCAATTGGACTAATTTATTTCTAACTTTTTGCATTTATGCCTAGATAGTCAATTCAGCTAATTTTAGCTGAAAATCGCTAATGTAGACGTCGATCATCTCACGTAGCACAACTGATAGTAACATGAACATTTTAAATATTTCTTTGGTTTTTTAATCTTTTCTATTATTTACTTCTTCTTTTTTTTTGGTTGAGGGCCCTACCCGGCACTGGGTGAGGGTGGGGCGATCCTTGTCGGCCACTACAACACTGTTGTCGTCATTAGAGAGGGCTTGCCAAGGGTTGCAATGCCCTCGCTGGCCCAAGCAAGGGCACACGGCCCCTTTGCCCAAATTTGGCGAAGGCCGTGACGCCTTTGCCAGATCTAGGCGAGGCAAGGCTGCAACCCTCAACAACCAAAAGAAATGTAAAGAATTAAAAAGAAAAGGAAAGAGAAAAAAGCAAAAAATTATTTAAAAAAATTATTAAAAATGTCAACATCAATGCAAGCCACGTCATGTAGGACGATCAGTGTCTAAGTAAGTGATTTTCGGTCAAAATTAGTCGGATGAACTAAATTGACACATACAATATATTTAGGATCAAATTGGTCTAATTAAAATGTTTATAGATAAATTGACACCAATACAATATGTTTATTAATTTTTGATACTTTCCCTAAATTTCGTCCACGATGCCAGAACATCTATTTTTCCCGGACACAAATATATACATGGGAATTTGCTCTTTGATGAATAGTGCGTGACATAGATGGTCAATACATGATATCACTCGCCTATATAATTACTATATAACAAATGTCAAATATATCTCGATAATCACAATTGTGAATAATAACACACTAATCACTTGGCAAACATATGAATCGGCGCAGAGACGTGTGAGTGCAGCTCCAACAGCTACCGCATTCGCCTGGAGGGGATGCAATCTCCCGGAACTCGTAACTTTCAACCCGCATTATTATATATATTATATATGATATTTTTATTATAATGAATAAAAGATATATAACTATTTTCGTGAATGATGAAAAATTGTGGACGCATTAATGATTGTAAGCGACGGAGACAATCATTTTTTTACAAATATTTTTTAAATCTCACGTGCTTTCCGAAACTTTTAAAAATAATCATCACTAACAACTGTTAGTGTCAATAAACGTACTCTCTAAGAATAATTCAAATTTTGATATTTAAGATGCTTCACTAATATGTAAAAATCGGTGATAAATCTTTATTTAAGTAACTATTCCCACTCCGCTCCACCAACGGCGCTGCTGTGACTGTGTCCTCTACCAGTTCGATTCCTGCCACGATCCCGCTCCACCAACGGCACTGTCGATGGACACACATAGCTGCTCGGCGCCTACTGATGTCTTGGCGGAACCGATTCAAGATAAAGATGAGGGAGAGGTCACAAGAGTTGTGCAAGAATGATCTATGGGTGCGAGTGATTATGCATCAACTCATTACTTTGAAACCAAAAATCAGGTTTCTTGACCCACAGGCGCCCACCGTGGCCGAGTTGAAGAATGATGCTAGCCTTTCATTTTCCACTGGGCACATGAGATGAAGGAAAAAACCTCCCTAATAAATCCGAGTTTGATTAATAAAGACCCTCCATCTCCTGCTGACCTGATCGAAGAGCAATCCTCCCTAGAGCCTGTGTGATCTGACTAACACCTCCGCTCCTCCTCCTTATGAACTTGAGAGCCAGACAAAGTAGCCGGTGGACACATGTCAGTTGCTCGTCTCTGACGAAGCAATTCAGGAAAATAGAATAAACGCTTTGTAAATCAATGTATTGTCATCACTCATAAAAAAACAAAAAGAAAATAAAAAAGGATGTCTTCATCTATTTTTTGTGGCTTCTGTTCATGATGTGCTCTTGTAAATTTGTTTATTTGTCAAAGTTTGTGCATATTGATAAAGTTGCCAACTTGACCTTATTAAAACATAACAAATTGCTAAATACATTGGGCCTTTTATGTCTAGAATTTATGCATGATTGTTATTTTTTAAATAGTAGCAATTTAATATCTTAACAAGTGTGGACACCTAAATTTTAACTACTCATTTAGTGATAAATTACATAGATAATTTAGGGTTAAACTTTAACCACTAAAAAAAAAATTATTAAATTACATAGCATCACGGGTCACTTGATGATTTCTTCTAAGTTAACCTTACTCACACTCGACTCGTAGAATTCTAGAGAGAGAAACTCTGTATTTGTATTTTACTTGTAATTTTCACAAGCAAATGACATATTATTAAAGCCAAACATACACCATTAGATAGTTTGATGAGTGTAGTTACTATCTTCAGTGGACCATCAATCAAGATTCCATCACCTTTCAATAGAAATTCGTGAATTTTAAAAAATGGATAAAATAGAATAGTTTTGAGTAGTTTTCGAAATCAAAGCCATGTTTCTTTCTATTCATGTTTTGCCAATTGGGGAATATAAAGAAAGCACACAGTTCAAAGAAAAATATGTTAAATGCATCTACCGTAATAGAAGAGACTTCAAAAGAAAAGGAAAGCGCGAAGGGTAACTCTCACCATCATGGTCGAATACCACCTGCAGGGAAATCAATACTAAAAAACAAGCAATGTATATTTGCTTGGGGAATAAAAAAGCAAATGACAAAAGACAAACAGACTGGTAGGCTTTCCTTCCTAGAGCATCCATAAAATATTGTCAAACTGAACACAAAATTTGAGTCTCGCAAAATTAAGCAAATAAATGCTCACAGAAATTCTACCCCCAAAGAAAAAAATCTCTAGCTTGATACAAGTGCAAATGAGGGGCAAATGTTAAGAAAACATCTCAAGAAGCCTTTAACTGTATTGGCTAGCAAGATTGTTTTACAAAATGAGGAATCACATAATAGCTAGCAATTGTGAATACAAATACGGATCTCTAAAGGGAGATGAGCACTTATTGCCGCATGGGAAGGGCCGAATTTCAAGGACATCAATTATCTGCAGCAGAAACAAGAGGAAAAAAAAAACCAGGAGAAAATTTTAAGTGAAAAGGTGAAAAATGATGAAGAAAAAGTTCGCCGTGCTCCCAAAAGTGAAGAGAGTCCTACGTAAGAACAGGCACCCAATGCCACAGAACACTAGGGACAAAAAAAAAGTGTTTTCTATTGAAACAATTTTATATCATGTGAAATAGCAATAATAAACCACATATCTAGAAGATAAGGTAATGATGGAAATAACTTACGAAACCAGCTTGACTTTATATTGTGATGTGCTACTTGTAGTATCACTATAAGTGGCCAAAAGAACACTCTTCTTGTCTTGTAACATCTAAGCATCACTTGCTGATTCATTAAATCATTTCAAAATCAGCATTTATTTTCTTCACTAGGAAAACAGCTCAGTTATATATTTGTTATAGGAGATAATTATAAAGGGTTGATCGCCTTTTAGTTCTTCGTTCATGAACAAGAGAACTTTAGGTATAAAATGATGCATTCAAGATTAGAGCGGTCAAGTCAATCTCAGAGTATCAAATTATTAGAACATGGTGATGCTGCAAAGAAGAGAATATCCTTCTAGGAGTATGGTTGAGGGAGAGAAGAACCTTTTAGATAGCAAAATCTCATGGGTTGATAATAGGTTAGATTTTTGCAACCCAATTGTGGTAATTAGGGTCCCTTTTAACCTCGGAAGGAGGACTGCAAAGCCAATATAGATCAAATGGCCTAAGCCCATTTGCTGGTCTAGCCCACCATTAACATTGCCCCTCAGTTATAGGCTCGCATTATGAGCTAGTTGGGTCACCAATGGTCGATTGCATATACGTGAAGTTTGTCTTTCAACTGAAAGTTGCAAGATATGTGCAAAGTACTAGTGGATGTGGTTGATTCAATTTAATGCTTAAGACCTTCTTCCAAAAGGCTCCTATTACCCATTTCAAACGAAGAGACACCATCTTTTTGTTTCCGAAAAATTTGATGCACAATCGGCACTCTCATAAGAACATCATTAAATCACTAGAAAGTGCATTAACTGGACTGCACAAAATTAACTCTATAGACTGCACACTCATTATAAGGTAGGAATTGGAGTGAACGCCGAGAATTCAAAATTCCTTGCAATTTTAAGTCCTTGATGCTCAATCATACTAATATAAGTTAAAAGACATCCTAAGACCGTCCAACTTTCTAAGCCAACTAAGATCAACAAAAGCATGATGAGTGCAAGAGGGCTAAAGTCAAATTATACGTAGCAGAGGAAAGTTCTTTAGGCAGTGATTTGCAACGAAACAAGATATACCAACCATTCAAGCATGACTGAAAAAAAACACAAAAAAATAGCAACTCCTACTGCATAGGTAAGTTACTCAACCCAAAACATGGATAATTATTGGTTCTTCAGGTAAGTCCGTACGACATTTCTAGTTGTGCTATGATATCCCTGAGCGGAACAAACAAAAATCGAGCAAGTCTCCTCTTAAGTCTTAAGTCTTATCCAACATGCACAAGGTCCTTTTATTACATTATCAACAGTAAGCGCATGTCACCAAGGTTTACCATTTTTTACATTCATCTCATACGATGTTGCTTTTTGCTTCTCAAATTTCAAATCCTCAAAAGAAACTTAATTAGACAAATCTTGACCACAATGGACATTATATTCAATTCAAATGCACATTAAAACTTCCATGAAAAACATGGTGCCAAAAAATAACGATGATAAAAAAAGTGATTCGAAAGTCCATTGCTCCTAAAGCGTTTGTTTACAAATTAGAACAGGCACCAAATTAACCACGTAGCCAAAAAAAAAAAAAAAAAAAATCTGTAAGAAAAATCCTCGTTCTGCAGATTATTTTCAGAGAAATGCGATCCTACAAAACCAGCAGAAGTCTTATACAACTGCTTCAGTACTTCCACATATGAAAAGAAAAATCAAAATTATGATTGATTAACGGGAGAGAAGTATTGCCATGGTTGTTGCTTTGGCAGCCTGATTGATCTCATTAGATTTTATCCACAATCCTTCGGCACAAATACAGTATCAATCAGCAACTTGTATGCTAAAGACCATTATCATTATTCCGTTGTGCTTTCATGAAACAGGTGATGGTGCGGCATTGAGTAACAGGCAAGAATGCAAGGAAAATCGATAGGCCTAAGAAATTGTTATTGAAGTTGCTATTTTTCCATGCAGCTCCCCAGACTACTAACTTCACATACCAAGCCATGGGTTTCCCTTCCTGGCCTCTGCAGAAATAATTGTGAGGAGGAGGTTGTTGGATAAATTCTCCTCAGAGATTTTGAAGTTGACAAAACATTTCTCTCGTCTAGTCGAAGACTTGCGACTCTACCGGCAAAGTCGAAGATCAAAGTCCGACGCTAACAAGACTCAAGTTTCAAAGTCTACTCTCATGGACAGATTCAGGCCCGACAAGA
This sequence comes from Eucalyptus marginata, assembly GCA_014182565.1. Classification (NCBI taxonomy): domain Eukaryota; kingdom Viridiplantae; phylum Streptophyta; class Magnoliopsida; order Myrtales; family Myrtaceae; genus Eucalyptus; species Eucalyptus marginata. Next base: position 1,388,439 of record CM024585.1, read on the forward strand.
TAAAAACTTCTATTCGACTCTATATAGTTTTTATCTCAACGGCTAAGGAATATCTTTCGACCGGATTCAGCACTACAAGATTTCATATTCGTATCCGAATTTATATAGATTCTCTAAAGATTCACAACTTATTTGGAAAGTTCTACTTATGGAAACCAAGATCCCGATTGTATGGGCGAGCGGGATTAATGGGCTATCTACACTTACCTTAAAGAGCTCGAGATCTCTCCAAATTGATTCTGTCCAACGGGTTGATTGGAAGAACTTCTTTGGAAGGTGCCAACGGTAATGAAGGCATGAAGAAGTGTATAAAGAGAGACGCTTTAGTTGTTGAAGTGTGCTGGATAGAAGAATTCCAAAGTCTGAATCTCCATATTATATTTGTGATCTTATTCTTCGAGCAATATATGTAATCAAAAGAGAGACCATAGAGTGGTGAGACCTTGAGGAAGTGTAGTAGTTTCTACACTGTGGACTCAAGAGCGTGAGACTGTAAACACTCTTTTTGATTCTTAGTGAAATCCAGCCAGAAGGGTTGTCCGTGCGGGAGAGTGGACGTAGGCTTGATCTAAGCCGAACCACTATAAATCTGGAGTCTTGATTCTCTATCCCTAATCCTTTTATCTTTCATTACTTTCATTTGCTGCGATTGTTGTTTTTAATTTATTAATCTCTTATTCGGATTTTATTGTTAAAATCGCTTTAGTCACCTATTCACCCCCCTCTAGGTGCTAATTCTAGTCCTAACAATTGGTATCAGAGCTTGTGTACTCGTTTATAAGAAGTGTCTTTACTTCTGAGTAAAAGATCTATGGCTAGTATGTTACCTACAGGGTTGGTTGAAGGTCAAAGCAATACCAGACCTCCATACTTTGATGGAAAAGACTACAGCATATGGAAGAACAAGATGAAAGCATTCCTAAGATCGAAAGATCCTTTGGAATGGGAAGTGGTAGACAAAGGAATCATTCGCTGCAAAGCATCGAATCGAGAGAGGAAAAGAAGTTGCTGATCCCATTCTAATGACTCAAGAAGAAATCACCAAGAGACAGACTCTTGACGCTAAAGCCATTTACTCCTTATATTGTGCTTTATCCCCTACTGAGTATAACAGAATATCTTCTTGTGGTACAGCAAAAGAAGTCTAGGATAGGCTTCATATTACCTATGAAGGAACTGATCGAGTGAAAGAGACAAGGATCAACATTCTTTTGGGACAATATGAAGTCTTTAAGATGAGATCAAGAGAATCAATAACTGACATGTTTAGTCGCTTTACTGAAATTGTGAATGGTCTTGAATATCAGGGACATCCAATCTCAGGACATATGAAGGTCAACAAACTCCTACGAGGACTCTCTAAAGACTGGAATCACATAAAAACCTCAATAAGAGAGACACAGAGGATTGCTCTACTCTCAATAGACGAATTGGTTGGGACTCTTCAATCTTATGAAGTAGAGCAAACCAACGAAGAGGAAGATTCAAAAGGTAAGAAATCAATTGCCTTAAAGTCTAATGACTATTCGATGCTCTGATTCTCGAAGAAGATCTAGATGATGAAGAGCTGGCACTTATGATAAAGAGATTCAGAAAGTTGAACAGAAAAGGAAGAAAATTCAACTGGAAGAAACAAAGCTCACAAAGGTTTCAAAACAAATCAACAGAGGAAGATGACTCTAACAAAGAAGTGACTTGCTTTGAATGCAAGAAAAAGGGACACATCGGACCCAACTGTCCTCTCGTTAAAGAAGAGAAAAGGAAAGACCGAGAAATACGGGGAAGGCACTCAAAGCGAGACTGGAGTGATACTGAATGTGAAGAAAGTGATGATGATTATGCCAATATCTGTTTAATGGCAAAATCTGATTCAGACTCAGACCTTGATTCAGATACAGACTCAGACAGTGAACTCGAGGTTAGTAATCTAAGAATTCCTATCAAAGTTTCGAAATACATTGATGAACTTTGTCTTAGTCTAAAAACTTCTCTTAAGAGGATCTCCGAATTGAAAAGGGAAAATTCTACATTGAAGCAACAGGAAAAACTTTGGAAAGAGAAGTTTGAAAAGTTAGAAAACAACTTTATTGTCTTGAAAGAAAACTCAGACTCTGTTTCCAAAGAAAATAATCTTTTGAAAAATGATATTTCTAATATATCAAAAAGATTTTCAAATGGTTCTGAAAAGTTGGATAAGATTCTTTCGATACAAAAACCCTACTTTGATAAGTTAGGTCTTGGTATGACTTCGAAACTATTCCTCTAATTGATTTTCCAAAGGTGAAGGAAAGAATCAAACATAGACCAACCAGAATTGTTTATAAAAATCATTTCCGAGAAAGTCTTTGTAAAACCTGTTGCGAAATGCTTTAAAATGTTCCAAGTGTCAAAGCTCGAACATTTTGAGAAAGAATGTCCTTTGGTTTGGAGACCTATTAAAAAGAATTGGGCAAAAGACTGTTTATTGCTCTAACTCTTCTAGACCCAAGATGATGTGGGTACCAAAGAAAGCTTGAATTCTTTTTAATTGCAGGTCACTATCAAAAAGAAGATTAAATGGTATCTAGATAGTGGCTGCTCAAGACATATGACAGGAGACTCAAGTTGCTTCATAAAACTTGACCGAAAGACGGAGGAAAAGTCTCCTTTGGAGGTAACAACAAAGGAAGAATCATTGGTCGTGGAACAAGTAAAGATTGGAAGTCTGTCAATCAAGAATGTTTCCTTAGTTGAAGGATTAAATTACAACTTGCTTAGCATAAGCCAGTTGTGTGATACTGGATTCAAGATCAATTTCCAGGAAGGAAAGTGCTCAGGAATCAGTAAAGACTTTACTCAATCCTTTACTGGACGAAGACATGGAAATATCTATCTTCTGGATGTAAATCATGAAAGATCACAAAGTGCTTGATATCGGTACAAGATGAAGCTATTCTATGGCACGAGAAAACTTGGCCATATCAATATGAAGCAAATCAGCAAGATCTCCTCCAAGAAACTTGTTCGAGGATTGCCTATTCTCAATTACTTAAAGTCGATCTATGCACACCATGCGTATCTGGGTAAACGGGTTAGAAACTCTTACAAACCAATAAGTAAAGTTTCTACTAATCGTGTACTTGCAGCTTCGCATATGGATTTATTTGAACCTACTAGAACGCAAAGCATTGGTGGAAAAAGGTTCTGCCTAGTAATAGTGGATGATTATTCACGATTTACTTGGGTCTACTTTTTGTCAAGTAAGTCTGAAACTTTCTCTCTCTTTTCAAAGTTTGCTAAGAAGGTGCAGAATGAGAAATGTTACACTATCTCAAGCATTCGTACAGACCATGGAAGTGAGTTTGAAAATCAAGACTTTACTAAATTCTGTGATGATTCTGGTTTTCAGCACAAATTCTCCTCTCCATACACACCAGAACAGAATGGGGTTGTGGAAAGGAAGAATAGGTCTTTACAAGAAATGGCAAGAACTCTTTTAATTGAAAGCAATATTTCTTCAAGGTTTTGGGCTGAAGCTGTTTCGACTGCTTGTTATATTATTAACAGAGTATTTTTAAGACCAATTCTTGAGAAAACTCCTTATGAAATTTTTAAAGAAAAGAAACCAATTGTTTCTTATTTTCAAGTATTTGGTTGTAAATGCTTTATTTGAAGAATGCAAATGATCGAGTTGGTAAGTTTGAAGAAAAATCAGATGAAGGATTCTTTCTTGGTTACTCAACCGCAAGCAAAGCCTATAGAGTATTCAACAAGAAGCCTCGAGGTGTGGAAGAATCAATGAACGTCAAATTTCAAGACTCTCCACAAGTTCAACCAATACAGACTGAAGAATCAGAATCTGTTCCAGACTCTGCTAGATCTATCTCCCATAAAGCAATTCAAAATTCAGATGCAGTACAACAAGTTGTTGATGAAGAATCAACTCAAGAAAATGATCAACATCCTATTAAACCATCCAAGAATCTTGGAAGCACAAGTCCAGTCATCCCGAAGAACTCATTATTGGAAACGTTAATGAGGGAATTCGTACAAGATCCAAAAGGCGAGAAGAATCTAGTGCCGTTGCACTTATTTTTGAAATAAAACCCAAAAACATTGAAGAAGCCTTAGCTGATGAAAGCTGGATTGAAGCAATGCAAGAAGAGCTCGAGACAATTCAGTATTACCGACGTTTGGGAATTAACTCCTAAACCAAAAGGTAAATGTTATTGGAACTAAATGGGTTTTCGGGAACAAAGTTGATGAAAAAGGCAAAGTGACAAGAAACAAAGCAAGACTCGTGGCTAAAGGATACACGAAGAAGAAGGGATAGACTATGATGAGACTTATGCTCCAAGTAGCAAGGTTAGAAGCAATCAGATTACTACTTGCTTTTGCATGTTATAAGAATTTCAGGTTATTTCAAATGGATGTCAAAAGCGCATTCTGAATGGATTTATTCAAGAAGAAGTCTATGTGGAACAACCTCCTGGATTTGAAGACTCAAAGAAACCAGACTCGGTGTTCGGGCGAAGAAAGCTTTATATGGATTAAAACAAGCTCCTCGAGCTTGGTATGAAAGGCTAAGTAATTTCTTAATTCAAAGTGGTTTCTCTAAAGGAAAGGTAGACACTACTTTATTTATTAAAAAGGAAGGCAAAAGCTTTCTACTTGTTCAGATTTATGTTGATGACATTATATTCGGATCATCTAATGAGACTTTGTGCAAGAAATTTTCTAAGTCTATGCGGGACGAATTTGAGATGAGCATGATGGGTGAACTATCCTTCTTCCTTGGTCTACAAGTGAAACAACTTAAAGAATGAATCTTTATTCATCAAGAAAAATATGCAAAAGAACTTGTTAAAAAGTTCGGTCTGGAGAATTGCAAAAAGACTGACATTCCAATGTCAAGTTCTTTGAAGATAGACAAAGACGAAGCAGGGAAGAAAGTCGACCAAAAATTATACAGGAGTATCATTGGTTCACTTCTTTATCTTACTGCATCTAGACCCGACATATTATTTAGTGTTTGCATATGTGCTAGGTTTCAATAAGATCCTAAGGAATCTCATTTAAGTGCTGCTAAACGTATCATTAAATATGTTGCACTTTGCTAAGATTGGTCTATGGTATCCCAAAGTAGGAGACTTTACCCTTCTTGGTTATTCGAGACGCGAGATCTTGCGGGTTGTAGAGTTGAAAGAAAAAGCACTTCGGGAACTTGTCAATTACTTGGTAACGGGGCGGTATCTTGGTTTTCAAGAAAACAAAGTCGTGGCTCTTTCAACAGTGAAGCGAGAATACGTAGCACTTGGAAGTTGCTGTTCTCAAATACTATGGATAAAACAACAACTACGAGACTTTGGTATTGAAGACTCTTGCACAGAGATCAAATGTGACAATACCAGCGCAATCAATCTTACAAAGAATCCTATCCTACATTCAAGAGCCAAACATATTGAGATTCGACATCATTTTATAAGAGATCATGTTCAGAACAAAGAAGTCTTGATACAATTTATTGACTCGAAGAATCAAGCGCGGACATCTTCACAAAGCCACTTGAGAAAAGCTTATTTGAGTCTATTCGCTCAAAACTCAATATTTTATCTCTTGAAGACCGTTGAAGCTCGGACTCGAGAATCTAAAAGTCGACGGCGTATCAAACTCAAAAAGTTGTAGACTTGGAATACCAATCGACTTTTTTGTAAGTTCATTTACTTAAACTTTTATCTCGAAAATGTAAGTTTGTCTATTTATTTATGTATAATCATGTTTATTAAGGCGGTTTATCTTAAAAAGGGTGGTTATCGATTTATTAAGGCAGTTATTTTTCAAAAAGGAATTTCTTTTGCGACGATTCGGTTACCACGATTCGATTACCTTTTATACTTCTTCTCCTTCTTCGTTTTAAACTTTACCCGAAACCCTAGTTCAAAAGCTTTTCACTCTCTGGAATTTCTCTCTTCGATTTCTACTTCTCAAGTTTTTGACTTTCTTGCGACACAAGTGTGAAAGTTCCATCCAAGAAAGCGACAATGTCTTTCCAAAGGAAATCTTCAAGAATAGCAAGCAGGGGACCACAGGGCTCTGGTGAGGGGCCTACGCATTTTGATCTCACAGAAGAAAGTGACTTTCCAAGAGAACAGACGCACCAACAATCTCAACAGCGCACCTCCTCGACTAGATCACAAGTTCGTCATCCTCAACATGCAGAAGAAATCATTGAAGATGTTGAACCTGTAAGATCCCTTAAGCCTGCATTTGTTTATAGGCTCTATTCTGCGTTGAAGGAAGGGGGTTCGCAATGACCTTCATTGATGAATTTTTGAAAGAAAAAGCTATAGAAATGAGACATATTTTCTCACCTTGTGATGGAACGATCGGGTGTTGTTCTGTTGGAACTAACAGCAAAGACATTTGCAAACTTTCCGAGTGACCCTCGATTTAGCAAGTGTAAATCAGCCTGAGGGAAATATGATGATGAGAAGATGTTTATACATTTTAAGCCTAGGATGGGTGTGGCTGCAACTCTTCGAGGAAAGAAGGATGAATTGTTCCGATCGGAGGAACACAAGAAAGTGTATGGGAAATTGCTGAAGCGTGGGGTGATGAACCCACGAACGGTGGATTTTGATTTCTGGATCTATTGAGCATCGATCGAGGGAGAAGTTTGAGAAACTTCAACTTCACAATTTCTGTACTAAGAGCGAGGTTGCCTATTCCGAATTAACCGCATACTTTTATTCCAATCTCGGTTTTCTTGATGCCAATAGCTTTTCTTTCGGTGTAAGAGACGAGAGAATATGTGGTTGACACGGACACTCTGGCGGATGTAATTGGTGTGGAAATAGGAGCTTTCCAATCAATTTCTGTGTCTGTGAGTTCTGCAATTCTGGAACTTGCAAGAGACAGAATCGCAGAAGATCGTCTCTCCTACTCCAGGATGAATGCTACAAACACTTTGCTTCACAAGATAGTGATCAACTGTCTGAGACCTAAATCAACTTCAAAAACAGATGTGTCCATCTCAGAAGCAAAATTGATATATGCAATCAAGATCGGTCTTAACTTCTCTCTGCCACACACTATCATGTTTCACATGTACGGGTCTATGGTGAAGGACAAGGGAAAACTCCCTTATCTTTGCTCTTATCACCAGTCTTTTCAGACATTTGAACATTCAGCCTCCCCACATTCTCTCTATGAAGACTATTGATCAAATGGTCATCGGATTGAGAATGATTACAAAGATGTGTCTGAAAGAACTCAGCAAGAAGCTGGAGCAGTTCAAGGAGCAAACCCCTGTTAAGACCAGACCAGACTCTTCTGCTGCCAAGAGGAAAGGAAAGGAACCTGTGACTGGTCCTATCAAGAAGAGGCGGGCAATCATCTTGGAAGATGAAGATGATGAGGATGATATGCCTATCTCTGCCTTTGTTTCTCAGTATTCTGCTCCTGTATCAGCTATTCCAGAACAACAATTTGCAGAGGAAACTGAGAAAGGAAACCAGGAAAAGGAATCCTTGCAGAAAGAAGAAGAGAAAGAGAAAGAGGAAGAAGAAGAGGAAGAAGAAGAGGAAGAAGAAGAGGAAGAGGAAGAAAAAGAGGAAGAAGAGAAAGAGAAAGAGGAAGAAAAAGATGAAGAGGAAGAGTCAGCAAAGACAGACTCTCAGCATCAACCAGCAGACTCACAAGCCCAATCAGATTCTCCAGCAGAAAAGGAGGATCAGCAACATCTTGTCACTGAGGAAACTCCTCAGAAAGAAGAGTACTTCTCCCCTCCAGAAGGCATTGAAACAGGGGGAGATATCCAAAGAGAAAGTACTCCTCTTCTCTTGACTTTTACCGGTGCAAGTGTGAGTAGATCGCCACCGATGCGAGAAGATGTTCATGCTGCTCATAATCGAGGGAGAGGCATCGTCTCCAAACATTGATCTCCCTGCTGATATTCACACTGGCTTAACTCCATCATTAGACCGAGTTGACACAAGCACACAGACTGACAATTTAGGAGATTTCAAAAGGTTGCTTGACATCATCTTGGAGCTCAAAGGCCAAATATATGCTATGGGGTGTGACTTTCAGACTCTTCAGAATGAGAATCATGCTATGTTCATCTCCTTACATGATCAGCTTAAAGATGTTCAACGTCAGGTTCAGGACACAGCAAAAGGCACTGCTCTCGCTCAACTACAAGAAGACTTAAGGAAGTGGAAGGAACCTGTCAAGTCTATGGAGGACTTTCAACTTATTCGCATTCCTCGTGCTCCTTGATTTTCTTACTTTTTAATGCCGACAAAAAGGGGGAGAAGACTTTGCGGGCAGATTTTCACTCTATTCTCATTCCAAACCCAAACCTTCATTTCTAAACATTTTTTTGGATTTAATAGTTTGTTTGTGATTGACATTTTGACTTTATCTTGAGTTTTTGAATGATTGCTTACTACTGCATTACCTTAAGCTGTTAAAATTAGATAAAGATAGTAATGTCTGTACATGACTAATGAGGTTTCTGTGGATGCAGATCGTGTACGTGAGTAAGTTACGTGTACGTGGACATCTTATACTATTCTTATTCTAATCCTTTATGAGATATCTTTGCAAGCTTAAAAGTTGTTTTGCGGGGCAATAGTATTCAAATCTGCGGGAAAGTTTTGTCACCATCAAAAAGGGGAGATTGTTGGATAAGTTCTCCTCGAGATTTTGAAGTTGACAAAACATTTCTCTCGGTCTAGTCGAAGACTTGCAGACTCTACTGGCAAAGTCTGAAGATCAAAGTCTGACGCTAACAAGACTCAAGTTTCAAAGTCTACTCTCATGGATAGATTCCAGACTGACAAGATAAAAACTTCTATTCTGACTCTATATAGTTTTTATCTCAACGGCTAAGGAATATCTTTCGACTGGATTCAGCACTACAAAATTTCATATTCGTATCCGAATTTATATAGATTCTCTAAAGATTCACAACTTATTTGGAAAGTTCTACTTATGGAAACCAAGATCCCGATTGTATGGGCGGCGGGATTGATGGGCTATCTACACTTACCTTAAAGAGCTCGAGATCTCTCCAAATTGATTCTGTCCAACGGGTTGATTGGAAGAACTTCTTTGGAAGGTGCCAACGGTAATGAAGGCATGAAGAAGTGTATAAAGAGAGACGCTCTAGTTGTTGAAGTGTGCTGGATAGAAGAATTCCAAAGTCTGAATCTCCATATTATATTTGTGATCTTATTCTTCGAGCAATATATGTAATCAAAAGAGAGACCATAGAGTGGTGAGACCTTGAGGAAGTGTAGTAGTTTCTACACTGTGGACTCAAGAGCGTGAGACTGTAAACACTTTTTTTTTATTCTTAGTGAAATCCAGCCAGAAGGGCTGTCCGTGCGGGAGAGTGGACGTAGGCTTGATCTAAGCCGAACCACTATAAACTGAGTCTTGATTCTCTATCCCTAATCATTTTATCTTTCATTACTTTCATTTGCTGCGATTGTTGTTTTTAATTTATTAATCTCTTATTCGGATTTTATTGTTAAAATCGCTTTAGTCACCTATTCACCCCCCTCTAGGTGCTAATTCTAGTCCTAACAGAGGTGACCCATAATCTTCAACCCATGTTGCTGAAGAGTATGTACTCATGGATACCATGCTATTGGTGGCTATTGATTGACTGTACTAAAAGTAAAATTGATCACCGTCTTTCAAGTTTCTTCCACAAATTAAGAGCTCTTCTAATGATCGGATCAGCTGAAAATCCTTCGGCATATGCACCAATGGCTTTTAAAAGGCTGGTGAATTTCTCCCCATCATCCTGTAACAATGCCAAGGTTAAAGGTGAAGCTCGTGAGTTTCTTATATGCAGCCGGGAAGAACATTGGGAACAAATTTATTAAGTGCAAAGATATCTGTAGTGCTGTATATAATAGTCATAGCACAACCGATGTGGTGAATGAGTGGCCAGTAGCAACCTAAAACTACAGGGCCTCATGTTTCCAACAAATGATGAAGTATTCATGGACTCCCCCCCGGCCCCCTTTCCACCTTGGGCTTGGGAGTGGGAGTAAGCACAGACAATATCACCCCCAGAATCAGAACAGGAAACCTTGATTTTAGTCAATCCTGTAAGTTAAAACTGTGCCAGTTGTGAGCTCACAGAAAGAAATCAACTAAACCAAACAGTACACGCATTGCTGATTCATCTGATCTTTCATGAACTCAAGCAAGAGGATGCATGGTGCTGTGTCTAGATTGCCAAAGTTCAAGTCAAGTTTCATGCCTTAAACCTTTTAATGCATTGCAGAACCAGTTAGAAGATGACTCAAGTGCATTCTGATGCAAGAATTCTCCTAATACACCCACAACATGTGCGCGCGCGCGAAGGGCGGGGGTGGGGGGAGAGAGAGAGAGAGAGTTTTATGATTACACGAACCTCAGGTTTCTTAAATGCGAGATCTTCAGTGGTGAATGGTACCATGTAGAATGGAAGATCAGTACGTATTAATGCCTGAAAAATAATGGAAAAGGAAAAACAAATCAGTAAGTCAAAAACCAAGAATTCACCTTAGGATACATGTATTTAAGGAAAGGAGATGCGGTTAACATGAAACATGTAATTCTGTTCAGTGCATTAATATCAAGACATTAGAGAAAAAGCAGGTTATAATACCAAGTTCTTGCTGAGGATAGCATTATCAGCCTGGCGCTATCAAAGCCTGCATGGAAAAATGGTGAAGGTACTTGTCAATCTGATTAGAGATGCATTAGTTATCCATTAAGAGCAAATGAGCAATCGAACCATGTGTCCCTACAAAGAAGAAGTTATGAGATCACAGACACTATCAAACGATGAAGCTGTGAGTAAAAAAATGGATTTGTCTGATGCATTCCCACTTATAAGTAACATAAAATTAAGCTTTCTTATCCGTTCCTCTTCAACTTGATCAACACATTGCAACAAATTTTCCAATGTGCCTGCCAAATCAATAAAATAACTTCCAAGTCATCAAGCTGAAAAGTTTACTTGGTATAAAAGGCCAAAAAAGCAGCTAAATGAGCGCAGGAAGAGAACATTGATGCTGAGCTAACTACATATCAACATTAACGTATAATTTCAGGCACATGATTGGAACAACAATGCTAAATAAGCGTTAAAGGGGATCGAGAATGAAGGCAAAACATCACAGTGAACTATGTCGATAGTATGCTCATAGCTAAATTTCAAATACTTGCACCACATTGGCGATTTTCACAAATCTGACAAACTATTGGTCAATAATCAGTACTAGCAAAATTTCTTATTATCCACCACAATAGCACCGGAAAACGTCCTCTCATGCATCTGATAGGCATCCTTTTCATGAGGTGCCACGGGATCCATACTAAATTAACTTAAACGGAAAATATGTCCACGTGACTCATTTTAATAAGTTTATTAATGCTAAGACTTAAGAAACAAGTTTTGACCTTTGTCCACTTGGACAAAATGCATACAACTATGTCAAACCAAAACAAACTTACCAAATTTAGTAATCAGTTGCACAGCATGCACATTGCCAATCCCTTCACTCCTGCATTAATATTAACCACGCCTCAATCACCAATCTCAAGAAAAAAAAATGCAATATCTTTTTCCAAAAATTGCGAAAGCTTAAAACTTTTTGAAATGTGCCATCAGCAATCTCCTTCTATGCTCTCATCCAAAGAGAGGGTGACTCCAAAACAGGGGCCCTATGGGCGTGCCATGACCGTGTGAATTAATTGTTAGGATTATGGCACAGACGTGATTCAATAAAGCCAAAAATGCTAACAACATGTCATGCTCGGTTGAATTTTCATGTCATGCCAGAAAATGCCACCTCTATCAAGGGGATGTTATTTCAATCTTTAAACAACTGGTTAACCAAAGTGGATAATGAAGAAAGAACAGAGTAAACAATAAGGTCACCGTCATCCACCTCAGAAATGTTGTTGGGTGATATACCCACTATATATGATTAAGTCACCAATAAGAATTAAAAATTTACCTGGGATATTGTCGCATTTGTCACCTACAAGTGACACGACATCAACAAATTGAGAAGGATCTAGAGCTCCATATTTTTTAGCAAAATCTTCCATCCCAAAGGAGACCATACTGCCAAAATGAGAGACAACTGTGAAGACCCCAACGGAAAGAATAATCATAACATACCCAAAGAAATTGTATGACTATAATATAACTTTCCAAAGTTGAGTGGGCAACTATTAGATCTTAACACTTTGTTTAAGCAAAAGAGTAGATGAAACCCAACATGTGTAAAGAACACAAACCCATTCGTTATATAAGAAATCGAGCTAGAGGTCTCATCATCTTAAAGTGGAGGAAGGTGTTTGATGTAAAATCTTCAATTGTCTAGGAATATATCTGACTTTATTATTACAATCACCAAGCAGTGGATATGTTATTGTAAAATTCATAGATTTCATATTTTATCCTATCTAGTTTTATCTTATTTAGAAATTTGGACAATCAAACGTAGCCTAAGTCTTCGGGAGATAGGTTAGGGTCACTCGGCTATGAATCGATCGCGGCATTCATTTAGAAAAGCTCTGGATCGTGTTGATTCATCGGGCTGTGATACGATGCTCTATGTTTCTGGGTTAAGATAGTAACAAATGGATGATTTATGAATCTAAAGATGATTTTTGAATCTAAGGTTGTATTTTATTTTTGTCATGATACTTGTGACAGATAAATTCTACTTTTCGTCTATTTTCATGCTGTTTTTAATCAAGTCATTTGACTTTTAGTTTGTATATTAGGTCCTACTTTTACAAATCTTCTAATCAAAACAAAAATAAGCATGTCACGGGTACGTTCGGCTGGACTTGACTTGCATCATGATGTGCAGAACTTTTGGCTATGGAATAACATGTTAATTAACACATTGTTGTGCTTGTGATATGTTATAATCTAAAGATGCAAATCAAAACTGAAGACTTTGGATTTAATTTGCCATCCTCTTTTACCTCCTAAACTTGAGAGGATGGCTACACAAACCCGAATTGCTCGCCTTCATCTCCTCGAAAAGGTGCAGAGAAGTCGGCAAATCGCCCCCAACACCCGAACGCGTGAATACAAATGTTATAACCCCAAGCATCCAACTCAAACCCATCCTCACCTCTCAATTTGTCAAACACGTCCCTGAACTCCGCTCTCATATCCGCCTTCCTAAGCGCGACAAGCAGCTCATTGCACGCGACCGTGCTCGGGACTGAAGCCGCCCTGTTCGAACCGTCCAAAAGCTTATAGAAAATCGACAGCGCCGGACCTACCCGGCCCTTCCTGACGAGCGTGGCGAGCACCGAAGCATACATATGGGAATTCAGCCTCATGCTGAGCTCTTCCATGTGATCAAGAATCTGTAGTGCGGCGTCAAACTTGCCCGACCGGATGAACGCGTCGTGGAGGAGATTGAAGGTCCAAGAATCGGCGACGACGCCATCCTCCTTCACGAGGCGGAGCAGGGGAGAGACCGCCTCTGGCTGGTCGGCCCAGCACATGACCCAGAACAGGTGGGAGTACACGCTCGCCGAGTTTGCCAAAATGCGTGAGAGATACTCTCTTGCACAAGCAACAGCGAGTGATGGGATTAAATGCTACTTCCCCGAATTGTTTTGTCCACTTTTCTCTAAATGCAACTAATGCAACTAGAAAGAAAAAATTATCTAGAGTACAGACCTCCCTACGAATTTGACCTTATCTCCCCACAGGTGCAGTGTGAAAAATAACATCTTCACTTAAGTGCGGTAAGAAGTAATATCTTTCCTTGCTCTCATTTGGTGAAACACAGGGGAAACAGAAGTGCCAGCAAATACCTATGTATCGTGGGAATGCAAGTGTCTCCATGTTGGTTCATGTTGGGTTACATGTGGTGATGACTAAGTCACCACCTTGCTATACATAATGCCCATCTCTTGATTGTGGTCAATCGGCTGAATGAGAGAGAAGAGTTTGATGAGAGAAAAAGACCATGAATAGAGAGAACAGAGGATGATTTAAACGAAGTTGAAAAGAAGGAACGATTCGAATCTTGGCTTAACTTTGATGTATATGTTCTATTTGTAAACTGGATTGCTTATGTTAATCTGTACTCATCGTGTACGATATCGAATACGGGATATGTGGCCGAGTGACATCATGTGCATCAAAAAGGGACTGATGTTTGTGCACAGTGGGAACTAAGTGTCACGCTAGACAAAGTGCTATGCCCTAGGAGCCACCTCTTGAACCTTGGCTATAGGGCAAAATGTTGCATAGTGAGAGCCACCTCTTGAAATCATGAAGGCACCTCTTGAATCCTACTTGTGCGATCAACTCTGTATATTGATGGGATTAGCTATATGACAGGCGTCATTCAATAACATCTAAGCGATCTATTATAATTAGCATTTCCTATCCGTAGATTAGGTGGAGAATTTCTCACTTAGCCAGTAATGTGCTTGCTCGGCGTGGAGGCTGGCTCACAGACAGTGTGTACAGGATGGTCTAAATTGAGGAGACTTGGAAATCAAGGTTCTAGAATAGAAGTGCGCAGTGGAAACAAAGTGAATTTGGCGGCATTACTATATAGGAGTCTTTTTTTATGTTTGTGAGGAATAGATTGGACAGGTCTACCATTTGGACATATCTAGCAAATGAAACATTGTGCAAACTCAGTAGAAAGTTTAAAATTACGATCACCAACATAAGTGCATATACAGAGGAGTCCAGAGACGTTATAAACTAATACGAGAGTGCATCTATGATGAAGAGTTAGACATCTACCTTCTGAACATACTCAGCAACAGTGGAGTTTATGACATTCTTGATCGCTTGCTTGTAAACTTTAGAAGGTCCAAGAATTTCTAGCAAAATGTCCCTGGGTATCTGCACTAAGACAAAAGCCACAGATATTAGCATTACAGCATTCCATAAAAGGAGGTTATGCATCGACAAAACACCCTCACATGCTCCGTAGGTAGGAGGGGAAAAATTGCGAGCAACATTTAGTGTCAAACCAATCATATATAGATTAAACAATGGAAGATTCAAATTCAATCATCATGCACTTGAAAAAGGATATCTTCAAGACAGAGAACAAATAGATGGACCCAGCAAACAGTGAATTTTTAACTGGAACACCTCCATTTCGACTGTCCCTGGTTTTGTTGAATATCGCTAGATTAAATAAAGGAAAATAACAAAAAAAAAAATTCTCACAGAAGGTTAATTAGCATGAAAACACTGCGTGTCAAAGATTCCATCTATATTGATGTCCCAGATATGGCTGAATAAACTTCAAGGGATATTATGCTTAGCATTCAACTTGCACGGTTTAATTTTTGACCAACAAATTATTTACTTTTCATTTGTCATATGCCCAATCTTTAAGTACAAAAGCTCATCCTTGGTCTAAATTTTCTATTTATAAAGCCAAGAAGCAATGCCAATAAAGTATCTGCAGCATGATAAGAGGATTAGGAAACTTACGTTCGGCGTTTTCCCTGGCAATTTGCAAATGTCACTGAAGATGTCAGAAGAAGATAAAAGAAGAAGAATGGTTAGCTAGGTCAAAATGATAAAAACAATGAGCAACATCATATTTATTGAGTGAGCAGAGAAATAGATTTCACTACGCAGCAAATCATATTCTTGCATACACAGTGCTTCAATAAGTCATTATTTGGCACTAAAATCGACAGTGCATTAAAAAATTTTCTTGCTTTCAGTTCCAGATGCAATTTCAACATGCTGCAGGAGACTTCCTTGTGCAAAAAATTGATGAGAATATTCTAGGAAAGGAGGAACATTTCATCTGCATGAGTGAAAGCTTCACAGAGTTGCCTAATAGGAAATGAGATAAAGCTGTATGGTTGACTATTGTGACCTTGAAAATGATAGAGTCCATGGTTCAAAACATCATATTTGATAGTCAAACAATGCCATTAACACAATGTCCCTTCTCCCGATAGTAAGACAGCAAGAACTGCTATAATAGGCTTTTGCTAGCAGGTGATTTTACCTCCTTTTTCTCTACGAAACCCTGGAATTGGCTGGGCAGCGGCAACCAGCTTATCAAACACATCATTGAAAATCACTTGATTTTGGCACCAGATACCTCGACCCTTATCTAGACAAAGAATTTGAAATATCGTCATGCCAAAAAGTTGAGTGCTCAAGTGCCAAAAGAGCAAAACATGTACTAAATTCGTCTAATCCAGAGGGAAGCTCTAGGAAATACAAAGGCCATTTACCTTTGGCACAATTCCCTTGTTCTTTAATTATTACTTATTTAACAGGTTTAACATGCGCCCATATCAAGCTTTTGAGACACTACATACTGAAAAATTTCTTAAATGCAGCATAATAATATAATGCTTCTCACCTTCAGCTCTCTATCACTGCTGCTAGTTGTGTTGGTAACTGAAAAGTCTTCAAACTGAGAAGGGGCCTCAACATTTTCAATTCCTAATTCATACATATATAAGGTGTAAGAAGCCACAAACATGATTACCAGAAAGTTTAGAGTGCTACATGGACCAAAAAGAACTCATTTAACCTGATACTGCAGCAAAAACAGCTCAGGAACTTTTATTATTCCTCCTGAAAAATGAACAAAAAAATCTCAAAAATATGGGATGGCAAACTCTTGGTGATAGAGGCCCACTACATAAAATTGGTTCAAGCTATTCCTACAGAAGCATCAGCCTTTGTAAAGTACATCGATCAAACCAAGGGAAAGGAATTTAAGGAACTCAAAGGCTAGACGATCCAAACATAAAGCGAAATTATGGGAAGTTTATCTTCAACATCTTATGGACCCAAGGCCTGATAATATAGAGTAAAAAACAACAAAAGACCCTAGCTAATGTTATGGAATGACAAAATCTGAAGAATAACCATGAGACAATTATCAGAAACGACAATGTTCAAGGCAATAATCCCTAATAATGAAGGGAGGGAGGTATTATTATACAGAACTGTCCATCCGAGCAGTGGTACAAACTTATGTGTTCATGATTATCCCAACATATATAGTTACAAGACAGAGCAAAAGTACCTTCCACCGAACACTTGAGGCGAGTATCTCCTTTGAAGGGAGACATAAGCCAATTTTGAAGATACGCTTGGGATGGAAACATTCACCGCTTGCTTCACACTTACTATCTGCACAATTGCAACAAAAATTCTGACTTCAAAACGAAGTGATGCAACATTGAGCTTAACAAGACTCTACACAAAATGAACTCAATAACAATCTCCCGAGACTTGCTCACAAAGACAATTTGATATTTCCAGAAGCGGGCCATTCTGATGCCACCTGATTCTTTACGGATACCTGTACAATTTCTGCAGCAACATCAATCCCGGGTTACATTTTCTCTTTCTAGAGGGCGGGGAAATCTTTTATTCCTTTTCAAATTTTACCATTTTGTTGACTTGCACAACAAAAGATTTGCCATTTCATTGTTGAAGCTCGTTAAAAACAGAATCAGTTCATCTAAAGAAAGAAAATAGCACAAGGGTAGCCTTGCAGTTTCGGCCAACGTGCTTTTTACGGGAGAAGTATACTATCAGTGTCATAAGTTGTGTACGGCGCTCACTTTGGTGCCAAAAGTTTCCGTTGGATCACTTAAGTGCCAAATCGGAGGAAAAACGATCACTTTGCTGCCACCGGCGAAAGATTCCGGCCAAAATGATTACGTGGCTTTTAAAAAAAATAAAATAAAATCGACAAGCCCTTCAAACAACGTCGTTTCGGTCCTCCTTAAGAAAACGCCGTCGTTTTACCGTCCTACATGGATGGCCTCCCAAAAATGACGTTGTTTAACTCATTTGGGGATTTTTCCGACCTAGCTCGCTCGGCCGTTGTCGCTCGGCCTCCACCGTCGCTCGCTCAGCCACCATTGCTCGGCGCTGTTCGGACACCTCGACGGCACACAAGGGAGCACCAGCCCTAGTCGCCGGAGCCTAGGTACTGGAAGACGAGTGGCCGTCGTCGGGGGTTGGGGTCGAGGTTGGGGTCGGGGTCGGAGCCGCGGCTACCGAGTGGCCATCGTCGCGGTCGGGGTCGGGGTCGGAGCCGCGGCCGCCAAGCGCGGGGGCCATCGAGGACGACGACTGGCCAGAGATTTAGGGTTTTGAATTGGGGGAGATACCAAACGGTGTCGTTTTGGTGTTAGATTGCCGATGTACTCTCCGGCGAGCCACATCAGCTTCAAAAATTAATAAAAAAGTGCCACGTCAGATTTCCGGCCAATTAGATCGAAGTTGGCACCAAAGTGAGCATTTTTCCTTCGATTTAGCATTTAAGTGATCCGACAAAAACTTTTGGCACCAAAGTGAGCGACGTACACAACTTATAGCACTGATAGTGTACTTCTCCCTGCTTTTCACATGTATATAGACAATACCTTTATCTCTTTACAACCTAACATTGTCAACATCATCAAAGCACAAAACCCACAACTAAGAAGCACCTCTCAGATAACGCGAAAATTCAGCAATTGCCCATAATCACAAGATGCTACTTCAGCGGCTGTCTAGTGCTCATTTTCAATGTCATCTTTCTCAAGAAAACAACAAAGAAAAGCCCTCCGTGCAAGGCATTGACTGCGGAGGAAGAGCAGTCACACACAAGACCAATCAGCAGAATCTACAAGAGATGGCAGTTAAAGCGGCCGAACATAGCACATTCACATGGGAAAAAAACGGTCGAATAACGAGAATTCGAAGCAGAAACGGGAGAATATCCGAAGAAAGGGGTCTCGTTTCGACGAGGCTAACCTTATGATTCGAACCCAAGAGAGGAGGATTGCTGATGGTGACGGCTACTTCCATTTCATTTGAGAAGCAAAAAGCAATATCGTATGAGATGAACATAGCACATTTTCATGGAAGTTTTAATGTGCATTTGAATTGAATATAATGTCCATTGTGGTCAAGATTTGTCTGATTAAGTTTCTTTTGGGGATTGGAAATTTGAGAAGCAAAAAGCAATATCGTATGAGATGAATGTAAAAAATGGTAAACCTTGGTGACATAATGGCAGTGCACTTACTGTTGATAATGTAATAAAAGGACCTTGTGCATGTTGGATAAGACTTGAGACTTAAGAGGAGACTTGCTCGATTTTTGTTTGTTCCACTCAGGGATATCATAGCATAGCTACAAATGTTGTACGGACTTAGTTGAAGAACCAATAATTATCCATGTTTTGGGTTGAGTAACTTACCTATGTAGTAGGAGTTGCTATTTTTTATTTTTATTTTTATTTTTTTTCAGTCATGCTTGAATGGTTGGTATCTATTGTTTCGTTGCAAATCACTGCCTAAAGAACTTTCCTCTACTACGTATAATTTGACTTTAGCCCTTTTGCACTCATCATGCTTTTGTTCATCTTAGTTGGCTTAGAAAGTTGGACGGTATTAGGATGTCTTTTAACTTATATCGGTATGATTGAGCATCATGGACTTAAAACTGCAAGTAATTTTGAATTCTCATAGTGACGCGTTCACTCCAATTCCTGTCTTATAATGAGTGTGCAGTTTACAGAGTTAATTCTGTGCAGTCCAGTTAATGCACTTTCTGATGATTTAATGATGTTCTTATGAGAGTGCCGATCGTGCGTCAATTTTTCGGAAACAAAAAGATGGTATCTCTTCGTTTGAAATGGGTAATAGGAGCCTTTTGGTAGAAGGTCTTAAGCATTAAATTGAATAAACCACATCCACTAGTGCTTTTATACATATCTTGCAACTTTCAATTGAAAGACAAACTTCACGTATATGCAATCGACCATTGGTGACCCGACTAACTCAGTAATGTGAGCTTATAACCGAGTGGGGGCAATAAAATGGTTGGACGTGAATGGTGGGATGGACCAGCAAATGGGCTTAGGCCATTTGATCTATATTGGCTTTGCAGGCCCCTTTACGGGGTTAAAAGGGACCCTAATTACCACAATTGGGTTGCAAAAATCTAACCTATTTTCAGCCCATGAGATGTTGCTATATAAAAGGTTCTTCTCTCCCTCGACCATACTCCTAGAAGGATATTCTCTTCTTTGCAGCATCACCATGTTCTAATTATTTGATACTCTGAGATTGACTTGACCGCTCTAATCTTGAATGCATCATTTTATGCCTAAAGTTCTCTTGTTCATGAACGGAGAACTAAAAGACGATCAACCCTTTATAATTATCTCCTATATTAAATATATAACTGAGCTGTTTTCCTAGTGAAGAAAATAAATGCTAATCTTGAAATGATTTAATGAATTAGCAAGTGATGCTTAGATGATATAAGACAAGAAGAGTGTTCTTTTGGCCACTTATAGTGATACTGCAAGTAGCGCATCACAATATAAAGTCAAGCTGGTTTCGTAAGTTATTCCCATCATTACCTTTTCTTCTGGATATGTGGTTCATTATTGCTATTTCACATGATATAAAATTGTTTCAATAAAAAACGTTTTTTTCCCCAGTGTTCTGTGGTAATTGGTGCTTGTTCTTACGTAGGACTCTTCACTTTTGGGAGCACGGCAAACTTTTTCTTCGTCATTTTTCACCTTTCCACTTGAAATTTTCTCCTGATTTTTTTTTCTTGTTGCTGCTGCAGATAATTGGTGTCCTTGAATTCGGCCCTTCCCATGCGGCAGTAAGTGCTCATCCCCCTTTAGAGATCCGTATTTGTATTCACAATTGCTAGTTATTACGTTATTCCTCATTTTGTAAAACAATCTTGCTAACCAATATAGTTAAAGGCTTCTTGAGATGTTTTCTTAGCATTTGCCCCTTGTTTGCACTTGTATCAACCTAGAGATTTTTTTCTTTGGGGGTAGAATTTATGCGAGCATTTATTTGCTTAAATTTGCGAGACTCACATTTCGTGTTCAGTTTGACAATATTTTATGGATGCTGTGGGAAGGAAAGCCTACTAGTTTGTTTGTCTTTTATCATTTGCTTTTTTTATTCTTCAAGCAAATATACGTTGCTTGTTTTTTAGTATTGATTTCCCTGCAGGTGGTATTGGACCATGATGGTGAGAGTTCCATGATGGTGAGAGTTACCTTCCCGCTTTCCTTTTCTTTTGAGGTCTCTTCTATTACGATAGGTGCATTTAATATATGCACGAGACAGAAGCGACAGAGGATTTTAGAGAGAAATTCTGTATTTACATTTTACTTGTGAATGAGATGGTATAAATGAGGTGAAGTAGGTCCCTATATATACAAGTACGAGGCTAATTATAGCCGTACATCTCCTCTTAATCTGATGGTGGAGATTAGATCTCTTCAACCACCAACTATTACATAGCCATACAATTACCATATCGCCCGCTCCTAGGAGTATTCTAGAATATACGAGAAAACCCTAGAATTTTAGAAGATAGGTTGAGAGTCGCTTGCTATGATCAGGATACATATGTATTCACGATTGCAAATTTGTTGATTATGCGTTTTTCATATATATTTTGTACCATATATGTATGGTATATGAAAAAAGGAGTTGCACCTATGTATTGTCTTACCTTCCAGTCTGATACATGAATACTAATTCAATGCATTTATCAATATCCAATAGATCTATAAATGATTAACGGAATCTTCTTATTTTTTCTTTTTTTATTTATTATTAGTATTAGATTTCGATCAAGGGGACCCGAAATTTTGTGAACAATGCGGAGTCGAATTTGTTGATTCTCGGATATGAAGATATCAAATGGGACACATTAAATTAGCATGTCCATTTCATTAATTGATTTAGAACATCTCTTATTCGTTGATAGCATCTTATCTATCTTTCAAAGTTAGAAGAAAGAAGGAATCGCTCGATTTGATTTTCCTGAATGACACAATTACAATATACATTTCCATCAATCAGATATTATCCAAGGAACAGTTACAGCCTCCCCATCGCTTCCATCGCCACCATCGCTTCCCTCGCCACCGCTATGGTCATCGTGATACGGAATCGGTCCAACGGGACGCCTGTCAACTAAAAGAAAGATGGCGACGAAACAGCATGATATAAGACTATTCGGAACACCTATGTCCACCAAAAGAATCGCTGTGTATCTCACAAAAACCAGATCCGAAAAAGCTAGATCCGTGAACTCATGCATCTTGCCCTCAAGTGCTGCGGGTGCATCATAACGTGCTACGGGAGACGCCGGAGTAGGAGGCGTGGCCAATGATCTGTAAAAAAACAGTAGGAGTGAGCTAACGCTCAACAAGCGAAATAGCTAACTTATAAGCAATCAATCCAATCAACACTCAATTCCTAGAATGCAACTAGCATCAAACAACGAGCACGATAATATGAGCATGCATTGCAATTCGAATGCCAAATATAATCACATATAGAATGCTAGCATGCATATGATGCATCATATGTCTCATTTCTCCATCTTGTCATGTCATTTGGGTCCACCCGCATCTCACGGTTCAACCGGTTTGCCTGTTGGTCCGGGTGGGTCACTTCCGATTTGTTGTCTAGACTTTCGCGGTTTGCTAGCTGCAAGCATCTCTGCTACCAACCGAGGCATTTTGGTTTGCTAGTCAAGGCATTCTTCTCCAACATCCGATCCTAGTATCATTGGGTTCTTGGCTTGCTAGCCAAGACTTCCAAGGTTTGCTAACCTTGGGCATCCCTTCTCTGGGTCATCTTGGTTTGATAGCCAAGTTATTCTCCTCCAACATCCAATCATGGCATCGTCAGATTCTTGGTTTGCTAGTCAAGACTTCCAAGGTTTGTTAGCCTTGGGCATCACATGAGATCAACTATCCTCATGCGCCTCAAGCATATCACACATATGCAATGACATGACATTCGCATGCTCTAAAATGCATTCCAATCAGCACACCTTTCACAAGGAAGGATACCATGCCACTGCAAGCAAATCGGCGCCTCATTACCACACCCAATCTAAGTATAACTAATAATTCCAGAATCTGTCCTCACCAAATCAGCTCAATTTTCACAAGCAAATGACATATTATTAAAGCCAAACATACACCATTAGATAGCTTGATGAATTTAGTTACTATCTTCAGTGGACCATCAACCAAGATTCCATCACCTTTCAATAGAAATTCGTGAATTTTCAAAATTGAATAAAATAGTATAGTTTTGAGCCGTCTTCAAAATCAAAGCCATGCTTTCTTTCTATTCATGTTTTGCTAATTGGAGAATATAAAGAAAGTACGTAGTTCGAAGAAAAATATATTAAATGCACCTACCGTAATAGAAGAGACCTCAAAAGAAAAGGAAAGCGTGAAGGTAACTCTCACCATCATGGTCCAATACCACCTGCAGGGAAATCAATACTAAAGCAAATGATAAAAGGCAAACAAACTGGTAGGCTTTCCTTCCCACAGCATCCATAAAATATTGTCAAACTAAATACGAAATGCGAGTCTCGCAAATTTAAGCAAATAAATGCTCGCATAAATTCTACCCCAAAGAAAAAAATCTCTAGGTTGATACAAGTGCAAACGAGAGGCAAATGCTAAGAAAACAACTCAAGAAGCCTTTAACTATATTGGTTAGCAAGATTGTTTTACAAAATGAGGAATAACATAATAGCTAGCAATTGTGAATACAAATACGGATATCTAAAGGGGGATGAGCACTTACTGCCGCATGGGAAGCGCCGAATTCAAGGACACCAATTATCTGCATCAGAAACAAGAAAAAAAAAATCAGGAGAAAATTTCAAGTGAAAAGGTGAAAAATGACGAAGAAAAAGTTCGCCGTGATCCCAAAAGTGAAGAGTCCTACGTAAGAACAGGCACCAATTACCACAGAACACTGGGGAAAAAATGTTTTTTATTGAAACAATTTTATATCATGTGAAATAGCAATAATGAACGGGTTCACGCATCCAGAAGATAAGGTAATGATGGGAATAACTTACGAAACTAGCTTGACTTTATATTGTGATGCGCTACTTGCAGTGTCACTATAAGTGGCCAAAAGAACGCTCTTCTTGTCTTGTATCATCTAAGCATCACTTGCTAATTCATTAAATCATTTCAAGATCAGCATTTATTTTCTTCACTAGGAAAACAGCTCAGTTATATATTTAATATAGGAGATAATTATAAAGAGTTGATCGCCTTTTAGTTCTCTGTTCATGAACAAGAGAACTTTAGGCATAAAATGATGCATTCAAGATTAGAGCGGTCAAGTCAATCTTAGAGTATCAAATAATTAGAACATGGTGATGCTGCAAAGAAGAGAATATCCTTCTAGGAGTATGGTCGAGGGAGAGAAGAACCTTTTATATAGCAATATCTCATGGGCTGAAAATAGGTTAGATTTTTGCAACCCAATTGTGGTAATTAGGGTCCCTTTTAACCACGTAAGGGGGCCTGCAAAGTCAATATAGATCAAATGGCCTAAGCCCATTTGCTGGTCCATCCCACCATTCACATCCAACCATTTTATTGCCCCCACTCGGTTATAAGCTCACATTACTGAGCTAGTCGGGTCACCAATGGTCGATTGCATATCCGTGAAGTTTGTCTTTCAATTGAAAGTTGCAAGATATGTATAAAAGCACTAGTGGACGTGGTTTATTCAATTTAATGCTTAAGACCTTCTACCAAAAGGCTCCTATTACCCATTTCAAACGAAGAGATACCATCTTTTTGTTTCTGAAAAATTGACGCATGATCGGCACTCTCATAAGAACATCATTAAATCATCAGAAAGTGCATTAACTGGACTGCACAGAATTAACTCTGTAAATTGCACACTCATTATAAGACAGGAATTGGAGTGAACGCGTCACTATGAGAATTCAAAATTACTTGCAGTTTTAAGTCCATGATGCTCAATCATACCGATATAAGTTAAAAGACATCCTAATACCGTCCAACTTTCTAAGCCAACTAAGATCGACAAAAGCATGATGAGTTCAAAAGGGCTAAAGTCAAATTATACGTAGCAGAGGAAAGTTCTTTAGGCAGTGATTTGCAACGAAACAATAGATACCAACCATTCAAGCATGACTGAAAAAAAAAAAAAAAAAAAAATAGCAACTCCTACTGCATAGGTAAGTTACTCAACCCAAAACATGGATAATTATTGGTTCTTCAGGTAAGTCCGTACACCATTTGTAGCTATGCTATGATATCCCTGAGCGGAACAAACAAAAATCGAGCAAGTCTCCTCTTAAGTCTCAAGTCTTATCCAACATGCACAAGATCCTTTTATTACATTATCAACGGTAAGTGCACCGCCATTATGTCACCAAGGTTTACCATTTTTTACATTCATCTCAAATGATATTGCTTTTTGCTTCTCAAATTTCAAATCCCCAAAAGAACCTTAATAAGACAAATCTTGACCACAGTGGACATTATATTCAATTCAAATGCACATTAAAACTTCCATGAAAAACACGGTGCCAAAAAATAACGATGATAAAAAAAAAGTGATTCGAAAGTCCATTACTCCTAAAGCGTTTGTTTATAAATTAGAACAAGCACCAAATTAAGTACGTAGCAAACAAAAGAAAAAAAAAATCTGTAAGAAAAATCCTCATTCCACAGATTATATTCAAAGAAATGCGATCCTACAAAACCAGCAGAGGTCTTATAGCACTGCTTCAGTACTTCCACATATGAAAACGAAAATCAAAATTACAATTGATAAACAGGAGAAAAGTATTGCCATGTTTGTTGCTTTGGCAGCCTGATCGATCTCATTAGATTTTATCCACAATCCTTTGACACGAATACAGTATCAATCAGCAACTTGTATGCTAAAAAGACCACTATCATTCTTCCGTCATCCTTTCATGAAACAGGTGATGGTGCGGCATTGAGTCTCAGTGCAGCAAAACAGGCAAGAATACAATGAAAATAGATAGGCCTAAGAAATTGTTATTGAAGTAGCTATGCTTCCATGCAGTTCTCCAGACTACTAACTTCAAATACCGATCCATGGGTTTCCCTTCCCGGCCTCTGCAGAAATAATTGTGAGGAGGAGGTGACCCATAATCTTCAACCCATGCCGCTGAAGAGTACGCACTCATGGATACCGTGCTATTGGTGGCTTTTGATTGACTGTACAAAATGTAAAATTGATCACCGTCTTTCAAGTTTCTTCCACAAATTAAGAGCTCTTCTAATGATCGGATCAGCTGAAAATCCTTCAGCATATGCACCGATGGCTTTTAGAAGGCTGGTGAATTTCTCCCCGTCATCCTGTAACCATGCCAGGTTAAAGGTGAAGCTTGTGAGTTTCTTATATGCAGCTGGGAAGAACATTGGGAACAAATTTATTAAGTGCAAAGAAATCGGTAGTGCTGTATATAATAGTCATAGCACAACCGATGTGGTGAATGAGTGGCCAGTAGCAACCTAAAACTATGGGGCCTCATGTTTCCAACAAATGATGAAGTATTCATGGGCTCCCCCCCGCCCCCTTTCAACCTTGGGCTTGGGAATGGGAGTAAGCACGACAATATCACCCCCAGAATCAGAACAGGAAATCTTGATTTTAGTCAATCCTGTAAGTTAAAACTGTGCCAGTTGTGAGCTCACAGAAAGAAATCAACTAAACCAAACAGTACATGCATTGCTGATTCATCTGCTCTTTCATGAACTCAAGCAAGAGGATGCATGGTGCTGTGTCTAGATTGCCAAAGTTCAAGTCAAACTTCATGCCTTAAACCTTTTAATGCATCGCAGAACCAGTTAGAAGATGATTCAAGTGCATTCTGATGCAAGAATTCTCCTAATACATCCAAAACATGCGCGCGCGCGCGCGCGAGAGAGAGAGAGAGAGTTTTATGATTACACAAACCTCAGGTTTCTTAAATGCGAGATCTTCAGTGGTGAATGGTACCATGTAGAATGGAAGATCAGTACGTATTAATGCCTGAAAAATAATGGAAAAGGAAAAACAAATCAGTAAGTCAAAAACCAAGGATTCACCTTAGGATACATGTATTTATGGAAAGGAGATGCAGTTAACATGAAACATGTAATTCTGTTCAGGGCATTAATATCAAGACATTAGAGAAAAAGCAGGTGATAATACCAAGTTCTTGCTGAGGATAGCATTATCAGCCTGCGCTATCAAAGCCTGCATGGAAAAAGGGTGAAAGTACTTGTCAATCTGATTAGAGACGCATTAGTTATCCATAAAGAGCAAGTGAGCAATCAAACCATGTGTCCCTAAAAAGAAGAAGTTATGAGATCACACACTCTATCAAAAAATGAAGCCGTGAGCGAAAAAAAAAAAAAAAAAAAAAAAAACTTGAGTTTGTCTGATGCATTCCGACTCATAAGTAAGATAAAATTAACCTTTCTTATCCGTTCCTCTTCAACTTGATCAACACATTGCAACAAGTTTTCTAATGTGCCTGCCCAATCAATAAAATAACTTCCAAGTCATCAAGCTGAATAATTTACTTGGTATAAAAGGCCAAAAAAGCAGCTAAATGAGCGCAGGAAGAGAACATTGATGCTGAGCTAACTACATATCTTATTATCCACCACAATAGCACCAGAAAATGCCCTCTCATGCATCTGATAGGCATCCTTTTCACAAGGTGCCACGGGGTCCATACTAAATTAATTTAAATGGAAAATATGTACATGTAACTCGTTTTTATAAGTTTATTAATGCTAAGACTGAAGAAACAAGTTTTGACCGTTGTCCACTTGGACAAAATGCATACAACTATGTCAGACCAAAACAAACTTACCAAATTTAGTAATCAGTTGCACAGCATGCACATTGCCAATCCCTTCAACTCCTGCATTAATATTAACCATGCCTCAATCACCAATCTCAAAAAAAAAAAAAAAAAAAAAATTGCAATGTCTTTTTAAAAAATTGCGAAGGCTTAAAACATTTTGAAATGTGCCATCAGCAATCTCCTTTTATGCTCTCATCCAAAGAGAGGAGGACTCCAAAACAGGGGCCCTGTGTGTGTGTACCATGACCATGTGAAATAATTGTCAGGATTATGGTACAGACATGATTCAATAAAGCCAAAAACATTAACAGCATGTCATGCTTGGTCGTATTTTCATGTCATGCCAGAAAATGCCACCTCTATCAAGGGGATGTCATTTCAGTCTTTAAACAACTGGTTAGCCAAAGTGGATAATGAAGAAAGAATAGATTAAACAATAAGGTCACCATCATCCACCTCAGAAATGTTGTTTGGTGATATACCCACTATATATGATTAAGCCACCAATAAGAATTAAAAATTTACCTGGGATATTGTCGCATTTGTCACCTACAAGTGACACGACATCAACAAATTGAGAAGGATCTAGAGCTCCATATTTTTTAGCAAAATCTTCCATCCCAAAGGAGACCATACTGCCAAAATGAGAGAACTGTGAAGACCCCAACGGAAAGAATAATCATAACATACCCAAAGAAATTGTATGACTATAATATAACCTTCTAAAGTTGAGTGGGCAACTATTAGATCTTAACACTTTGTTAAAGCAAAAGAATGTATAAAGAACACAAACCCATTAATTATTTAAGAAATCGAGCTAGAGGTCTCATCATCTTAAAGTGGAGTATGACTTTTGATGTAAAATCTTCAATTGTTTAGGAATGACAGAAATAATAATTATGTGTATGACAAGGTCAAAATGCCCACGTTTACAGATGAAAATTCCAATTTATTTAAAGAAAGAAAGATGTGAATGTTAGCAAGAGGGGCATAAGTAATTGATCAATTAAGCTGTCAAATTTTTTTCCATATATTGCACATCTGGGTCTGGAAGAATGGAAAATTTAGATCTCTATTCATACTGCTTCTGTGTTAGACATTTCAGCAATTTAAAAGTGTAGCCATCCAACTCTACTCAGTAGTCAGTATCATATCCTCCGAACAATCTACATAATCAAGGTCATTTTTAAATGTTTGCTCCATATCCTATTAGGCCTATCCTATCTGGTACATTTCTGACTTGCACCCCTGCTAAAATGGTCATTTCAAAGGGGGGGGGGGGGGGGGGGTGGGGAGGGTTTGTCAATTGAAACCACAAAAATAAATGACACATCTTTCTCAGATCTTTCTCAGACAAACATGACCTTTTTACCGTTTACACATCCAACGAAGCATCCTCATTGTGGGATACAATCCTATTGTCTCGTTTACCCAGGAACTCCTCTCATGAATAATTACATTTGACTTACACTGGACAACTACAGAGAACATCAGTGCATAGCGCAATTTCACATCCCTCCCACTTGAATCCTATGAGATGTATCCATCGACATTCCCGATTTGTTGAAATTGGCCCAAGATATTAGGATAGGTGATCTCAAGCAGAATGGCAAAACATCTGAAACCGAATTTTCATTCTCAGTGCTAAGATTTTGAAGTCTTTTCTCAACCCACCTCTTCATGTTGTATATTGTAGCACAGAAAAATATTATAAAGTACATTCCGGTTCAAATTCAAAAGAAACAATTAACATAAAGACCTCTTTCTTTATCCACATAGAGATTTTAACCAAAAGTTAAACCAATTTTAGGCAAAGCAACGAGTGACTTTCTACTAACTCGAGACCACGTGGAGCAATGCGCAGAAGACGTAACGGAGGAGACAAAATCTGGAAAAAGTCCTTGTCTGGGGAGACGACTCGAACCTGTGGCAAAAGGAGCGCAGGTAGCATTACCAATTATGGATGTGGAAATACTGAAATCATCTGAGAATCTGATTGAAGAGGTTGACGAATATAAAATCAGACAGACAAGAAGAACAAGGGAATTGCTTGATGCATGCTTTTTGTAAATGATATGATACTGGTGAATGAAATTAGGGTGGGACTAACGGCCATAAACAATGGGGACTGGCCCTGCCCAAGTCCTACCATGACCACAAGAGAAAAATTGAAGGAGCAAAAATTAAAAATCCATTCAACTTTCATCAAAGTAAACATCAAAGTAGAAAGGATGCGGCTTTAGCATATAAGAGGCCAAGAAGTCATTACTGCATCTTAAGTCCATTTTGCAGAAAGATGGAATCATTGAGTTATTATTATGGATATAGTAGGGACAGGTGCAATGGATCATCACAATGAAAGCTATAATTGATTGAAGAATGCTTCTTAAGCTAAGGTAAGCTAGGCTTCTTGAGATGGATTGTTTCACGGTCAACAGGTCTAGTATCAGCTAATACATAAAGCAAGTATATAATCAAAGTGAAGGTGCTTTGATTTACATGTGGGCTTTATTATAAAAGGAGAAAATGAAAATGAGTACAGCTGAGAAAACGTTGGGATCCCCATTAAGCACAAAAGATTGACGGCATCAAGTAGTTCCTGTAGAAAGATGCACTACATGCATGGAGTCCATGTCAGAACATGTAAGGAGAGGCTGAAGAAACAAGGGTTGGAAGGGAACCCTTGAACACAACAGAAGTATAGATTTTAAATGGTTCATGGACGGAATAGTGCATGGGAAGGATCAGCATAATAACAAACTTTCAGGGAAGAATTTGGTTTATAGTTGTTGTATCACCATTTTGTCAATGAAAGACGAAAGAGTCTGTCATACAAACTATAAAAGTACTCTCATTGCTCAAAAGCAAGCTGGAGCATGAAAATCATCATCACAGAAGCAAAACTCTTCTTTAAGTGAAAGCGGAAAATACCTTGTAGCCTGCCTCCACACTCCTTACAGCCAAGGTTCCAATCACATCGTCAGCTTCAACACCAGGCACCTGCAATCGATGTAGCTCCTCACTGGTTAGCCCAAACTATCAAAACATCAATAATTTGCCATAATCAATCCCTCAGAAATCCCCTCAACCATTCAAAGCTGCACTCTTTGAACAAATATCAAGAGATTGTGAAAGAAATTAGTGATGAAACATTTATCCAAGGATGAGCATTGGAAGGCCACGCTTTCTTTGTCTGTAGATCTCACACCTGCCACTCCTTTTCTCACTCTTTAGTATATTTATTAAGGAAATAGGCAATTGATAAATCATATACCTCAATTACTTTGATGGACATGGCCTTGATGGATGCTTTCAGGTATTGGAGTCCCTGGACAATGGTGTCTGGTGTGGGGGGACGGTTGCTCTTGTATGTCGGGTATAAAGTATGCCGAAAATTAAGACCTTCAATATATCCAAGAATGCATCATTGGTTTTGCTGATAGTTCAAGCAATTTAATTAAATGGACAAGTGAAGTACAAAAAATAAGTGCAGAATGATGTAAAGAATGTGAACAAGGAATTGCTGCAATATTTTAATCAGCTATTGTGCTTGATGATCACAAAAGAAGTCAAAACACCAATTCAAGCCACTGCTTATGAAATGTTTAATGTGAGAAAAGTCACTAGAGGAATCTATACGAAAGTGAACCCCTTTAACAGGTATGGAGTCTTACTCAACGTACAGGAGTGTGTCAATACGTCTGACTTTGCTCTTGAATTTAAATATGAATGCTTAGTTACAAGTACACTAAAAGGAAGAGGCACAAACTCAGTCACGTAATGAAGACAATAAGCTGTATCTTAAAAAGACGTTTTCCTGCATCTGAACACATTCCATTATCCAAACATAAGATAATCATTCTCTTCTCAAATACATTGAGGGAATCCTCCCATCACACAGGAAATAGACCTTTCGGGCAAAGTTTGAAGTTTGTGAATGTTCCTTGAAATTGTCTCAACATAATAATACTCCTTCACATGAAGGCCAAAAGAATGACAAAAGCCTGAAGCCTGTAAACCCTAGCATGTGGGTGAAACAATGGCCAATCCCCATAATATAAAGAGAGGTCACCAATAAATGTTTAGCATGAGAAATCAAATGGAAGAATTTTTGGCTTGATACCATGTTGAATTGAGTGTGCAATCAATTATTTCAAAAAAATTAAGCTTGCAGACAGTGATGTAGTTTAGTCCATATCGTAAGACAATGCTCTCCAAGGCATGTTTCTTAAAACATCTTCTCGTTATCAAGTTAATTCCCTTCCACGGATACATAGGCAGGTCGCCCCAGGTTAACAACAATAGAAGGACCTCTGAACTAATGAAACAAATTGAAGCTCGATCTCAATGGGAAAAAAGTTGATAGAAACCATTCATCACCCATTTACTTATACTCAATGCAGTAGACAAAGATATTTGTGGAAAAGCCTTCACTAACTACCAGTCATAATATCCAAAAACAGCTCGTTACAAAATTGCACATCATTCTCCAAAGTTGTCTCAAGTCTTCTATTTCCAATTAACCTAACACTTTATTATCCATCGATTAAGACCACCATCTGTGGAAAGTTAGACACAGACAACAATCCTCTAAAGAAAGCACAATGCCTTCGAGGGTGGAAAGTTAGTCGTCTCCAGTCTTCGATTTCGTCACCAAGAAATGTGCTTGATCTCACTATATTGAGTCCCATGAGAATCCAATAGCACCACTCAACTCCTTACAACTCGGTAACAATCATCAACTCCTTGCCATTTATATAGATCATGCTTTATCTCACTATATCCAGTCGCACGAGAATCTAATAATAGCACCATTCAGCTCTTTACAACTCAACAACAATCGTCAACTCCTTGTCATTAATAAAGATTCATACAGTCCCCATCTGAATTTGCCTTTTAAAAAGATGAGGTGTAACTAATAAAATCATCAAGATAAAATAACTCTTTTGGGGTGGCTTGGAATTCATGTTATGATTCTTTGTCCGGAGTACAACTATTTCTAACCAACAGATATTTGTATGGCAAGGCCATGAATTACAAAACATCAGAGTCAAATTTGAAGCAGATCCACAATAATGAAGTTAGAAAGCGAAGATAAGTAGGCTAGATCGTCAGCAATCTATTTTTACAAATACAAGCAACCCCCCAACTTATTGTCACAATTCCATTGTTCAAACATCGAATTAGACATATCATAATTGACATTTGGCAGCTAAATGAGGACATCAGTAAAATTACTCATGCTTAACAAGCCAGATAAATAAGGATAATCCTCACAATCTCATTCTGATTAAATATGCATACCACATTGGAATGAACTGCCGTAGTATTCCTCACTCTAGATGGCATATTCTACTTCTGACCAAAAAAAAGAAAAAAAAGAAAAAAAAGAAGAAAAGGATGGCATATTCTACAAGCTGTTCCAAACTAAAAGGAAAAGATCGCATATACCTAGAGAAGAACTTTTATCATGCTAGATTCTAAAGATAAAAAGTAATCCAACAGAACACCTGTAAGGTGACTTGGTATCAGACAATATTTGAGAGAAGGATGATGTTAGTCATCTTCCACAGTGCAATACTCATATAAGAGAATTCCACATGAAACAGGGGCATGTACCCTACAGGTGACTCACTTAAATGATCAAGTATGAACGATCTCTTATTTGTCATACTAAACGAAAACATCACTTCCTTGGCTTCAATATGGCCCAACTATTTTATCTAATCTCGAAAAAAAAAAAAAAAAAAAAAAAAAAAAAAAACTCTGAAAAGCATACCTTTAGCCATGAAACTTTCTTTGGACTGATTAAAAGTATGACCAAATGGAATTCCTGAAAATAAAAGGTCCCCTTAGTATGATTTTGCTTAAAACCACTAGTGCAAGCCAAGCATCTCACAATCACCAACTAAACACTTTAAGTTAATCACAAAGCAAGACACACTTGTTACACAAGGACTGAAACAACAATGCGAATTTTCAGAAATAAGGCAGAACAAAAAATTACAACATCCGTTATTAGCAAAAGATAGTCCGGAACTTCCAGAACTTCTAAGGAATTGAGTCTTGTCCTCATGCACACTCACAGTGTACATGGGCAATACCCCATTAGAAGGTGAGGTAAAACTCTATTAAAAAACTGCTTCAAAATCGGAAATTAAGTCACAACAGAAAATAACTGCAAGAATCACCTACACCATCACTCCTTTGCACATGGCATGGGGGGAGAGAGAGAGAGAGGTATGCATGGCAAGACGGAAGCTATCATTGGATGCTTTCCCAGGAAATTAATGCATTAAACTTCAGCTTTCAATTATGTTTGTAATCCAGAGTTCAATGAACTTCTTGAATTGTAGCTAGAAATCAGTTAATCTAATTTCATTTATTTCCAAACCATACTAATAATTTACATTAAACATTTCCATTAAAAAAAAAGCAGAATCAAAAAAATTGTGCTCTCTCAAAAAATGGCTAAAGATATGGCATGGGGCAGCAACCGCAGTCTCAAAGAAGGGACTTAAGACAACAGGAAGAGCCACTGATTAGGACAAAATCTCTACGGAAATTTAGTTACAATCACCTACTTACCATTGAATAAAGAACACAAGCTTTGTAAAGGAAAACAATTCAAAGAAAATACTCTTCCACCAAACACTTAAATTACTCACAATCTAAACTATTCAAAAGAACTAAGCATAATCTCTTCCATTAACCTTCTCCCCTGCTGTCACATTCATTGAAGCAAACATAATCATGAAAGTCCAGCCAAACAATAGAAAGTAACATGAAGGGCTCCTTGAAGTGATGGACAAATAATTCCTCGACAGGTTGCTCTAATGCTCAAAATGATGTAAATTTTGGCACATATTTGCAAAGGACCTAAGTTCCCAAAAACTTCAAGGACCCACTAAACATGCTAGCGAACAACCCCGCCATTTGCTATACCTAGTGAATATTCCAGTTTTAATAATACTTCTGTTAGAAGGCACACGTGAGTTGTGCTACAAAAATCACACATTAAAGAATTGATGTGGTGTAGTGCACTTAATATATCCTAATTGGCTCATAACTCATTGGCTTAGGTTTTGAGTGAAGGTGGATCCAATTGGATATATTAACAGACTCAAATCTAGGCTCCCTCTTTATGATCTCCCTAGGTGAAAGGTCTTAGGCTTCTGCTGTTTGCTCCTAACAAATCGGTATTAGAGCTGATGGTTTGTTCCGATATTTGTGGAAGTGTTGATGGATGAAGTTAGGCGTAATTTCCGAGCGGTAGGCATTGTGGTGTAACAATGTCGGCCTAGTAGAAGACTTCATATTTTGATGCAGAAGGATACTTGAATTAAGGGGGAGCTCACATGTGAAGGGGAGATTGTTAGAATGCACGTGTGAGTTGTGTTAGAAAAATCCCACATTGAAGAATTGATGTGGTTTAGAGCACTTAATATATTCTAATTGGCTCATAACTCACTGGTTTAAACTTTTGAGTGAAGGTAGATCCAACTAGATATATTAACAAGCTCAAATTTAGGCTCCCTCTTTGTGATCTCCCCGGGCTAAAGGTATCGGGCTTTTGTTGTTTGCTTCTAACAACTTCACTATTGAAATTTTTTTAAGTTTCAGGTAGCAACGTCAATGAAATTTCCTGAAGGGAGATGCGTTCATTGATTGACCAGGGTATTGGTGAAATAGAAGGTAATAATATTCAAGTTTTACCACGTTTAGATCACATGGCTCACCATATCTATGAGAACACTATATATGTGCATGAAGATGTTTTGAGCAATTCATGAGAAGAACTCAGAAAAGAACAAAATTTCTAGTTCATAAGCAAAGCAATGGATTTCTTAACTCTATTATCACGTGCCATTGACAAAAACATTAAACCTTTTCATGAAGTAAGCATTTGAAGATCATGGCAATCCAAAAGCCCAAAAGTCACAACCCATAAACGATAAAAAGGAAACATAAATAAGCAAAAAATTGTTCGTCTGCAACATTAACAAAATCATGAAATTATTTTGCTGTATAAAAATTTGAAGATCCAAGCATTTCCAGGAACCAACGACCAAGGAAAAGAAACGTTGTTCACTTCAAAGCATATAGTTCATTGTTCACCCTCAATTAAAACCATCCGATTAACTAATCTGTTAAGAGGAACAAAAGAGCAGCTCCTCAGAAAAAGCATGCAAATGCCTGAAAGAAATTTCTTCAGTTAAGATTAACCTCAGAAAAAGCATGCAAATGCCTGAAAGAAATTTCTTTGATTAAGATTAATTTCAAGGCAGGTAAAATAAGAGTGTCTCAAATGCATCGTCAACTAAAACTCACTCATTGCAGAGGAAGCACAAAAAGAAAATTTTTGCATGCTTGTTAAATATGCCAAATCTGACACAGAATAATTTTTGTGCGCTAGCTTTCTTTCTATTCATGTTTTACTATTCGGGGAATATAAAGAAAGCATGCAGTTCAAAAGAAAATTATAAATGAAAATTAAATGCATCTACCGTAATAGAAGAGACTTCAAAGAAAAGGAAAGTGCGAGGGGTAACTCTCACCATCATGGTCAAATACCACCTGCAGGGAAATCAATACTAAAAAATAAGCAACATATATTTGCTAGAGGAATAGAAAAAGCAAATGATAAGACAAACAGACTGGTAGGCTTTCTCACAACATCCATAAAATTGTCAAACTGAACATGAAATACTGAGTCTTGCAAGTTTAAGCAAATAAATGCTAGCATAAGTTCTACCCCGAAGGAAAAAAAAAAAAAAATCTCTAGCTTGATACAAGTGCAAATGAGGGGCATTTGCAGAGAAAACATCTGAAGAAGCCTTTAATTATATTAGTTTGATAGACTATTTTACAAAATGAGGAATAACATAATAGCTAGCAACTATGAATACAAATATAGATCTCCAAAGGGAGATGAAGACTTACTGCCACATGGGAAGGGCCGAATTCAAGGACATCAATTATCTGCAGCAGAAACAAGAGAAAGTCTTTAAAAAAAAAAAAAAAAAAAAAAAAGGAGAAAAATTTAAGTGAAAAGGTGAAAATGATAAAGAAAAAGTTCGCCATGCTTCCAGAGGTGAAAATCCTACGTAAGAACACTTGACACACAAAAAAAAAAGTGTTTTTTATTGAAACAATTTCATACCATGTGAAACAACAATTATAATCCACATATCCAGATAAGATGGGAAACCTGATGAAACCAACTTGACTTTATATTGTGATGCACTACTTGCAGAATACTAGCGTGAAACTATAAGTGGCCAAAAAGAACACTCTTCTTGTCATGTAATATCTAAGCATCATTTGCTAGTTCAATAAATCATTTCAAGATCAGCATTTATTTTCCTCACTTGGAAAACAGCTCGGTTATATATTTATTATAGGAGATAATTATAAAAGGTCGATCGCCTTTAGTTCTCCTTTCATGAACAAAGAGCTTTAGGAATAAATGATGCCATTAAGATTAGAGCAGTCAAGTCAATCTCAAAGTATAAAATTAATAGAACACGGTGATGCTGCAAGGACGAGAATATCCTTTTAGGAGTATGGTCAAGGGAGAGAAGAACCTTTTAGATAGCAACATCTCAGGGGTTGATAATACGTTAGATTTTTGCAACCCAATTGTGGTGATTTGGGGTACCTTTTAACCCTGTAAGGGGAATGCAAAGCCAATATAGGTCAAAGGGCCTAAGCCCAATCATTGATCCAACCCATCCATAACATTCAACCATTTTATGCCCCACTTGCTTATAAGCTCACATTACTGAGCTAGCCGGTGGTCAATTGCAAGTATGTGAAGTTTGTCATTCAACTGAAAGTTGCAGGATATGTGTATGGACTAGTGGATGTGGTTGATTCAATATGATGCTTAAGACCTTCTACCAAAAGGCTCCTATTACCCATTTCAAACGAAGAGACACCATCTTTTCATGGTTGAAAAATGGACGATGCACACTCTCATAAAAAAAGTCACAAAATCATCAGAAAGTACATCAACTGGACTGCACAGAATTAACTTTGTAAACTGCACACTCATTATAAGACAGGAATTGGTGTGAACGCATCACTATGAGAATTTGAAATTCCTCGCAGTTTTGAGTCATTGCAGCAAATTAAACCCCACGGAGTGATTAAGTCCGTGATGCTCAATCAAACTGATGTAAGTTAAACGACATCCTAAAACCGTTCAACTTTGTAAACCAACTAAGATCAATAAAAAGCATGATGAGTACAAAAGGGCAACAGTCAAATTATACGTAGTAGAGGAAAGTTCTCTAGGCGGTGATATGCAATGAAACAAGATATACCAACCATCTTGTCTTATCCAATATGCACAATGTCCCTGAGCGGAACAAACAAAAAATTAGCCTCTCTTACTGCATAGGTAAGTTACTCAACCCAAAACATGAATAAATATCGGTTCTTTGGGTAAGTCAGTACAACATTTGTAGCTATGCTATGATATCCCTGAGTGGAACAAACAAAAATCAAGCAAATCTCCTCTTAAGTCTCAAGTCTTATCCACTAAGCACAATGTCCTTTTTTTAAATTATCAACAGTAAGTGCACTGCCATTATATCACCAAGGTTTACCATTTTTAGGCAAAGGCTATAAAATTCTTCACAGAGAAGAGAATACTGTAGACATTTCACCAAAGCTTATACAAAGGCATACAAAGTCCAATAATGAGTTCAGTACTGATCAAGGACTGTACGAATGAAGACACCAATTGATTAATCTTACAAGAGATAAAGCTGTAACAATAGTCAAAACCCAGTCTCCGTTCCCATCTGCATGTGCTAAGTGCCCATGATGCAACCTGGCTACTCTTAACCAAAAAAAATAAACAAGTTTATCAATTAATAGAAACATTCACTATAAAGGAGACGGGAAAGAGAACAATTAACAAAGATATAGATGATCCACTGCTGTACATTACAAAGCTACTAAAGTGATTTGTGCAAACGAAGTGTTGGGTCAAGGAGTCAAAATAATTCTTAAGACATCAAGCTACAGTGAAGTTCACAGAAGTTTCAAAACAAAATGTCCAAGATGCATGTATGAAGTATACAATAGCCAACAAAGATTTGAAAAAGGTAATCCAAATCTTGTGGAGGTTTAATTCCTTCACATAGATTTTTAATATTGCTGTCACTTGGATACCAAAAAGAATGGCATTTTCCTCTTGCTAATGCTTGGTGAACCTCTTTGAAAACCATTTCTCAGCAGAAAGTGCTTCGGTTTGCAAATTATATACCAAGACAGTATTTCTGCCATGTTATAATAGAAGTTTGTTAGAATGCTAGTGTCTCAAGGATGTGTTTCATGTTCTGGAGAAGATGAATCACAGAGCCAATTGTTTAGGATCACCCGGTGTCAAACGGAAGTACGGGCAAGATAATTTAGATTGTGTTCTAGAAACAGAGGCTGTTGGATCACGGGATCATGAACTGTAACGGGCTACCCCACATCTTAAAGGGATATTTTGAAATTTTTAAAGTTAAAACTCCATTGTGTTGCCTGCATCTATTGCTTGTAGAGGTCTTGTGATCTTGCAATTCATTAGCTTATACCTATAGTTGCAGATTCTATTCATAAAGTAGTTGATCTTAGGTAGTTACCAAATGGGGAAGTTACTTCTAGTAGCATGGGGATAACACTTGACTGATCCATTTGTTGATATGCTTTACCCTATAGCAAGAGTGGCAATAAAACCACCTCGGGAGCCAATAAAACTCTAAATTATCACAAGGGGAAAAAAGGCACGGTGAAGTTGCCATTTCAGAATTCACTTAGTTGAGAAATTTTTTTTTTTTTGGAACTGGAGGAACCGCCTCACAACGGGCGCTCGACGTGAAACCCCAGGGAGCACTGGCGCGGGGACCCACCTCCCACGGTGCTCCGCTTAAGTTGCGCTTTAATGCGCACGTGGTGACTCGAACCTCCCCCCTTCCGCAATTAGAGGGGGAAAGGTCCAAACCAACGCGCCCACAGCGGAGTGGGTCTTAGTTGAGAAAATTCATCCATGCTATTTACCAAAATCTAGTGTCAGAACTGCAATTCCCTTTTTAACTTTCCTTACATTCATCCCATAGTAAACAAAACTTTGGTCAAAATGCTCATTAAATCTTCATTTAGTAGACACTATTCTTTGGTAGTTTAATAATAACCTAGTTTCAATGCTGTTTTATATTGGAAATGTGGGATACGAGGAGAAGCACCAAAGTTTGCTTTGTAGTCAACCCCAGAACAAAATCAGAAGAAAAGTTGAAGGATTCAGCAGGTGTAGCATGACATACCCAAAAGCTTGTAGTATGCTCTATATATGACTGATGTGCCATCAATTAGCATTACCCTGCTACCGGAAGGATCAGCCTTTGCTTCTCTTTCTCCCTGATTGACTTGATCCAAAAGTGCATCTTGGCCTACTGAAGGACTAGTTTTAGAAGGAATCACCGAATTCCTAGAAGTTTCAGTGGCAACTCCATGTAGAGTTGAAAACGAACATTTTGCCAGCACATGGTGGCCCTGGAAAAGAGAGAGATAATGAAATGCTAGCAGAAGCTAATCCAAGAAAAGAGTAGCTAAATATTTGTATAGCTGTAAAACACCCCTTGTGCCATGAAAGAAATCTGTAAACAAGAATTTGGATTGCCAATATAATTCTGAATTCACTCTCTCAGATTTTATTGCAGATTTTCATAGGACAAAAATTGTATGTTGATTTCAATTTTGCAGAAACTTCTAATTGTCCCTTTGTAGTTCACGAAACAAATTTATTTTCTAAACAGGGGACGATATACATTAACAAACATTTCAACTATAGAGTATGGTGGATTTGTTTCTAGAATTTATGTACAACTAAAAACAACGGGAAACTTCTTCATTCTTCATTCTTGAAAACAGATTCAAGGAGAAACTTAAAAGAATAATGCAAGACAGCCATGGTTTTCCATGCGGATTGGAAACCATCCAGTGAAGTAGCATGGATGGGACTAGAGCCCAGCCCTGCTAAACAGGGTCATATCAACGAGCACAAGACTCTTTCTCAACAATTGTTGGTCATGTTGTCATTTTCGTGAATTTAGGTTTTATTAATTATAAGATGCAGACTGCATGGTATACAACGAAAAAACACAAACCTTATAGTGAACAATGCTCAAGCTATAATATGGACCCTACTCTGTATGCCTCTAAAAAATACGTTTTAAAAAGTTGCCACTGATTCCCTAGAAAATATCCTTTGATTTCATGCTAGTAGTTGAATTCAACTAAACCTTAATCAATAAAAGAGGGAAGTGACATTAATTTGGATCAATTTAGATACCAAAAGACTTCTCCTCCTCTTCCATATATTTCCATTAAGTTTTGGGAGGCAGGAGCCATTCATGGAAACAAGTATTGAACATAGAGGTTCCTGTCGAGTTGGTCCACTTTTTTGCAGTGGTGTGGAGGAACAGCTTGATTAAGAAGTATCCTTTTGATTGAAAAACAGAGAAAAGAGAATTTGGTAAATGATTGCTAAGTGTGTGATCGCATGCACGAAGGCAGCAAAAACAGCATATCATTCTCTTGTTGCCTAGCGAACATGCATTCGTCATTTGTAAGTTGTAACTCAATCCTAAGATATATGAGAAGTTCATTGCATGATGCTACAACCAGTGAAGAATCTGATTTGTTGCTGCCACATTGGTGCAACTTCTCAGTCTGTAAGATAGACTAAGAAGATGGTTCCATATTACATAATATGAAACAATGGACTAGGAGAAAGCAAGGTAGGGTGAAGCTTAGACTACCTTACTAGAGGAGAAGGAGGAGGGGGAGGGGGTGGTTTGGAACTATTATCAGCAATCCTCCAAATGGACTTCTTCTGAGACTCATGTTTCAATGCTAGTCACATTGTGGTTAAAAGGATGATGTGTCTCTAAGAATTTCAATCACCGTAGGTCTCTTGAATACTTGTTCACGGACGAATTCCTTACTTACCCTTCAAAAGATTTTCAGGGCAATATAGCATTGCACTGTAAACCAGCAGCTTCCACTAAGAACAGATATTTCTACTACCACCTCCAGTTGCAGGCAATATCTTGTTCTATGGGCTTGCAACTCAATGTCCTTGATTGAGTTCAACAAAGCTTCAACAAGTGATACCGGCAACTCTACTCACTAAACAGCACTACCAACCAACCACAGCAATACTAAAGATAATAAATTAGATGCACATGACATCGACCAGAAAAGGCCTATAAAAACACGCCGCGATTGTTACCTTCCTCGACGAAATGGGTAGATGGATCGCGGGATTCAATCTGCCAATGCTTCCGGTCCTCGTCAAATAAGTCCTGGAGCAGATGAAGCTCCTCCACAAGGAATGAACGTGGACGCTCGCGGACTGATGGCACGCCATGCGATCGCAGCCACGACACTCGGGCAACTACAGCATTGAAAGCGATCCCTGCCCCCCGGCCGAATCGTCCGCGCGACCTGAAATGCGGAAAACACCTAGGAATTTCAAAATCGCTCGCGGTTATCACGCTCCGATCAACCGGACCAAAAACCCTCGCCGCTGGTCCAAATTCCGGCACGCACCCGTCACGTACCTCGACTGCCCGGCCGCGTCGGTCGCTGAAACTGCTGGAGGCAGCAATCCGAAGCCCGCACGGAGCAGAGAATTCTCAGTAGCAGGAACTTCACTGCGGGTGCATATAGAGAGAGAGAGAGAGAGAGAGAGAGAGTTACAGTGGCTGATCGCGACGGCCCTCGGCTTCGCTCGTCGGAGAAGTTCTGGGACGGCGGTGGCGACGAAAACGCTCGACGGCGGCGGCGGCGTCTGATTTTTTGAACCCGTCGTTCTGATCGGAGCTCGGAAGAAATGGAGCGCAGAGATCCGGTTCGATCGTCCGGAGCCGGTCTGAACTCGTTCAATGGGGGCGAGCGGTCCGGTTCGATTCTCAAGCTGGTCTGAACCCGGTCGATTCTTTTGTTGGACTTACAACTCCTGAGCTCGGTAGAAAAATGACATGTATAGTCTATGAAATCTATAAAATTTTAATTTGTTCAATATAATCTCTAAAATTTGAATATATATTCAATTTAGTCAATAAATTTATAAAAATGGGTAAAACCACGAAAAATCCTAAATTTCCCCAATTGTAATACGGTTATCACAATCTTGTAGGTATGACATATTTATTTCAAACTTGTTTGTTGTGGTACCAAAAAACCTAACAAAAAAAAAATCTGTGACATATTTATTCTTAAAATTTATTATCATAGACAAAAAATTTGAGATTTTTATGTTATAAAAGCAAAATTTGGGATAAATATATCACGTAAGTAAAAGTTTAAGGTAAATGCGTTACAATCGATAAAGTTTGAGGCATTTTGTATAAAAAAAAAATAGTTTAAAGTAAAAGTATCACTCCGAATAAAGTTTAGAATTTTTGTAACTTTTTCCCAAATATTAAATGTTTTATTAATTCAACTTTAGGGATAATATTAAACATTTTCATACAATTCGAAACTAAATCAATTATATACTAAAAGTCATATTAAAAATTAATAGAATGTCATTGTACATTGAGTTAAATTTCAAGAATCACACTGAACAAATTAAAACTTTATAAATCATATTACATATTAGGTCAAAATTTATAATCATCTTTGTTTAATGAAAAGTTTTTTACGTAGGTCTCCTTTGGCCGCTGGAGGGTATTAATGTCAATGCACGCTCCCATTTCAAAACGCCGAAAAGACGCGCTTCTCTTTCTCGAACTCAAAACTCAAACTCGCATTCGCAGAGAGAGAGAGAGAGAGAGAGAGAGAGCAAAAGGTTCTCTCGGCTGGGATGAAATCGTCGCAGCGATCGAGCAGAGCAGGAATGGTGATCGCCAAGGTGATTCTCCGCGTCTTCTCGCGATGTTTTTACCGATGTCGAATCTGCCGAGAGGAGGCGCAACTTTCGTTGTTTTTGGCTTCTGATTGCTGCTATCTTCTTCGCGTTTTCTTGGATGAAATTCCTAGGCGAAGGTCAAAGGAGGCCCGAATCCGTTCGCGGAGGAATCCT
Organism: Eucalyptus marginata; assembly: GCA_014182565.1. Classification (NCBI taxonomy): domain Eukaryota; kingdom Viridiplantae; phylum Streptophyta; class Magnoliopsida; order Myrtales; family Myrtaceae; genus Eucalyptus; species Eucalyptus marginata. Next base: position 1,432,253 of record CM024585.1, read on the forward strand.
CCAAGAAGAAGAACGGTAGGAGTTTTCATTTTTTTTTTTTTTTTTTAAATTGTGGAATTCGAATTTTCCTTTAGATCTTTGTACTTGGCGTTGCTGACGCGCGTCATCGTTTTGTAAATGCAAGCAGTCTGCGCCGGGAAGTTCAAGGTTTACACGGATGCCGGGGAACTCGGTACCGATCAAGCTATGGCTGCCGGATTGTGAGTTGTTTGATTCATTCGTTCGGTCTCTTAGTGCTCTGCAAATCTTGCCTTCTGATTGTCACTATTTTTTTTTTTTTGGCGGGTTAAAGAAAATCTGCGCAGGCAAATTCAAGGTTTAGCGTGCCTCCACGGTAAGAGACGTTTCTGAACTTCCCTCATGGAATTACTACTATTAGGGAATGTTACGAGTCTCCTTTTGTTTTAGACACGTCCAGGTTTTCTCTTATGATGGATTATATGGTAGTGTTCAGCTTCATTATTGGGAGATGAGTCTCATGTGGGTAAAATATAAAGAAACTCATCCAGTGCTTGAGCTGTTTCTCCCTGATATTTATGGTGTGAGTTGTTTAAAGGTTTGGATATCAAGTGGCACCGGAACCGAATTCAGATCTCCATGTAGAATTTAAAAAGTTATCTTGGACCGGTTGCTTGCGGGTCATGTCATTGTTTGAACCGGTAGACTTTGAATTGAGGAGTTCTATATTGGCTGGTCATTAGTGTCCATGGAGTTGAACCGCTCAGACTGCGAGACGCCATGACACTCAATGCAGTAGAAATTCTGCGTTCGTCATTAATTCCCTGGACTCCTTTTCAAAATTTCTATGAAGTTACATGTCAAACATTTTATCATAATTTTGGTATCGGAAGCTGCCTACAAGAATTTTGTGAGAGTACTAGGCGATTCCGCTTTAATCATCAAGGGATTGTGGTAGACATGGTATTTTGCTGCTAGAGAGCCTATTAACAACTATTTTACTTCAAGGAGTTGTTTTGGTTGTTCTAGAAATAATATTTTTGTATTATCTAGCTTGTCTTCTTTGTTCTTGCAGAAAACATCAATGACAGCTAACAAAGGCGTCAGTGGGACTACTGTAAGTGAAGCAAGGAGAATTGCTTTCTCTTGCATAGTGGAACTTTTACATTAGTCTCCTTTGTTCGAGGTTACTTCTTATGAACTTAATCCATATACGCATTAAATATTTAGTCATTTCACTTGCAGGTTGGTTTTGAGAACCAAAAAGAAGAGCGCTAGTAAAAATGATGCTTCTGGTACGATTAAACTACTAGGCTGAGAAGAAAGCTTTCTCGAGATTTTGTATTCTTCTGATTATAATTTGTTTTTGTTAGGTAAAGCAGATATAAGAAGAAAAGCCTTGGCTGATGTTAGCAATGTTCGAAAAAGTGATGTTTCCGATAAAGTTGTATGCGATGGGTCCAAACCAATGTGAGCATCGCTATATCTTGATAGGGAGTTTTCTTTCTTCCTTTATCTTATTTCTATTTTTTACCCTATCTATTTCCGGCATGTTATGTGAAGATTTCATGGCTTTTGACAGTTGACATGACTATGGAATTTTATGTTTCTCCATTAGCATCCCTAATTGTGTGCGTAGCTCTAATCACATTAAAAACAATATATTGCAGGAAGTACAAAGTGAGGGCTTCCCATCTTTGCATGGTATGCTTAGAGATCTTTTCTGCTTCACATATTTGTAGGGCTTACATCTAGTCGTAAAAGTTGGAAGTTTTTGTTTTGGATACCTACAGCGAAATGCATTCAGTGATTCTATTTTTCCTTTGACTTTTTTTTTGGTAGAGTCCTTTTTTTTGGTAAAGCTCTCAACACCTTTTTTGCCACAGTGCTTGATGGATCCAAGCATTAGGAAAGCAGGAGTTGCGAAAAGAAATCTTTTGTGGTGGTAAGTTGCATTCCTGCTCTCTTTTTTTCCCTTCTTTTGCTCTTGGCTATCTTATATACAAGCGATGGTACTTTCTTCTCTTGAAGCAGCCTAGCATTTTGTCGATTCTTACATTTTGAAATTTGGTGAGTAGTGGTAAATTGGCTGGGGGTTATGGCTTATTTATACCTTTGTATTTGATGTTTCTAAGACTTGATAAGTGGTTGGCAAACTAACGTGTTTGCTCTAGGTGTCGAGACTTTATTGTCAGGTTGAATTAGATAGTGATGTTGTCACTCTTGACGCAATGAAGAGTTGTATTTAAAGCCCCATTAATTACCAATTAATAGCTCAAAGGGGAGTTTGCGAAATAGAGAAATGGGGAAAATGGTCATGATTTGATGGTGTTAGCAAAGAAAGAGCAACTGAAGCACTAAGAGGAGGAATAGATTTTCATCTGAAGCGATAAAACTGGAGGGCAACAGAGAGAGGAGCTTGTATAAAAATCTGAATCTGCATTTATCATGGTGATTTGTCGTGTCTGAACTTATCATTTATTGGATAAAATCTTTTCCATGAAACGTCGGGTACCACCAAATATGGGGTAATTGAAGCCTTGAGCCAGTTTTGAAGTTCCTTAGACAATCACAGAATAGCACCTTAAGCTACGGGAGATTGATGCTCCTTTTTATGAATAAATTATCCATTTAGCTCAAAGGGACTCCAATAAGTTTTTATGATTTGAGATGACCCTGCCCCTCCCATTTATTGACCACAATATGTGGCAGCATAATACCATTTTGTAAACTAGCACTTGAGCATCTCTTGAATTCTTTTAACACATGGCATGATCATAATGGGTATAAATATATCATCTGATTGAACCAGGAAAAGTGAGGGAACAAATGAATCAAAAGGAATGAAGAGCCTCCTACGGTGAAGAGAGGTGAAACATGATTTTGCAGTAAATTTTAAGCATGATTTCTACCTCATTTGAAAGGCCTTTTTGGGAACTTACTAGTTCTCTGTCATTACCATGTATGAAAGAAGTTAATACTGCTAGTGCTCTCAAAGAGTCGTAAACAAAAAGGGCCATTTCATGATCATAGCATCACTGAACAAAGGTATTTGCTATCTGTAATTTTCATTTTAATGTTGATTCCAGGATTTTCAAAATGACTACCGCGCTAACTCTTATTTGGCTCAGTTTTGTCACTCATTTAGGACTTTTAGTGTAACATAATTTTTGCCTTTTTTGTCAGGACAAGAATAAATGCTACATTAACAAGGTATGAGAGCTAACATGCATTTTCCCATAGAAAAATATACATTCTTCACATTGATTCATTCCCTTTTGGTTACCTTTTTCCTGTCTTAAGGAAATCTTTGCCAGTGTTGAGGAACAGCCAGGCAAAATTGAGCAATATAATGCTAGTTTTAAAGAAGTCCATTGGAAAGTCGTTGCTGATATATATAATATATATATAAGTAACTGTTTATGTTGAAGATGTTACCACGTTGCTATAATGGACCGAGTACACTAGTTATTTTTCTTGGATTTTCTTTTCACGGCACATTTTACTCCAGTATATTGCATGGGCCTTTTGCTCGGATTTTCCTGGAAAAGAAGTTGCTTTTCTGTTAGGAAAATTCTGAAAGTACTAAGAGAAACGGCAGAAGTGCTATACCCAGTAAGTTGCTATTCACTGGGATTTTTTTCTTAGCAAGTCAATGAATTGCTTTAACTTTGTCACATTCTTTCAGCCAAGATAAAAGGTGGTCATAAAGTACTTCCACGTGTGACAATCTTACAAGCCATGTCACTAGAGCACAAGGCAAGTGGTTGCACAATGATGGTATCAGTGAATCAGTGACCTCAAGTTTTTCTAATGGAAGAAATGAACTGTGGACAACCAGCTTTTGGCAATTTGTGTGTATTATTGATATAGCTAGTCCCAAATGTATTTATTGCAAAACAGAAGTCACGTTGGCCTATATTGATGTTCTCATCTTTGCAGTTGGTGATAAGTCGGTAAATAGTTAATGAAGTGCTATATTTTAAGATGTGGTGAGATGGAAGCTTCTGAATGGATGTTGCTAACTCGATGAGGCGATACTGAAACTTTGAAAATAACCAAGATTGTGTGCTGTACTTTGTGCTTCCTTACGTCTGCGTTTCTCTTAATCTCACATTTTTGAATTAATAGGATTATTTTCGCATAATAAAAATTTGGATATATGTTCTATAACATATTTGTCAATTTTGTAG